>CM060937.1:389078071-390328071 GCA_030765085.1 Allium cepa
GAGCGAAGATGAAAGAAAAGTTCTCCACGATATCATGATCACAAATGAAAAGGAGAAACTCGCTTCTCAGCATTCAAAGGCTGGAGAAGGTTCTGGTTTTGAGCACCATGATGTGGGTCTCGAAACCGTTGCTCCAACCCAGTCCGAATCCACACTTGCAGTTAACCGTTAGTCCGTTCCTGCATACAATCCAGATCAACTGCAGCTGCCTCCAGCCCATGAGCACGTTACTGAAGCTGCTCTGGTTTCATCTACACATCACTCCGAGGAAGGTACTCTAAACATTTCCTACACTTGCTCAAAATCAGAAGCGCTACTTACAGTAATCACCAACAATATTTTCTTTGTCTCTATCTAGTGATTAGAGCCACATCGGTTGTGCCCCCCGCAACTCAAGAATCACATCATACATAGGAGGCCATCATAACAGAAGCGACCACCACAATAACCACTACAACAATTGACGGAGCATAGGGGAGCATGCTTACTTTTGATGAACAGATGATGGAGGAACTTCTCGTCATCATAGCGACCCCTTTGCTGATCTGCCATTTGTTATGGGTGGAGGCGCACCAGAGACTAGCTCTTCGGGCCCAACTGCTAACATTCCCGGCGACGCCCAAACAATTCACAAAGAAGAAATAATAGCCGAAATTAACACTGAGATGGATGCAGCTATACGGGCTAGTAGCTTTGGAGGTGGGATGGCGGGCCCTGGTCCAGCCCCTTTACGAATGATTTCTCCTGGTGGTACGGTCGTTGACACCAGTGTGCCTCTTTTGCCTTCTAACATCGATCTTGTCCCTTCGACTCCTCCTTCAGGAAGTATTCTAATCCATGTGAGTTCGGAGGAGGATGTTACTATAATGCCCCCGTCTAGAGATCAATTGCCGAAAAGCAAGGGCTCAAAGAGGCAGCCGGGTGGCAGTTCCAGTGGGTCAACACCAAGGAAGAGGAAAAAGAAGAAAATTAGAGAATAGGCATGTCTTCCCAACTCATTTTTGGATTGATAGGTAGGAATTTCCTTTTGTTTTTTATAGGTCGTGTATAGATGCGGGTTCGGCCCCTACTAGTAGGATTTTTTGGTATAATTTTTGTACTTATCCTTTTCTGCCAAAGAATAGTTGAAAAAAATTCCGTTTTGTCTTTAGCTCGGTTTGTGTTCATCTATTTAAGTATTTCAGCGCTCGAATTTCCATTCAATATACTTGTGAAGTTTTAGTCTTTGAATGGGACCTGGGTTTAGTTGCTAAGTTCTGGAGATGCGACTTCGAGTCAAGATCAAGCTTTAAGCCGAATTCTGATGCTACATTGTCTCAATCAGTGGCTGGTACTTAAGTTCTGTCCCCAGTTCTAGGGATAAGTTGAAATGATCGGCCAGTAGTCGTCATTTGACTTTAACATATCAGTCTTAACTTTATGAAACGAAGCTGAAACATGACGAGTTCGGGTAGTCGAACCACACCCACTCATTAATTGGTGATCGCTTCCACACTCTGGGGATTGCGCTTGTCCTCGGTGGCCAGTAACGCCCGCTTAAGGTTTGGAGATATGTCCGCGCTTCGGGGACTCAAGTTATTTTCACGGGTGGCCAGCCACACCTTTTTAATATGTATAACTATGTCCAAACTCTATGGACTTTGATCGATTCGTGGGTGGTCAATAGCACCTGGTTTGCATTTATACTCCGGCCGCACTTCGGGAGCTCGGAGTTGTCTTACGGGTGGTTGTTTCACACCCAGTTTGTGTTCAAACTCCAATACACACTTTGGGGATTTAGAGTTAGTCGATGTTTATACTCCAGTCCACGCTTTGGGAATTCAGAGTTAGTTGATGCTTATACTCCAGTTCACACTCTGGGAATCTGGAGTTGGCCGACAGATGGTCAGTCGCATCTGTTTAGGCTTTATGATTTCTTTCACACTCTGGGAATGATGGATCTATCAAGATCATGGACGGTCAATTCACATCCACCCTGGGTTAACAAGTGAGGTCGTTAGATGGATGGATCCATCCTCCTCAAAATTGGTTTGGATATGGGCGAGGTTGTCAGGTGGATGGATCCACCCTCCTCGAAACCATATTCGTAAGTTTATACTCCATTTCACACTTTAGGAACCTGGAGTTAATTTGAGGATAGTCGTGTATCAATCCATTTTTGGCTTCAGTGTGACGACTTACCCCCGAGCTCGGGTTTCACTTAGCGAGTGACCGGTCATATCACAATCACTCCCTATTTGATGCAATTCCATCATATGGTGGAACATATCTATCCGTGCATAGTGATGGTTGTATGACACATTTCAAAGAATTACAGCTCTGGCTCGAAGAGATTGCATTTTGTTGCCGAAATAAGAAAGTATGGTAAAGTCAGTTGCCTTATTACAAATTAAAATTTCAAAATGCATAAACAAATTGCAAATGAAAATCAAATTGAATGAACAAATAAAGTTATTCATGTGTAGTAGCGACGAAGACTTTCGCTATTCCAGGCCCTCGGCAAAGTGAGACCGTTAACGGTCGATGGTTTAAATATGTCATCTCTAAGTTTTCGTTCAATGACATACGGCTCTTCCCACGTTGGCTTCATATGTGAAGGAACCGGATAAATTATCTTAAGAACGAGATCGTTGAGTTCAAAGGTTCGAGGTCGGACCTTGGCATTGTACAATCGGGCGACTCAACTTCCGTATGCGGCTACCCTCAAATCAGCCTCTTCTCGCTTCTCAACCAACAAGTCCAGAGATTCGGCAAGTAATATAGAATTTTTCTTCGGATCATCATACATCACACAATGAGAAGGCACTTCCGATTCGACCGGAATAACGGCTTCTTTACCACAAGAAAGTGAAAATTGAGTGCGGCCGGTCATGGATTTATGGGTTATTCGATAAGTCCGTAGAGCCATAGGAAGTTCATCGACCCATTTTCCCCTGGCCTTTTCTTTCAGAATAGACTTTATAATTTTATTAAGAGCTTCAACCTGCCCATTCGCTTGAGAGCGTGCAACTGTAGAGAATTTCTTCTAGATGTGAAATCGTTGATAGAAATTCTAAAATTCAATACTATCGAATTGGGTCCCGTTGTCGGTGATGATGGTATATGGGAGACCAAATAGACAGATAATGTTGCGTACTACAAAGTTGATCACTTTCTTCGTTGTAATAGTAGCAATGGGTTCAGCTTCCGCCTACTTGGTAAAGTGATCAACCCGACGATGGCGTACTTCGCACCACCTTTGTCCAGAGGTAGAGAACCAATAATGTCAATGCCCCATACTGCAAAAGGCCATGGATTGACCATCTAAGTTATTTTGGTAGGCGGGGCTCTTGGAATTCGAGCATGCTTTTGACATTTGTCACATTTTCTAGCGTAATCCAACGCATCATGATTTACATTCAGCCAATAGTGTCTATATCAGAGCATTTTGTTGGTAAGAGCTTGCCCTTTGATGTGATCGCTACATTCTCCTTCATTTACATCATGCAATACTTGTTTGATTTCATCGTGAGCGATACATTAGAGTAAAGGAATAGAGTACCCTCTTCTGTACATGACTCTATTCTGAATAGTGAACCATGAAGATTTTCGAAGAACTTTGTCTCTTTGCACTCCTGCGCTCCGGCAGGGTCCCATGCTCGAGATAGTTTCTGAACAGAGTCATCCATGACTCATTATCGGTAATAACCTCAAATACCCAATCTGTTTCTATTTGATTAATGCTCGGGGAAGACAATGTCTCTACGGGAATGATTCCCATTTGTCGTGCCTCACCTATATTGGCTAACTTTGCTAATGAATCGGCCTTCTAATTGCGCTTTCGGGGTATGCAATAGATGGCATAATAATCGAACCGATCCAATATTTCCTAAACCCGAGTGAGATAAGCAGCTACCCTTCGGTCTTTGGCCTGGTACTCCCCCGAATTTGGCACACGACCAATTTTGAATCACAGTAAATCTCTACAGCGATAATTCTCAAATCTTTGGCAAGTCCCAATCTGGCGAGTAGAGCTTCATATTCGGCCTCGTTGTTAGTCGCATCAAAATCGAACGTTAAGTCATAGCATATAGATCGACCTTCAGGAATTTCAAGTACAACCCCGACAACTAAGCAACGGTCATTTGATGCACCGTCAGTATGCAGCTTCCAGATATGCTTGGGAGATTCACTGGTTTCGGGCAAGTCCTCCAGGATAGTGAATTCAATGATGAAGTCTGCTAGGACTTGTCCTTGGAGTGTAAATGATGTCGAACTAACTCATCTGGATATTCCATTTGATTAACCTACCAGACGTCTCAGGCCACATAAGGACCTGTCGTAACGGTTGGTCGGTGTAGATAGGATGAGCTAGAAATATGGACGGAGCTTCCTTGAGGCAATGACAAGACAATAAGACAACTTTTCCAGCTTTGGATAATTTCTCTCTACTCCGGTCAGTCATTTGCTAATGTAATATACTAGTCGTTGTATCCGGTCTTCCTCCCGAATTAAGGCAGCACTAATTATGTTTTCTAACACCGCCATGTAGATGTACAATCTCTCATGATCAATAAGCTTTGACAGAATGGGTAGTGTGGAGAGATGTTGAACTAGTGCTCAGAATGCGCCGTCATATTCCATAGTCCATTCAAAGCTCTGTTTCCCTTTTCTGATCAGATCGAAGAAGGGAATGCATTCGTTAGTGGATTTTGAAATGAACCTGCTCAGCACTGCTACTTTCCCGTTGAGGCTCTGGACTTGCGTTATAGTTCTTGGATTTTTAAGATTTCTGATTGCACAGATCTTTTCAGGATTGGCTTCGATTCCTCGAGCATTGAGGATAAACCCAAGGAATTTTCCGGACGCGATGCCAAAGTGACACTTCAACGGGTTGAGCTTCGTTCTATATTCTCGGAGGATGTTAAACATCGATTCCAGGTCTTTGATATGATTAGTGGAGAACTGCGACTTCACAAGCACGTTGTCCACATATACCTTTATGGTTTTTCTGATTTGGTTAGCGAACATTCGATTAACTAGCCGTTGATAAGTTGCTTCAGCATTCTTGAGTCCAAAGGGCATGACTTTGTAGCTGTAAAGTCCCAGATCAGTGATGAAGCTGGTATGCTCCTGATCAGGAAAGTGCATGGGTATCTGATTGTAGCCAGAATACGCACCCATGAAGGATAAGAGTTCATGTCCAGTTGTTGAGTCTACTAGCTGATCGATTCGGGGAAGTGGAAAATTATCTTTAGGGCAAGTTTTATTCAAGTCTGAGTAGTTAATAGATGTTCTCCATTTCCCATTTGGCTTTCAGACAAGTACAAGATTGGACACCATTCCGGGTATAATGCGTCTCGAATAAATCCGATCGATTTAAGCTTATCTACCTCTTTCTTAAGAGCGGCAGATCTCTCTGGATCCATACCACGTCTTTTTTGCTTGACCGAGACATGCCGTGGGTCAATATTCAATGTGTGGCTCGCGATGTCCGGGGAGATTCCATATATGTTAGAATGTGTCCGGGCAAACACGTCAAGGTTTTCCCGAAGAAATTCAACCAATTCCTCTTTCATTTGTTGGCTTAATTGAGATCCAATCTTTATCATTTTAGAATCGTCACTATCATCGATCGAAACATCGATCGTCAGCTCGGTCGAGGAAGATTGACAATCTTTACTTTCATCTTCACTTTTGATGTCTCTCGGGTCAAGATCCCTTACGAATTGGTTGGGGTGCCCAGGCCTAGGCCCAGGCGTTAGCTGTCAATTTTCCTCAAAGCGGACGTAGAGAGATTCCTCTACGTCCTTTCCTCTTTCTCTTCGTTGTGCCTCCCGCAGCTCAGCAACATAACAGGCTCATCCAGCAGCCTGGTCTCTCTGAATGACTCCAACTCCATTGTCAGGAATTTTAAAGTCAAACACCAAGAGGAAAAACCAACCCTGAATTCAGCGAGTGTCGGTCAGCTCAAAAAAGCATTGTATGGCGAATCTATGTCCGATACAACAAATTGTAATATCCGGACTCTCTGACATTCTCGATTCTCAACTCCACTGGCAGCTCCACCACTCCAGTGGGTATAGTTGCACTCCCATTGAAGCTATGAATATGAGACTGACAAGGCTTCAAATCCTTTGCTTCCATTTTCATTAGATCATAAGCTCTCTTAAACAATACATTCACTAAACTCCCACTGTCCACTAAGATCCTCTTCATCCAAGAAGGACCTACCTGAGCTGATATGACAAGTGGATTAATGGTTGGGGCTTCCACTTTATCTGCGTCCCTGTCTCGGAATGCATGTCATTTGTCATCATTTTCTATTGTTTGTCCGGATCCCCGTCTTTTAAACTACTACAACATTCGAAGCTCGCATGCTTAATAGAGCTGGCATACGATTCCATTTCCTTCCAGCTTCGATCTGCTGGATGAGGACCACCACTAACAGTATTAATTACTAGCCTCCCGCCAGTACGAGAGGGTTCCTTCGGTCTCACCTGATTTGGTATTTGGTTCTATTTCGATGGGCCCACACCTCCAGACTGTGGTGCCCGCACAAGCTGTTCCAACTTTCTCTCGTATCAACTTTTCAATGACATCCTGTAAATGATGACACTCGTTCATGTTATGGCCATAGCTATCATGAAATCTACAAAACTTCCCCGTCTGAATCTGTATTTTTGATGACTGCTTCGGAGCGGGTTTCTTATACTGAATGGTATTGCAAGTCTGTAGGTACACATTTTCAAACAACGTATTCAAAGGAGTATAGTTGTCAAACATAGGAGCCCTACGTCATGACCCACGATTCTAATCCCGTTTCCTACCTTGATTTCCATTGCTTTTCTGTTGATTCTGTTTGTTCTGTATGTTCAACTGCACCTTTTCGAAACCCTCCTCGGTTTGTTTAACAGCAACATTGCTTTGGATTCCTTCTGCACTTGGCCATGCATCATCCTTTTTCCTAGATTGTTTCACATCGTCTCTTCTCAAGAACTGGGCTGCCTTGGAATAGAAACGGTCCAATCACGCAGGAGGTTTTTCGGGCAACCAGTTGCCAAACTCGAAATCGGGATCGATCCCCTTAGTTAGTGCCATCAGAATTGAGTTATCATTGGGATTAGTATTCTCAGCGCATGCAGCATGAAATCTCTCAAGATAACGTCCGAGTGTCTCTCCAAGAGCTTGAGTGACACTAGACAAGGTATTAACATCTTTCGACCTTGTGACATGCATGAAGAACTGTTCAACATATTTCGTTGCCAACTGGTCAAAACACGAGATAAATCGTGGTGGTAAACGAGTAAACCATATAGTTGATATGCCCCCTAGAGAGATCGGGAAACTTCGACACTTAATTGCATCATCGGCCTGTGCAGCATTCATCAACCACTCATACTTTAAGATATGCTAATTAAGATCAGAGCTCCCTTCATAGACAGGTAGAGTTGGCATTCTGAATCACCGAGGTGGTTCAGCATAGAGTATATCATTAGTAAAAGGAGTATGGCTCCCAGAGATTCCCCAGTCGTCACTGGTGAGGCCTTGGCATTCTCAGATCATTTGACGGATCATCGTTGGGATGTCCAGCATTTGGACATTTTGAGTATGCTGGGCCAAGGTGTGGTTGGGTCCAGAATGCGAGGATGGGCCAGTCATGGTCGACATTCCATATCTTGCCTCCTTGGTTCTAGGTTCTCAGGGACATACGATTCAAAAGTATATTCATGTTGGCGATGGTTCAGATCTTTCCAATTTCGGGCATCAACTCCCAATTCAGTACCAGTGGTGGTAGTGCGGTTGTCTGTAACATGACAAGGAACAGTGCCTCCTCGGGAGGAGGGTCCAGTCTGATGGCTGGTTGATGGGCCAGCTCTTGGTTGTCCAAGATTCATTGTATGTTGATGTCCAGTAGCTTGGGTATAAATTCCATCAAGCCGTGGGCACATGGATCTATGATGGTAGTCAAAGGAGGCTGAACACTCAATGGATGAATAAGAAGCCTGGTCCCTCTTAGATCTCCTTCGTCTTTGATGATTCAGTTGATCGGTCATATCTACGTTGGCACGCAGTTGCTACGTAAGTTGTTGGTGGCTTTGAGTTAGCTCTTGCATTAGCAGTTGAAGCTCTTCCCTGGTGACAGGGCCTTGTGGATTTGATGGTCCGGCAGCATTCTGATCGGTAGGAGGTAGTTGTACGGGGTTCTCTTTGTCCCGTTCTTCTAGATTTGCAGCTAATAAAGAAGTCCTAGTGTTAACTATGATGGATAGCGAAGCTCTTTCCTAGACTTTGTGTAAATCAAAATAGGATGGAAGAACTGTAGACTTGAAATCTGGATCTTCCCCTTAAATTCTTGCAATCCGATATTGGCCATAGATCCAATGAACAGGAGAAAAACTGGGTTTTCTCAATTAAAGCACCAAAGTGTTTGTACCAAAATTAGGCACACCACTCTTCGAATGTGTTTGAAGAGATAAAATGAATAATGTAAATGAAAAATGAGGAATATCTAACAAACACACCAATTGATAACAGGAAAAATGCACAAAAACACGCAGATTTAGAGTGGTTCGGCGTTTGGCCTATGTCCACTATGAAAGGCTGACTTTTATTACCTTTTGCTTGCTGGTTACAATGAGCTACAACAGCAGAATTCAAGTACAATAGTAATTTCGACAGAGTTTGGAGGTAGAAGAGCCAAAAGTCCTTTTTCAGTAAGTCCTGGGCTGCTATTTATAGGAGTAGGCTGCAAATATCTCGCTCAGACCTCGAAAAACTTTTCTCTCACGTGGGTAGGCCCACGCGATCGATCCTTGATCGTTTGGAGTCGATCCTTGATCGATACAAACGCAGTTCCTACCAATCAAGATTTAGTCCAATCAAGTTGGGATCGACCATGAACATTACTGAGGATGTACGCAAGCTCCTGTGAAAATTTGATGGCATTTGGACTTGTAGATTTTGAGTTATGATCGATGCAAGTTTGGATATATTGAAGGCTACTGAGTTTGCATCTATCTGTTCGTATCGCTTCTGGGGACATGCTTGCTAGTTGACGTGGCGCTTGCTTTAGGATCGATCCACTTTTATGCCGGGTGGCTGAGTCCCTCACTTGAGTGCGCCCTGTTCATATCCATCTATTGCCTCCCCATTCGTATCGCTCCTTACTACACTTCACATCGCTTTACATATACGTTGCTTCATATCCATGGGTGTGGCTTCATTCGTATCGATGATTTGAAGGTGCTTCGTATCGCTTTCTTTAACAGTATGCCTCGTATCGATAGGTCAACTGATAGATACGAGTTAAGTTGGGGTGATCGATACGAAATGTGACTTGCTGATGGATACAAAATAAAGAAAATACGATGGATGCGAACAAAAGTGCACGTGATGGATACGTAGAGGCATGCACTTGATGGATTCGAACAAGATCGATACAAAGGAGGCTGATTTATTGGATGGATACGAATTGAGGCTTGTGAACCGATGGATGCAAAAGGGATTTATGCGATCTGATGGATACGAATAGAACGTGCTTCTCATAGAATTTGTTCGATCCATAATTTGAGATGTTGGCTTTCATATCTTTGCTTGTCGTGTCACGTTAATTGTAGCTCGATCTGGACTCTGCCAATGTTTACCAGTATCCATTGCGAAACTGTGTATAACTGTTTTTCGGGATGAACTGTCTTTGATTTCTAGTTAATTTTGTTGGTGTCACGACCTTGCCAAAAGGTGGGATAACAACCGTGTGGACTTTTAAATGGGACTAGAATCAACTCGTCTATTTAATAATCAATTATGATAAATGTTCCATACATGCATAACCGTGTGGGCTTTTAAATGAGCATGAAAGCACATAATCAAATATTCCAAGTAATTCACCCATGCATAACCATGAGGACTTTTAAATGAGAGTGAAAAATTCGGATTTTTTTATTTCTAATTAATTCCAAAAAAATGAATAATTTCCTGTTTAAAATACCACATTTTGACATAGTATATTGGTTTTTGATGAGTGATGGTCGTTGGAAATATGATAGAAATAGAATGATCATGGAATTTTTACCAATCAAAGTTATTACAAATTTTGTTTGAATTTTTAAAGAAATTTACTAAATATACTTTCTCAAGTCATAATGTATGATTAATATCAACACCCATCACATGTTTTAGTAACTATTTTTCTTTTTGGTAATCAGTAGGGAGTCGGAATAGTTAACAGAGGCATTTAAGATCAAATTCAAAACGTTATCAAAATGCCTAAACTGAAATGAATTTGATAAAAAATATTTTCTGAAAGGGTTTTGTAAGAAATGTCCAATTGAAAAACGATCAAAATGAAATTTGTGCAGATATTTTCTTTGGAAATATGATCTCTAATGAAATGATGTCAAACATCTATATGCTTGGTGAAAGAATGAAGTACAAGATTATTTGTGAGATCATAAGTGGGACTCATTTAAAATTTGTTTTTGACTTGACCATGCAACTAATGAATATCCCAACATACAACACGTTCCACTAGTATTTTTTCTATCAACTAGACTGCCAGCATAATCTGCATCTGAATATCCCTTCCACTCAAAGTTATCATTCGCGATACCATAGACCAAATTGTGAGATGTGCAACAAATACCTAATAATCCTTTACAGCTTTAAAATGTGATTCCTTTGGATTTTACTGAAACCATGCACATAAACAAAGCAGTGAACATAGTGCCAGGTCTAAAAGCAGTAAGATAAACAAATATATCCACGTGTATCTAGAGTTACCATCAATCAATGCAAAACAACGTCTTTTACCACCTAAACTTGCAATATCGTTAATCCAAACAAATCTATATGAACTAGACCGCAGAGATACTTACAATGCTCTGGGCAAAAAAAGATAAGTGTCCAACAATTTTGCATAAATCAAAATCAAAATCAACATTCATTTCTTTATCACATAAATGGCTGATCTAAATCATATTATGGTGTAGATTTTCAACATATAATATATCGTTCAAGATAAATATATCGTTGCCTATTTTACCTTTATCAATAGTTTTTCATTTGTTGCCCATTATGATTCTACCACCTTTGTACTAGGCTAAGAAACTTTGATTTGTCACCCGCGTGTACCTAGAATAGCCAGAATCTAGGGACCACTCTTGTTGTTCCTTAGTCTGCGACCATACCTACATGAGAAAAGGGTATTGTGACCTATTTGTTTTTATAGGTCCATGATTGTTAGTGACAAAATATTATAAAGAACAAATTTGTGTAGAACTAAGACAGTCTATGCTAGTTCTTTTTGGCACCTAGATTTGTTTAATTCTAAAGGTTTCACATTTGTGCCTTTTGGAACCCAAATTGGTATGGTTTTTGTGTGTTTGGGTCTATACCAGCAATTGTTGTGATTGTGTCCAATTTTTCGACAAATCGTGCTCTTGGAATTGACTTAATTAATTTCTCTTCTAACACGTTCAGATTGAGTATACCCAAGTCCTTATCAAACAGTATTGGTAGTTTGTTTCTCTAATAGCATATTTAGTGATTTTTCTCCTTTAGAGAATTTCCTTAAAGTTGTAGACAATTGTTGGACTTGTGTTTTGAGAGATTTATTTTCATTCAATAACAAGGTACACTTTTTAATAGAACTTTCTCTCCTAGCGTTTTCACTTTCTTTCAAAATCAAACTTTCATTTTCAAGTGATTTAATGTTAATTTCTATTTTTTCATTTCTTCTTCAAATGATGGACACTTATCACACTTAGGGCTTTTGTTTCGATAATTTTTAACCAATTGATCAAGTTGTTTATTTAGTTCTTTCAAACTATCTCTTCGTGATTCAAATTTATCGTACTTCTCCCTAAGTTGTTCAAAACAGCAATTTACTTCATAAAAATATATAAGTAATTTAGCATAAGTAAGTTTTGATAACTCGCTTGGCTCATCATCATCATCATTGTCAGTTGTTTCTCCTTGAAGACACATGATTTCTTTTTCACTCTCACTGCCAGTGCTTTTATCAGCTTCGTCAGTTTCATCCTAAGTGGCTGCAAAACATCTTCTTTTCGGTTTCTTCCCTTTGCCGAGTCGATTTTGAGGACAATTTGGCTTGATATGACCAGGTCTATTGCAGTTGTGACAAATGATCTTCTGCTCTTCTGAGTTGTCTAGAATTTTGACGATTCCGCTCTTCAGTTTTTGATTTAGGGCAGGATTTCCATATTTGCAGTTCCACCTTTGGAATCTCTTTATTATCAGTGCCAATTCAGCTGCTCCTTCATCATCGTTGTCATCATCACTTTCCGTTGTACCTTTCAGACCTATTGATTTCTTTCGTGTATCACCTCCTACACGTTATTCCTTGAATTTGATTTCTAGCTCATAAGTGGTGAGATTTCCGCTGAGTTCTTCAACTTTAATTTGTTTCAGATCTTTTGATTCTTGAATAACAGTCACTTTTGCTTCAAAATTTTGTGGAAGTCTGAGGATTTTTCGAATATTTTCGGCTCTGTGTATGGTCTTCTAAGAGATTTTTATTTGTATACGAGATTAGAAAGTCATCCATACATTTCTTTGACACTTTCATCTGTTGCTATCGTGAAATTTTCGTATTCGCTACTGAGCATGGCAAGGCAAGATTCTTTGACTTAGGAGGTTCCTTCATGAATCACTTCAAGTGTGTGCTAAATTTCCTACGCAGTTAGACAATGTGAGTCACGATTAAATTCAATTTTTTCTAATGAACAAATAATAGAATTCATAGCTTTTGTGTTAGCATTCTACAGTTTATTTTCAAGATTTGTCCATTGATCCATCGTTTTTCAATTTCTTGATTATCTACCACTATAGTTGGTGTTCTATATCCCGTCTAAAAAATATTCCATGCATCTTGTTAGTCCTTGAGATGGTGGTTTTGATGACAACAGCCTTAGAATAGAATTATAAAATATGAATACTAACATTATAGTTTAGAAATATATGTATATGCAGGATTTAACCATGCAGGTACCAAGAATGAAGACTGTACAGTATAGAGATTCAAGATATCAAGATTTAAGACTCATGAGTACTAAGAATATCAAGATTATCAAGAGTTCAATATCAAGAGTATTAAGAATATTAAAAATCTAGTGGAACGTTGTTTTGTATCCGCTAACTTTTATTCAAAATGATTTTTCAAAATTATATCTTGTTTTCAAAATCTTCCTTTTAAAAGAATCCAAAAACATCTATCCTGATTTTAAAATACTTTTAGCCTCAAAATAATCTTTAATTTTAAAGTCAAATTATTCTGATTTTAAACTATCTTTTAAATATAATATATTTAGCTTTTAAATATTTATATGTAGATTTAAATATAAAATTATAGTAAAATTTTATATATATTATTTTCTATAATTACTTATGAATTTTAACTATAGTCAAGTATATTTATAAAGTTTAAAATAGTTTTAATATAAGATAGAGGTTATTTTCAAAGAAAATCAAAGCACCAAAATTCCCTTTAGGACGTCGACATGCCCAAGTACCCTATGTCGACATACTATCAGTTAGTTTCAAAATTTAAATTTCAAAAGAAGTGTCTATTCATCATATCTCTTCACGAATGGACATGGTTGTTGTTCTTCTACAAATAGGAGTTGTTTTCAACGAATTTTATATCAGATTTTCTAGTTTTTCACTCCTCTTCTTCTTCCACATTTCTTTATACACATTCTTAACATTACTCTGCCGAAATCAACATTGAATCTAACTTGATCATTTCTGGTTTGATTCTCTATCACTATCTCAACAAGATTCTTAGTGCTATTGAGAGTTGTAGATTTCTTTGTAATCAATTTAGTGAGAAAAGGTGTGATTGTAACCTTGGAAATCAATCAAGCGAGATAAGGTGTGATTGTCGCCTTGGGAAATCAATTGGGTGAACTTGTTGCCCGAGAAATCAAGTATCTCTACCTAGAGGATTGTGATTCTGGAGGGTGTACCTCGTTGCCTTGAAATCGAGGGTGTAATTGTAAGATTGATTTTGAAAGGAAATCCGTACTTGTTGTGCGGGACTGGATGTAGGGTAACTCCGAACCAATATAAAATCCGGTATGTTCTTTCCTTTACTGCTTTTACTTTATTTTTGCAACTGTGTTTGTTTCTGTGATCATATCTGTGTCTGAATATTGCATACATCTGTGTTCAAATTAACATAAACTCAAAATAATTTAGTAATTCTTTAAAAACACTATTCACCCGCCTCTAGTGTTAATTTTAGCCTTAAGATCCGTAATCCACATTTCTCACATTTGGTATCAGAGCAAGGTTTTCAAAGTTTCATAATATGATTTTTGAATTTTTTTTTAAAATGGCGACCAACACTGGTACTATTACTAACACTAGTTTCACTATCACTAGTTCATTTGTAGAAGGTCAGTCTACTGTTAGACCACCACCTTTTAATGGCGGTAACTATGCATATTGGGCATGGGATGAAAATATATTTACAATCTATAGGATTAGATACTTGGAATATCACTAAAACTAAATATTCTGAACCCATAACTAATTTTGCATAGTGGACCGCTAAGTAAAAGACTGTTGCACAAAATAATTCTAAATCAATGAATATTATGTTTTGTTCACTTGATAGGAATGAATTTAATAGAGTGTCAGTTTGCAAGTCTGCATATGAAATCTGGAAAACTTTACAAGTAACTCATGAAGGAACAAGCAAAGTTAAACAAACCAAAATTTCTATTCTCACAAATCAATTTCAATTATTCAAAATGAATTCTAATAAGTTTATTTCAGATATGTATAGTAGATTTTCGGATATTGTACATTCTCTATTATCTCTGGGAAAGGAATTTTCGGAAGAAGATCAAGTCAAAAAAATCCTAAATTCTCTTACTCCGGAATGGGATCAAAAGACACTTGTGATCGAAGAAGCAAATGACATCAGTACTTTAAAGATAGAATAATTAATTGAAAATCTAATGTCGTTTGAAGTCCAAATGATCGGGAGAAGAGAAAGAAAAGCATCTGAAAAGAAATCAATGGCATTCAATGCATTGACCGATGGATCAAACTCAAACAGCGATAATGATGAAGAGATAGCCTTTATGACCAGAAATTTTCGAAAATTTCTGAAATACAGAAAGATGAATAATCTCAAGAGAAACAACTATAAGAATCCTGGAAATCATAATGTAGTACCAAATAATGTCAAATGTTTCAACTGTGATGAACCAGGCCATATCAAAAGAGACTGTCTGTATCCCGATAGGCAAAATCCTCCTATGAACGATGATCCAACAAAAGAAACGAAAGCATGTATTTACCGCTACTCTAGATGACTCAGACTCATCCTCAAGTGATGATGATCTAAAGACGGATAATTCAAATTTATATTTCACGGCAGTTCACGACCGACCGATTCAAAGAAAAGTACTCAGAAAAAGGTACACATTTACAATATAATTGGTTGAAATTGCTTGCTTAGAATTAGATGTTTGATTGCTTGATTGATTGATTTTGAATTGGTGTGTTATTTGAATTTTAAAATGTTTACTATTATTTTATTATTTTTATTATTATTTTATTATTTTTAATAGTATAATAACATATTATTGAAAATACCATAATTTTAATAATATTCCAGTTATATAAATATTAAAATAATAAATGTATATATATTAGAGTACTGAGGAAAAATAAATTATAGAAATTCACAGGCACATGTCGACATGGTCCCTACCATGATGTTGACATGGGTACCAGAATTTGAAATTCAAAATTTGAATTTAAATGGTTGAATTTCCCTCCACCTTTTCACTTCATTGAATTCTCTGAAAATGCATCTTTTGACCAAAGAACACGTCCTTTGAGAATCTATTTATTCACTATCTTTTATCATATTTTTTCGCTCTCATTTTTAAATTGAAACTCTCTCTTTAAAACTTCAAGCTCTCTACTCTCTACTTTAATGGCTTCTTCAAGCAACCTCTCCACCATGAGAATTTTCAAAAAGATAAAAGAGCAATTCTTCAATGATCCGGAGGCAATAAAAGCATGCATCAATTATGCTAACTATGCCAAAGTCCATCACGGAAAGTTTGCTATTTTTCAAGATTTTCCTTCTTATGAAATTGATTCTCTTTTGGCAAACAATCATATTCTTAGTCTTATTGATGCTTCTTAAAATAATTTTGTTTACTATCCAAATCTTGTCAAAATTTACTATGCAAATCTTAATCGTGGATTTTACTACGGAAACGATGATGAAATTTGGAGTAGTGTCAAAGGCACTAGAATTTTTTTGAATTGTGACCTTTTGGGTACCATTCTCAATTGCAAGAATACAGGAATGGATCTTTCTAGTTTTAAAATCGATGAAATGATCATGGGATATTTCATCATCTTTTCGAAGAAAATAATGATTTTGAATTTAAAATTCGAAACTTTCGACCAAAAGCAAGAATTGTCAATCTTCTTTTGTGACCCCAAGATCGAGGTATTTTAACAATCCTACTTCAAAAGTTTGCAAAACACTTTTTTCTATTTTTGGAAATTATAACATTAATTGGGCGCAAGTTATTTTGGATGAACTTCGTCCCAAAAATCTTGAAATGGGTGAGAATACTTTGTATCATGGAATTTATCTCACTCGGATTTTTAATTATTTTGGAGTGGATTTCAAAGGAGAAGAATTTGTCTCTAGAAAAGTTTTCAATCATTCCAACATTTCGCTTATGAAAATTCCCTTTATTTTTCAACCTTATGAGACTCTTTAGGAAAAGGAAGAGCGTTTGGATCATGAGGAAATGGAAGAAGAGGAAGAGGAAGAAGAAGAAGAAGAAGGGGATGAAATGGAAATTGAAGAAGAAGAAGAAGGTGAAACCTCTTTGGAAAGCATCGACTATCCTCCTAATCCATCCAACAAAATCCTTCTCAAAAAAACCAAAAGATGGATTCTTAAAAGATCCGTTAGTAAGAAGTTGGACAAAATTTCATCCAAGATGAACAAGTTCATTTCCAAAGTCAGCAAGAAACTTGGACTATCTTCATCATGATCATCCTCTAACTAGTTTTACCTTATCGTATCTCATTGTATTTGTTTTTGTTTGTTTTAATTTGAAAGTTCATGTTGTTCCTTATGTTTAGTCGTTGTATCGTCTTAGTATGCAATGAAATATGATTTCTTTTCTGTTATCTAGCTTATCTTATCTCCAGAATAAATGTTAGTATATTATACAAATATATATATATACACACACACAATTATTCACAAAATCGAATAAGTCATAAAAATTTACTATCCCATGTCGACATATCCCCTATGACCATGTCGACATGTACTGGTCAGAAATGACACTTCATTTTGAATTTGAAATTTGAATAACTACCATATGTATATTCATTTCAAACGAATTTCTACACCTATAAATACCTATTTCTTCCAGAATTCATCACTGAATATTATTTCTTATCTATTATATCTCTCATTCTTCTCACAATTTCAAATATGGCTAATCTAATTCATAACTTATCTGAGAATCTTGAAGATACTCTTAATTCGTTCAAGAATATTCTCTTATTCATTCTTCTTAACCGGTGATACTTAGAATTAAGTAAGATGAAGATGATCAAGGAGCAAGAAAGGCATTTCAATACGATACGATGGATGATTTCCTCCCTGCACAAGGATGATAATGAAGCACATCCTCCAGTCTCTCTCACTAATGAGAATGAAAATTGGGATGCCATTAAAGCAGACCCTATCTTTGGAGAAGAAGTTTGGTTGGAAGTTCCTCGTAACGTTTGATTTTACTTGATTGGTCTGTTTGAATTGTTTGATTGGTTTGATTTGATTTCATTTGCTTTAATTTGGATTGATATGTGGTGTGGATTGATATTTTTATTTCATTTGATGTTTGTTGTACATGTATACATTGAAATATATATATAATCTTTGGTTAATTATCATGTTCATCAGTATAATTATCTCTTCATCTATCTACTATATACTCCATTGTATAGTTTATTAATGCAGGTACTTTAGCACAAGAATGAGGAGGAGTTATAAAGTTTGAAGAATATATAGTTTAGAATTAGTTTTTGTTGATGATAAAGGGGGAGAAATATAAAATAGGATAGTTAGGCATAGATTAAGGGGGAGTTATTAGGATAGAAGTAATATTTTATAAACAACTGTCATCATCAAAAAGGGGGAGATGGTTAGTCCTTTAGATGATGATTTTGATGACCACAACCTTAGAATAGAACTATAAAATATGAATACTAACATTATAGTTTAGAAATATATGTATATGCAAGATTTAACCATGCAGGTACCAAGAATGAAGACTGTACAGTATAGAGATTCAAGATATCAAGATTGAAGACTCATGCATATCAAGAATATCAAGATTATCAAGATTTCAAATATAAGTAATTTTAATTAGGAATTTTGTTAAAACTCCTAGAAAAACATTAGCATCTTAAAATCCAATTTATTCGTGGAATGGAATCAACTTCGAGCTCATTAAAGGGATGGAACCCTAAGTAGGATGGAATCTACGAAAAATCAAGTGGAACATTGTTTTGTATCCGCTAACTTTTATTAAAAATGATTTTTCAAAATTATATCTTGTTTTCAAAATGATTTCAAAACCTTCCTTTTAAAAGAATCAAAAAACATCTATCCTGATTTTAAAATACTTTTAGCCTCAAAATGATCTTTAATTTCAAAGTCAAATTATCCTTGATTTTAAACTATCTTTTAAATATAATATATTTAACTTTTAAATATTTATACTTAGACTTAAACATGAAATTATAGTAAAATTCTATATATATTATTTTCTATAATTACTTATGAATTTTAACTATAGTCAAGTATATTTATGAAGTCTAAAATAGTTTCAATATAAGATAGAGGTTATTTTCAATGAAAATTAAAACACCAAAAATCCCTTTGGGATGTGGACAGGCCCAAGTACCCCATGTCGACATAGTGTCAGTTAGTTTTAAAATTTAAATTTCAAAAGAAGTGTCTATTCGTCATATCTCTTCACGAATGGACATGGCTGTTGTTCTTCTATAAATAGGAGTTGTTTTCAACGAATTTTTTATCAGATTTCCTGGTTTTTCACTCCTCTTCTTCTTCCACATTTCATTACACACATTCTTAACATTACTCTGCCGAAATCAACATTGAATCTAACTAGATCCTTTCTGGTTTGATTCTCTATCACTATCTCAACAAGATTCTTAGTGCTATTCAGAGTTATAGACTTCTTTGTAATCAGTTAAGCGAAAAAAGGTGTGATTGTAGCCTTGGAAATCAATCAAGCGGGATAAGATGTGATTGTAGCCTTGGGAAATCAATTGGGTGAACTTGCTGCCCGGGAAATCAAGTATCTCTACCCAGAGGATTATGATTCTGGAGGGTGTACCTCGTTGCCTTGAAATCGAGGATCTAACTGTAAGATTTCTTTTGAAAGGAAATCCGTAATTGTTGCGTGGGACTGGATGTAGGGTAACTCCGAACCGGTACAAAATCCGGTATGTTTTTCCTTTACTGCTTTTACTTTATTTATGCATCTGTATTTGTTTCTATGATCATATCTATGTCTGAATATTGCATACATCTGTGTTCAAATTAATAAAAACTGAAAAAGATTTAGTAATTCTTTAAAAACACTATTCACCCCCTCTAGTGTTAATCCTAGCCTTAAGATCCGTAATCCGCATTTCTCACACATCTATGGTTTTCAGAAAAAATTTTGTTCTGTTTTTCTAGTAAGCATATTCATCATTGAATATGGATGGTCTAATTATGGAGTGACCCTCAGCAAAAGCATTATTAAAAGAAGCCATTTAAAAAGTCAAATTTTTAGAACAAAAAATGGTTTTTATTCCTAGCTCTGATACCACTTATAGGATCGATTTCCCCCTAAAGGAGGAGTGAGTAGGGTGATACTAATAATAATAAAAATTAATGCAGAAATGTATATAATAATTGTAGCACAGATAATAGTAGAATAAAAAATCAGAAATAGAACAACACAGATTTACCCAGCTTCGGCAATAACCTGCCTATGTGCTACCCCTAAGGTTTCTACAAGAAGTTAAGTAGTCAAACTACACACATAAACTTGTGACACCTACTAACGACTAACCTAATTCTACGCTTAAAACTCTGCCACAACTTAGCCACTGAGTTGCGAATTCTCGAACTACACCACCGTAGTTCGTAACTTAGTCACATGACTAGAAAGTTACACAATTTAAAAAGTAATACAAATTAAAACTAAAACAAAATAAATAAATAAAACCATGTTAATAACTCTAAGCCCAAAGTAAATATGACCGAACCACTTTATTTTATAACCCAATTAAAAAAACAAAGTCGTCTCCTTTTCCCTTTAGAAGAATATTCGGTCGTGTTCTTGTTTTCTTCTTTCAAAATTAGGGCTTTGAAATCGAAGCCGTCGCCTTGATGCCGTGATCAATTGAATTATGCTTTTGAGTTGAATTATTTTGTTAATCGCTCCTGGCTTTGTTCGTCGCTCTTTGATTTTCTTCGGCTGCTTCAATTGATTCGAGTTGGAATGAGTCGAAATTGGTATGTGATTATGCTTTTTTGATTTCCTTAAACTCGATTGCATATGCCGATGATGATATGGGGTAATTTATAGGGATAAAATCCTTAAAATTATGTTCGTATATTTCTTTTTGAATTTGTCACGTTGCTATGCTCGGCCATTGATTTTCGATTGAACGATGTGATGATTTTTGACTTGTTCCATCTTTGCTATATTTGAATTGTTGCGTTCTTTTCTACCTTGATTTGTTCACGAGATCGAAGTTGCTTTGGATCGGTTCCTATGACTTCGGTGTTGTAACTTTTAAGATAATTTCTGCAATTTTGACTTGTTCAATTCATGTTATCGGCTTTGACTTCGTTTGATTACATTCGAATTTGTTTTTTTACTATTGCAACTTGATTTGCTTTGCGTTCTCCTCCCTAGTTCTCGTTCGCACTACTACTATTAATAACTCTGAACATATAAACATGCATATATATACACATATATGTATGTATATATGTGTATAATTGTTCTGCCTATCCACTTAGTTTCACGTGAACTTGTTGCTGTGTTCATGTTGGTCTAGGCTGCATATATATTGCTTTGTCCACCTTGATTTGATTCATGCGCACTGGTTCATTATCACCGTTTTGACGCACACGGTTGAATCTCTGGTTTGGTCTAGACTTGGAATCTGGTGTGTGTTGATGCTTTGATCTGTTGCATTTTGTCTTATATTCCTTTCACTATTTTGTAGTAGTTGCTATGTTTATACATGTGTGAACATAGTTCTGTCATGCCTCTTAACTGATATATGTGTTCATGCATTTGAATCTTTGTGTTCATGTGTGATCTGGTTTTTGCAGTCTTCATTGTTATATGGTCTGGTCATTTAAGTTTTGGTCTTCATGTGTATGTTTGGGTGGTAGTTGCAGTTTCTTCGAGCCACCTGTGCACATATGGGTTCATGTCTTCACACTTGTATTGTGTGGTGTGTGCATTCATGTGATCATGTTGAACTCCATTGAGTCTTGTTCCAGCTGTTTTGCATATTTTGGAGTCTTCATGTGTGTAACGTTGAAAATGAGCTTGTTGCACTCATTTGCTTTTAAGTTGATCTTGTTCTTGCCTCAAGTTTGAATGGTCTTGTTACCCTTGCATTTGACTGGAACTGAACTTGTACTCGACCATTTAGATGAGGCTTCATGAGTCTCCACTGTGACTGGTTCCATTTGAAGTCATGCTCCACTGATTTGTTGAGTTGCTTTTGTTTTCATGTGAAGTGATACTGGTCTCATGTGTACATGTTGAATTTTTGGTCGAGGCTTGTTTTATGTTGTTTTGTATATTTTTGGTTTCACATGTTCCACTTGAGTTGATCCAGCCTTGGCTCGGGTTTGGCCTTGTGCTCACCTGTTCCTGCAGTTCTAACATGCAAGTGTATATCGGTGTGCACAGCCTTGTGGCATGTACAGTGATACACTGTGCATTTCACAAGTTGTTCGTCTACGACGGATTAAAAATAAATAATGACGAATAATCCAAATAACTGAGGCAAATAGCGTATCATGCACTTCAATTCTTTGATAAGCTATCGAAGCTTATTTATTCCAATTCAAAATTTTATTTTACTTATCTCCAGATAAATCAAACTTCATACCATTCTTTTGAATTTATTTGAATAAGAATTCCATTTAACATCATTTATAACTTACTGAATTTTATTTCAATTCAATTCTATTTCAACTCAGCTTTATTTTATTCAGTTCGATTCAATTTTATTTCTCAATGCAATTTAATATATTTTTTCCTTCAATTCAATCACATCCCCATTTTATTCATTTAACTAGTCTACTTCCAATTTATTTCAGTCAAACCACAACTGATTTAAATTTCAACAATTTAATTCCTTCAACTTAATCTAAGTTGAACTTCATTTTTAATCTCCTCATTTTTAATTTTTAATCTCAAGATTCAAACCTCATACTTTCTTTTCTTATTTGAAAATCATTTCAATTCATAAGCTTATAACTTATTCCCTGATGATTTTTAATTTATTTAAATAAGGATTCCAGCTTAATATTTTCTTTTCTTCCAAACTCCATGGAATTTAAACTTCCAGCTTCCGGTTTAAATCCAATTCTAATTATAATCCATCTGCATATATTGTACTTATAAAATTCTCATTTGGTTATGCAAGCCATTTCAAATTTTATAATCTTGTTTGACTATAATATCATCAACCAAACACTTCAATATATATAATAATTTCAGAAGATTATTTCTTTTATATCAAAATATATTTTTGGGCAAAATTATTTCATTCGTCCACTTCAATACAATACTATGTCGAATTGTTCTATTCAAGTGTTTAGAAACCTCTCGATACAGTTGTATGGACCATTCCGACTAAGATTCTTAAGCCACTTAATGAACCAACCAACACAATATAAAGCAATTTTTATTCACTAACAAATATGCACTCATATCTATTAATACGCTCAAACTCATTCTAGAGTACTACTGACTCTATCTCTAATGAGTAATCCCTACCAGAGCCAAGGTTCTCGCTTAATCTTCAACTCTGATACCAAAATGTCATGATCCGGTTTTTCGACCTCCGAAAGTCGACATCAATACGTCCACGGTATTACATGCTGAACAATCGAATGCCGGATATACCCGACCGTAAGGGAAAGAAGAAAGAGGTAGAAGAAGAAAATAAACAACATCAGAATCTCAAAGTCGCGGCAGAATAAAATATAATATATTAGAACAACTTTAAATACAAATTGTACTATCATATACACATACCATTATCAAAGTACAACAATCATCCATCACTTTGGACAGCTTATTATCTGTCCTTACACAGCGAAAATAATTATTCAAGTACGTGAATACGACTCATTGTCCAGCTCATCTCCTGAGCTCCATAGCATCCTATCATGTATCTGTAATTGTTATATCCTTTACTTTAAATCAACCACTTTTTAAAACAAAGATTTTCAATTAGGATATACTTCATAATTAACACGTATGAATCTTCCTATATACTAGTTAAACCATTATTATTTGTAATCAAATTTCACTTTTATTTTTGTTTAGACAAATAAATTTCCAAAAATTTCAATTTAATAAACCAAAGCCATATATTTATCTTATAGTGTTTCTTTTAAAAATAAATCAAAAGAAAATTTGTTTTTGAGATTTTTTTTAATTTTTTTTTGTTTTTGTGATTTTAAAGTAAAAATAAACCATGAAAAAAAATAAAGATGAGTCTCCCCCTCACACTTGATTTTGACTGTGTCCCCACAGTCAACCCAAGTGAAAGGGATGTTTATTATTATTTACATGAAAACGAACGGTATTTACACGAGATCAGAAAGTATATCATCAAAAAGTAAATGACACGGTCTTCCAAAAACTGATTCATTTGTCTCGTCAAGTGTGCGAGACAAAGCTTAAGCTCGAAAAACCAAATCATAGAAGATTTTGTAGTTGATTGTGGATTTGGAAAAACGAAAGTCGTATTATTAAAAATTGAACAAGTTGTTTTGTTTTCAATGATTTTTGGGGTTGATAAAACAATTGATTGAAATTCACATTTATTTTCACCAAATTGAAATTGAAGTTTATCATTGAAAACTTCTTCCAAATTATCGATTTCAAAGTCAAAATGGCGATCGAAATCTTCCCCATCAGAATTTAATGACTCATTTTCGAAAAGTCCATAAAACTCGTGTTCGTTAAAGTCATCTTCCTTCGTTGGATTATCAACAACTTCATCGCATGTATCCATTTCCAAATCCAAAGCTGTTGTATTCAAATTTTCAGAAAAAGGAAGATCAAAATTTAAATGGAGTTTCTCACCCTCAAGAGAATTGAAATCCAACTCAATTACCGTCTTTTCAACAACTTCGTTAAGATTGTCGTTTTCAATATCAAAAGTTGTTATTTGAAAATCGGCAATTTGGATAAAAGGTGGATTATCACTTGACTCATCACACGTTGAGATTTGATTTTGTTGTTCACGTTGTTTCATATAAGTTTCAAACAACAATCCGTGTGATCATCGTAAATTTCATTCATTTGTTCAACAAAATCCAATTTATAGTTATTAAATTGAAAATTTTTGATTTGGATTTGTTGAGAACAAATATTTTCACTCGTAACATGGTTAAAATTATTCCCATTGCCAAATTCTTTTGAAAAGTTTTTCCCATTTTCATGTTGAGTTTGGAATTCATTTTGGAGTTCGAAATTAAATTGGCATGGGTTATAATCGTAATCGTTTGAATTTTGAATTGAATTCAAATTTTGAAATCCTTGACTCGAGTTATTACACAAATCAGAATTACATAAATCATTTATCTCTTGATTTTGTCGTGCAGAAAGTTCGAGTAAAGATGAAATCATTTCAATGCTATTTTCAAGAGTTGAACGTTGGTCATCGTTTTGAAAATTTTGTTGTTCGAAATTTGAATTATTTACAAAATAGTTGTTGTTAAAATATCCATACGAATTTGGACTGAAATCATATGGACTATATTGATTTTCACAACTATTGTAAAATTCAAGTGGATATGGATATTCAGACATTTTCAAGAATGTTTTTTTTTGGTTTTTTTTTTTTATAAACGAAAAATATTTACAAAGAAAATTTATTTTTGAAAAGGGAAATCGATTTTTGTTTTGTTTTTATTTTTCAATTTTTTTTTTTTGGTTTCTCTAAAAAAAATTTTGGATTTTTTTTTGAAATTTCAAAGAAAAGGATTTAAAAATTTCAAAGGAAAAGGAATATTTACAATTTTTTTAGTTTTGAATTTTGATTTTTTTTTTTTAATATGCATGAACTAATGCAACTAAATAAATGCCAGGGTTAATTACAAATGATTTACCCTAAGTTAAACCAAAATTGTATACTCACACGTTATCTTAGATAAACAAGATAGTTCTCAGCCAGGTAACGGGCAGGGTTTATCGGTGCACCACGAATCACCGTAGCAATGCAGCCGAAGGTTTAAGTACCTTCAGAGGAACAATTCAGTATAATATTTACGAATCACCGTAATATTTATAACTGATTATTGCTCTGCCGTAGCCTAGACACCAAGAAATTAAATTGTTCAAAGAAGACAACTTGTCAATATACAATTAAGTGTTATTGATTTCTAACCGTTAATATTAATCAAAATCTAGGATGAAATGCAAAGTAGAAATTAAACATGTATTAACAATGCAACTATGAATGGATTGTTGTTTTAGTTTTTGAATTTTTTTTTTGAATGAAAATGCAAACAACCGACGATGCAAGACAAAAAACAATAGATATATACAATGCAAGGCAAATAAAAAGAAAATTATAAATAAGCTAGCAGTTTTTTTTTGGGCAAGCGAAGCGAAGCAATTATTTTTGGCAAGCGTTCTTCTCCTTCTGCTTTGGCAACCTGAAATATAAAAACAAGATATACATACAACAACAAAAAAATTTGAAAGGAAACTTAAAAGTAGGGTTTTACTTAAAATTTTTTTTTTTTTTTTTAATATATCAAAGGAGAGACTAAAACAAAGGAAGAAAGGAAAAAAAATTCAAAACAAATGAAAGAAAGTAACAAAAACAAAAGAAAAGAAAGAAACTTATTTGTTTTTTTTTTAATGTAAGAAACTAAAACAAGTGTACCAAAAATCAATTCACAAAACCATCATAAACTAAAGCAAATATTTCTGTTTTGTTTTGTTTTTGCGTTTTTTTTTTTTCAACGAAAGGATAACACAAATTAATAAAGAAAAAAATAAAAAAAAATAAAGAGCTTAACCAAGATTAAACTGGTCCATAAGCCCAATTTCCCATTTCTTTTTTACTCGTATACTAATCCCCTTTCTCAATCTTACTTTCACTTCACTGTTCTAAAAAAGAAATTTCAACTTCACTTCACAAATTCACAAATTCGATTCAAAAAAATTGAAAAGGAAGTCGAGTTGAGGAGGCAATTTCGAGGAGGTTGCTGAAGTGCTGAGTGGCTGTTTGAAATCGCGAGTGATAGTTTCGAGGGTGGTTCAGAGGTCGAGGCTGTGGGATCGATGTCAGAGATGGTTCGTATTCGTAGGAGGGAGGGTGTTCGATTTTGTTGTCCACGGCAACGGCGCCAAAAACTTGTTCGTCGACGGAAATTCTATCGGTTTAGAAAACCGTCGAACGAATTTTGAAATAAAATTTATACCGCAAGCGCACGGTGTACAAATGTAGCACGCGGCGAATACGGGTCGATCCGCAGGGAATTGATGATTTTAAAATTCTACTCAATCAAATTAACCAAAGTTGAAAGAGTGATTAACTAAAAAAAGAAGAAAAATGACAAATGAAAATAGATAAAAATATGAGTGTATTAAGACAATTTAGAGGCAACTTCCACTCTCTAGATCACATAAATCAACAAAATGAAGTTATGATCTCTCTTTTCTTTGTCATTGGTTATCTTAATTGATGTGCTTATCATAAGTATGGCTTATTTGTGCTATTAATTAACTCAACATAAGCCATCAAACTATAGCACACCCCTTAAACCATTTACTAACTCACATGAAAAATGATAACAAAGTTGAAAGCAAAATCTATTTTAAGTATGGCCTATTAACTATTAATCAGAAATATAGACCATCAAATTTTAATCTCAACATTCACTTCATTACCATCATCATATGTAGATGAAGAGGTAATTTGTGTTAGTGATTGTTTAAGTATAGCCTATTTGATGTCAACAATATAGGCTATCAAATTCAAAGCAAAAACAATAAGTTAACCACTTCATACATTCTCATTAAAGAACAAAAAGAGAGTACAAAACATCAAAATGTTGAAGCTACATGATTAGAGGCTTCATTAACCCTAAATTGAAGGGATTAGCCTCTCATTTGTGTTATCATATCAACACAAGTAGCATGCAACATGAAAGCAAAAAGAAAGAAAAATGAAAGCTAATGGAAAAGAGATCTATTTTATTTGCATAAAAGAAAAAGAGATCTACACTACAACATGAAAGGAAATGAACATGAAAAGGAAAAGATCATACATTAAATTGCATAAAAAAAAAGAAATTACATGAGAATAAAAATGGCTAAGTAGCCATGAAAAAGAAAGAGAAAAGCTTTGTTTATTTTGAGCCTAAAACTCACTAACTAAGAGGAAGATGGCTACATGAAACATAAGAGGTATTTATACAAGTTAGAAACCCTAATGTATATTTTTGGGGAGTACCCAAAATGCCCTTGGAGGAAGTGTGGTGGCCAAGTTATCATTAGCTTTAATAATCCCTCACTTAAATGTGCATGAAGCTTTAAATGTCTTTTAGCATGTGCACTAGCCTTTAATTTGTACATTAAGGTAGTGGGTAGGTGGGGTCCTCCATGTTCTTCACTTTGAATTATTTCCATCTTCATTATCTTCTTTGTACATGCATATTCCTTCATGAAACCACTTGTAATTGAGTTTAAATTCCTACAAAATAATATAGAAATTTCTCATTAAATTTTCTCAATTTGATATATGCACAAAAATGACTATTTTGCCCCTATATGAAGATGAATATGCGACAATTTGAAAACAATTTGAATTTGGTTTAAACAAGTAAAAATACCCAATATGATCATTTATTCAATTTAAATAGATTAAATATGGTGGTAAAAAAATGCATATTTACGTGCACATCAGTAATACTCGGTCTGACCCGAGCATCATAATGAAACAACACCCGAGTCAGTCTGGAAAACCAGCGTAAGAAAATCACACTCAATTGGATTATTATATTTTTGAAAATCCTTTGAAAAAATAGGTATCTCGTAAGACCACGCCACAAAAAAATTTGTCGGGTTTTTACCTTACGATAACCAAAACATTTTAATCAAATCTGTTTGATATTATAATAGTGTCAGTAGAAAGTAAAATAGAATCTAGCCGAAATGCTTACATCTCACGTTCCAGCATAATTGGACACAATCAAAAACTTACAGGTGCTTACTGGAGATTGGATTTCATACAATGGCAGGGATACTGGGGTATCGTCCGTTGCAGTACCTGGTCTAGATCAGAGTATCGATGACCACTCATGATCGCCTCCAACACAAGACCGGAGCTACCCCTTACTGGATAGTCCGAATAAGATCACCTCGCAGTTGGGATCAGCAAATGTAACGACCCAGAAAATTTGGTAATTAAATTTCTTAATTTAATAAGATTTTGGTGACTTGATATTGAAGGAAGTAAAACTTTAGTGAATTATTAATGGAAATAATAACTTGGATAAGATTGATAAGTTAATTTTTAACAACTAGAATGTAACTGTATAAGTGTAA
This sequence comes from Allium cepa, assembly GCA_030765085.1. Lineage (NCBI taxonomy): Eukaryota > Viridiplantae > Streptophyta > Magnoliopsida > Asparagales > Amaryllidaceae > Allium > Allium cepa. The sequence goes on from CM060937.1 coordinate 389,106,988, forward strand.
GTTAATTGTTAATAATTTGGATGTATTTCCAATAAGTGAAACAATGTAAATGTAAATTTTATTCTTATTGTAATAAAAGAATGTTACCAAGATGTAATGATTAATTTGATTTAAAATCTTAATTAATGTGTGCATTAATTTATAATGGGATGTAAAAGGGTAAATTAATAATTTAAAAAGTTGGCTTACTAATAAAATAATGTATAAAGAACGAAATGGAAGAAATTAGTGTATAAACTAATGGTAGCACTTGTTGTAGCTAATAAGTAAATTAAATCTTAACAGTGCTAATTTAGGTTAATAAATTAATAGGTTGAATGACAATTTACAATTAATGAATATATTTAAATTTGTAAAGGTCATAATGGATTGCATTAAATAAATTGGGAAATAAATTTCATTAAAGGTAATTAAATATTATCTTAATATAGATTAAGATAATATTTGAAATTAATGTTAACTCCATTCATATATGACAATTGGTGTAACATTTGGCTTGTAAACATATATTATAAGTTACCTGTTTAATTAGTTGATGGAATCAGAATTTGAAATAAATGTTAATAAAGGAAGTAATTGAATGAAATGGGATTTATGTAAATGTTATACTAGGCTATAAATCAAATGTAAGAAAACAAACGTAAATATTGAATTTATTAATGAATTAATATATATTGAATAGCAATTGAACGTAAATTAATGTAATGAGGATGATGTAGGTTGATAATATTCATAATGTTTATGTTGCTGATTAACGTTACTTTAATGATTGTAATTAATATAATAATGGAAAGTGTGGGTGTAAATTAAAAAGGAAACAGAAAGTTTATTTTTAAGGTAGTAATTGGCGTAATAGAAAACTAAATAAAATTATTGGGATATTAATTATGATTGGATGTAGATTAATGTAATAACGTTAATAATTTAGCGCAGTCACTATTAATTGAAACCTATTGCAATAAATAGAATTAAATACTACGTTAGTGTGGATTTAAGGTAATACGTGGTAATAATGTATTGTTGTGGTTTATGAATGAATTGATAATAAAAATTAAAGGTAGTGTTGTTAATATAAGTTGACTATAAATAAGTGGAATGAAATCCCAGTAAAGGAAGTAATGCAAATGTATATTTAGCAAAAATTTCAATACTAGTGGAAAATCTAGTTAACACATAATAAAGAAAGGAAGTTGAGTATATTTAAGTAACGTAATGTAAAACCAGCATTAACTATGTTATTTGAAATCGGTGGATGGATTATAAAGATTGAAATCAAACAAAACAATTTATTTGGAATTTAAATCGTAATAATAAGATTAATTGCAATTAAAGGTAATTTAATTTGTACGTTAATTGGAAATTAAGTTTAAATGGGAGAACATTAAGAACCAAGATTTAAAGGCAATGTTAGCTATATTCTTATTGTAATAAGACTCGAATAACAAGGGTTAAGAATTAAATAAATGGACTTTGGAGTTTTATTTTATAATTTTTAAATTTAATAAAATTGAAATTTAACATTGAAATTGAGGTTAACATTGGAATTTATGAATTAATCAACTCAAAATTGACATTTAAATTTGTTTAAATCATTGTGAATGATTAAGAATTAAAAATGATGAAATTTATCAATTTAAGAATTGAAATTTGAAAAGTTGGATTTAACTAAATAAATTTTAATTTATTTAATTAGATAATTTATTTATTTATTTATTTATTTAATATAAAAATATTCATTTTGACCACTGACTTGGTTTTCGACAAAACCAGTTTCATCGGATCCGTAACGGTGAATTATTGTAGGATTTCAAGTTTCGTAGCGATCAGACCTGTCGTTTGATCGTACGGACTCGGAACGCCGTGAAATCAATTGAAACCAATTTGAAAAATATTGATTTTAGCATAACTTCTTCATACGATTTAATTTGGACTTGAAACCTTTTCCATTGCGTTTAAAATATTTTAAAACATCTATTTTGATATATGAGTTGACCCAATTTCATTTCGGAGTCGAAACGGGCTTTTTGGGCCACTTTGTCGTTAGCGCGTGTATTCAATCTGATCCATCTATTCTTTTTCAACCTTGTCTATAAATACTCTGTAAACCCTAATTTCTCTCATTCTCATTGGTCTGTGCGTACCATTTCTTTCACCTCCTCAGTTCAATGGCAGACAAACACCTAATTCCAACTGCAATTCAAAATTCAAAGCAAAAATTTCAAACTCCTCGGAAAAATTTGTAAAAAATATATATTGAAGCTCTCAATGAACGCATCTCAATTCTGTTGTTCGTTTTTGGATCTGAGTTTGCGTTTGACCGGGATTGCTCGTTTATTTTCGGTCGTCCGTTACTAGGGTTTCTACTCGATGGTGGATCTACGTCGATGGGTCGATCAGAGGTGGCTGGCGTGTAGAGGACATCGGCCAGCTTCATTCTATGCCGTTCACTGGTCGAAAAGGTCTTCGAGTTCATCGGAAATTGCATTTGAACGTGGCGGCGTCGGTCGGTGATCTAATAGCCGGAACGACTGCGCCTCTAGCCGTGGGCGCGACGTCAGGTGGCGAGCGTGATGCCACATCCTGATGTGGGTGAAACTCATCCTGGTGGCGGTAATAATTACGAATGGCGATGGCGGCTTCTAGGATTTGTGTTCGATACTTCGGCTGGGAGTCGCGTTTTGCTTGTTGACGTGGTAACTTTTTTATTTTACTTTATTTTTGTTTTACTTTATTTTAATTTCATTTTGAATCATTGAACGATCATAACCTTCGCATACAATGTCCAATTTACGTGGGGTTTCTTTTGTTAGGATCGTATTGAAATTCCAGACAGTTTGACACCGGTTTGGATGGATTCTGAGACTGTTCAAATTTTGGGTTTAAATTGGATTTAAATTCAAAAGGTGTGTGTTTTAACCCACTCACAACTTCTAGAATTTCTTATGTTTGGTAAATTAATTTATGCTGTAATTATGCATTTATTTATGATTGTTTCGTATATTTTTAATCATCATCTCAGTTAGTTGCATTTATTGAAATTAAATCGTTATTTAGTTTATTATTGAATATAACTGCCAGTTAATTACCTGTTATACATTATTAGTTATGTATTGATATTTATTTATTGTTTTGTATGATGATTGTGATGGATGTATGATTTTATGATGGATGAATGGATGTTTTATGCATATCATCATAATCTGCAAGTTGTTATGCATTTATTTTGATTCAGGATTGTGGTTTGATATGATATATAACCGCATTTTTATTTTTAAATTGCGGATTGAAATGATAAATATCAGTATCACTTGACCATAGGATAGAAAATTATATACAGGCACCGCGATATATATATTAAATGATTTTTGAAATGATTTTTATGGTATTGTAACGAAATATATGGGCTATGTAGATATTGATTTTGGATGTTATATAAATGCTATTTTATTATTTATTTAGCTATGTATAAAAAAATTTGAATTATAAAATAAGCTAAATAATAAAATTTGAATTTCTTTTATATAATATGGTTAAGTATCATTTAAATTCTATTGTATATAGAGTTTATAATGATTCAAATCGAATTAAGGTTGGAAGATAAATGTGAATTTGATTTGAATTTAAGATTTAAGGATTATCCTCGAAAAATTTGATTTGAAATATAAATAAACTGAGATTTAAAATGTATGATTTTATAACTTGATTTTTTGTTTAGAGGATTTAAATGAATATCAAATTGATTTAAATGAATATTATCAAGTTAATGTAATTGAAAGAATATTCAGTTATTTGAAGCCTAAAGGTTTTACTAAAATGATATTTGATTTATTAAGTAAACATTTCAAATCTAAATAATAGTAGGTGAAATTGATATATATGAAATTATCAAAGAATAAGTTTTGAAATGGTGGAATAATTAAAGCTTTGAAATATATGGAAATTATATTGGTTTATTTGGGAATTTAAAATCCATATTGGAATTGATTTGTGAAGGAAAAGAAGTTATTTTACTATATAAAGAAATTAAATATTTAAACCATTTAAGTGGTGTAGTATGTTTCAAAGTTACGAAATTCAAAGTTTTATGTTTTGAAAGGCTATATTTCAAGTCTTGGTTTCGAAATATTATAACTTTGAAATGTTATAGTTTTTAGAAAAGGATATATTTGAAAATGATATCAAATTTGATTTGGTTTTAAAAAAGAGGAAATGATATTGTATTTATATGGATTTGAAATGGATATTATATTCTGGTTTTAAAAGTATAAACTATTCTAATAAGACCGTGGTGTTATAATAACATTTGGTTGTTAAAGAGACCGGGATCGGAAGTTGTCATACTCTCTGCCAACTTCGAAAACCACTTTGACAACCGTGTACGCGGTGGAGAATACAGAACGAAGTAGGGTGGTAGTGGCGTTTCCTTTGAGGTAAATACGTGGACCCGACTCCCGTGAGTTGGCATAAGGTGGCTAAAACATGAGCGATTGACGGGCTAATGAGGTAGCTCCTTTGATCGAACACATCCCTTCGATATTATACTCTGACTTTTGGATTTATTCAGTGGCCACTTTTGATTTTTTTATTTGAAGGTGTGGCTCGAGGTGGGCGGTAGCTGCACGCTATGCGTTGCCATCGGCCCGGAATCGTAATTGGTATATCTACCCTGGCATTGCCTCGTTGTGCCGTGTCACCTACCCTATCGCGCCTTGTATGAGTTTGGTTTTCTCCCGTAGCCCGTGTGGTATCCTCTGGTGGCTTCCCCATCAGGAGGGACTATGATATTGGATGGACTATTGGGACTATTACGTTAAAGGGCTATATGGGTAACCCCTTAATGCTATTAAAAAGTAAGTTTATTTTATAATAGCGAAATATTACTATATAGTAAATAGTTTAACGGATCCTTAGGAGATGTGAATCCCGAGCATCTCTTAAGTTACTACACTCACGTTAGACACTGGATAGGAGATGTCAAATCCCGTAAACATCTCCGACGCCGTTACACTCATATCTATTTCCGTTGATTTAAATTACATAAGATCTTTTAGTTCTGACTCGAGTGTTTTGTCTTTTCAATTCGCTCGGGTCAGTCCGAGTGTTTCAGGATTTGAAGATTTTATTCTGGAGGACGAAGACGAAGATTTGTATTACTATTATCTACTATATTATTCCACTATACCATTTAATTCCGCTGCATTAATTATTATTCTCTGGTATGTGTACTCTGATATGTATTGTATAAATATAATCAAATGTTTTTGTAAAACAGCTTCATGAATAGTTATTTGATTATTATATTTTATCGTTCCGCTGTAAGATTCTATTTTTGTTTTTTTATTTCTCTGCTTCTTCTTATTTACCCTATAACAATCCGCCCTTCTGCATGGTTTAAGTCTGACGTGGGTGGTTTATCGTCGATTTAAAGCGTGCGGAAAGGCGGGACGTTACAGCAACTGCCCACTAAGCTGAATAAAGTCACATCTAGACACGGAAAACCTTACCCTAATTGGGTACTACCCACCTAGCCTTGTTGCACCTTCCCTATTTTAGCCATTCCCGGTTGATGAGGCTTGAGGCTATGCGTTACCTTTTTAGAACAAATTTCACTTAGAATACTCATCGTCCTCCTAACGATGTTCTGATAGCATTCGTCCATACAAGTTGCCCTAGGTCTGGAAAAATCGAAATACTGTCTTCATCATCTTCACAGTCTTCATTTGCAAAGGTTCAAACCAGATCGAAGTGGTTTTCGGATAATTAAATCTGATCCTGGTCTCTTCAAAACGATCATCGCATTGGCCAACATTGATAGTCGGTTATTTAACTATCAGTTACATTCACAAGCAACCAATAGGCCTTAAATAATTCTCCAAATTATTTATCACAAAAATATCTACCCAAGATATTATTTTCATATTTCAACACTTTGAAAATAGTTTCAAATCTCTTTTTATTCTTACGGAACAAATTTCACATTTGCCCAATACTTAGCATATTTTCCCATTTCATTAATTATTCAGCACTCGAAGAACATTCATTTATTTCCTTATTTCTTATCTTAAAATCATTTACAACTTTATTTTGTAAATTTCCACTCGTTTTACACTAATCTTATAATTTTTAGAATCCCATAATTAATTCCCTTTTTATATTTCCAAAGCCTTCTTTGCTTATTAAAAATTCCAGTTTCACTTCCACTTCCCTTTGTGAAATTTTATTTCACCTTCTGAAACTCCTATCTTATACTTTGGCAATTTATTTAAGTCTCCATAACCCCACTATAAGATCTTTCTCCTAAATCTTATCCAATTTAATAAATTTCGCTTCTCATCTCAAGAGGATTAATTGATATTTAAACACGTAAAAACATATATACCTATAAAATAAGAATAATGGTTTTATTTTCAAAATATGGTTTAAGATAAAACTAACTTCACAATATTCTAAATCAATAATAGTTTATAGAAATTATATAGTATAGTAATTTCTAAAATTTCATTTAAATCAAATTTCTGTCTACTCAAACAAAAGTCTGTTCTTAGAAAAATCAGATATTCACCAATTCAATTTATAAATCCCTCTTGATTCCTAACCCATCGATCATACTCACCCTTCTCATATTCGAGATATATTCCGCTATTTCTTTCAAGCTATCCCCATTACTCGATATAAGATCTCACCATTAACTTATATTTTTTAAACATATCCACTGATATTAATTAATCATTTTTATAAACCCCGTTTATAAATTTATAAGCTCCCCTGAGTTGTCCATTTATAAACAATTTTTATTTATGATAGAATTCCATTTTAAAATTTTGTTCCTCAATAAAATTCCATTTTATTCCTTAGTAAAATTCCATTCCTAATTCAAATCCATTCATTGATTCCAATATCTCTTTGGCCCTTAGTATTTAATTAAAATTCAAATCTTTACCTAAACCAATTTAAGTATACCCTAGTTAACCAATGTACTTTTTGTTTGCGTAAAAAATGGCCACAAACACCCAATACCGTGAAAGCACCAGTGTATGAATATAAGTCAGCGATATTCAAACACAAATCACAGATCTCAGCAAATAACTCAAATACGTTTGCACAAAAGATGGGCAAAAAACTCCAAGTCGTATGAATTAGTTGATTTTATGTTGTTCGTAGTGATTTAGGTGGTTTATGCAAATACGTAAAAAGTAGGGGCTAAACTGTAAAAGACACACAGATTTATAGTGGTTCGGCCAAAGTGTGCCTACGTCCACTTTATATGTTATTCTCCTTTTCCAATCCGATTACAAGTACAAAGCTTGTAGTACAAGTGTATGAAAGTTGTTTGAAAGTTCCTTCCAGGTTTGAGCTCTCAAACTTGTCTGCCATTGTTGTACCCCTGCCCCTCTATTTATAGAGTGAGGCAGGGGGCAGAGGTCCTGGGAGTATATAGCTGCTGGTGGGCCTGGGCTGAAGCAATCTGGCCTGGCATATCCGGTTCGGCGAAGTTTGGTTCGGCTGTACTTGGAGTGGTTGATCCGGAGGCATATTCGGTAGAGGGTGGAAAGATGTTGGTTCGGTGGGGGTGTCTGGGAGCTGGTTCGGTGATGGAGTATTGTGGACCGGTATGGTGGACCGGCAGTAGGAGTATGGTGGACCGGTAGGAAGTTGGGAATGCCGAATGAAGAGTGCCGAAAGCGCCGAATGAGCCCATGCCGGATGAACCAATGCTCCTTGAATGCCGAATGAGATCATTGCCGAATGAAACGTTGAACCTTTGGTACCAACTGGACTTTTATCCTTGAATCCCAGGCTCTTATACACTTGCTGGCTGCTTCTTCTTGGTTCGGTCACGGTGGAAATGCACACCACATCAATATTCCAGTTTTGACCAAAAAATGGGATAACACTTTGCCCCCCAAAACATGTTTTGTGATAACAAGACGTGTTTTGAATAGTCCCGAATCCAATATCCAAAGTCAATAGCCATATTGCAGTCCCGAATCCAATATCCAAAGTCAATAGCCATATTGCCAGAGTAGATCATCCTTGACTGCTCCGAGTTGATATCCAGTTCCAAATCCAATAACCAAAGCTTGAGCCAATTCCATGTCCATCCGAACTTGACAACAGAGTCCCAAACCATCCTTATCCAATAGCCAACAACCGAATCCAGGACCTCTTTGGGTCGCGGTCCAAATTTATAACCTCTCCGGGCTCTTGCCAAGCGCAATCCACACTTGACGGTCGTGATCCAGTGTCCCTGGACGTTAAGCTAGCCTCCTTGTGTTCTTGTCGAGCGTAATTCACACTTGACGATCTTGGTCCAGTGTCCCTGGACGTTGAGCTAACCTCTCCGGGTCCTTGCCAAGCGCAATTCGCACTTGACGATCTTGGTCCAGTGTCCCTGGACGTTGAGCTAACCTCTCCGGGTTCTTGCCAAGCGCAATTCGCACTTGACGATCTTGGTCCAGTGTCCCTGGACGTTGAGCTAACCTCTCCGGGTTCTTGCCAAGCGCAATCCACACTTGACGACCTTGGCCCAGTGTCCCTGGGCGCTGTACAATGCCATGGCTTAAGTCCTAAGCCGAATCCTGGTCTCTCCGGACCCTTGCCGAGCATAGTCCATACTCAACGACCTGAAAATAACGATTGATAATATAGGGCCTAAGTCCTAGGCCGAATCCTGGTCACTCCGGACCCTTGCCGAGCATAGTCCATACTCGACGACCTGAATGAGTCAATTTACCACGTTCGGGCAAAGCGACTCACCCCTTGTCAGGCATAATCCATACCCGACGACCGTTTATCAAAAGTCAGATAAAAATCCAATCAAAATCCAATTCAACATCCAAATCCAAAATCCAAATCCAGAATCCAAATCCAAAATCCGAATCCAAAACCAGAAAACCAGAAATCCAACCCAGCATCCAAAACCGAAAACGATCATCCAAAGGAAAATCCAAATCAAAAAGCAAGAAAAACCAGGAGCTCAATCGAAGCTCCAAAACCGAAAACCAAAAAGAAAAGCAGTGTCCAATCCAAAAGCAAAAGATAAATTTCACAAACCACAGCATCGCAATTTATTATCATTCAGAGCATGCCTAGGGGCTATCTCCGTCCCCGTACATGTGTAAATGACTTGGTTGCTTGCCAATAGTTTGCTACTTATTTCATATTAACCTGGTCAAGGGACGATCAACCGACCATCATTCCTGGACCTCCCACCATCGTAGCTTGAGGTAGGCGGCAGTTGCTCCTGCCTCGCCGTTGCATCCCGAGGTCCAACATATTGTGGCAGTTGTCCATTCCTTACATGTTCCTCAATTATGTCCTTTAAGTGCCTGCAGCTGTTGGTGTCGTGTCCATCCAAATCATGGAAGAGGCAGTGCCTTCCTGATGTCCTTTCCCGTTCTGTTGGTTCTCTCCTAGCCGGCCTCCGGTAGTGAAGGCGATTTCGAGTATCCAGGTATATCCGCTCCAGTGTCTCGTTCAATCCTGTGTATGTGGAAAACTTTGGATCCTTCCATTGCTTCCTAGCATTTTCAGAATCACTGTCCAACTTCCTTTTTCCTTTGTTTTTATCCGAACCATTGCTGGATGGTCCTCCCCCCTCAACCGCGTTAACCTTTTTCAGCTTTAAATCCGTACTCGCATCTTCTTGTCGAAGGAACCTTTCTGCCTCATGAAAAAATTCGTCGAGATTCCGTGGGGGATCTCGTATCAGAGATACCTTGAAATCCGAGTTCTCCCTGACTCCTGATACTGCTGCCATTAAAACCATCGATGGATCGGGCCGATCCACCGAAGCAACTGCGGCACTGAATCGAGTTAGAAAAGCTCTAAGCGATTCATCCATCCTTTGCCTTACCGACGTCAATGTCATCACATTCTTCGGTCTCCTGACATGAACCCGAAACTGTCCCAAAAACCTTTCCACCAATTCCCTCCAAGTCCTGATAGATCCTTCTTCCAGCTGCCTGAACCACATTGCAGCTAAGTCCGTCAAGTACAAAGGGAAGCATCGGGCCATCACCTCCTCCGATGCCCCCAGCACCTCCATGTGTCTGGTGTATCTCATCAAGTGATCCGTAGGGTCTTCCTTGCCATTGTATGCCTCCACGCTAGGTAGCTTGAACTTAGGTGGATTCTGAGCCATCCTTATTTCCCGGGTGAACGGACTCCTGTTTACTCCTTCCAAGTCTCCGTTGGTCAAACCACCTCGCATTGTCTTCCTGATTATATCTACCAATCCACCGTTGTCTGTCGGGGGTTGCCCCCGAGGGAACTCCGGTACATACTCTTCGTGTGGCTCGTTAGCAGCAACGTTGGTTCTAGCCTGTTGAACTCCTTCCAAAGGTTCTCCTGTGTTGAATCCCGTGGGCCTGCCCCCAAGCCCTTGTTGATTGCTACCTGGCTCCGTATCTTGTCCTTCGTTGGGTTCCATAACCCTAGCTTCTTGTCCTGCATCCATAGCCGTTGTAGCTGTTCCTAAATTCTGCATCCCTGCAGCTCTCATTTGCTCCAAGAAAGTTTGCATCATTTCCTGTTGACTTTTCAGCAACCTCTCTTGCAGTGAATTTGTTATGGCTTCCATTTCATCCCGGGTTATGTAGATCGAAGCCGGTCCTTCCTCACCTCCGGAGGATGCTTGTTGACTTCCTCCTTGTTGGCTTCTCTCAGCCCTTAGCCTTCTACTGTTTTGCCTAGTCATCGTCTTCCAAATCTAAACCTCTATCCGATGTAGCGGGAGCTGGTTCTTCTCAGTGAAAGCACCAAAATGTTTGCGTAAAAAATGGCCACAAACACCCAATACCGTGAAAGCACCAGTGTATGAATATAAGTCAGCGATATTCAAACACAAATCACAGATCTCAGCAAATAACTCAAATACGTTTGCACAAAAGATGGGCAAAAAACTCCAAGTCGTATGAATTAGTTGATTTTATGTTGTTCGTAGTGATTTAGGTGGTTTATGCAAATACGTAAAAAGTAGGGGCTAAACTGTAAAAGACACACAGATTTATAGTGGTTCGGCCAAAGTGTGCCTACGTCCACTTTATATGTTATTCTCCTTTTCCAATCCGATTACAAGTACAAAGCTTGTAGTACAAGTGTATGAAAGTTGTTTGAAAGTTCCTTCCAGGTTTGAGCTCTCAAACTTGTCTGCCATTGTTGTACCCCTGCCCCTCTATTTATAGAGTGAGGCAGGGGGCAGAGGTCCTGGGAGTATATAGCTGCTGGTGGGCCTGGGCTGAAGCAATCTGGCCTGGCATATCCGGTTCGGCGAAGTTTGGTTCGGCTGTACTTGGAGTGGTTGATCCGGAGGCATATTCGGTAGAGGGTGGAAAGATGTTGGTTCGGTGGGGGTGTCTGGGAGCTGGTTCGGTGATGGAGTATTGTGGACCGGTATGGTGGACCGGCAGTAGGAGTATGGTGGACCGGTAGGAAGTTGGGAATGCCGAATGAAGAGTGCCGAAAGCGCCGAATGAGCCCATGCCGGATGAACCAATGCTCCTTGAATGCCGAATGAGATCATTGCCGAATGAAACGTTGAACCTTTGGTACCAACTGGACTTTTATCCTTGAATCCCAGGCTCTTATACACTTGCTGGCTGCTTCTTCTTGGTTCGGTCACGGTGGAAATGCACACCACATCAATATTCCAGTTTTGACCAAAAAATGGGATAACACTTTTATTTCTTCTTAATTCTCTTTAGAAATAAATACCGTTTTCAATATAAATATTTTCTATTTAGATTTCTTTTCAGATTTCTTTAAATTAATTACCTATGGTATTTAAACAAATATCCAACTCAATTTCCAGGCTATTTAACGCTTAACAATTCAATTCACACAATCCATATCAATTTATCCATCCTATCATATATCAATATATATATATATATGCAAACAGTAAATATTTTTGAGGAATCCAGTTGGATCCCTCCAACCTATTTTTTTCCTGCATCCACAAATGTTAGTCAACAAATAAAATACCAATCCCACTTCGAGGGGGTATCACGGTATAAAAGGTCATCCACTATCATGCGGGGCACATATGGTCTCATCCGCTATATAATGCGGGAATATCAGTCACTCCAATATATACACACTACAATATATATAATATCATTCAGCAGATAATTATTTAATTCATCCAAGCACAACCAACAATTTAAATTTAACATTTAATTTTTAAGCAAGGCAGTCCAAATGAGTGAGAAAATCTCACCTTTGATTTTTGTTTGCAACCCACTTCAATATTGCCTCGGTTTCCCCATTTTTGACGTTGTACAACATTATAGGGTTTATTAACACTTGGAATAATTGAATGATTCATTATCATTTAATAAAATTAACTTAACTAACTTTTTAATTTAAACTAATAATTTTCCTTTGAAAATATTTTAGTAACTAAAATAATTAAATAGGTTTATTAAACAAGTTAGTTATATTTTAAAAATTAAACTAGTAAGTTAAAAATGTGTATATGCATATATTTTTTTTATTTTTTTGGAAACATATATACTTATAAAAATAACTTGTATAGATTTAAAAATCCAATCTTTATACAAATCCCTATATTTTCCAAAATCTAAATAATTATTCTGTTTTCTTATGCATATTAAGATATGTGTGTGTATATATATTTATATTTATACTATAATTTTCTTTACTGTATATATAAATACCTATGTGAATATAAATCTATAAATTGAAAAATAGATATTAGATATACCGTACTGTAAGTTGTTTCCTTATCTGCAATTCATTTTTTTTCTTCTGTATACTTATATAAATTGAAAATAATCTACACACATAAACAAAAAAAAAGAAGTCATACCATCGTCGAGCCTCACCGTACCTCATCTCCATGACTCATCACCGTTCGCCACTCAAGGCACCCTCTTCCTCCACCATCGCAGCCCCGGCTTCGGCCACACCCCAACTTGCAAGCGCCGCCACTAATCACCAAGTCGCCGCCAAATCCCATACGTGTGTGTGCCCTACATCGAAACCTAGCCCATCTTCCCTTGTTCGAGCCGCTATTCCCCAACCATGATAAACGAGCCTCGCCAATTAATAGAATTTGAGGAAGATAATGAATTTCTATCTGAATCTTTACCCTAGGAACGAAATCGATTCTTATGTTGATTTTGGAAAGGAGGAAAGGAGTTTCCAATTTCTATTTCTTAAGGCCACCATTTTTTTTCCTCTAGCTTTTCGTTTTCTAACTGGGAAAGGAGGAAATGTCGCGATTGAATATATTTACTTTCGACCATTTTTATCAAGCAACTACATTTTTTTTCTTGTTTGAATACTGAAAGAAAATGGAAAGGCCGAGCTATTTTTAAAAGAAAGGGAAAGGGGATCGCGTGTTCAAGTGGATAAGGGAAACGTATACGTTTCTAATTGAGAAAGACGGTTGTGATTATGACGTGAATGTATATGTAAATCCGAATAATAATATATATATTTATTTAAACTTTAAATCATTTTAGTTTCGTAACTAAAAATCTCGATCTCCTATCGAGGCGTGCTGCTAGGTGTTTATAAATGTTATACCCCTATTTCGAACACAATGGAAAAGGTTTCTAGTCCTAACTCACTCGTATGGAGAAGATAGCTTTTTGGACCCAGTTATTATATTAAAATTGCGATATAGATTTCAGCGCATTTACACTTCATACGGCTAAACGACAACTCCAAAAGCTACGAAACTTAAAATCTGATAATAATACAATATTACGGATCCGGTGTAATTGGTTTCGTCGAATTTTGAGACTATGCCTCGGAAGGCTATTTTTAAATGTCAATCTAAACGATATATTTTTAAAACTGAACAAATCACTCTTAAATTTGGATTTAAATTTTTTATTACTTTTATTATTATCAATATAAATTTTATAAGCCTTCGAATTATTTTTATCAAGCCTAAAACTCAAGATTCAATAATTCACCCAAATTCCAATTATTTAAATTCAAAAGTTGAATTATCCAATAAATTGTTATACCTTAGATTCTGAATTTATTTTATAAATGAAAACCAAGCTTTCCATATTGAAAATCAATTCATAATCCAAATTAAATATTTAAAACCATTTAAATATTCAAAATTCAACGTTGAAAAATTCGGGTCATCACAAGAATCTCAAACATCCTTTAAGTTACTTGTATTTCTATTGACATTTCACTTGAGTTGAATTTACTGATTTAAGAATGTTAATCCTGACTTGAGTATTTTGTGTTTTGCTTTATACTCGAGTCAGACTGAGTGTCACAACATTTGAGGCTCACCTTTAGAGTTAGAGCTTCAGTTGGAGATCCATCTATATCTAATCAGCTTTCAGCTATACGGTTGTTTTGTCAGACTTATCATCTTTTTGTATTCGAGACTGCATTGTATTGGAGATATTTGTTGTATTTTATTTCAAGCTCCATTGTTTACATAGTAGCTTCACGAACTACTATTTATCTTTTCTGCTGCTTATTGGTATAATACTTTATATCAGTGATTCTGTAATTGATTTATTTACTGTATATGCTAAGTTTTGCTAAATAATAAATTGACAATCTGATATTTTGAGCAATTCAAGTCCGACATGTATGGATGCGAATGGTTCGAAATACGAGGTCGTTACAGTTGGTATAAGATCTCTGGTTTAGGCAAAACTTAGCATATGGAGTGAAAATTAATTGTAGAATCATCTTTGTTCGAGCTTGAAATTCCCTTGATAGGATTCTCCTGGATTTGAATTTCTTTCGGATTTTAGAACTCTCATTTTGTTATGAAATCCATTCTCGTCTCCATGTCCGTGTTCTTCTTGACTAGAGCATCCCGTAGCTTAGTAAACGACCAGGGTGATTCTCTTGAAATCGAATGTCGAATGCCTTTGGTTATGCAGGCAGTTCTACCTTTTGTTGATAATTCCCTTGTAATATTGACTCCACTCTGATAGTCAGAGATTTATCCTGATATTGGGTGAAGTCGCTTCTCTTCCCTTCAAGCGGGAAATTTAATGTCTGCATTAATCCTATTCCTGGAATCTCAGTTGACCCGGTTAAGGTCGCCGCGATTAATATTAGTCTATCCATCTCTTCCTCTTTTTTAATTTAGTTATCTTCCTTTCGAGTCTATCTCGTTGGTTAGAATTCTCTTTGATTAGGATCCCTCTATATGTGAATCTCTATCCATTCTTGAATCATCGAGTAAGGGAGTGTATTTGTAATTAAAATAAAAAATGTTTTATATTGTGTTGTTTGAGTTGTTGAGTTTGAATTTTAGGTTTCAATCGATTCGTCTGGCCAACGCTATCGATAAGAATTCCAAAACACTTGAATAGAGCAAACTGACACAATATTACTTTCGAAACTGGTAAATGAAATAATTTTGTATGATTATATTTTATACATAAAAGTATAATTCTCTAAAATTTGATAGTCTAATGAATTGGTTGTTGGAAATGATAATACTAGATTATCATTTATTGTTTTATTCAACATTCTTTAAACCATTAACTTTTGTTGTGAATTAAAAGGAAATGAAAATTTTATAAAAATAGTTTATAAAGTCTGATTTGCAAATAAATTGACTTTAAATTAAAGAATTTGAGAATTAGATTTTCGGTGCTTCTCAAAATTTGGGTTTCAAAGTTTTATAAAAAATATAATATAATATATATCTGAAAGTATTTCTAATGGAAATTGTTTCCAAAGAATTTTAAAAAAGGAAGTAAGTTTACTCTCCTTTTATCGCTAGAAAAAAATTTCGGTAATGACTGTAGTATCATCGACGTTCATTTTTCAAGTCTCAAAGTGGAGAGACCCCTTAGTAGCTTT
This sequence comes from Allium cepa, assembly GCA_030765085.1. Lineage (NCBI taxonomy): Eukaryota > Viridiplantae > Streptophyta > Magnoliopsida > Asparagales > Amaryllidaceae > Allium > Allium cepa. Next base: position 389,122,816 of record CM060937.1, read on the forward strand.
GTTACACATTTGTTTTGGAAAGTGGATTTGATTTAATTTTCTTGAACATGATTTGATATACAAAATATATATGTATATATTTATTTCAAAATGGTTAAGGTGAAACCGAAAATTTAACTCTAAAATTTTATGTCAGGTGATGATTTTCAACTATTGGAATTTAGCAAAATTTTGAAAAATTTAGAGAATCTAAAAGAGAAATGAAAATTTAACCACTTAAACAATAAAAATAGGATAAAAATTAATTTGTATAATACTCAACTGCATTCTATAATATATAACTTACCTAAAATGTTCAAAAGTTAAAATGAATGTGAATTTGTGATTAAAGGTTATACAAGAGAAACTTAAGTAATAGAAGTGTTCAAACTAAATTCTTGCTTAATAAAATATTGTAAATAAAAAAAATTGGTATAGTATTCAATTTCATTCAAAAAATATTAATAAAACTTAACTCGGAAAAGTTTGAATATGATTAAATAATATATATATATATATATATATATATATATATATATATATAATATAATATATGAAATAAAATGTTCCTAGAATGAGTTTTGATAAGGAAATTTATCAATAAATTTGAGTTGTTATAATGAATGTTTATACACTTATTTTATGTTATTGTTAAGTGGAATAAACTGAATAATAAAAAGGGAATGTTATTTTAGAAAAATAAGTACGAACTTAGGAATAGTGAGATTGAATTATAAGTAGAATCAACTTAAGTAAAGTCAATGGAGTAAATAAATGGGTTAAGTAAAATAAATTTGTTTTGAAAGAAAATTTGTAATGAATATTAATAAATTTGAAAACAAATCAATTGAATGGAAATATATGGAATTGAAATCAATCAAATATGAACACAATAAATTGATTGATTAAATAAGATGAATAAAAATCAATTAGTTGAATATAACCCAATTTAAAAATAAATGAAATTTATTTGGTTTTGGAATTAATTTTGGTATTTGGTATTTTATATTTCAAATCTATCTTTTCTTTCTGGTAGTTTCTATTCTCCTATCTCGTTCCTTTTTGGGGACGAAAAGTTTTGAGTACGGAAGAGTGTAACGACCCGTAGATTTTGATGGTTTTATAACGTAATTAACTAAAATTTTGCTTGAAATTAAATAGTAAAATTTTTAAATGAAAATTTGATATTTGGAATACGTCTATTTAAACATAGAAAATGGCAGATTGCCGTTGATAAATATGGAAGTTAGTTTTGGTTGTGTAATTTCAATTTAAATCAGTTAAAATTGATGTAAATAAAATACTATTGAAATCGAAATATTTTTGTATAAGGAAAATGTTTAATACTTTCTGAGTGAGATGTCATCTTTTGTTTCGCCAAATTTTGACTTCTCTAGCTCCGTTTATTTTGTTTTCGGATTTTTAGCAGCATTTTCGGCAGCGAAAAATCGAGTTTTTATAACTTGGTCATATCGCTGATATCCATGCACCATCCTTTCATCTCATTGTGCTGATCTATGCAGTATACTCATTCCAGTGATTCGGTGTCCAGTACGCGGCAAATTGACAAAAACGATTAGCCGTATCGGTACACTTTTTAAGCTTTTGATATTCTGTGTCCATTCAAATTTTCAAACGGCTGAAATCAAACAGCCATTTGCATTTAATAGTTTCTAAATTCAATACTCTAGCTTTTACTATTCCTAACGCTTCAATATATTTATTCATGTCCAACATTGTTCATCTCTCTTCCGTTCTATCATCATTCATATATAATAATAAAAGAAGTTGCTATTATATATATATATATATATATATATATATATATATGTATATATATATATATATTATTGCATTCGTCCTTCAACCTGTTCACTTTCTTATTTTCTTGCTCCCTACGTTCATTTCTCTCTCCGCCTCTTTATCCCTTCGCCTGTTCTTCTATCTTTTGAAAAGAAAGAATTATATTTACTGTAAATTAGTTTATATATATATATATATTAATATATAGATATATATATTGATATATAAAAGCATTCGTATCTGTAGCCTTCACTTTTCTTCCACCAAAGAAGCGAGCGTGACCTTTGCCTCCTCTCTTCCACACAACAACCGAACAGCCCACCACCTAACCCACCATGACTCGAAGCCGCCACCTCTCCGACCCAGGCAAAAACTCGAAGCACTCCCTACTGACCCACACCACAAACTCTCCACGCCATTCCTTCCTTTGTATAGCACGCAACAGCCACCTACAGCCGAGATCCACCTTCTCCTTGCACGACCAACCATTCCCTCACACCATCCTCTCCATGTCGGCACCTGTCCCCCACAAACCCCGAACCCATAATACAGCAGCTTCACACCACCACGCACACCTTCCCCACCATCCGCACTTGGACCCCTGAACCGCCACTCTCCCTGGTCGTAGCCGACTCCTCCCCGAGCACTTCCACCTCTTATATTGCCATTTCCATGTCTGTATATAATGTGTATGTAAGTATTTATATATTCAAGCTATACGTTAACTTGCAGATTTTTAAAAGGTAAAATTCAAAGGATATGTATTTGGAATTATATATACATTATTAGTGTGTATATATATATTTTGAAATTTTTATGAAACTTTGTTCGTTTCTATATTCACATATTGATATTTTATGTTTAATATATATATATATATATATATATATATATATTTCATTTCTTGTTTAAAGTATTGTTTTAAATATAATACGTATGGACATTTTGATTTTGATATGCATATGGATTTTAAAATATAAGTTTATATAGGCTATACATAATTCTACGACATATATAAGTTTATATAAGTTGCGTATAACTTGTTTGGTTGTATGTATATAAGTCTATGTAAGGTTATATACGTTGATCTATTGGTTTTATTTTATTAGTTACATTAGCTTATATATAGTCTGTCTGTTTTATATAGGTGTAAGTTATATAAGTTTATATATAAAGTCTGTTTGAATACACACACACACACACACACACACACACACACACACACACACACACATATATATATATATATATATATATATATATATATATATATATATATGTATATGTATATGTATATGTATATGTATATGTATATGTATATGTATATGTATATGTATATGTATATGTATATGTGTGTGTATATATATTATGTTATGTTGTATTTTGGAATGTACACACATATATAATATGTTTTGTTTCAATCTATCTGAAGCCTTCTTTTACTTCATATTTCGTAATAATAAAAATAATAATGACAAAGTATGTTTTATACATAGACGAGTTGCGATTTTGTTCATTCTTCCTTTTTACAGTTTTACACTGTAGTTCATAAAGATTATAATTGGCTGGTGCATATAATATATGTATGCGTGGGACAAATTTTGAACTGATGTACCTGCTTAAATATATGTCTGCCAATATATGTGTTTTATTATATTATATATATAGTTATTTGGATTTCAAAATGCCTATACATTTTATATTATATTATATGTATGTATTTTGATTTTAATATATAGATATAGATTTTGATTTTCATATGTATGCGTTTTAAAATTTCTATTGATTTTCAAATATATATATATATATAGATTTTATTTCTAAATACGTGTTTTGATTTAACATTGATTTTACGAAAGAAAGTAATAAAATAATAGTATAATATACTCTTCGTTTCAATTATATCAAGCTAATTCTGATTTGTTTCATTGATTCCTTACTATCAGCTTCAAATCCATATTCGCCTCGCTTTGCTTCGAGATTTGTCATTTGGAGTGGTCGATTGTCTAGTTCAGGATTCAATTCGTAGCTTGTTCTACTGTCAAATTCCTCTAGCCTCGAAAGGTGAGCATTCACTCATGATTAACATTCTTATATTTAGTAAATTTAATTTCACTTGAAATGACAAATTGAAATATGCTGTTAAAATTGAACGGCTAGTTATTTAATGGTTAAATATGATATGCAATTATTTGCAATTGTTCATCTGTGATATATGACACCATATCATGTTGTGTATATTTATTTAATTTGTTTTGATGATATATGCATGTTGCTGATATGTTGTATTCTTATTATATTTATTCTCACTCTGCAAGTTCTCTGTTAGTTTAGAATTCTCTATGGGTTGAAATGATGCATACCCGAACGATTTGTAGAATAAGGGAAAATCGTTATGAGTTGAAATGATAAACCCAAGCGATTTTCATTAATTTTAAATTTTAGGATTGCGGAGGGAAATGATATATACCCGTAGATATTTAAATTGCAGATTGAAATGATAAATATCTATATCAATAAACCAAGGGATAGAGAGAACTATATACGGACACCGTTGGTCTATATTTTGAAAAATGATTTCCAAAGTTTTGAAAGGAAATATATGGTTTTAATAAATATTGATTTTAAAATAATATATATATATAGACTATTTTTATATATCTAAATTTTAGATTTTAAAATAATATGTTTTGGGAAATTTTAATTTATAAGTTGTTTTGAAAATATAATTTAAGGTTTTCTTATAATTTTATTATTTTAAAAATATATAAAATAAGATTTAATACAAAATACATTTAATAATTATATTTAGTTAAAAATTTAATTTAATTAGTATATAATACGTTTAAGTATTTATTTAAATTCATATTAATATTTTAAAAATAGATTTTATAACTTTAATAATAAAGGTTGGAAACATAACTTAATGTTGGCTTGGGATTTAAATTGGTTAATAAGTGAATTTATTTAAATAAGAATTGATTTAAACTTACTGATTTTTGAGGTTTTGAAAGATATGACTTATAACTTGATTCCATAAACGGCGATTAAATGAATATTCTCAAATTGAATATTTAATATTGGTTTAAATTTATAAATTAGGACTCAAACCAATTGTTATTAAAATGATTAAGTGAATAATTTCCAATTTGAAATAAATTAAAGTTAAATGTTGAAATATAAATGAAATTTATATTATAAATGTTTGAATATATAAATGAAATTTTTGAACTTTAAATTTGAAATGGTTAAACTGGAATTGATTTAAATTGGATGTTAGAAAAGCTGATTTGAATCGATTTGTGAAATTGGAGGAAACTATTTTTATTATATAAAGTATTTTTAATATATATAAACTATTTCAATATATAAATTATTTTAATATATAAACTATTTTAATTTATAACTATTTTAATATATATACTTTGTCAATATCAAAATTGTCTAAGTCGAAAATGTTATGATTTCCAAAGTGCTATGATTTCAAAGGTTTATGATTTCCTAGGTATTATGATTTAAAAAATGTTATGATTTCGAAAGTGTTATAATTTCGAAAGTGTTACGATTCTGGAAATGAATATTATGTAAAGTGAATAATGATATCAAATTGATATGGTTTTGAAATGAATATGATATTTCGATATGAAGTATGAACTATTCGAAATGAAATGACCACGATGTGAAATAAGCGTTTGGTTATTAAAGAGACCGGGATCGGATATTGTCATACTCTCTGCCAATACCGAAAACCACTTTAACAATTGTATACGTGGTGGAGATTCCAGAATGAAGTAGGTTGGTCTGGTGATGATTCTGTATGGTATTTACATAGCCCTAATTCCCGTGAGCCAGCTTGATGTGGCTAAAACAAGAGCCATGTCGGGCCAAGTGAGGTCATTCCTTTGATTGGATGCATTTCTTCGATACCATTCTATTACTTTGTGATTTGATTAGGTGCACCTTTGATTTAGGAGTGTGTCACAAGGTGGGCGGTAGTAGCTGCTATGCGTTACCACCAGTCTGGATCCGCAAATGGTATATCTACCCTGGCATTGCCTCACGTGCCATGTCACATGCCCTATCACGCCTTCTACGAGTTTGTTTTGTATCGTACCTATGGAGTGCTTCCCGATAGCCCGCTTGCGAGTGGAATTTACGATATCTATATAGACTATGGCATTATATAAAATGTGTTAAGGGGATATGGGTAACGCCTTAACGCTATTTTAATAGTTTACTTTACTATAGACATATTATAATAGCGTATTATACGACATCGTAGATAGTTCCACGGATCCTTAGAGGATGGGAATCCCAAACATCCTTTAAATTACTTGTATTTCAGTTGACATTTTACTTGGGTTGAATTTACTAATGTAAAAATGTTAATACTAACTCGAGTGTTTTGTGTTTTGCTTTATGCTTGGGTCAGATTGAGTGTCACAGCATTTGAGGCTCACCTTTGGAATTGGTGCTTCACTTGGAGATCCATCTATATCTATTCAGCTTACAGCTATCCAGTTTTTTTGTCAGCCTTGTCATCTGTTTGTATTCGAGACTACATTGTATTGGAGATATTATGTTGTATTTTATTTCAAACTTTGTTGTTAATATAGTAGCTTCATGAACTACTATTTATCTTTTCTGCTGCTTATTGTTATAATACTCTATCTCTATGATTCTGTGGTTGATTTATTTACTATATATGCTGAGTTTTGCCAAATAATAAATTAAAAATCTGATATTTTAAGCAATTCAAGTCCGACATGTGTGGATGCGAATAGTTTGAAATACCGGGTCATTATAGATTGGTTGAAAGCAATTAAGTCGGTAACGGAACCTTGTAATTGCTTATAATATATGTTTTTGACATGTTGGTTTATGAAGTTTATGTGTTTAAAATTATGTAGACAAATGAAATGTTATTGAAATTTCATCTTTTGGGTACTTGTGTGTTTAAATCGAGTAAGTACGGGTACCCAAAGCTGTTTTGCTTGATTTTGATTGCGCGAATTGCAAAATAAAATAAGCCGCTTGCTTAAAAACGCTAAAATAAGGTACAATTTTGGATTAAATACTGCGAAAATATGAAATATTGTTATATATTTTGTTTCTTGACCGTGTGGGCCGATGTATATATATTTATTCTCTTGTTATATTGAAAGAGGTCCTCCATACAAACGAGACCCTGGCAAAAAAAATTGGAAATTTAGGGTGTTAGAAAAATTTTGAAAATTTTTGGAAATTTTTTATTAACGATGAATTGATTTCGAATTTATGTTAGAATATTTTTTGAAATTTTTGTTAGAAATGTCCTCGCCATCCCCTCCATGGAAACCAGCATGATCACCACCACTACCGCGTAAACCCTGATCTTTGTCCCTATTGTTTGGATTATTGTCATTGCCGTCATCGTTTTCGTCTTCATCGGTAACGATTTCATCATCATCATCTTCTTCATCAGAATCTCCTTCTATACAAGGGGCTTCAAAAGATAAAAGTTTGGTGGCATCAATCTCTTCTCTCTCAGGGACTACGATCCCTTGCTCCATTTCTTTTGACTTAATCCATGAATCTTTTGGCTAGAGCAGGATAGAGTGAGCGGAAGCTTAAGTCTAGACATTTTTCAATGTTTTTGGAATAAGCAAGCATCAGAGCGTCCTCGAAAGAATTCATGATGATGTCACTGAAGGATGTGCTTGGAAATTGTGACACCTTTTGCTTGGTTTTAGAAATATTATTAACAGCCATTGTCAAAGAATTTTTCTTCTTCCCCAACTTCCCCAGCTATGTAGTAATATATGCTAAATAGATAATGCCTATCAGTAATATAAAGTATCAAAATAGTGTTAAGGCGTTACCATTATCCCCCTTAACACATTTTATATAAGCGTCATAGTCTATACAGTACTGTAAACTTCACCATAAACTAGTGGGCTATCAGGGAGTACTTCATAGGTATAACACAAAACAAATTTGTAGTGGTCACGTATATAGGGATAAAAGTATGACAAGACACATGAGGAAATACCCAAGATAGTGAAACTACCGTTTGCCTGATCCGGACTAGTGAAAATGCATCGCCGCAACGATCGCAACACCGCAAAATAACACTACCAAAATTCCGAGGGTGCACCAATCAATAACAAGTAATGAGTAGTTTACGAAGAAGTGTGTTCGCTCGAGGTGGCTAACTCCATTTGGCCCGGCACGGCTCCTATTTTAGTCATTTCCAATTTGACACAAGTGTCAAGGCTATCCATTATCGTTCTCTTTCTTCAGTCATCACGTACATCATTCCAACCACTTCATTCTGGATCACACTCCGCGTAAGTTATTAAAGTGGTTTTCGGTTTAGACAGAGAGTATGTCCATAACCGAATCCGGTCTCTTTAATAACTTTCATAATTATTACACTGATTGGTCGTTTAATAAATTTCAAAACCAAATCAATTTCAATTTCAATTGGAATCTGTAAACCAACATTCCATTTGTCTTTCTATATCAGTTTCCATAATTTACGTTCAGACTTCCAAATTACCATTTCCAAAATCTTATAATTCAATTTCAATTTTCATTTAAAATAATTCAAATATACATTTGAGTTCGTATATAAGTTTCATTCCGAAATCATTTAAATTAACTTAATTTAACATTCAAATCAATTTAAATTCATTGATCGATTTCATTCAATATTCGTTAAGTTAATTTATCATTCAAGACAATTTCTAAATAAATTTTCAATTCATTAAATCAATTAGTTAAGTTCAACTCCATTATATCAAACTTACAAATTTAATTAGATTAAATTCTTCAAAACACGTTCTTTAAATTACAAGTCTTACATTAATTTCAATAAATCTCATTTTTATTTCTTGTTAAAGAAATTCAATTTCACTTATTCATTTACTTGGTTACAAATTTCAAACTCAATTAATAAAGAAACTTAATTCACTTATTTAAGAAGTTCAATTTTACTTATTGAAGAATTCAATTGATTCAATTATTAAATAATTCAATCTCATTAAATTATTAAATACTTCCAAAATTTAATTAATAATTTCAAATTTTAATTATTAAACAATTTCAAAACCTGATTATTAAATAACTCCAATCTTAATAAATAAATAATTCCAAAACTTAATTATTAAATAATTAAATTTTAAACAACGTTCTTTCATCGACTACTATATTAATATTTCATTTCAGATTAATTAATATTAACATTTTCTTTTTTATTAAATCTCAAATTCCAACTTCATTCCAAAACTGTATTCTTTATTCAAACAAAATCTTTATTTTATTTTAAATCAAGTTATTGACCAATCGAGTTTATTTATTTTTCTATCCTAGGTCAAAGTTTTATTTGGGTATTTATCATTTCAACCCGATTCCATTTCAATTCAAAATCAAAGCATGGAAAAGGGAACTTGCAGCGTGATAACTGGGATGGTGTCAAAGTAAATAAACAAGCACTAACAACAATCAATAAAATCCAATAATTAATTCAAGTAGTCCCGAAATAATCGTATTAATTTACATTGTTGTTTATGTAAATTAATATAATTATTTTTAGAATCTACACTATCATTTCATGTAGATTAAAGATTATTACACCAAGATTTATACGGTTCTTTACTTAACATCTATTATTCGAGTTCATACTACATCAATTTATACAACATACATTAAATGGTTCAAGGTGTAATTAACCATATTTCTACGTGTCAAATAATTTAAACATTTAAAGGGGTCATATTATACAAATTTTCTCTAATCAAATTCAACACATATATCAATTTCAAATTGTTAACTCCTACGTCAATTTCAATTGTAAATTATATATCACTTATGACATTAACAATTTAACGTCCAATGTCAACATCAAACAATCAATCAATTATCAATCAAACTGGATTATCATCGTATAAATAACAGATAATGATGTCAGATGTCACAGGTGAATTGATACAGGTAATAACATATATATAACAATGTAAATAACCAACAGCAACACATTTCAATTGTCTTTTCAATTGAAATCAAATTTAATAAATAAAAGAACCTTAATCGTGCGTGATTGCTCACCTTTCGAGGCTAGAAGGGATGGACAATGGAATGAGTTATGGATCCAAGCACGAATTTCGAAGCAAAGCACGATGGAAATGATAAATATCTGTATCAATTGACCATAGGATAGAAAATTTTATACGGACACCGTTGGTCTATATTTTGAAAATTATTTCCAAAGTTTTGAAAGGAAATATATGATTTTTAGCCAATATTGATTCCTAAAATATAATATGTATAAAAGTTATTTTATATATGTCTAAATCTTAGACTTTTTTGAAAATTATATGTTTGGAAACTTTAAATTTATAAGTTAGTTTTGAAAATATAATTTTTAAAATTTTACTTATAATTTTACTATTTTAAATATATAAAAATAGATATAATATAATATAAGTTAATAACAAGATTTAATTTAATAAAATTCAATTTAATTAGTATATAATATGTTTAAGTATTATTTTAATTTATATTAATATCTTAAAAGATAAATTTTTATAACTTTCATAACAAAGGTTGGGAAGATAAATTAATATTGACTTGGAATTTAAAATTTTGTTAATAATTGAATTTAAATAAGCATTGAAATAAACTTATTGAATTTGAGATTTTAAAGATATGCTTTATAACTTGATTTTTGATTAAAGGCGATTGTATATTTTCAAATTTAAATATTTTGAAATGGGATATTTTATTTTGTTTAAATTTGTAAATTAAGATTTTATTTAAATGATTACTGGATTGATTAAGTGAATGTTTCAAACTAAATAGTAAAGTTGAAATTGAAGTGTATATGAAATGTATCAATTTGAGTTATTATAAATGATTGAATATTTAAACTTTGAAACCTATTATAATTGAAATGGTTTAATTATAGTTCAAACCTATATTTAAAATCTATATAAATTAAAATTGTTTATTGAGAGGTTGAATTGAATTGAAACTGATGAACTAGGATTGAATTAAATTGAATTTTTGGAGTTTGAGTTGATTTGAATCGATTTGTGAAAATGGAGAAAAATATTTAATAAAGTATTTTTAATATATATAAACTATTTTAATTTATAACTATTTTAATATATATATACACTATTTTCAAATATCTGAACTGTTTAGGTGAAAACTATTATGATTACGGAAGTGCTTTGATTTCAAAGTATTATGGTTTCAAAAGTGTTATGGTTTCAAAAGTGTTATGATTTCAAAAGTATTATACAGTTGGAAGTGTTACGCTTCTGGAAAAGAATATTAATTAAAGTGAATAATAATATCGAATTGATATGATTTTGAAATGAATATGATATTTTGATATGAAGTATGAACTATTTGAAATGAAATGACCACGGTATGAAATAAGCGTTTGGTTGTTAAAGAGACCAGAATCGGATATTGTCATACTCTCTACTAATACCGGAAACCACTTTAGCAGCCGTGTACATGGTAGAGATTCCAGAATGAAGTAGGATGGTTTGGTGACAGTTCTATATGGTATTTACGAAGCCCTGACTCCCGTGAGTTAGCTTGATGTGGCTAAAACAGGAGCTACGTCGAGCCAAGTGAGGCCATTCCTTCGATCGGACACATTTCTTCGATACCATTCTATTACTTTGTGATTTGATTAGGTGCACCTTTGATTTGGGAGTGTGTCACGTGGTGGGCGGTAGTAGCTGCTATGCATTACCACCAGTCCGAATTCGCAAATGCTATATCTACCTTGGCATTGCCTCGCGTGCCTTATCACATGCCCAATCGCGCCTTCTACGAGTTTAGTTAGTACCATACCTATGGAGTGCCCTCTGATAGCCCTCTAGTTTACGAATGAATTATGGTACTGTATAGATTATGGAATATAGAAAAATGTGTTAAGGGGGATATGGGTAACGCCTAAATGCTATTTTAATAGTTTACTTTACTATAGACATATTATAATAGCTTATATTACTACATAGTAGATAGTTCCATGGATCCGTAAAGGATGGAAATCCCAAACAACCTTTAAGTTACTTGTGTTTCTGTTGACATTTCACTTGAGTTAAATTTACTATATAAGAATGTTAATCCTGACTCGAGTGTTTCGTGTTTTGCTTTATGCTCGGGTTAGACTAAGTTTCATAGCATTTGAGACTCATCTTCAAAGTTTGGAGCTTCGCTTGAAGATTGGTCTTTGTCTATTTAGCTCTCCAGTTACTTCAGCTGTTTCCAGTGATTTCGGTTCAATCTTGTCGGTTACTTTTGTATTTAAGACTACTCTGTATTTGATGTTTCCATTGTATTTTATTTTAGACTCTGATGTTTATAGTAGCTCATGAACTACTATTTATCTATTCCGTTGCTTATTGTTATATTACTCTGCGTCTGTGATTCTGTGATTGATTTATTTACTGTATATGGTGAGTTTTGCCAAATATAACAATATATTATTTTGAACAATTCAAGTCCGACATATGCGAGTGTGAATGGTCTGAAACAGCGGGTCGTTACAGATCCCAATGTATAATAGTACTAGATTGGGTCTTAGGGTTGGTGGTAACGCATCGTGGCCACAACCCCCACCGCGTCCATCTATCCCATATCGAATCAAGGAAAGCTATCCCACAATCAAGGTGCACCAATCGAAACCAACAACAAGAGTAATGTATGGACCAACTCCAAGAAAATCGAAGAACGGTCGTCCACTAGGGGTAACTAGCCTGCTTGGCCCTATCAAGCCATCTTGTTTTAGTCATTTCAAATTGGCACAAGTGCCGAGGTCAATCCATCATCGTTCTCTTTCTTCAAATCCAACAAACGATGCCAAATTCAACTACTTCGTTCTGGAGTCTCCTCTGCGTACATAGCTTTTAAAGTAGTTCCATATTGATAGAGAATATGCCAATAAGAGCAACCAAACGTTGTTTTACACACTGGTTGGTGCTTTTACATTTTGAAATGATTCATACTTTTTATCAAAATATCATATTCGCTTCAAAATCAATTTCATTTTGAAATATATGTCAATTTCCACTTGAAAGTCGTTTCACTTCAAAATTCGATTTGAATTAAAATTTGGGTTATAACTTCATTTTAACCCAATTCACATTTGAATCCATAATTTAAATATAAACATTCCTACTCTGACTAGTTTGAATTTTTAGAAAATAGTTTGAATTTTTTTAATAGTTTTAAAAGTTAAAATAGTTTAATATAAAATAGTTTGAGTATTGAAAATGGTTTACATAGTAAAATAGCTTGGAAAATCAAAATAATTTGGATATTTAAAAAGATAGATTTTAAACAGTTTATATTGAAATAATTTATTTTGAAAATAGTTTCAAAGTCAAACTGATCCAATTCCAAATCTTCCAATTCAAAACAATTCAATTTCCATTTCAATTTAAATCGATTCAATTTCGAATTAGCTTTGACTCCAATATAATTCAAATAAATTTGATTTCAGTTTCTAATTAATTCAATGTCGCTTTCAGTTCCAACTGATTTCAATTTCAATTCCAACTTGAATAAAATTCAATTCAATTCTCAATTTCAAACGATTTCATTCTATATCAAGTTCGAGTTCGATTTCAAAGCATCGATTTAAATCATTTGAACCAAATTTACCTTCGATTCATTCTTTTTTCTATATACATGCTCTTTTTTCTTTCATGTTACTAGTTAGTTTTAATTTATGCAAGTAGATTAATTCTCTTTTTATTTTAATTAGCTCTCTTTATGCTTAGCTTCCATTTTTGTAACAACCCGCATATTTATCGATTTTATATTTAAATATTTTATCGTTAATCAGATATTGGTCCGAAAGCAACTTTTTGCAAACGGTCAAATTAAGACTCAAGACCACTTCCATTGAGTTCGAAATGCCGTTTATAACTTTTTTAAGTATAAACATTGATAGGTTTGGAGTTAGTGGAATTTCACTAACTTTTCCCGCTTTGGACTTTGGGTTAGTTTAGCCTATTAAGCCCAAGTTCCAACCCCCTTCTCCTCACTCTTCATAAATTCCTAACTAACTTGAAATTTGCATTAATGGTGAAGAGAATGGGAAATTAAAACTCCAAGCTCAAATTTAATTGCTAATCCAACATTCAACTCCAAATTCAAGTAGAAGATATTGGACTCAAGCTTTGGATTGCTTCTCCATTGGCTTCAAGCTTCATCTTCATCCATTTTAGTGAAAATGTGAGATTTTTAACTCACACTCTTGCTTATAACTATCTTGGACTGTTGGGAATGGTTCCCTATCACTTTAACATGCACATTTGCATTTGGTTTGGATTGGATTAACGAAAAACTCCACTTTTTAGTGTTTTTGGTGAATTTCCAGCCTTAGGTCGTTCTGGACCCTTAGGTCGCTTGGGTTCATGGCTTGCGCGCGTGGAAAAGTCACCTGGAAGTTAGGTCGTAGGTCGCTCGCGAGTTAAGCATTAAGCCGAAGGTCGTTCGCGAGTTAAGCCTTAGGTCATTTGGCCTTTATAACGTTAGGTCGCTCGCGTGTTAAAACTTTAGGTCGCGCTGGCCTTAAGTCGTAGGTCGTCTCCGACCTAATATTGCCTCTGCTATTTCACTAGGTCGCGCGGGCCTTAGGTCGTAGGTCGTGAGTCTCCTTGGTCGTAGGTCGCTCGGTCCTACTTCTGTCCCTAAGTCGCGTAACCCTATCACCTTTAGGTCGTTAGGCCTTTATGTCGTTAGGTCGTTACACCTATAACTCGTTAAGTCGCGAATACCTTTAGGTCGTGAACCCCATTAGGTCGCAAACCTCTTTAGGTCATCTGTCCCTTAAGCAGTTAGGTCGTTCGACCTGTGATGCCTTAGGTCGTTTGACCCGTGTTACGTTAGGTCGCATAACCCCTTAGGTCGCTTGACCTTGTTTCCTGTTAGGTCGCGTGACCTTGTTTTTCTTAGGTCGTGAACCTTGTTAGGTCGCTCATCCTTATCTCGCGTACCTTCTTAGGTCGCGCACCCCTTTAGGTCGTTAGACCTCATTTTTGTTTTAGGTCGTAGGCCGCTTGTCTTCACTAGGTCGTACCGTTTTGGACGGGGCGCTGCCCCCTGGACCCCCGCTCCGTAGGGGATCTTATCTGAAAAACATTCAACAGAACTTGTTGAGCTGATTTCGTTGGATTTTTATCACATCTTCGAATGTGATTTTTGTGATTGATTGTTTCTACAATCGCTTCTGTGATTTGTCACTTTAAAATATAAAGGTTTCAATACTAGTAGTAAATATCAAATCTCTTTCAACAAAATGATTTCAACTCTATTTTTAATAACAAAGCTCCTTTCTTAACCCGTTTTCCAATCTATTAGTATATACAAACCTTTACCTCACTCGAATGAGAAATCTAATTAAACGGCTTAGTAAAATAAGTGGTATGAAACGCTTGCGTTTGCTTCGTCGGTTAATTCTTGGACTTGTTCGATTGAACCTCTAGTGACAATTTTATTAGTGAAGATTTACAGTATGTTCGTAAATATTTAAGTTAAGCTAGTGGTTATGGGACATGAAACTAAACTTTTATATTTACTAACTTAGTGTAATTGACACTTCTCGTTGATCATGATGATCATTTTATGATTTAGACTAGCAATTGTGCGATGTCTCTTTGTTTGCAAGGTTAGACTAGACCTCGTTGGTGTGATTCCGACTCACACATATCTCTTTGTCCGCAAGGTTAGTCTAGACACCATTTGTGTGATTCCACTCACACATACCTTTTTGTTGCGAGGTTAGGCTAGACACCATTTGTGTGATTCCACTCACACATACCTTTATGCTTTTTGGTTAGCCTAGACCTCATCTGGGTGATTCAGACTCACCCATATGGGGTAGCTCCCTATGGTCTTCGGACCGTCATGTGATATGCCTCTTTCCCTTTTTCTGTGATTTCTGAATTTCTTGTGTTGATTTCTGGAATTTATGTCATTGACTTGTTATGAGTACAAGTTTAGGATATGATGCCCTCTTTGGATCTTTGAGAAGATTCTTGTGATATCGATTTATCTCTTATTGATTGATCTTCTGTTGATCATCATTCACATACTTATAATAGTATGTCAGTATGGATATTTTATGTTTATGTCATATCTTTTATTTTATATCATGTCATCTGATATTTATAGCTAGACTGATCCGTTTATTATTTTCTTAAATAATACTCGGGTCAGACTGAGATGTTACAGGTGCTTCTGCTTGACTTCTTCCCGGGATTTGCTACTTTGACTTTTGGCTAACTATTTAGATTAGCAGTTTTTTGTTGTATACACTTGAGACATAGACTCATGTTGTATTCTTTTGTATAGCCCGTATTGCAATTCTTTTGTATTATTGTGAATCTTTTTGACCACTACTCTGATGTACACTTTCATGTGCTAGTTATATATTCATATCTTCTTCCGCCTCTGTGATATGGATGTCTGTGACTGATTTGTGTTATGCTTATTTCTATGTTTGTTTCCGAAGATTATTTATAGCCACCGTGTGATAAACAATCACATGGATGGTCGCTCCTCAACAGCCTTATTCTCCGTGCTAGTTGACAGCACTACACCGTAGTGTTCTGGGCTAGCGTGGGTATAGAGGTGGGGCTTCATAATTTTCCACTTATTTTTATTTCATGTTGAATGCTACATTTGTTGAAATGATAACAAATATGAGAGGCTAAGTGTGACGACCCAGAATTTTTGAGCATTTGAAATTGGAATATTTAATTAATTTTAAATATTTAAAAGTTAATTTTTTAAACTTGAATTCAAATATCGCTATGTATTGGGAAATTCAATTTGTTAAATTTAGTAATTTGAAATTGAGTAAAATGTTGAATCAGGAGTTCTAAGCCTGTTAAAAATAATTTGAAGGCTTATAAAATTTATATTAATAACACTGAAGATAATAGTAGTTGTAAAACTGAAATTAACCGTGGTTTGTTCAGTTTTAAAATTTTATAATTTAAATTTGAATTTAAAAATAGCCTTCCGAGGCATAGTTTCGGAATTCGACGAAACCAGTTCCATTGAGTCCGTAATATTGAACTATTATCGGATTTCGAATTTTGTTGCATTCGGAATCATCGTGTGAGCGTACGAGATAAAAACGTCTAGGAGATAATTAATCGTTTAATTTAAATATCTTACATCTTTTCACCTATCAAAATCTTTTCCATCAGCCATCCTATCTTCCTGAGCAAGCCGACCTATTTCTCTTCTTTAAATCACGCGATCTTCTCCTTTCTTTTTCATCGTTCAAATAAATAGCTGAAAGAAAAGAAAATGGCGGTACGAATCGAATAAAAATCAAGTAAAATGGGGCCGAACCCCTTTCGTTTCAAATTCTTTTCGCATCAAAAAATTATAACAATATAATAATCGATTTGAGAAAAAGGGGGATGCGAGCGAATTGCAGAGCAATCGAAGAAACCAAAACCCTATATATTCACGAAATCAATCACGTCCTTTCCCATTCTCGAATCAAGCCTTAGCAATGCATGCTCGGGTGGAAATCGTATTCAATTTCATTTCAAATGGTTGAGCTGAAGCTTTGTGGTAGCTCGATCTCGAGCTAGGAGGCGTCAGAGGCATGGGTCTGTGTAGCTTCGAGTTGCGGGAAGGGTAGTCGTGGTGGTTCAGGCAGTGGGATCTAGACGTGGACGCGACAGAGGTCATGGGGTTGGTAGGTGAACTCGACGCCGCCGATGGGTCACGGTTGTGGAGGTTGCGATGACGAAGCAAGCTTGGCGAACGTGATGGGTAGTTCGACAGTAATGGAGGCAGTCGCGTGGGAGAGGCCGTGCGCTAGGTTCCCAGTGGACTGTGAGGTATCCTCCTTTTATTTTCAATTTAAACTGAATTTATAATCATATGCATTTATAGACAGAAAATAAAATAAAATAAAATAGAGACAAAGAGTAAGTTTTGTTATTCTTAAGTTTATTTAATTTATATATATTTACAGGAAAGTTTACTAGTAAGTTAAAGTATTAAAATATGGCTTTCACAGTAAAGAAACAAATCCTATTTTGTTTATTCACAGAAGCAAAAAAATAAATATAAATATCTTATATACATGTGTATATGCAGTAAAGGAAGAATTAATAAATACACACACACCTATTTAATTTGCTCGGTTGTTTTAAAAATAGTGTATTGTTGGAAACTAATTTATTTAATTAACTTATTAAATTAATTGGTTGCTAAAATAATATGTTAAAAGGGAATTAGTTTAAATTTAAAATTTATTAGTTAAAATAGAATCATTGGTTAATTAAATTTATAAAATGGAAATAAATTGTTCAAGTTATTTCAAAGTGTTAATAAATCATATGATTGCTATACAAGGTCAAAATCTGATAGAAACAAGCCGGGTTGGGTTGGATTGCAAAAACAAGAATCAAAGGTGAGTTAATCTCACTCAGTTAAATTTAAATTTAAATGATTAAATTTAAATAATTGTTTGAATGGTTGAATTGATTGATGTGTTATGGCATGGTATATTTTGGAATTGGCATATTATATTGTGCTAACATCTGTGGATGCGGGGAAAACAGGTTGGAGGGATTCAACTAGATCCCTCAACATTTATTTAAATTATTTAATACCCTCTGTTGTGGTTATTTTATATTCTGTGATGAATATTATTGATAATTGGAATATTGGATATCATGGTTTACCTGAATATATTCCGGTGCACTAAGTTATCAAGATATATAGAATTGGATTTTTGAAATAAAACGAAGAGAATTGGTAAGTGAAATAATTATAGAAAATTTTAAGCAAATTAAGAATAAATTGGATAAGAATAATAGTAGTTTTAAATTCTAATAAATAAATTCCGTATATGGAAAGGAAATTTGAATTAACAGAAGATTAATGAATTTTAAATTTCAGCATTATTATTTTAAAAGAACAAAACATTTGTTTAATACTTAAGACTTAAATTATTGAAAAGAATAAAGAAGAAATTGGGAAAAGCTGAAATTCGATTTAAAATCAAACGGAAAATAAAAATAATAAAGTCCATAATTAATGAATTTTAAAATGAATTAAGAAAGTAAAGATATTTATTTCAAATGGAATGAATTGGAAATCAATTTGGGAAATTGATTTAAGTGAATGAAGTTAGAATTCTCCCTGGATAACCAAGTACGTTTTCAAAGTAAATTTTTAAATATAAATTAATAGTTTTAAAATTGTTTTAAAAAGGGTATGTTTTGAAAAATTTATTATTTCTAATATTTAAAGTCTAAAGTAAGTATTTCCTTTAATTTATTTTAGCAGTGATTATTTAAAAAGTGATTTGGTGTTTTGTTTTGTAAAAGTGAAAATCTAGTTTTATATTTTATTAAGTAACTTTATTTTCAAATATTCATATAGAATGTATTTTTAACAAATTATTGAAATAGTTTAACTTAAATGTTTTGAAGGTATATATTTCAAAGTAAAGTATTTTAAATTAATTTAGAAAATCTAGTTTTGTGCTTGGTGATTCCAGTGGAAATAGAAATACCTGAAATTTATTCCGAGAAAGGCAGATATGTTTTGAAACTGTTTTCAAAGGATTAAAAATAGAAATATATCTTGTGAAGATATTTTTTAGGTTAATAAATAATTTGGGAAATTATTTATTGTTTGATGGTTGTTTGTGAATATTAATTGATAGTTAAATAACCGACTATCAATGTTGGCCAAACTGCGTTGATCGTTTCGAAGAGACCGGGATCGAGATTTATTTCCCGAAAACCACTTCGATCTGGTTTGTACGTTTCGTGGAAACGATTTTGGATTCGAAGATGGAGCAATGAAGTGTAAGGGCTAGTCACTACTAATCCTGAGGATATTTCCAAAATGGATGTAGTAGGAATAGTGTCTTCAGTTCCGTTCGAACCCGGGACGGACTTGTATGGATGAATACTTTCGAAACATCATCAGGTGGGCGATGGGCATTCTAAGGAATATCGTTCTAAAGGTAACGCTTATCCTCAAGCCTCATCAACCGGGAATGACTGAAAATCAGGGGTTATGCAGCAAGGCTTCGTGGGTAGCCCCCACTTGAGAGTAAGGTCATCCCTGTCTAGATGTCCCTTTTTATTTCGGCTTAGTGGGCGGTTGCTGATCCCAACCACGGGGTGATCTTATTCGGAACTGTCCAGTAAGGGATGGTTTCGGTCTTGTGTTGCAGGGGATCGGGAGTGGTCCTCGGTACACTGATCTAGACCGGGTACTGTGACAGGTGATACCCCAGTGCCTAATCATTGTTGGAAATCCATTCTCCCTACGAGCCTCTTACGAGTTCTGTTTGTATTACCCACTCTGTGGCTAGTAGCTGTAATTTAATAGATGTAACAATTTCGGCTATTTTATAAGTATTTGTAAATAGACCCTATTATAATATCAGAGGATTTCTATATTGTTTTAGCTATCTTAAGGTAAAAACCCGACATGTTTATTTGTGGCGTGGTCTTACGAGATGCTTTTGTTTTCAAAGGATTTTGAAACTTTAATAATCAATTGGGTGTGATTTTCTCACGCTGGTATTCCAGACCGACCCGGGTGTTATTTAACTGTAATGCTCTGGTCAGACCAAGTATTATAGAATACATGATATGATGCCGTGGAGCTCAGGAGACGAGCTGGATGACGATACGTACTTCCATACATGTTTATATATATTCCGCTGTGTTGAGTTGCTGTGTATCCATTTGTATGTTGTTGTTGTTGAGCTGTGATTGATGTACTCTGATGATGTAATATATAAACAGCTATATTTGATTTTGAGTAAGGATATGTTAGTATCTATTATATTTTATTCCGCTGCGATGGTTAGATTCTGTTGTCGTTTTTCTGTTTTCTCTCCTTCTACCTCTTCTTCTTTAACCCAATGGTTCGTATTTCTGTGCAACTTGAGTTGATTGTGGTAGAATGGTGTCGACTCAAGGGGTATGGATTTGCGGGTCGTTACAAGTGGTATCAGAGCTTAGGTTGGTGATAACCTTGGCTCTGGTGGGAATTACTCATAGAATAGAGACCGTAGTACTCTAGAATGAGTTTGAGTGTATTAATAGATATGAGCGCGTATTTGTTAGTGAATATAAAACTGTTTTATATTGTGTTGATTTATCGGTTGAGTGTTTATGGATTCTGGTCGATGTTTGGGATGCCATGTCATCGATAGGGATTTCTAAACTCTTGAACAAGATAAACCGACACAGTATTGTTTTAAATAGGGTAAATGAAATAATTTTACCCAAATTATTTTTGTATATAAAGGAACTGATTTTTCGTAAACTGTTATAGTATATATGGATGTTTGGTTGTTAGAAAGTGATAATATTAAATTATTATCATTGTATGATAATTGAATAAAATTGAAAGAAATTTATAATAAATGGGATTTGCAAATGTGATTCATAATTGAATAAGATATTGAAACCATAATTAAAAACTAAGAAATAAATTCATATACAAATGAAATTTGTAAATGTAAATAATAAATAGGAATTATAGCGTGATTAATAATTAAAATAAGATAAAGTTTCAAGGTAATGCTTGAATATAAGTTCAAAAGAGTTTGGAATTTGGAAATTAGATTCCTCTGAATTTGATAATGTTTCTCAAAAATTGGGAAGATAATATATATTGAGAAATATTTCTGAATCAGATTTGAAATCTAGTGAGATTTGGAATTTAAAAACATTGGATGGATTTTAAAAAGAGATAAAAGCATTGAACTTTTCGGTCGCTGGAAAATAATTTCGGTGATGACTGCAGCATCATTGATGTTCATTTTCGAGTTTCCAAGAGAAAGATTGCTACCAAGTTGTTTTGAATTGAATTGTTTGCAAAACTGGGTGAGTTTTGAAATTCAAAGAGATAAATTGAATTTATCAAAGGAAATTTGGATATAGAAGATTTCAATGGGAATTTTGAAATGTGAACGATTTTTTAAACTTTGGAATTTTAACTAAGAATGTCTATGGCATATAAAAAGTTTGATGACTGGTAAATTTGGAATTTGTTGAAATAAATTCAACTGTGTAAGTAAGTAAAGTGAAAACTGAAATCTAAAAATTTAAAAGGAAATTGAAATTTAATGTTGAATTTAGGTTTGAAAAAAAAATAGACAAGTTGGATTAAATAAACAAAGTCTTAAGGATAAAATATAAGTGACTGATTAATTAATTTGGTATGCAAATGAAATGAAATTCAATATTGGATGATGTTTGATTTAAATGTGTAAAATAAGGAGCATAATAAGTTCAAATGGACTTAAAATAATTAATTTGGAAATAAAATTTACTGGTTAGATAATGAATTGGTGAATGAATAAATGGATCAACTATTGTACTTATAAAGTGAAGTTGATATTAATAAGAAGAAATTGGAAAATTTTAATCCAGGAATTAAAATTTAACTTGAGTGAATGAAAGTGAAGAAAATATATTTGAATTTAAGTTGAAATAAGTTATATAAAATTGAAATTGAAATTGAATTAAATTGGATATAAAGTTGAAAGGTAAAATGATTATAATTGTGAAATGAAAATTTATAACTTAAGTTAGTAAGTGTTATATATAATTTGAATTTGGTTATAAGATGAAATGACTCAAATGAGCAATATAAGCTTATAAGTAAATAAATAAGTTTTGAACTCATATATTGAGAAATAAAATTGAATTAAATTTGGATTGAACTGAATCAAAAGTCAGTTGTGTCATGAATGTTATTATGTGGAATTAAATCCTTGCTTAGCAGAATTCAAAAAGAACGGTTTAGCTAGATTTAATTGGAGCTAAGCTAAATAAATTTGGGTTGAAACAAATTCAGTCGAGTTATAGATATTATTGAATAGAATAAAGTTCTACTCAAACAAATAAATGTGAAAATCCAAACTTGGGATATAAAATAAGACTGAACTCAAGGAAATCAAATAAAATGATTTTCAAGGTAAATGAAAAAGAAAATCAAATATGGGAATTGTAATTGGATCATAGTCGGAAGTGTTGCTGAATGAAAATTTGAATTGGATTAAAATGGATATGGTGTGAAATATAAACAAATCCAATTCAAGCATAAATTGAATTGACTTATTATTAATTAATGCAATAATGAATTATTAATGTAAATTAATATTTAAAATGGATAATAGAATAAACTAACCGAATATATTAGTGGAATGATTGGGATTTGATCAAAGGAAAATCAAATCGAAAATTGTGAATAGGTAATAGAGTTTGGAAATAGAGCTTGAGTAGTAAGGAATTGGATTAAAATAAATATTATCGGAGATGAAAATAAAACCAATTCGAGTATGAATAAATTTAAAACGGAGATGAACTTAAGTTATGACATGGTGGTGAATTGAAGTAAATTAACTTAAGTTTAAAATTAATTGAAGCATGGGATGATGGCGAGTATAATAAAATGGTTTGGAAACAAACTTTTAAGAAATGAAAGAAAATGCAATGAAAGTTTGTGAATAAATTATAATGGGATGGAATCAAGTGTAAATTTAGTGGGAATCAATTTAAATGGTTATAAAGCTTAAGTAATTATTTATTCACATTAATATTGTCGAATTGCATTAGAAAATTGGTCGATCGACGTAAACGGAAGTCAACAAATTATATGAATCAATAGCAGTTTAATAAATTGATTTTGGCATCGATTGAAACGAATATGAGTTCGTTTCGTTCAAAAATGAATTGAAGAGTATGTAATTTGGGTGCAAACAATTTAAACCAGTGTCGAAACCTTGCATATGTACTTATGAATGTATATCACATGCATTACTTATGAAATTTATGTGTTAGCTATTTGAATATAAGTGAAATGTTAATAAATTGCATATATTTAGTACTTACATATTTAAATTAAGCAAGTACAGGTTCAGGGAAGCCGTTTGGCTGGATTTGGACGCGCAAATGCAAATTAAATAAGCCGCTTGCTTAAAAATGCTAAATAAAGGTACGCTTACGCAAAAGAATTTAAAATAGGAGATATGAACTGCATATATTGATATATATTGTGATTTTCGGCCTGAGGCCGATGTGTATATATATCTGTGCATCCTGCGATATCGCAGAAGTCCCTTCGTACAAAGGGGGCTCTGCCAAAATTTTCTGAAAATTTTGGGAGTTAGAATTATTTTTTAAAAATTTCCACTAACGGCAAAGAATTTAATATTAGTAAGCGAATAGATATAAAACTGAATATTGAAATCTAATTAAAAAGGGGTATATGTAAAGTAAGGTAAAATCGAAGAAGTTGTTTGAAGAAACTAAAGGAAGAAAAGGGTTGCAAATAAACTTTTATTTGAGATTTTAAATAAATTAGTAAGCGGAACTAATAAAAGGAAATGATTAATTACATATGGGTTGAGATAAGACGAACACAATTCAATATTCAAAGTTGAAAGACAAAACGGAATTCAGGTAGAATTGGTAGATGGAAATCTGAATGGAAATTTGGAAAAAGGTATTTAGATTTGAAAGCAATTAGTAAATTGAAGCAAATTGATTCAAATGGGATTGTAGAGGCATAATGAATAGAAATGAATAAAATAGAATGGTAAAGTGAAAATAAATATAAGAAACATATTAAATGCTTATACCAAACTTAAGAAAGGAATAGTGAATTCTTAATTGGAAACTAATACTACAAATATATCCTAAGTAATATTTGAATGAATAAATATTGTCATTTGGTAAGGAAGTCGGTAAAATGTTTTTGGAAATTTGTGATTGGATATTAGTGCTAAGCAGGATATGCAGGTATTGTAAAAGGAAAAGAAAATTGGGTTTTGATTTCAGAAGATAAATTTGAACTGCTCGACAAAAAGGTATATGTTTAAATTTCTGTATGAAATTTGATTGGGTTTTTGATCGAGCCACTTGGCCTTTTGTTTTCTTTTGAGATTTGGGAGGCCGTAGAGCCATTTTGTAGTTGTAACCGAGCCAGCCGCGCAAAGGAGACGCTGGCAAATTTTTTCGAAAATTTAGGGAGTTAGAAAATTTCCGAGAAAAATCTGAAAATTTAAAACTTGATTTAAAATTATAATTTGAATGGATAAATAAGTAAAGTTGTTTGAAAACTAGGGAGAGTTTGGAAAGTTAGTTAGAAGGGTAATGAATCTTCTATAAAAAGATAGTTGGTAGAATGTTGGATCGTTAGTTTTGGGAAAAGTAAATGGGTATTGGATCATTCTTCCTAACTAGTAATTTCGGGGACGAAATTCTTTTAAGGGGGGAGGAATGTGACGACCCGGAATTTTTGAGCGTTTGAAATTAGAATATTTAATTAATTTTAAATATTTAAAAGTTAATTTTTTAAACTTGAATTCAAATATCGCTATGTATTGGGAAATTCAATTTGTTAAATTTAGTAATTTGAAATTGAGTAAAATGTTGAATCAGGAGTTCTAAGCCTGTTAAAAATAATTTGAAGGCTTATAAAATTTATATTAATAACCCTGAAGATAATAGTAGTTGTAAAACTGAGATTAACCGTGGTTTGTTCAGATTTATAATTTTAAAATTTAAATTTGAATTTAAAAATAGCCTTCCGAGGCGCAGTCTCGGAATTCGACGAAACCAGTTCCATTGAGTCCGTAATATTGAACTATTATCGGATTTCGAATTTTGTTGCATTCGGAATCATCGTGTGAGCGTACGAGATAAAAACGTTTAGGAGATAATTAATCGTTTAACTTAAATATCTTACATTTTTCACCTATCAAAATCTTTTCCATCAGCCACCCTATCTTCCTGACCAAGCCGACCTATTTCTCTTCTTTAAATCACGCAATCTTCTCCTTTCTTTTTCATCGTTCAAATCAATAGCTGAAAGAAAAGAAAATGGCGGTACGAATCGAATAAAAATCAAGTAAAAAGGGGCCGAACCCCTTTCGTTTCAAATCCTTTTCGCATCAAAAAATAATAACAATATAATAATCGATTTGAGAAAAAGGGGGACGCGAGCGAATTGCAGAGTAATCGAAGAAACCAAAACCCTGTATATACACGAAATCAATCACGTCCTTTCCCATTCTCGAATCAAGCCTTAGCAATGCATGCTCGGGTGGAAATCGTATTCAATTTCGTTTCAAATGGTTGAGCTGAAGCTTTGGGGTGGCTCGATCTCGAGCTAGGAGGCGTCGGAGGCATTGGTCTGTGTGGCTTCGAGTTGCGAGAAGGGTAGTCGCGGTGGTTCAGGCAGTGGGATCTGGACGTGGACGCGACAGAGGTCATGGGGTTGGTAGGTGAACTCGACGCCGCCGATGGGTCACGGTTGTGGAGGTTGCGATGACGAAGCAAGCTTGACGAACGCGATGGGTAGTTCGACAGTAATGGAGGCAGTCGCGTGGGAGAGGCTGTGCGCTAGGTTCCCAGTGGACTGTGAGGTATCCTCCTTTTATTTTCAATTTAAACTGAATTTATAATCATATGCATTTATAGACAGAAAATAAAATAAAATAGAGACAAAGAGTATGTTTTGTTATTCTTAAGTTTATTTAATTTATATATATTTACAGGAAAGTTTATTACAGTAAGCTAAAGTATTAAAATATGGCTTTCACAGTAAAGAAACAGATCCTATTTTGTTTATTCACAGAAGCAAAAAAATAAATATAAATATCTTATATACATGTGTATATACAGTAAAGGAAGTATTAATAAACACACACACACCTATTTAATTTGCTCGGTTGTTTTAAAAATAGTGTATTGTTGGAAATTAATTTATTTAATTAACTTATTAAATTAATTGGTTGCTAAAATAATATGTTAAAAGGGAATTAGTTTAAATTTAAAATTTATTAGTTAAAATATAATCATTGGTTAATTAAATTTATAAAATGGAAATAAATTGTTCAAGTTATTTCAAAGTGTTAATAAATCATATGATTGCTATACAAGGTCAAAATCTGATAGAAATAAGCCGGGTTGGGTCGGATTGCAAAAACAAGAATCAAAGGTGAGTTAATCTCACTCAGTTAAATTTAAATTTAAATGACTAAATTTAAATAATTGTTTGAATGGTTGAATTGATCGATGTGTTATGGCATGGTATATTTTGGAATTGGCATATTATATTGTGCTAACATCTGTGGATGCAGGGAAAACAGGTTGAAGGGATTCAACCAGATCCCTCAACATTTATTTAAATTATTTAATACCCTCCGTTGTGGTTATTTTATATTCTGTGATGAATATTATTGATAATTGGAATATTGGATGTCATGGTTTACCTGAATATATTCCGGTGCACTAAGTTATCAAGATATATAGAATTGGATTTTTGAAATAAAACGAAGAGAATTGGTAAGTGAAATAATTATAGAAAATTTTAAGCAAATTAAGAATAAATTGGATAAGAATAATAGTAGTTTTAAATTCTAATAAATAAATTCCGTATATGGAAAGGAAATTTGAATTAACAGAAGATTAATGAATTTTAAATTTCAGCATTATTATTTTAAAAGAACAAAACATTTGTTTAATACTTAAGACTTAAATTATTGAAAAGAATAAAGAAGAAATTGGGAAAAGCTGAAATTCGGTTTAAAATCAAACGGAAAATAAAAATAATAAAGTCCATAATTAATGAATTTTAAAATGAATTAAGAAAGTAAAGATATTTATTTCAAATGGAATGAAGTGGAAATCAATTTGGGAAATTGATTTAAGTGAATGAAGTTAGAATTCTCCCTGGATAACCAAGTACGTTTTCAAAGTAATTTTTTAAATATAAATTAATAGTTTTAAAATTGTTTTAAAAAGGGTATGTTTTGAAAAATTTATTATTTCTAATATTTAAAGTCTAAAGTAAGTATTTCCTTTAATTTATTTTAGCAGTAATTATTTAAAAAGTGATTTGGTGTTTTGTTTTGTAAAAGTGAAAATCTAGTTTTATATTTTATTAAGTAACTTTATTTTCAAATATTCATATAGAATGTATTTTTAACAAATTATTGAAATAGTTTAACTTAAATGTTTTGCAGGTGTATATTTCAAAGTAAAGTATTTTAAATTAATTTAGAAAATCTAGTTTTGTGCTTGGTGATTCCAGTGGAAATAGAAATACCTGGAATTTATTCTGAGAAAGGCAGATATGTTTTGAAACTGTTTTCAAAGGATTAAAAATAGAAATATATCTCGTGAAGATATTTTTGAGGTTAATAAATAATTTTGGAAATTATTTATTGTTTGATGGTTGTTTGTGAATATTAATTGATAGTTAAATAACCGACTATCAATATTGGTCAAACTGTGTTGATCGTTTTGAAGAGACCGGGATCGAGATTTATTTCTCGAAAACCACTTCGATCCGGTTTGTACGTTTCGTGGAAACGATTTTGGATTCGAAGATGGAGCAATGAAGTGCAAGGGCTAGTCACTACTAATCCTGAGGATATTTCCAAAATGGATATAGTAGGAATATTGCATTCGGTTCCGTTCGAACCCGGGACGGACTTGTATGGATGAATGCTTTCGGAACATCGTCAGGTGGGCGATGGGCATTCTAAGGGATATCGTTCTAAAGGTAATGATTATCCTCAAGCCTCATCAACTGAAAATCAGGGGTTATGCAGCAAGGCTTCGTGGGTAGCCCCCACTTGAGAGTAAGGTCATCCCTGTCTAGATGTCCCTTTTTATTTCGGCTTAGTGGGCGGTTACTGATCCCAACCGCGGGGTGATCTTATTCGGAACTGTCTAGTAAGGGATGGTTTCGGTCTTGTGTTGCAGGGGATCGGGAGTGGTCCTCGGTACGCTGATCTAGACCAGGTACCGTGACAGGTGATACCCCAGTGCCTAGTCATTGTTGGAAATCCATTCTCCCTACGAGCCTCTTACGAGTTTTGTTTGTATTACCCACTATGTGGCTAGTAGCTGGAATTTAATAGATGTAACAATTTCGGCTATTTTATAAGTATTTGTAAATAGACCCTATTATAATATCAGAGGATTTCTATAAAAATTGTTTTAGCTATCGTAAGGTAAAAACCCGACATGTTTATTTGTGGCGTGGTCTTACGAGATGCTTTTGTTTTCAAAGGATTTTGAAACTTTAATAATCAATTGGGTGTGACTTTCTCACGCTGGTATTCCAGACTGACTCGGGTGTTATTTAACTGTAATGCTCGGGTCAGACCGAGTATTATAGAATACAGGATATGATGCCGTGGAGCTCAGGAGACGAGCTGGATGACGATACGTACTTCCCTACTTGTTTATATATATTCCAATGTGTTGAGTTGTTATGTATCCATTTGTATGTTGTTGTTGTTGTTGAGCTGTGATTGATGTACTCTGATGATGTAATATATAAACAGCTATATTTGATTTTGAGTAAAGATATGTTAATATCTATTATATTTTATTCCGCTGCGATGGTTAGATTCTGTTGTTGTTTTTCTGTTTTCTCTCCTTCTACCTCTTCTTCTTTAACCCAATGGTTCGTATTTCTGTGCAACTTGAGTTGATTGTGGTAGAATGGTGTCGACTCAAGGGGTACAGATTTGCGGGTCGTTACACTAAGCTCCTTGAATTTAGGGGTAATGAATCTCTCTTAATCATGTAGATTCAACATTTTGCTAATTTTTTATCTTTTTTATGCTTAATGGCAATGTTTGAATGGGTAATTTTTTGGTTGTTTTAGTTTTGAATTTGATAGCCTATGTTGTTGATACCGAGTAGGCTATGCTTAAAAAAATACAAACACAAATTACCTCTTCATCTACATATAATTATGGCAATGAAGTGAATCTTAGAATCAAAATTGGATGGTCTATATTTATAGTCAATAGTTAATAGATCATGCTTAGAATAGGTTTCGTTTTAAAGTTCATTATCATTTCATGAGAGTTAAAAAGTAGTTTAGTGGGTATGTTAAAGTATGATGGTTTATGTTGGGCTAACTAATAGCATAAATATTCCATACTTATTGATAAACATATCAACTAAATTCACTAATGACCAAAAGAGAGATCATAATTTCATATATGTCGATTTATATGATCTTGAGAAGGACCTTGCCTCTAAATTGCCTTCAAACTCTCATATTTTTATCCATTCTAGCTTTTATTAGTTTTTACATTTTTTTTAGCTTAACACAACTTCAAATCTTGGTTTAATTTGATTGAATAGAATTTTAAATCTAAAAAATTTCCTGTGGATCGACCCGTACTCGTCACGTACTAACATTGTACGTCATGCGCTTGTGGTTATTTTTAATTAAAATTTGATCGGTTATTTTCTAATTCGATAGGAAGTTGGCCATTTGAACAAGTTTTTGTCACCATTGCTGGAAAATTTATTTGATTTTAATTTTTTATTCTTTAGATTATTTGTTGTTTGATTTTTATCTATTAAGTTTATTATCAGTTGTATAGGCCCTGTCATTTATGTTGTATAACCGTATGAATCTGTGCATTTTGATTTTTATTGTTAATGCAATTATCACTGTCTCGCCTATTTTATATCTATAATGACTATTATATTTTATTTGATGCATTGTAAGATAGATGACATGTTCTATAATTATATGACTGTTTTACTTACCTTACAACCCTTGACAACCGTCTTGCATCGACCATACACCATTACAGTGCACTATATAAGGTTATTAGATGTCGGAGGTGCGGGGGGGTCATCACACGTACTAATAGTTATTGGATAGCTATGGAATGACTCATTCGAGAGTTTTCTATTAGTTAATAACAACTATGTCAAATATGAAATATTGAAGTGATAATATTATACAGTTATCTCGACTTGAGAATATTATTGAACGTCAATATGAAAACTTCACTATGATTATAGTTAAATAATGACACGACGTCATTCGAATGACTATATCTAGGTATGAGTCAAAGTATTGGAAGCGAAACATTACAATACATAATTCATCTCCATAGTTGTATAATGTTATATCATGGTCAACTGTAATCAAATCAAAGTTAAGATCTTTGGTTAGAGTTGTATAGTTAATAATAAATGTTATTATCGAACCAAAGACTTTGTTTATGGACCAACCAAGTTGAATATGGATGATATTAGAATTTAACCAAAACGAAATTCCGTAAGTCCTAAAATGATATAGAGTTGATGAAGAGTTTTGATGTGAATAATCGTTACTAAAAAGTATCCCTTGTATTTGTAAAATTTGATTTTAACGATGAGATTTATAAGCGATGAACTATATTGTCACACTACTGGCTAAGGTAATATGTGAACAATAATATTTAAATTGTTTAAATATAATTGCTGGCTAAATTCACACATGTGAGTCACACAACTGAATCTGTTCAGTATTCGAAACCTCGCTTGATTTAATTGATTTATAATAGTTATAAGTTAATCAAATCAATTAATATTTGTGATATATTGATTATTATTATATTTATTGTATTGGGGTGTGTTTACTAAAATGAAACAGCCTTTAGAATTTTTTTGGGTGCTATTAGTAATTTACTAGGCATGCATATAAAAGGTACATACATATGTATCGATATACGATATTAATGAAGATTTAGATTAGCTTTAAACTAAATAGATTGCTAAATGGGTTGATGGGGTTTTTAGTCCGTTTTGGACTCATATATGGCCCAACAAGGATGAGAGGCAAAGAGGTTTATTGGTTTTGAATTAGTAAGAGAGATTTGTGTAGATATTTGTTCAACTATCACTATATATTCAAACCATTAGCCTTGACTTTCTTTTTAACTTTTGCTTTTACCCTCTTCACTCCTTAGTCCCAAATACCCCTTCCTATGTCCATTATTTTCTTACCTCAAACACATTCATGCAACCAAATATAATTAAATCCGACGTTTGCACGCCCTTCTCTTGCAAAGTAAGATGCAAATATGAGAGATCTAAGAAGTCAGTTTAGACCAGAGTGTGTTTCTACAACCCATTCTCCTAAGGTATAATTCATTTAACTTATTCAATTATATATGGTGAAATATTGAATATCATATCTATTACACACATACATATCACTTTTTTCATATATGTTATTGATTTTATATCTATCATGTATTTAATAATTAACTTATACGAATTATACATCATTATATTTTGTAGTTGATAAAAATAAAAACAAAATTATGCATGTAAAATGCATTCGGCTAGTATGTTAATAAATTTTTTGCGATTTAATATATATGTATAAATATACATATATTATTGTATACTACATTTTAATACATTTTTTAGTAGTTTAAAATGTATATTTGTTAAGTTACCCATGGAAAATATTAGGTAATTTTATTTCAAAAAAGGATTGTTTTTTTGGAATTAAAAAAAATTAAAAGGCCCTCAATCGAAATAGTTTCAACAAAATGAATATATATGTATGATATAAAATGCATTATGTTAATTATATATTTGTAAATTAAAAAAATTAATTTATATTTAAAAAAATTAATGGTCGTAACATATAAGCATATATATAACATGCATATTAGATATTTATGTGTATATTTAAATATTTACTTTTATATATAAGTATCATTAAATAAAAGTAAGTACTTAAATGAATATTTTATCATTATGCATGTGTGTATTCGAATTTAAATTAACTAACATAGATATATTATTTAATTTATTACAAAGTCAAATTACGGTATTTTAAATTTGAATTTCAAATATTAGATCTGGATTTTAATTTGAATCTTGTTTACTAAGTCTAATTTAGATATTTTAAATTTGAAATTAAAGCTTAAGTCATATTTTAGTTTATGACTATTTATTAGTAAAATCAACTTATATTTTCGAATTATGTGTGTGTGTATGTGTTAAAAACCATTTTTCAAGCAATTAACATATATGTAAAAGCTAAATATATACATACTGATGTAAATTCCAAGATCTACAATGTACGTTCTATGCTGTGTTACATATGCACGTTATACACGTGTTAGTATACGAGATACATGTATATTATAAAATATCTTTAGTTGAATTTATTAATTAAACTAAAACATAAAAATAAAATAAAATATGATTTTATTTAAATTAATCAGGTTCGATCTAATTCAACATTTAGACTTCATAGGCCTAATAAATCCAAAATTTGATTTTTTTTTTCTAACCATTTCACCTATTTCCGACGGTCAAATCCAACATTTTGGTGAATACCATTCATGTTGCATAATATTCTGCTATACGACCTCTCCATTATACAATGATACGTTAATTTCTTTGGGGAATTCTGAATCAATAGCTATCTCAATAAGAACATGAGTATAATTTAATCTCGTTGACACAATAATAGCTCCATCAAGTTTAAGTGGTATATCAATGATATTGACCATCATACTCACTGCTTCCTGATCACATAAAATTAAACTAACATTTAGAAGTCAAACAGTGATGCAAGAAGGTCCCTATCTAGTTTGCTAGGATGAGACCATCTCCTTATGATGACGAGTCTACCACCAGAAAGATATGAACTATTATTCAAAAATTCTTGTACAGCCAGCCGAATCATCGAATTTTACTAAAAATAAACCGCTCTCTTTGGAAAAGATTTTGAATTCTCCACTTGGCTTACTTGCGCTTTGAAAATGAACAAAATAATGTTTTGATAATGTTTTGATCCAAGTACGTATGTAATAATGGTGTTATACCATTTCTTTTATGTTTCCAGATACACGTTTTCTTTTACAAAAACGAACTTTTTGTTGTTGATAGAGATTGGTGGATATATTTTAGATCGAAATCTTTAATATATTGTTCATCTAAAGCGATATCTTTTCAAGATTTAATGCCTTGATTCTTGTTAATCATAACCGGTGATACATTGGATTCATGATTTGCATTCTCTTTCATTGTAATTTCTCAACGTGTACTTTGAAAAGTTAATGATTTTTTGACCATCTCTGTTTATGACCTTTTGTGATGATCCCTGTTCGTTCTTCATTTGGCCTTGAAGTTGATAAAAATGCTTTTGTTTCTTGTCGATGACCAACTGAAATCCACCGCCATCGACCTTTTCCCTCGGTAGAATTGATGTGAGGTGTTTGAGGGTTGTCGGGAGGTCTATGTAGATTGAGGATGTCTTTGTGAGAGAAAAGAGATTTTTTGGAGGATTGCTTTTCGTTATCAGTCTCATGACCTGGCAAGAAAGACCCAAGAAAGACATAATTTTTTTTTTTAAATGTAAATTTCATCCAGCATTCAAAATGCGGGATACGTGGGTGGCTCTGTCGTAACCCTTGGCTGCCTCAAAAGAGGTATGTGCTGGGCTGGTCCAAGAAGAAGGTCGTAGAAAGTAAATAATTGACGTGGGCCAAGTCAGCCCAATATTCAATAATTATATACCGTCAAAACGTCCAGATACGCAGATCATTGCATATAGCTCTTTATCTTCTCGTTTTCCTCGTTTCATTTCGTTTTAGGGGTTCCATCCCTTTTCTTTACTCCTCAATCAATTTGGACCAAATCGGGGTCCAATTTTTGTAAATTAGGTACGCTTGTGTGGCTTCTGTTACGTATTTTTCTAGATTTTTGTATGCATGATTCGTTGCTTTGATTCGTCATCGATGATAAAACTGTTAATTCTGGTTTTATAAGGTTTTCATTTCGGGGAGGTTATGATTGATTAGATATTGCATAATCTTCTAATTAGTTTGTTTGGGGTAAAGGTAATTGACACCGAAAACAGTAAAATTTAGGTTCAAGCTGTGATTTTTGTAATTTAGGGTTTTTATATTTTTAGATTGATTTGTTTTATTCGAAAAATAATATGTCTTTTGGTGACCGGGAATGAATAAGAATTTGATGGTGTAGCGTTGAATTAAATTCAAAACTTTTGGCGGTTTCAAGCGGCAAAGTTCATTTTTATAGGGTCTTCAATGTAAGAAAGTTAGGTTGATTTTTGCTCTTGTTTCCCTTGACTTGAATGCTTAGTAATGGATGAGAAATTGAAGATGGAGAGCCAGTTGCAGTCAGCTGCAGCATTTGTTGAAGGAGGAATTCAAGATGCTTGCGATGATTCTTGTAGTATATGTCTTGAGGCTTTCTGCGAAAGTGATCCTTCAACTGTTAGTGATTTGCTGAATTTCCATAGATTTAAAATCAGTTTTTTTATAGATATGTTTTGATAAGTTCAATTGTACGTCCAGGTAACTAGCTGCAAGCATGAGTTTCACCTTCAGTGCATTCTTGAATGGTAATAGCTGTTGATTCTATCCATGTTATTTTTTTTACAATTAGTGATAACAATCTGCACATGTTTAGTAGAAGGCTTGGTAGCATAGTTAAATGACTGTGACATCATATTTAAGGATATTTTCTTCTTTAATTGATATCAATCTTGTGGATTGTGTTGCGCATGAGCCGTAGGTTCTCTACGTGTGCAGATGTAAGAATCCTACCGTTTATATGACCAAGGTTTTAAAATGTGAAAGCGTACGCGAGGCGTTTTCAGGTCCACGAGGCGAGTTGTAAGCCTCGAAACGTTGAGCTGTAAGCTTTTCGGGTAAAAAAAATGCAAAATATTCAATGAAATTTGAAATAAAGTAATATTAGATGTCAAATATTAAACAAAAAACATATTCTCTTGCTCATATTCTCCTGCTCATGTCAAAGAAAGTATTTTGAATTGGCGGAATCCGGTAATTCTTTAACCCATTTCCACGCAATATCTTTCTTGCTCATATTCTCTTCAATGTACTGGATGCCTGCACTGCTATTGCTGCTAAATTACACATAGAACACAGTAGATGCACAGTTTTTTTTTAAAAAATAAAATTAAAGGACAATCGATTTTGGAATTCGATTCCAGATGCTGGAATCGAAGTGGCCAGTCAGGAATCGATGTTAAGTTCTTAATTTTTTTTTTTTTTTACTTGTTGGAAGAAGTCGAGTTGAGGCGCACGCTTTCTGAACGAGGCGCACGTTTTTTGCGCTTTTTGCGCCTCAGGCGGTTGAGGCGCACGCTTTAGAGGACTTTCGCCTTTCAAACTGTGCCTCCGTGCGTACTCGGTTGCGCCGCCTCACGCACGTTTTTTAAAACATTGTATATGACAAGATCATGGTTTCAAACCTTGGATTTCGATTATGTTCCATCTTAGGTTTTTCACACATGGTATCTTATTTTGGATGAGATCTTAAACGTGATGAGTGTATCTCAAATGCACGTCTTGGAATCTCAAATCTTGAAGTTCATCTTGGAAATATCTCAGAGTAACCAATGAGAAGATTAATTTTTCTATTTGGAGGAGAATGATCAATTAAATTCTTAGCAAGTGAAGTATCCTTCTCATCTAAATATCAATGAAAGAAAAAAATTAAAATTATTTGTTGTGATTTATTCATATATACGTGTGTGTACACCCACATATATGATTATAGGAATCATTAAGTGATAATTTGTGGGATGTTTTCTTTTGGACCTATGAAAATGTAAAATGTTTTGTGTAAAAGAGAAACATATGAATTCAAACAAAATCTCTAATTGAAGTCTATGTCTAGAACTTGGATTTCGTTTGAGATTTTAATCTAGGAGGAAATGAGTGTTAAATTAAAAATGAACCAAACTTGATATATCGTCTTGCCATAAAAGTGGTTTCTTGGATGGTGGGATTTTATTTATTTATTTTTAAACAAATGAGGAGATTTAGGGTTTACCAATAACACAATTTTATTTTATAATGCAGTATTTATTTAGAAGTCTGCACAATTGAAGAGCCCATTTAGGAACAACTTATCTCTTCTATTTAAAAGCAGTTTTAAATAGTAACTTTTAAGTAATCTTCAAATAGTAGTATGTAGAAGTATTAGGGTAAATAAGTCGAAATAGTAGCAAACTTTAGTTGTAAATATTGAAATAAGGCATGAGCAGGTAATCGTTTATGACGTATCAACTTATTAGCAACTTATTTATAAATAGCTGCCAAACATGCTCGAAATAATTTAACAATCCTTGGCAGACAACTAATTTCGTTAATTTTCTATGAACGATGTGTTTTAAATAATTTATAAAGAGAGTTCACCAAATTTTACTACTATCAGTGCTATTTTATGTAGATACAGAAATATACTGTTACTGAAGACCATGCAAATTATACAATGATGTGTGTAGACATTTTGTGAATGTAGTTCAACTCATTTAACCTGCATATCACTATTAGTGGTTACTTGCTGTCTTCACTTATACTGTATTATATCTGGATATGGTGGATCAGAATATTTATCTCAACCTATATGTTAGATCTTTGTGACCTTGTTTGCTAAACAATGACTAGCTTGTAGCGCATGTTTCACACATGACAATGCTATCGTCGTAAGAAGGTGCTTAGATTCTAAGTATATTTATAGGAATTTTGTTGTATTTTATATGTTTTTGAATTTGAACCATTGGTTTAAAAGATGAAAGTGTACGCGAGGCGTAAGCCTCGAAACGTTGAGGCGTAGAGTACGAGAAAAACGCACAACATATAATGAAATTTGACATAAAATAACATTAAATGTCCAATATTAAACTAGAAACATAAGGAAAAACGCGTTCATTCAGGTAAGTTTTTTATGTTAAAAAAAGAAGAAAATTGTGTAATTCCATAATCGAGTTTGAACACGGTAATGGAATCGAGTTCGGTAAGAAAAAAAAGCTTCAACTCTACAAGCTAGAAGGTAGAATGAGCAACAAAAGATAGGGAAATATGTTTTTTTGAATAAACAGGTCTGCAAATTTTTTGCCTGAAAGGCTTAAGCCTAATTGCGTTTTTAACCCGAGGCGTGCGTTTTTTGCGCCTCAACGGCCTTTTGGCTTGCGCCTCGGTGCGTTTTGGCTTGCACCTCGCTTTGAGACGCTCCTCGCCCGTGTTTTTTTATACACTGATCAGAACATAAACTAAATTTGTTACTTTTACTAAGTTAAATGAGTTATAGATTGAAGTTCTCATTTTTTTATGGTTTGATGTTTGTTACATGAGTTAATGAGTAATTGATTTGGTTTATTTACTCGATAAACCTTAAAATAAAACAAGATTGGTTATTAAGTTAGATATATATAACAAATTATATAGTTGCCCCTGGACATGCCCAAACTCTATCAATATGATGCCACTATTCAAATTCATATATACCGTAGACAACGAATTTTCAATGCATAAAAGAATCATTTTAATATGATAAGTCATGTAATCTGCTAATGAGTTATGAACTTTGCATCAAAAGTACATGATTCCCTTTTTCCAAATAAAGTCTGAACTACATCACATGCTGCAGTCATTCAAGAATTTGCATGAACCTTCGCCAGAGGGGTGACTGATTACAGAAATTGTGAAATTTACCGATATATTTTTGTCTCTAATAATATTTTGATGAATCCTGTCACATGTACCAAGATCGCTTCTAATAGCTCATTAAGATTTGCTGGTGTTTGCCTGATTTGCTCGCTCGCTGTCTGTTGATGAACCACCTGGGTTGTTCAGAGCTAAACTGATCCGAGTTTGATTTCTTTTATGAATGAACATCAAATTAAACAGAAAAAAATAATGTAATTATGGTGCAACACAACATGCAAAATAGCAGTTGGAGTCAGTCCAACGGAACGTGCAAAATAAAAAGCGTGTGGCAGAAAGGACAAAAATAACAGTGTCATTCCTTTAAGATTTAAAAGATTATTTCATGCATTTCAAAAGCTTCAAAATATGGTATTCCCATTATATATAGATGGATAATTAATTTTTGTTGGGAAATATTTATTTTGTAAATATCAGATTTCTTAGATGCCTTTACATAAATGATGTATGCATCTGAAAAGTTTGTTTTGAGTAGAAGATAATTTTGAAAAAAATAAAACAAAGATATAGGTGTAGAGTTAGCATTTTAAGCTGACGATAATTCTAACCATTCGAGTGGTTCTAAGTGAAAATACTGATAACTATTTTAAATAGGGTGAATTTTAAATATGTGGAGAAGTTAGATGAGAATACTGACAAGAGATTAAGAGAAATTAATTGAGAATGCGAAGAAACAAAGATTTAAATGAAATATAGTATCAGAATTAAAGGGGCACATATCAAATGCTTCAAGTTTAACATAATTAATTGACAACATTTGAATCAGGTGCCAAAGGAGCTCCCAATGTCCTATGTGTTGGCAACCCATTAGTTTGAAAGACCCCACAAGGTTTGTTCTCTGTACGTTCCTTAATTAGTGAGATTGACGATGTGATCTGCCTAACAATAATGATGATCTGTCATATAATGACAGCCAAGAGTTATTCGAAGGTGTAGAGAATGAAAGAAAAATTAGGTCCAATCAAATTCGAAACCCTACAATTTTTCATCACCCTGCTTTAGGCAATATTGAGCTACCACATGTGAGTACTGTTTAGTATATGACAAGCTTATGTTTTTCCCTTATAATATCAATTTCTAATAAACATATCTCTGTAGTTACAAGACAGTGAACTTGAAGAACGGATAATTCAACATTTGGCAGCAGCTGCAGCAATGGGAAGAACACGTCATATGGCTAGAAGAGAAGGGCAACGAAGTAGGTCAGGAGCTCAGAGGCCTTCACAGGTTATGGTGTTTTCAACACACCCCAGCACAGATTCTATCAGTTCTGCCCCAAACGGTGAAAACGAACTGTCTCCTGCTGTGGGACTAACTACTGAACTAGAATCCTCAGGGCAAGTTAATTCAGAAGCTGGTAGTGCCAGCAGACCTGTCATATTAAACAGGAGGTATTTCTACTAAAATATAGTGCCAAAGTTCACTGCATGAAACCCCTCTGAATTGTCAATTTTTAATTATAACTGGTAGTGCCAGCAGACCTGTCATATTAAACAAGAGGTATTTCTACTAAAATATAGTGCCCAAGTTCACTGCATGAGATCCCTCTGAATTATCAATTTTTAATTACAACTCTAAAGTCTGTTTATAATTTGAACTCCCATGTTATATTCAGTGTCGTGTTCATAACAGGTTGTCTGCTGGACAAAGTACCCCAGTTAGTCAAGATAGAGCAGGACCCTCAGATCTGCAGTCCTTTTCCGACACTCTAAAATCTCGACTGAATGCTGTTTCCATGAGGTATACATTTCTACGACTTTAGATTTTTAATTGTTGTTGATTATTTCTTCACACAAGGATTCTAAAGCTAAAACTATATATTTATTAACTTGACTTGGATAAGGTACAAGGACTTTATAGTTAAAACTGTGTATTTATTAACTTGACTCAGATAAGGTACAAGGATTCTATAGCTAAAACTGTGTATTTATTAACTTGACTCGGATAAGGTACAAGGATTCTATAGCTAAAAACACAAGAGGGTGGAAGGAGAGGCTATTTTCACGCAGTCCTTCTGTGTCAGATATTGGTTCTGAAGTGAGAAGAGAGGTTAATGCTGGAATTGCTACTGTTTCAAGAATGATGGATCGCCTTGACATAAGAGAAAATAGAACCACTGGTAATTCTACGCAAGAAACCTCTGGCACCCATCCGAATAATGAGAGAGCTGCAAATAATGCTAATTCTGCACCAAATAATGATGCACCTGCTCCTCCCACCCCAACAGTAATACCAAGTTAAATTACTCCAAAGTTTCGACACCATATATGCATGAGTTTCATTTTTT
This sequence comes from Allium cepa, assembly GCA_030765085.1. NCBI lineage: Eukaryota > Viridiplantae > Streptophyta > Magnoliopsida > Asparagales > Amaryllidaceae > Allium > Allium cepa. Next base: position 389,163,255 of record CM060937.1, read on the forward strand.
ATGGTATGTGCATTTTCTTTGCCTTATCTTTTATATATTCCAATATTGTTAGTTAATGCATTAATCATAATGTGAACTGTTCTGCCTAGTTATCTGAAATGTTTCACATATAGGAACTTTTTTTTTTGAAAAATATATTCTTACATATCTTCCATGACCCAGGAAAATAAGTAGAATATCTCACCACATATAGCATCATATTTCACCTAATTTGATCCCCACATACTTGAATCAATTAGATTTTAAGAAAAAAATAATCCGATTGGCTACTGTATTAAGCTATACCTGTGAGTTTAATGGAAACTACAACATCTATAGTCCTTATAAGCAAAAAATGTTGGGAATGTTTTGGAACCTGCAGCCTAGAGAAAGGAAAAAATGTATCATCAATATTAGTCATAGGTCCTCTTATTTGATCTATATTTTGGCTGTCCAATTATAGTTGTTCCAAACTTGCCGTGCTATAACTTCACCAAGGTTCATCATGCTTTAACCTAGTGTTGTAAAAGCTGTGCACAACACATGGCAAAAAACGCATGCAGCGATGGGGCAATAACATCTTTTCCTCTGGTGTAACACACATGGCAAGGCAAACTGGCGCACATGCAGCAGAACGAAAAATAAACCCCCCCCCTCTCATGGTTCATGTTTTCATTCTTATTTCTGTCAAGGAATACAAAATTGATAGGTATAGTGTAAGTGTTATTTTGATCGCCTTCAATTCTTCTTTCAGGTCCTAGTGAATGAAAAAAAAATCCTTTATCAAATTCTATTCTCATAAATGTTTTTAAATTTCATTTCAGAATTACCTTTTTACTTAAAAAATCTTTGCATACAACGTTACGTTTAATGATTTTTTTTTTTGATTGTATAAATCGTTATTGTCTTCTATTTAATGAAACATCTTTTATGTTGGTTTTATTTTATTAGTTTGCTAACATAATTATTTAATACTTGTCGGAATTAATTGACATATTCCAAAAAGATGCACTTTAAACACTGCAATGTGCCTTGCTGGGGGCCATATGTCGTGCCTGTTGTGCGCCTCACTTCGTTCGCCATGCGTTCTTTGTGCTCCCCGAGTCATGCCTGCACCATCCACAATATTGTGCATCGAGGCTCCACAAAGCATTTGTTCCTTTGCGTGTGCTTATCCTTAAACAACTTCCACCATTATTCAACCCCTGTACTCACTTCTTTTTAAGGTTTTCATTCTTTGAACAGTCATTAGTATTCGAGGAAATGAGTGCCATGTCTCTTCTTTTGATACATTAACCCATAGTAGACAAATTTTTGTATATGGATGGCAAATACCTTTTTTTTGGGTGTGTTGTTTCATTTCTGTTTTTATCATTATGCAACTGTATTACAATTATTTATTTCTCTTTTGATTTTCTCCATGCATAATCAGTATTTTCATTACTATCATCAATCACTTGTTTAAATGTTGTGAATTATTTGCTTTTTCATACATATTTTTTTATATGAATGAAGTTGCTTTTGTTTTCGCTTATCAATTTTGGACATTTGTCGCGAAAACATGTTATTAACCTGCGTTTAGTTTGCACTTTGTGTATGATCGGAATCAATTTGGTTTCATTAACTTAATATCAAAATTTACTTGAAGAAAGTTGGTCAAGTTTTGTTGAAAACTGCTAGTAATTTGGTAAGATACTTAACCGTGTTTCCCAAACATTTGAGGTTGAACCCCCTTGGTATCCTTATCACTATTATTTTTTTGGGTCAAACTTGCATTATGCATTAAAGTGCAAATCAATCAGCACATCAGTTACGTGATTATTGTTGACCAAATTCGACATAATAATTTCATTGTTGACCAAATTCCATATAATTAATTCTCAGCATCAAATTTTTAGTGATAACCTATGAAGAAAATCAGTATAATCAGTATAATTTAGATTTTTCTAGAAGCGCAAATCATCACTCTTTTTATATTGCATCTTTCAAAAGCATGGACCAATATGCCCTTTTTAACAAGGTTCGAGAACTCGAATTTCGTCTCGGTTTCGAAAATTTCGCTTGTTTCAGTTTATGTTTCGGTTTCGGTCCTAATATCGAAGATTTGCATTTGTAATAGAAAAGTAACTATAAACGATGTAAATTCATATAAAAATATATTATACAATAAAATAATAATAATACATACAACACTACTACTTTCAATTGTCTAAATCAGTTGAATCTAATCTGTCGTGCATCCCTGGTTATCAAAATTACAATAGCCAAATCAACTTTCATAAGTCAAGCTGGGAAAAAATTGCAAAGTAAACCACGACATCTTTAATTCACGGCATCTAGTTAACTAAATATGTTTAGTTAACTAAATATGTTGACAAATTACAGCCCAAAAGCCCAAAAGCCTCTCATATTTTTTTATTCATGGCATCATTAATTCAGCAACAACAAAAAAACCGAACGCAGAATGAAAAAAGAAAAAACTTACTGCTCCTCGACTTCGGCTTCGTCCGCTCCTCGACTTCGACTTCGTCCGCTCCTCGATTTCGACTCTCCTCGACTTCACCTCCGCCTTCTCCTCGACGGTCGACAGTGAAGAGAATTAGAGAAACGTTTCAAACAAGGTAATGTTTTTATTATTTCTTACACGGTTTCGATTTAATTTATACACACAAAATCGAATGTTCACTGTGTAAGTTGATCGAATGTGCTTGCTTTTGCTTTTGTTTTTCAATCTCGTGCTTGCTTTTGTTTTTCAACCCCGTGCTTACTTTAATTTAGGGTTACGCCTTTTTTTTGAACAGGCGATTGCCGAAATCGAAATTAGGGTTTAATTTCGGTTCGCCGTTTGCCGAAAACGATACGAGATTTCGCTGTTTCAAACGATACCTCATACCATGCTTTTTAAAATACATTCCGATCTAATTAATTTTGTTTCACTTATCATTGAAATATACGGTTCTAATGAAATTTGTTTAGTTGCCTTCATGCTTGATGTTTACTCTATATTAACTGGTTGGACGTCTCCCATTATGTGAAAACAAAATTACGCATCGTTGGGTTTGACTTTTGTGGATGCTTGATTATTGACCAAGATTCAGAAATAGTCTCCTTAGTAACACAGAGGTACCACTGCATATTAACCTATCCACCCAAACCAAGCTCAAGTGGGAGCTTGTGCATTTGGTAGATGATGTAACTTTTTGTTTACTTTCGCAATTTATGAAAAATGCCATAGATTCTCCTTCTCTTAATTTTCAAAAGTGTAATATAAAGTATAATAGTTTAATGATAATGTTCGAAGTTGTTATCAATATTTATCTAGGAGAAAATTCAATTTATGTGCATATATTACTTTTTGGCGCAAAGGAATGAGAAAATAAATAATGGTGATGCCCAAGAACAATAAAATAAATAAAAGAAATTTGATTCCTAGTGTTACCGACAAAATTCTTTATATGTTACCATTCAATTAGATTTCAAAATAGAGACTTGTCCTAAAATGTAACCAATACCAGTCAACCAGCTTGGCATTCCAACATTCCAAAATCTTTTTGTCTCTCCTAATACATCATTCATAATTTAGCAACATTGACACGTGCGCGCGTGTCCACGTGCATACACATATGTATGCATTCCAAATTCTGATAATTTGTAACTCGGTAGTCCTCTAAACAATGAAAAGTTAATTGTTGACTTGTGAGAGAAGCGGACAAATCTAATGGGGATGTAAATGTGTCTTTTTATCCAACTTATACCTTATTTTCTTTGCAAAAGAATGAACTGGTTGATATTTGATTAATGTATTTCAGTTAATATTAGCTCTCTCTAAACTTTATAATGACTATATATTTATGCTTTGAATAACGAAGCAATTTTTACATCTGGAAATAAAAGTTGAATGATTCATTCAAGGTTTTAAATCTTAGATTTCGATTATGTTTCATCTCGAAGATTTTAGAGACCTGATCTCATATCGGGTGACATCTTGGGCGTGATAAATTTATATCGGGTGTTCATCTCGGAATTACATTTCGGATCCTAAAGTATAATCTCGGAACAATTTTGGACTATTTGATATTTTCAATATTGGTTTGCATTCACCTATGCAACTAAAGTTATAAATACTAATTACAAAAATGATTTAACTTATTTGATTTTCGATCTCAGACTGTTTGATATTTTTATATTGTTTACATTCAGCCCGCTATTGTGCAGGAGCCTTGTGCACTAGGTTCATGGGTTTACATTCAAGCAAGCAACTCTTTTAAACAAAAATATGTAAAACTAAAACGTTGAATTCATTACTCAAGTTCTTTTAATAGAGAATATATAAATTAGTATATTATTTTAACTTAGATTAACATCACTAGTATTATTCTTTTAAACAAGAATATATATATATATGCATATATATATATATATATATATGCATGTATATATTTCAACAAATATACAATATATTGACTAAGAAACTATGTTGAACAAGAATGGAAAATAACCCAACGGCAAGACCTTTCAATGTTTATTAAAAAGAATGATTTGAATTAGCATGATGGCATTTCAAGTCAACCGTGACAAAAACAAATTCATACTAAGAAATAGAAGATTAAGTAGAACTTGGATTACGCTCAAATTTTCGAATTTTGCTATGAAATTAAAAGTTAATAGTAGTGAATTTATTTCAAAAAGTGATATAACAGAAAACAAATTAAAAACTATAGAAAATATTGAAATTTGAATGGAAGATGAACTAGAAAAGGAAATAATGTAAAAATAATTAGGGTTTAGAAAGTTTTTGCAAAAAGAAAAGAACTTAACATAGCTTATCGGATTTGGGTATGAAGAAGCGCATTTAGGAAGTGAATTGACGTTTCAAATGAGGAAGAAAAACCCTAGACATGTATTTGCGATTTGAGAGTAGAAAAAAAATGAATGGTTGGAAATGAAATTGACTGTCTAATATGTTTGTTGAAATAAAGTATGAATTAAGGGCCTAGCCAACAAGGCATATATTCTAGGGCTAGCCCATTTAAAAACTAAAATTTAAAAACACATCATTTCGGCCGAGATCTCGTAAATTGATCTCGCTCGAGATATCAGCTGAGATTTGAATATCTCGTCCGGGATTCAGTTGCAACGAGATGTATCCGATTTTTCATGTTTCGAATCGCTTGACCTTATAAACGAGATCTCGGATGAGATTGCCGAGATTTAAAACCTTGGATCCAGTTCAATTTTAAGTGTAAGTACTTGTAAATTTTATCAGCAAATTATTTTGTACAGGTTAATATATGTTTAAAACGTGCTGATTAATGATCAACCTTTGGATAGTATTTGGTATTACATCAATATCTTAAATCTATCATATGTTCTCTATTTATATTTTATCAGCATCTAGTTTAGTTTAGTTTAGTTTTTTTTTTGCTGTTGTGGTTTTTTTTTTTGAAGGGTTTGTTTTTGGGGGGAGTGGGGGTGCGGCCGAACCTTTAAACTATGTCATAAAACAACTACAAAAACGTTGATGCTGTCTCACCTGCAGTGGAAAGTATTCGGTTACATTAAGCGAATTCACCTTGATTACTCGATTTCAATATCAGTTCGGTCTTCCTTTTTTTTTTTGGAAAATGTGTTGGTAACTTATTAATTATATAAAAGTTGATAAAGTTTTTGTTTTCATATATCTTATACTTTTTGAATGATAAAATTCACAATTGTCGTAAAGTTTCACCTAATTAAACCAAAAATTAGGAGAAAGAACCATGATATGAGTGTAGACTCCATCGCGAAAATGAAATACAGAACTCTTATTATTCCACTGTTTTTTAGCAAGTGCATTCTCCAAACAACTTATGTTCTTGCATTCATTTTTAACAATCCATCTAACAGAAATACCAAACAAAAGTGAATTTGTTTACATGCTACATAATCATTTTAGTCTCATCTTCCTCTTTTAACATAGAAATATCAATAAAAAAGGAAAGGAAAAAAAAAAAATCAAATATAAGTCACTTTCATCCTTCACTTCTTATTAGATTGGGTGTTTATTTTTTTCCTTAATTATTTTATGAAAAGCAAGGGAGCTAAGTCTTGTTTGGTCAGTATTTCGAGATTTTGATGAAAATATTGAATGCTAGAATTGTTTTGACTTGATTCAACATTTCTCCGTGTCTTTCTTCTTCATCATCATCATATACCCAATGCATCCAGTTCCGGACAGGATCAAAAATGTGCTAGGTGGTCTATGTTGTCTAAGATTGAGTGGGCCACTAGATGCTGAGAACGCGAATAGAGTCCGAATGGAGCTTAAACAAAGCTTTGACCATTCAAGGTTGTACTTGCAATTTTTCGTCTTAAAATAGATAAATAATATTGTAACAATCCTGAGATTGCAATTACCGAATGATAAATTAAAAATTATGATTTTAAGTTGAAAAGGGAGCTAAACAAATTTTTGGGTGATTTGCAAATTAAAATATTTTGGGGTTTAAAATGGAGAATTTTTAAATGTGATTATAGGTTTAATTGGCCAAATGAGACTATTACATGGTTTTAATTAAAACTAGGTTGTTACTTAGGATTTTGTTCACATGATAACCTCAGAAAAATAAACTAAGTCCTAAAGGGTTTTAAAACCTCCTTCTCTTCATAACTAAACTAATTTGATCTTTGAAAAAGGTAATGCAATCTCCCCTATTCTCTAATCCTTCTTGATCCCTATTTTATCTCCACCGTCTTGTTGTAATCTTTGTTTTGTTTTTTATTTCAAGGACCCAAAAATAAAAAAACAAAACAAAGATTACAACAAAATGGTGGAGATAAAATAGGGATTAAGAAGGATTAGAGAATAGGGGAGATTGCATAGATAAAATTAGTTTAGTTATGAAGAGAAGGAGGTGGATCTTCTACCAAGGGAGGCCATTAGTTATGTTTAGATCTAGGTTTAGGAATTATGAAGAGGAGGGTTAGGGGAATGAGTTTAAGATATTATATAGAAGTGGGTAGGCTAATGGGCCATGCTAGGAGGTTTTAAAACCCTTTAGGACTTAGTTTATTTTTCTGAGGTTATCATGTGAACAAAATCCTAAGTAACAATCTAGTTTTAATTAAAACCATGTAATAGTCTTATTTGGCCAATTAAACCTATAATCACATTTAAAAATTCCCCATTTTAAACCCCAAAATATTTTAATTTGCAAATCAAATTGCAAATTTAAATTCCCAAAAATTTGTTTAGCTTACTTTTCAACTTAAAATCATAATTTTTAATTTATCATTCGGTAATTGCAATCTCAGGGTTGTTACAAATATCTTGCAGCAAAATATCATCTTGTTTTATCATCAATTGTTAGTATCACAATCAGAATGATTCTCAATTACAATATATAGCTTGTGTAATAGGAGATGCAATAAAAAACACATTAAGAGCATGCATGGATACGTAAAGTCGCAATTAACAGTGAAATGAAAGCTCCAAACTTGAAGTTTCTTAAAACAATTCATGATAGTATCAAAGTTCCATCTAGTTGACTGTTTTTTATAGAACTTATCCTTATGTAAGAGTTTTCATCTTCAAATTTTAAGCCTAAACGTAGTTGTAACCATTCATGACTCTAAATTTAAATTCAAGAATCAGACCAAAAATACGTTGGTATGGTTAGACATCAGAATGTAAGATTAACTTTTCGTATCAGAACTCGAAATTGCAATTGCCAGTGGTTTATGTGATTTAACCATCATTTGTAAATGTATAATAATCGTCCATTATATGCATTTTCATTGTAAATAGGTCTGTCAACGGATGCTTTCGGATGTGAATAGTGCCATATCCGCATCCAAAATTATTTTCGGATATCAGATATCCGCATCTGCGAATACAGACGGATATCAGATAATTATCCTATTCGCAAATGACCAATAAATCAAGAATTATAAAAGGAAAATTTTAGTTTACATAAATATTTTTCAATCCCATTGATTATAAAAATGTTAAAGATTAATAAATATGATGATAATAAATAGTTTCAAGTAGTTAATAAACATTAAGCGCATATTATATAAACTACTAACTTAACAAAATAATAAATGAATATCATTCACTGCATCAAAATGCACATAATTTGAACTATAATTTTGTCAAAAACAGGACGGATAATTTTCGGATGCCGATGTCTTCATATCCGCATCGGATGCCGATGTCTTCATATCCGCATCCGTTTATTCAAATATCGGATATTTATCTGCTTTTTGAATGCGGATGCAGAAGGATTTTGTATTTTTCGGGCCGAAGTTTTTTTCATTTTAATAAAACAGAAGTGTAGGAGAGGGGCAATGGATCCTTCTATGTACATTATACATGTGTGTGATGGATCAACTGCACCTTTACACATTTTATGCCACATCTTTTAATAAGTTAAACGATTCTATATGAAACCAAAAGTTTTGGGGTATGTTTTTATAAGTAAGATAATTTCAGAAAAAATATTATTATTGGATAATCTTAACATTTTAGACATGCTATAAGTTTTGAAATGGTCTCATTTTTGTTGGACATGATATTCATAGTTTGATCGGATATCGTAAAAATTTCATTTGATTTTGAGTTGTATAGCTCTAGAAATCATAGGGGCGTAAGGAAGTGATGTGTAGCGGATCCATACTCCGTGCGTGGGTGTATGCATGAAAGTTTTAGTGATACCCCTCTTTGGAGCATCCCTTTTGGCATACCTATCACATCTTTGAGCTACGCTTTCAATTTCTATAATGTACACTATGAATATGATCTTAACAAAATATGAGATCATTTTGAAACTTGTAGCATCTTCAAAATTGTAAGTCGAATGTTCATCGTTAAAGCGTTTATTTTAGTAATTAATTTTTAAACATCATATTTATTGTGTTAGATATATTCAAATGAGCTCAATTTGGTTGGGATGTGACTAATATGAACATAGATGCAAAATTTTGTGGATTTTATGAAACTATAGTCCAAAATAGTATAAAAGTGCTAAATGAGTGCTCCGAAAGAGATATGTGATTGAACTTTTTTTCCTGCTCTAAATGCATGTGTATGCACGCACACACAAACTATTTGTGTATGAGTTGGACGTTTCGAAAGTCAAAATGATTTTTTTTCCTGTGTAGATGATCATGGTAATTAGTAGATTATATGTACATTTTTTTTCATTTCAAAGAAGTTTTTACATAAAAGGATGGAGGCGGCTAGGTAAGGAGGTTATGGGTGGATCCCACCTCTGTACACACATATGGGGTGCGATCAAGATCCTTCTCTTGTTTATACCCTAAAATCCTCAGCTGTCTTTTGTGCCAAATATTTTCAGATCAAATTGAATTTTTGTACACATTATGTTCATTAGCAAGATCATCTATACAATGTTTGACACCATTCTGAAATTTCTATGTGACTATATCTTTCTAAACTATATTCCAAATAAGTGATTAAAATAATTTTTGTAATGATTTATTTTAACACGCAATTTTGAAGAACAAACTTTGAATCCATTTCAAATTTTGTATGGATAATCAGCTATTGAACTTAACACACACACACACACAAGTTCAATTCGATTTGAAAATTTTCTACACAAAAAGATAGGGGAATTTAGGGGAATTTAAGAAGAATTTATTAAAAAAACGATATATATCCCTCCCACGTATGTATATATATGTGTGTACATATACATATGTATGTAGGTATGTATAAATCTACGACATATAAATATATACGAAGAGATCTTCTTTATTAGATGGCGACAGATCTCTAAAATGGCCGAATGTCTTAGGTCAGATCCTATTGGTATTAATTAGACTTGTTCAAAATCAAAAGTTAGATGTATATTGGACAATGATATGTTTCTAGATTGTGTATTTAGTTGGATTGAATCACATGGGCATCAATAAACATATTCAAAATTATGTGTAACTATGTGTGGATGAGGAGAAATTGGAACCCTAGCGCTACACCTTGATAATTTGTTGAGCTTATAATATGACTAAAGATCATCTTCACAATTTTTGTTTGTTTGCATAATCTTAACATTTTCAAAATAATATTTCAAATCGAATATTAATCAACAGTCAATATTGAACTTATCTTTTAAAGAAGCTATAAGCGTCAAAATGGTCTCATTTTTTGTGTAGATGATGTTCATAGTGTAGATTGAAAATCGCTAAAGTTTCATTTAATTTCGAATTATGTAATACTAAAGAGGTATGGTTGATCCTTATGTACACACACATAGAGAGAGGCATGTGTTGTCTGTATGTTGTATATATAGAGACACTAGATCTCTCATCCTTCAAACCTCTGTTATTCCCTTTTGGTTTTTTGTGGAATTTCATTTTGAATGAAAGTGAATTTTTGTAGATATATTCTAGTTGATAGCTAGATCATCTATGTGAAAAACCAGATCATTTTGAAATTTGTTAACCCCTTTCAAAAATACATTACAAATTTGTGGTCAATACGAATATTTTCGATGGTTAATATGGACTTGCAAGCTCCCATATTTTACCTTCTGCCTTCCTACGTTCAGGAGAGTGAATGAGCAATAATATTTCTCTTCGTAGCATTGCCAAAATTTGTTTTCCCATACACAACTTGGTAAAAAATCCTTGTCGATGGGTCTTATAAACAAGTTTATACTGGTGTATTTTTTACTATGAAAAATGGGAATTTAATATGATATTTAACCGTTGCAATTTATATATAGTAAAGTGGCAACTTTATTTGATTTTTTTAAAATTGATATCAAACCTCATGGATTTCAGATATTGATATATGAAGATGTACATTGAAAAATCGTGATTGCAGGTTTCGTGCATCTCAATATGGAAATGCTAGTGTGAACGATGTGGAAGGAGAAGGCAAGAACTAGAAGCCATAAGAATTACACCATCTTCTTTTTTTATTGCAAATACTTATGCATTCCCTTTATGTTCTTCTGCGCTGTATATATTTACTACATTGACAAGCAGATAAACACATCTAAATAAATCATATGTTGTAACTTATGTATATGTAAATCAATCTCACAGACTGCAGCTTGTGAGGCACTAGTCTATTATTTTGGCTATTTTCTTATATGATTAAAAACTTTTATGATTATGTGATACGAAGCGAATGTGATTGTTACTGCCGGCAGAGATTCAGCGGTTTAACTTGCTTTTAATTTCGGGTCGATGCTTTTTTACAGAAGAAACGTTTATTATTAACAGTAATGGCGTCGCACGGATGTTTATTTATTCGGTGAGGAAGTATGCAGTTGCGTTTAAAACTGTACGGAAATAAGTAATGAAGATAATTTCACTAATGAAATAACTAATGGTGTTACATGAGATAAGCCTAAAGGCAAATTTTACCAACGAACATGATGGAACTTGAACGATTCTTCAAGAATTTAGTACAAATGGACGGAGAACACCAACACTTTGACGCCTTAATGGAAAAAGACAACTTGGGATACCCATGTATGAAATTTTGAAATGTTATAACATTAAGGGGGAATAACCTAACCGGGGATACCAATAGGCATAGGTAATCATGTGCGATCGAACCAACCTTGCTCCATCTAAAAGGGCCCCCTTCTTTTGGGCGTCTCTATTTCGTCTTTGGAACTCCTAAAAGAGTTTACGGGCCTAGCTCAATGAAAAGGCAAGTCCTTCGGTTTCAGGTTCTAGTGATGGTTCACCAGTCAGAGATCAACGAAAAGCAAGCCCCTTGTAACCACATTCAACAAAGAGCCCCTTGTAGCAAAGATGTAGGTAAATTTTGTAGTTGTTGAGTGGCCATCTTCTTACAATTTCTTGAAATGATAACCAACCCTGCGGAATTCGACATGATGTCTCCTACAATCTGCTTGTCATGAAGTTCTGTCTCGGGTAGGTTTAGAGAAATTCTAGGCAATCAATAAAATGCTTGGGAGTGTTATGGAACCTCCCTCAGGCAAGCAAAGAAAAATGTTCTCATGTTTCAGCAATAACTTGTGCTATCAGTAGTTAGTCACTCGAGAGAGCCTCCAAGTCAGACAACGCTCACATACATGCCAAGACCTCTTTCAACCCTAAAGTCAAGGTATCAACATTAAAGTCTCCCCTTGTGGACGCCGACCTACCCATTTAGACCGTTGAAACCAATGACATGTTACCTAAGAGTATCCTCGAGCTTAGCAGCGGCCAGGGGCATGTCAGGACCATCCTTGCCCTTGAAGATAACTAGCGATAGTGTGTCACCCGAGGGCAATCTCAAGCCCCTCAGCACTATGGTTAGTGCCAAGCCACCCAACACTGCGAAGCTACATCAAGTAATGGCATGTCACGTGAGAATACCCTCTAGCCTAGCTGCATTCAGGGTCCAGCTGGGATCGTGCACCTCAACGAGGATTAGGATGGAAGGAATCTTATCTTCTTGGCCACTCCCCAAAGAACTGAAGAACTCATCTCAGCATGGAATGAACAAGTCATTCCCCATTAGCAGGTGAGGACATCCCATACAACTCAACGAGAACTGGGATGGAAGGAACTTATCTTCTTGGCCGCTTCCCAAAGAACTAAAGAACTCATCTCAGCATGGAATGAACAAGTCATGCCTCGTTAGCAGGTAGGGACATCCCACACAACTCCTACCCTTCCAACGTCGGTAGACTCATCTATGGGAGTCGAGGGCAACATCAATACCCCGACTTGAGCATGGATGTTTGCGCTCTGGTTGAGGATGTCATAGAGCACATGATTTATCTGTTGGACCAGTGTGACCTGAAAACAAACCCATTTTGACGACAACCCTTTGGACCCTCGCATAAGGGATTCAAACATTAAGAATGGGAAGGCTCCTCGCTTTGAATCAATTTCTATAGACTGTGTCGGCCACAACAAAGTTCTTCAAATCTGCATAGAACTTAGCTCGGAAGTTTGAGATGATCTAATCAAATTCTTATAGCAAAGTAAAGAGTCTTTGCTTGGGGCATGTTGACATTCACTACATTGATCCTAGGATCATTTTCCATGCAGTCAACATTGATTCCAAAGCCACCCCAATCCATCAAAATTGTCGACCATTCAATCCAGAAAAGTATCAAGCTCTTAAAACAGGTAGAGAAGATATTAGCCAATAGCCTCGTTCGAAAGGCCGGCTTCATTAGGAAAGCGGAATATCCGGTCTGGTTAGCTAACTCAGTGCTGGTTAGAAAGCCATTTAGGTCTTGGAGAACTTGCATTGACTTCTCCGACTTCAACAAAGTCTGACTCAAAAACAGCTCTCCATTTCCTCGCATTGACTAACTAGTAGATGTGACCAGTGAACATGAACTCCTCACTTTCATGGAAGCTTATTCTAGGTAGAATCAAATTTTCATGCATGACCTAGACCAATAGCACACCTCCTTCATAAAAAACGTCGTCCTCTATTGTTATTGCGCCATGCAATTTGGGATGCAAAATGCGAGTGCTACTTATCAGTGTCTCATCAACGACATGTCTTCTAAATAAATCAACAAGTCTATAGAGGTGTATCTGGACGACATGCTGGAAAAGTCTATGAAGGCTGGGGGCATATACAAAACCTGGTCGAAACTTTTATCATACTGTGCCAGTACAACATGAAGCTGAACCCGAAGAAATGCTTCTTTGCTGTTCGGTCTGGTAAATTCCTTGGCTATATTATAAGGGCCAAGGGTATTAAGGCTAACTGTAACAATCTGCACCTTAATGGACCCGAATTTTGACTAAATCGAAAACTAAGTCCATTAGGGCATATGTAACGACCCGATATTTTCAACCATTCGCATCCGCACATGTCGGACTTGAATTGCTCAAAATACCGCGTTGTAAATAAAATTTGGCAAATCTCAGAATATACAGTAAATACATAATCACAGATCACAGACACAGAGTATTTAATAATGCAGCGGAATTTAAAAGAAATAGTAGTTCATGAAGCTACTATATAAAAATAAGATACATCAGAGTTAAACATGATACAACAAAAAGTAACAAGATACATCAGGTACAAATCAGAATACATCACTGAAATCACTGGATACAGAAAGCAAAATAGATGGCTGGATCTTCAAGGAAAGCTCCAACTCCGAAGGTGAATCTTGAATGCTAACTCACTCAATCTGACTCGAGCGTAAAGAAAAATACAAAACACTCGAGTCAGGACATAAATACTTATGAACTGTAAATAAACTCAAGTGAACAGTAACAAAAATGCATCAGTAACTTAAAGGATGTTTGGGATCGCCCATCCTTTAAAGATCCGTTAAACTATTTACTATGTAGTAATATTGCGCTACTATAATAATGTCTACAGTAAAATAAACATACTTTTAAATAGCGTTCCGGGCTACCCATATCACCCTTCACACATAATAGTCCCAGTAGTCCATCCAATATCATACCATCTCCACTCTGGGTGACTGTCAGAGGATAACACACGGGCTACGGGAGAAAAACAAACTCGTAGTAAAGGCTCGGTATGATAGGTGACACGACACACAAGGCAATGCCAGGGTAGATATACCAATTACGCACACGGGCTGGTGGTAACGCAGCAGCCACATACACCCACCTCGGAACACACTTCCAATCAAAATCGGAGGATGGCCATCTAATCAATCACCAGTAAGAGTATAGTATCGAAGGAATGTGTCCGACCAGAGGTGCTACCTCCTTTGGCCCGAGATCGCTCCTGTTTTAGCCACCTTATGCCAACTCACGGGAGTTGGGTCCACGTAATATACCTCAAGAACATCGCCACCATCCTACTTCATTCTGGAATCTCCACCGCGTACACGGTTGTTAAAGTGGTTTTCGGAGTTGGCAGAGAGTATGACAACTTTCGATCCCGGTCTCTTTAACAACCAAACGTTATTATAACGCCGTGGTCATTTCAAATTAGTTTATATTTCAAAAGGATCAAATCATTTCATTTCAAAACTATATTCCTTTCAAAATAGTTTACGCCTCGAAACCAAAACCATTTTTATTTCAAAACTATTTATTCAATCAAAATAGTTTATACTTTGAAACCAAAATCATTTTTATTTCAAAACTATATTCAAATCAAAATAGTTTATACTTTATCATTTCCATCTCAAACCTATATTCACTTCCAAAAATCATAATACTTTCAAAGTTATAACTCTTTCGAAACCAAAATACTTGAAATCAGTACACTTTGAAAATCATAACATTCTTAAATCATACATTTGAAATCATGAAACATTCATTTAATTCTTTACATTTTACAAATTTATTTCCAATTTAATTCAAAATTTCAAATTTCCAATTTAATTCAAATCAAACCATCAATTTCAATTCAATTCAGTTTTCTAACAAAACACTTCAAATCTTATAAATTTCAAATATAGATTTGATCTACAAAATAAGCTATCCAATTTTAATATGTTTCCAAACTTTAATATCCCACATTTCAAAACTAAACTTTATAATTCCATATATTCATATCTCAAATCTAATTTCATTATTATGTAGTTTTGAAATATTCATTTCATAAATCCAATATTATTAAAATAAACTTAAATTACAATTAAACCAAATATCTTTTCATACAAATATAAACTTCAAATATTCCTTTATCAAATAAAGCAAAATCAAATATCATTCAACATTCACATTCTTTATTAAAATAAAGATCAAATCATTTCCAAACCATTTCAAAATCATTAAAATATTACATCCTTTCAAAACTTCATAATCAAATCATTATTTGAATTCAAATCCAAATATTCAAAGTTAAATATCATTTAAAAATCAAATATGTCATTCATTTATTATTTCAAACATCATTACCAAAAATACATTCCAAAATTCCATTCAAAAATTCATTTATTATATTACATTTCATTCCGTTTAACACATAACCAAGTAAACTTTATTTAAATTCAAATTCAATTTAAATTCCTTAAAAATTCAAATTTAAATATTCAAAACTTCTAAAATTTCATAGATAATCCATTTCAAAAGTTAAATTATTTAACACTTTAAAATATAGCCCAAACAGTGTTAAAATCTATAACATTTCAAAACATTGTCAAATTATAGCAACGACAGCATTTATAAAGTGCTATCGTAGCTTATATTTTCCAAAATGGTTTATTTCAAGAATAGCGACATTTATAAAATGTCGTAATAGATATTTAGTTATTTCAAACATTGTTAGATTCAAAACAATAGCATTAAAATGCTGTCAAAAGATTAAAGCATTTTGAAAATGCTATAAAATTCCAGGTTTCATTTTAGCTTTTCAAAAATAATAATAAAACTCCAAATTTTTATTATTACAACTTAAAAATCATATTTCTAGACTTCAAAATTTCACATTTAAAATCATTTTAACATATGATTTAACACAATAAAATTTTATGATCAAATATTCAATTTTGCAAACTCCATTCATTTATTAAGTCAAAATTCACTGTTTATTAATTTATAAATTTAATAAACTTAAAATTTTACTTCAAATATCATTTCAAAACTTTAAATTTAATTTCCATTATTTATTTACATCTTAAAATAAAATTTAAAGTCAAACGTCACATTTACTCCAAATTTACATACTTGAATTCACTTAAATTCACAATTTCAAGATTTAATATTTAACTTTCTTAAAACAATAATATATATATTTTAAATCAAAATTTCATACTTTTGAAAATACATATTTAAAAAAAATCATTTAAAAATATACCACGGGGTCTGTATATAATTTTCTAACCTAGGTCAAGTGATACAGATATATATCATTTCAATCCGTAATTTACAAAGAAAACCGGGTTTTATCATTTCAAACCCGCAATCCCAAGCCAAATAAAATACAATAAAAATCGCTCACGCCTATCATTTCAGCCCATAACGATTTTTTCCTATTCTAAGGTCCGTTCGGGTATGTATCATTTCAACCCATAATGATTCTATTCTAACAAGGAACTTGCAGTGTGAATATATGCATAAACAATATAAACAATGTCAATGTCACAATATAATGTCACATATCAGATGTCAGGTTATAATTAACAGTTTTAACATGGTAACAACATGGCATAGCATATCATATGATCATCATTAACTTGCATAAACATTTTATATTACTAAACACTTGTCATCAATTCACTATTTCATAAGTATAAATGTCAGAGTGAGAAAGACTCACATTTTCGAAGCTAGAGACAAACAACACACCCAAGAGTGATTCCAAAAGCACGACAAGTATGACTTGATTTGAATGAGTGGAGAGAGCCAAGATATGATTTTGTATCAACAACCCAAAACAAAACAAATAAGGCAATATATAAATATTCAACACACAATAACATTGAAACAAGTTGAAATACAAAGCAAAAATGAACAAGATAGATTGGACCTTGCTTCAACCACTTCAATGCTTGGCCTTAGGGGACTCTATGCTCAGCCATGATGTGTTTTTGGGTCAAGTATGGCATCATATAGGTCAGGTTTAACATCATATAGGAAAGGCAACAAATGGAGATGAAGGTGTAGTGGAGTGCAACAACATGAAGAACACATAGGAATAAAGCAATATAGGCAAGTTTAGTCAACATGTGGCTCGGCTATGGGTAAGTGGGGTTCAGCTATAGGGCTTTTCAGATCTGGACAGAGGTAGAGCTGCAGCTAAAGGTCAGGTCAGTAGGTGGTGGTGGAGCTAGGGGTGTGGCTGAAATGAATATGAAAGGCTATGGTGAAGTTTGTGGCTTGGCAAGGCATTGTTGGAGGAGTTTGTGCACATTTTGTGGAGCTATCATCATCAAGTGCTCATGGCTTGACTTTTTTTGTCAGAGAAGGGGCTGATGGCTGCTGTAGATGGAGGAGGTGATGGTGGAGAGGCTAGGCCAAGCAAAGCTAGGAGAAGAGGCGAGGCAAAAACAATGGAAATAAGAAGAAAAGTGAGAGGAAGAAGCCATTAACTTGCAAATATTATTACAGAAAATAAAGTGGCCGTGAGAAATGAAGAGAGGAGAAGTTTCTCACGTGAATTAGCAATGAGAATTCACGGCTAATGCAAGAAAAAGGTACGGCTAAAGCAAGGAGAGGAAAAGGCAAAAGAAAATGAAGAGGCGGAAAAACGAAGAGTCTTGAGCAACTAAAGAGACACAAACTCTTCAAATTTCCATTATTTTCTTTTTAAACCTTATATAACTGAAATATATATATAAAATCAGATAAAATACGAAAATTTAGTAAATAAAAAAATAAAAATAAATAAATTATTAATTATATATAGTTTAATTAAATAAAACAGCAAAATTTGTAGCTAGTCTTGAAAATATGAAAAATAAGTGCAATGAACTTGGGAAATTTTTTATGTACTTAAAAGTATTTATAAATAAAGATAAGAACACAAAATAAAAAGGAAATCACAAAAGTAAATAAATAAATTTTAATTTAAATATAGTTTAGATGAAGAAAATAGCAGAAAAAGGAAAACAGCCTTTTAAAAATAGGAAATCATCATAGTAAATTTTAGAAAAATTCTATTATCATTTTAAAAATATTTAAAAGTCAAAATATACATAATATAACATATTAAAACATATTAAAATAAAATATGACAGAGAAAAAATAAAATTTATACAATTTAAAACAACAAAATTGCAAAATAAACAATTTATACTCAAAATTGAAATGTACATATCTTTTGCAGTTTAACTCCGTTTTCCACGAAACAAAAAGCAGTGTTCAAGTTATTAAATCTATTTTCATAATAAAAGATAAAATTTAAAATTTCAAACTTTTAAATTTTAAGTTAAAAGTCAAAGTTTGAGTATTTGACCAAAAATTCACTTTTTCTGGAAATATTCAACTTACACAAGTTTTGGAATTATAATTCATATAAAAATCAAGATTTATATTTAAATAATAAAATTTAATCATTTCAATAAGTAAAATATGTTTTTTTATCAAAATTTAAATTAAAATAATTAAAATATACAATTAAAATAATTACAAAATACAGGGTTGTTACACTCTCCCCCACTCAAAACTTTTCGTCCCCGAAAAGGAACGAGGTACGGGAAAGCATAGAAAAAAAATTATATAGAGTGAGACAAGATTTAGATAAGATGACAAGCATATTCGAATCATACCTGGTAACTATTGTTATATGTAAGTTTAACAAGGTGGAGATGATCTTCCAAGATCCTCCAGAATAAAAAATACAAGCACAAAAAGATCCTCTAAAATCTGATTCACCCTTCCCGTTTGACTGATAGTCTGTGGATGGTAGCAGTGTTTAGATCCAGATGAGTACCAAAGATTTTCAAAGATTATAGAAAGATTTCTAAACAGACTGGTATAAGCAATAACCTCCCCATTCTATAGAAAGATAAGGAAAACAAGGACAACTAAAAGATAGTTTGAAAAACAAAATAAGATAATAAATTTGAAATCATCATGCTTTGAAATCATAATACTTTGAAATCATAACACCTTTAAAATAATCTTCCTTTAAACCATTTAAATTCAATGTCAAATAATACTCATTTCAAAGTTGTAACATTTCTAAGTTCATTTATTTAATTATAAAATTTCCAAAATATTTTATTTTAGAAACAGCAGCACTTATAATATGTTACAGTAGACATATTAGTATTTCAAATCAGTTCAATTTTAGAAATATTCATTTGGATATCATTTACTTATATTTATTAAAACAACTTTTATGAATGGAATATCCAAATTAAACTATACTTCATTTATTAAGTCAAAAGTTCATTATTTTACCTATTTATTAATTTAACAAATAACCTAACACTTTATTTAAAATACTCATTTCATAAATAGGATATTCCTTCAATAAGTTACACTTTAAATTTCCATTTGAAAACCAAATTCTCAGTAATCAAATTTTAGTGATATTAAAAATACATCTTAACTATTTAAATCAAAATTATTCATTTTACAAGACATATCTATTTTATAAATAAAATATTTTATTTATAAAATAGATATCATACCAAATACAGCAATCAAATTTCTTTACACCTTTATTCATTTATACATCAATTAAACTATGATTTCAAGTTAAATAAACCTTATTACAAAATATCCCATTCAAATATATTTTATTTTCTATTCAAAGATACATTGTTTAGTATACAAACATATTCATTTCAGGAAATAACCTTTATTAAAATTTCTGGGTTAGACTTAAGGTTCCATATTAAATCAAATTTGATTATTAAGTTATTTAAATAAAATCTCTTTAAATTTTCTTTTTCTTTATTTACCTCTGTTAATCTTTTATAACCAAAATTTAAGTGTATAACATTTATTATAACCACTCAAATTTTATTTATAAAATCCTTTTATATTGTATATTATCTAATTACATTGTTAACTTTAAAAAAAAAATTAAGGTAAGTTATATTGAAATGCAATTGTGTGTTATACAAATAAAACTTTCAAATTCAATTATCTCAAGTTTGAATCATTTATCCAAATTTTTAAATAATTTTTTTCTTTCATAATTGAAATTATTCTTTAAGATAGAATTTAAGAATTAAATTTCCGATTCCATTCAAACCATTTAGAGATAACTAATAATATATACATAATATGTCAAATCAAATTTCAATCATATATCTATATATATTAAAATCAAGTCATATTTTAGAAATTCAAATCAATTAAATTCCCAAAACAAAGCTGTAGTAAGACTACAGAACTGTCTCTTCACTTCGAAACTCGAAAATGAATGTCGATGATGCTGCAGTCATCACCGAAGTTATTCTTCCGCGACCAAGAGAAGAGCACTAATTTTAAACTTTAAAATTCTTTGGAAACAAATTTCTACTTGAAAATACTTTAAATAAGATATCCTTTTAAAATTTTAAACATAAGGTTTGAAATCCATCGGAAATTAAATTCTCAAATTCTTGATTTAAATTAATGTCAGTTCCCAAATCAATTTATAAACAACTATTTATAAATTCATTTGTAGAACAATAAATGATAAATCAAGTATTATCATTTCAAATTATCAATTTAAATCAATTTATTAAGTTCCATAAATTTACTTATATATCAAAATTTATTTCATTTCCTAAATTTTTAAAATAATATTGTGTCAGTTTGTTCTGTCAAAGTGTTTTGGAAATCTTATCGATAACGTTGATCAGACGAATCGATCAGAAACCCAATCCAACATCAACAACTCAAACAACACAATATATGAAACAAAATATAGATTTACAAGTACAATTCAAAATGTTTGGAAGAATAGATTGGAAACAAAAGACAGGATGATAAAATACAGAGTAGGGAGGTGGATAAGCTGAAATAAATCGCGGGCAACCTTAACCGGGTCAACCGTGACTTAAAGAATAAGATCGATGTGGATTTTCTGGGTAAATCTACATTCGACCTCAAGAGATAAAGTTTGGGATAATAGGAGATACTAGCATCTAAACCGATGATAAATATAAATCTCTGGTGAATCGATGCTAATTGTAAAGGAGTTTCACCCCTTTTACAAGAAAATTAGAATACTGGTGAGACCGCCAATTCACTATAAAGATCATTCGAAGTGGAGTTATGGGATACTTCGAAATCAAATGAAAATGAATAGTGGGGAATAAGAATGGATTTTGGAACCGCAGGGAACGTTCCAAAATTCCAAGAAATCGAGTCAAAAGAAAGAGATTCAACTCGAATGAAAGTGATTCTGTAAATACATCTACTCTATATGCTGAGTTTTGCCTAGAGCTACCAAAGCTCTGATACCAACTGTAACGACCCGATATTTTCAACCATTCGCATCCTCACATGTCGGACTTGAATTGCTCAAAATACCGCGTTGTAAATAAAATTTGGCAAATCTCAGAATATACAGTAAATACATAATCACAGATCACAGAGTATTTAATAATGCAGCGGAATTTAAAAGAAATAGTAGTTCATGAAGCTACTATATAAAAATAAGATATGTAACGACTCAGGATTTTTAGTAATTAAAAATTGAATATTTAATTAATTTTAAATATTAATAAGTGAATTTATAAGTCGAATAAATTTTTATTGTGAATAATTGGATTTAATTGGATAATTAAATCGATAATTTAATATGTTAAATTATGGAATTAATTGAAAATTGAGTTAAATATGATTGAAAATGATTTGTAAAATTTTATTTTATCATATTGGAGTTAGAACGATATTTTAGAACTTTTAAAATCGAATTAAAAGTTAATTTGTGAAAATTGAATATTTTAATATTAAAATCGACTAGTGAAAATAGTCAATTTTTGAACAGTCTCAGAATTGGACGAAACCAGTTCCATTGGATCCGTAATAGTTAGTTATTACCGGATTTCAATTTTCGTGTCAATCGGAGTTATCGTTTGATCGTGGCAGCTCGAAACGCATTGAAATTGTTTTTAATATTAATTTGGCGAGTTAAAATAGCCATTTTTCAAAAAGTCTCGGATTTTGACGAAACCAGTTTCATCGGATCCGTAATGTGATATTATTGTATGGTTTCAAATTTCGTGTCAATTGGATTTACCGTTTGTCCGGTACAAATTAAAACGCCTAGAAAATCGTTTAAATCAGTTTAATTTAAATCGAACGTTTATTGCCATATCTCGCACAGATGACCGAATTAGCTTTCGAAACCTGTTCCATTGTGTCCGGAACGCGGGGTAAACCCTAGAAACGCTGGTTACGGCGCGTAAATCGGAGTTCGGAATTTCCGGAATGAATAGTGTCGTTCGTTTCCCTATAAATAGCCCCCTCTCTCTAAAATAAAATAAAATAAACAAAACCCTAATTCTATACAGCCAGCCGCCACCCCAACAAATGAAGGGCCGAAATTGTTCCATCTTCATCCCCAAATCTTTTCAAATCCGTGAAGTATTACAACAAACTTCCTAAACGAATATTGTAGAGCATGAATAGATCCACAAATTCAACGGTTATGATCAAATTTCATTGAGTGGATCGACGTGGATTTAGTGTTGAACGGCCGAAGGTCGTGCTCGTTTTTCTCGATCCATGGAGGGCCGAGCTCCAAATCCTTGCAGCCGTGTGTAGAGTGGGTGGAGGGCTTCGCGAGTGAGGCACCTGATCGAGTTCACGATGGACGTTGGGGTTGCGATTTTCAACCCTAGTTCGTGTGTATATGGGTTCCTGAGTACGAAAAGAACGAGAGAGAGAGAGCACGCGTGGGAAGAAAGGAGGAGCGGCTACGATCTGATGCAAGGGATTTTGGACGGTGATGATTTAGGTGTGGGTTTAATATAGTTAAATATTGTTGTAAATTTTAATTTTAAAAATCGTGTAACTTGTAAAATGCATAACTTTTTCATACGAGGTCGAAAACGCGCGAAACAAGAAGCGTTGGAATCGTATGGACGAGCACTACGCTATGGAATTGGATTGGAGTCGTTTGGAGTTAGTGAGAATTTCGGGTAAAATTAAACGTCCGTTTAATTTTATTCGAAATAAATCGCTAAAACGAAATTGAAATCAAGGTGAGAACTTCTCACTCAATCGAATCAGTTTCGATTTTATTTTAAATAGTTACATTTAAAATATTTGAATGCATGTTTGAATGATGATTGTTATCTATTGATTGTTAAAATAGACATTATGCGCCGTTAGTAAGCGGATGTTATTTATTAAAAACATATACCGCGAATATTTCATAAACAGTGAAATTGGTATTATATATAATAGCAATATATATATATATATTGGCATATGTATATATTGCAGTTATTGATTTCCCGCATTTTTTTAGCGGATGAGACCCTATTGCGCCGTCTATTAAGCGGATAATATTTTAAATCCCATATACCGCGATAATTCCGTACTGGAGCGGAATTGGTATTGTGCTAATGTTTGTGGATGCAGGAAAACAGGTTGGAGGGATCCAACTGGATTCCTCAACAGTATTTATTTGATTTCAGATATTTTGATATTTGATTGATTATCATATCGATATATGATATCGTTGTAGTCGTGATTGACTATTTGGTGCGTAGCATCATTGGACCAAATTTTGGGATTTTAAAATGATTTTAAAGTGATTTTTGAAAGTATACGTTTATAAAATATTTTTGGAATTGATCCATTTTAAATAAATAAACGTTATAATTTTTAAAGTTATAAAAATTATGATTTTGAGAAATACGGTTAAAGATTGATTTTTGAGAAATATGGGTTAATGTTTTATAAAATAGTTAAATTGGGATTTTAGAATTTATTGTGAAAAGTTTAAATATAGGATTTATAAAATTTGATTATTTTATAAATCAGGAATGATGGAATTTCAAAGAAATTTTAAAGATGTTTTAAAATAATAGTATAAATTGATTTATATAAAAGATTTATAAATTGATAATTTGTAAATTAAAACATTTGAATTATAAAACAAGTTTTATAAGTGTTAGAATGAATTGTGAATGAATTTGAATGAAATTTATAGAATTATAAACGGTGAAGTTATAAATGGAATTTTATAAGCAGTAGGTTTATAAAATTTATAAAGTTGTTAAAAGAATAGGTTTGAATAAATAAACGAATCTTATAAGTTATAAGATTTATAATTATGAAGTTCAAAGGAACGATTTTGCAAACAAATAAATTATAAGTATTTCACTTATAATATGAACTTTTGGTTTATAATTGAGTTATGAATTGAATAGGTTAATAAAGGAATTTATAAACGTTGTTTTATAAATCCGCAAACGACTTAGTTTGATAAGTTAATTTTTATAACTTATTTATGGAGTTATATTCACGTTTTTTAACTGTGAATAATCCTTTAAAATGAAATGTATAGAAATGATGAAATTATTAACGTAGTATATTCACGTTTTTGAATAGTGAAAAATATGTTAAAGAAATTGTTTAGGATGTGATATTTTAAACAGAATTAAAACGATCTAACGATGTTTTAAATGTGTTAAGATTCGAAACCATAGATTTCAACATTCATTGTTGAAATAGACGTTTTCGAGAAATAGAAGGAAATGGTGGACTATAACACTGTTGTTATAGTAAATGATTTCCGAAAGGAAATGTTTTGTATAGTATTGGATTTATATATCTATTTTAATTTCGAATCCCTATACTAGTGATTTTGGGTTGTCGTAACGATGTTTTACGCAACATTCGTTTTGGCCCAAATAAATATGTTTAAGAGAATGATTTCCTTAAAGAATGAAATATATACTTAATCTCGATTTAAGTATATTGAATATTTTCCAAGTGTTGAAAATAAATAGGTTCGTGAATTACTTATTAAATAAGTATGGAAATGTTTTCCAATATAAAGTGAATATTTTGAGAATTTATCTTTTTGTAGATAAATTGAAAATGAATAATTGATATCGTATATTCATAGACATTTTGGAATATAAATTCATTATGGAATTTATAAATGAAAAGGAAAATTTATTTAAAAATAAATATTGATTTATTTTTGAAGTGTGAAAATTATATATCTTGTAAAGATACGATATTTGGGAAATAAATAATTTGGAAAATAATTTGGAATCTGGTGATGTTGTGCATATCCATTGATAGTTCAATAACCGACTATCAATATTTACCTTTGAAAGGTATTTGTTGTGATTTGCTTGAATTTGAATGCACACTTATTTTTAAATTATTGCGCTCGTTATTCGGATTACCCATTCCGAATAGTGATACGACGTAATGGATAGCATTGAAGATCGGTGTTGAAGACCCGGTATTTGCGAGAGCGATAGGATGACCTCTCGATTGACTCTGCACCGAGTTGCTCCGGTATTGAGTTCTCCATATGTGATGGGAAATCCGATCAGGATTGTGGATATCCGGATTGCAAGGACTTCTTTGTAAGTGCCTTCGGTTCTGTTCGAGCCCGGAACAGACTTGTATGGATTGTATGTCTGACATTACAAATTGAGATATAAAGCCGATTTCTTTCAAATATATTTCTGTTGGTGGCGAAGAATTTATTCTTTTAGCTTAACACCCTTCTCTGAGACGTACGAGTTCAGAGGTTATGTAGTTGAAGGTTATCAGCGATATATTCCCAATTTGGTAATGTGACATGCTGAGTGTTGCTGTGAAATGATTATTGTGTTGATTATTTGTGATAGGATCATTTGTTTGATCGTCTATCTTGGTGATCATTTCTATGATCATTTGTTGACCCAAAGCATGGCTTTTGTATAAAGTATGTTTTTGTAGACGAGACTTCGTCGAGCCTCACACCCCGGGAATGGTCAAAACAGGAAAGATGCGGCAAGGTTATGAGGGGTAGCGCCCTTTAGGGTATGTGCATTTCCTTCTGGAAAAGGGTGGTATCATGGTATGGAGCCCAGATACTTACTCATGTTGGAAACACTTTATGATTGTGTGAATTGATTACGAGCGCTCGGTTAAAGGTCCCAAAGGACCAGGGGATGGCATATTCGGTCAGTTGTTACTCAGTTAGGGGTAACCCGGCCTTGTGTTGGTAGAGATCCGGTTTGGTTCTCGGGGATGTCCATCCAGAGGCATTCTCATGTGGCAATGGGAAGTTTCTTGGCCTGATCATTCGTTGGAAATCCAATTCCCAATACGAAACTTGTACGGTATTAGTTGTAGAACCTGCCATTCACTTATGGTGGTCATCGCTGTTTGGATGGTAGCTATAGTAGGCATACGATAATGGTCGTATGTTGGCTAAGATTTATATTCTACTTTCGAAATATTTTCCTACACTATGCACTAATAATAATATCAAATGTTCTTTTTAATACGTATCAAGCATCTTTGACTATCATAAGGAGAAATCTCCTCCGATTCTACGTTTGCATTGTGTGTGTGTGTGCGCGGGAGGCCTTATGGTAATCTCATTTTTTTAAAAAGCATTGCGAATTGACTTTAAAAAATATTCCTCTATTTTGATTTTAAAGATAAATAAACTGTTTTGAGTTCTCACACCAGTCACATGACTGACTCGGAGTTTATTGTTTTCCTTCCTAAACTCTGGGTGCCCACCATTTCTACACGGGCAGTCAGGAGTTAAGGTTTATCAGGATATTCTGGAGTTGCTGGAGGCAAGCTGGATGGCATGGCGTATTACTAGTATATAGTATTTCTTTTTCCGCTGTTTGTTGTTGTATGATGTTGTACACTCTGATGATATGATGTAATGAAATGAAATGAATGTAATGTAATAAATGATATAGTTCTTTGTTTAAAGATTATTCATTTATTATTATATGTTGTTCCGCTGCGAATTGTGAGATACTGTTATTGTTGTGCTGTTTTCTATTCCGTTCTATTTTCTATTTTCTTCTCCCTCTATTTTCTATCTTTATCTTCTTCTCTCTCCTTCTGTCTCTTTCTTTTTCTTTTCTTCTTTCTTAAACCCTCAGTGTTCGGTTTTCCGGCATCCGACTGATTGGCATTCGATACAGTGGACGTATTGATGTCGAATTTCGGGAGTCGAAGAATCGGGTCCTGACAAGATACATCAGAGTTAAACATGATACAACAAAAAGTAACAAAATACATCAGGTACAAATCAGAATACATCACTGAAGTCACTGGATACAGAAAGAAAAATAGATGGCTGGATCTTCAAGGAAAGCTCCAACTCCGAAGGTTAATCTTGAATGCTAACTCACTCAATCTGACTCGAGCGTAAAGCAAAATACAAAACACTCGAGTCAGGACATAAATACTTATGAACTGTAAATAAACTCAAGTGAACAGTAACAAAAATGCATCAGTAACTTAAAGGATGCTTGGGATCGCCCATCCTTTAAGGATCCGTTAAACTATTTACTATGTAGTAATATTGCGCTACTATAATAATGTCTACAGTAAAATAAACATACTTTTAAATAGCGTTCCGGGCTACCCATATCACCCTTCACACATAATAGTCCCAGTAGTCCATGCAATATCATGCCATCTCCATTCTGGGTGACTGTCAGAGGATACCACACGGGCTACGGGAGAAAAACAAACTCATAGTAAAGGCTCGGTATGGTAGGTGACACGGCACACAAGGCAATGCCAGGGTAGATATACCAATTACGCACACGGGCTGGTGGTAACGCAGCAGCCACATACGCCCACCTCGGAACACACTCCCAATCAAAATCGGAGGATGGCCATCTAATCAATCACCAGTAAGAGTATAGTATCGAAAGAATGTGTCCGACCAGAGGTGCTACCTCCTTTGGCCCGAGATCGCTTCTGTTTTAGCCACCTTATGCCAACTCACGGGAGTTGGGTCCACGTAATATACCTCAAGAACGTCGCCACCATCCTACTTCATTCTGCAATCTCCACCGCGTACACGGTTGTTAAAGTGGTTTTCGGAGTTGGCAGAGAGTATGACAACTTTCGATCCCGGTCTCTTTAACAACCAAACGTTATTATAACGCCGTGGTCATTTCAAATTAGTTTATATTTCAAAAGGATCAAATCATTTCATTTCAAAACTATATTCCTTTCAAAATAGTTTACGCCTCGAAACCAAAACCATTTTTATTTCAAAACTATTTATTCAATCAAAATAGTTTATACTTCGAAACCAAAATTATTTTTATTTCAAAACTATATTCAAATCAAAATAGTTTATACTTTATCATTTCCATCTCAAACCTGTATTCACTTTCAAAAATCATAATACTTTCAAAGTTATAACTCTTTCGAAACCAAAATACTTGAAATCATTACACTTTGAAAATCATAACATTCTGAAATCATACATTTGAAATCATGAAACATTCATTTAATTCTTTACATTTTACAAATTTATTTCCAATTTAATTCAAAATTTCAAATTTCCAATTTAATTCAAATCAAACCATCAATTTCAATTCAATTCAGTTTTCTAACAAAACACTTCAAATCTTATAAATTTCAAATATAGATTTGATCTACAAAATAAGCTATCCAATTTTAATATGTTTCCAAACTTTAATATCCCACATTTCAAAACTAAACTTTATAATTCCATATATTCATATCTCAAATCTAATTTCATTATTATGTAGTTTTGAAATATTCATTTCATAAATCCAATATTATTAAAATAAACTTAAATTACAATTACACCAAATATCTTTTCATACAAATATAAACTTCAAATATTCCTTTATCAAATAAAGCAAAATCAAATATCATTCAACATTCACATTCTTTATTAAAATAAAGATCAAATCATTTCCAAACCATTTCAAAATCATTAAAATATTACATCCTTTCAAAACTTCATAATCAAATCATTATTTGAATTCAAATCCAAATATTCAAAGTTAAATATCATTTAAAAATCAAATATGTCATTAATTTATTATTTCAAACATCATTACCAAAAATACATTCCAAAATTCCATTCAAAAATTCATATATTATATTACATTTCATTCCGTTTAACACATAACCAAGTAAACTTTATTTAAATTCAAATTCAATTTAAATTCCTTAAAAATTCAAATTTAAATATTCAAAACTTCTAAAATTTCACAGATAATCCTTTTCAAAAGTTAAATTATTTAACACTTTAAAATATAGCCCAAACAGTGTTAAAATCTATAACATTTCAAAACATTGTCAAATTATAGCAACGACAACATTTATAAAGTGCCATCGTAGCTTATATTTTCCAAAATGGTTTATTTCAAGAATAGCGACATTTATAAAATGTCGTAATAGATATTTAGTTATTTCAAACATTGTTAGATTCAAAACAATAGCATTAAAATGCTGTCAAAAGATTAAAGCATTTTGAAAATGCTATAAAATTCCAGGTTTCATTTTAGCTTTTCAAAAATAATAATAAAACTCCAAATTTTTATTATTACAACTTAAAAATCGTATTTTTAGACTTCAAAATTTCACATTTAAAATCATTTTAACATATGATTTAACACAATAAAATTTTAAGATCAAATATTCAATTTTGCAAACTCCATTCATTTATTAAGTCGAAATTCACTGTTTATTAATTTATAAATTTAATAAACTTAAAATTTTACTTCAAATATCATTTCAAAACTTTAAATTTAATTTCCATTATTTATTTACATCTTAAAATAAAATTTAAAGTCAAACGTCACATTTACTCCAAATTTACATACTTGAATTCACTTAAATTCACAATTTCAAGATTTAATATTTAACTTTCTTAAAACCATAATATATATATTTTGAATCAAAATTTCATACTTTTGAAAATACATATTTAAAAAAAAATCATTTAAAAATATACCACGGGGTCTGTATTTAATTTTCTAACCTAGGTCAAGTGATACAGATATATATCATTTCAATCCGTAATTTACAAAGAAAACTGGGTTTTATCATTTCAAACCCGCAATCCCAAGCCAAATAAAATACAATAAAAATCGCTCACGCCTATCATTTCAGTCCATAACGATTTTTTCCTATTCTAAGGTCCGTTCGGGTATGTATCATTTCAACCCATAATGATTCTATTCTAACAGGGAACTTGCAGTGTGAATATATGCATAAACAATATAAACAATGTCAATGTCACAATATAATGTCACATATCAGATGTCATGTTATAATTAACAGTTTTAACATGGTAACAACATGGCATAGCATATCATATGATCATCATTAACTTGCATAAACATTTTATATTACTAAACACTTGTCATCAATTCACTATTTCATAAGTATAAATGTCAGAGTGAGAAAGACTCACATTTTCGAAGCTAGAGACAAACAACACACCCAAGAGTGATTCCAAAGGCACGACAAGTATGACTTGATTTGAATGAGTGGAGAGAGCCAAGATATGATTTTGTATCAACAACCCAAAACAAAACAAACAAGGCAATATATAAATATTCAACACACAATAACATTGAAACAAGTTGAAATACAAAGCAAAAATGAACAAGATAGATTGGACCTTGCTTCAACCACTTCAATGCTTGGCCTTAGGGGACTCTATGCTCAGTCATGATGTGTTTTTGGGTCAAGTATGGCATCATATAGGTCAGGTTTAACATCATATAGGAAAGACAACAAGTGGAGATGAAGGTGTAGTGGAGTGCAACAACATGAAGAACACATAGGAATAAAGCAATATAGGCAAGTTTGGTCAACATGTGGCTCGGCTATGGGTAAGTGGGGTTCGGCTATAGGGCTTTTCAGATCTGGACAGAGGTAGAGCTGCAGCTAAAGGTCAGGTCAGTAGGTGGTGGTGGAGCTAGGGGTGTGGCCGAAATGAATATGAAAGGCTATGGTGAAGTTTGTGGCTTGGCAAGGCATTATTGGAGGAGTTTGTGCAAATTTTGTGGAGCTATCATCATCAAGTGCTCATGGCTTGACTTTTTTTGTCAGAGAAGGGGCTGATGGCTGCTGTAGATGGAGGAGGTGATGGTGGAGCTGATGGTGGAGAGGCTAGGCCAAGCAAAGCTAGGAGAAGAGGCGAGGCAAAAACAATGGAAATAAGAAGAAAAGTGAGAGGAAGAAGCCATTAACTTGCAAATATTATTACAGAAAATAAAGTGGCCGTGAGAAATGAAGAGAGGAGAAGTTTCTCACGTGAATTAGCTATGAGAATTCACGGCTAATGCAAGAAAAAGGTACGGCTAAAGCAAGGAGAGGAAAAGGCAAAAGAAAATGAAGAGGCGGAAAAACGAAGAGCCTTGAGCAACTAAAGAGACACAAACTCTTCAAATTTCCATTATTTTCTTTTTAAACCTTATATAACTGAAATATATATATAAAATCAGATAAAATACGAAAATTTAGTAAATAAACAAAAATAAATAAATTAATTATTAATTATATATAGTTTAATTAAATAAAACAGCAAAATTTGCAACTAGTCTTGAAAATATAAAAAATAAGTGCAATGAACTTGGGAAAATTTTTATGTACTTAAAAGTATTTATAAATAAAGATAAGAACACAAAATAAAAAGGAAATCACAAAAGTAAATAAATAAATTTTAATTTAAATATAGTTTAGATGAAGAAAATAGCAGAAAAAGGAAAACAACCTTTTAAAAATAGGAAATCATCATAGTAAATTTTAGAAAAATTCTATTATCATTTTAAAAATATTTAAAAGTCAAAATATACATAATATAACATATTAAAACATATTAAAATAAAATATGACAGAGAAAAAATAAAATTTATACAATTTAGAATAACAAAATTGCAAAATAAACAATTTATACTCAAAATTGAAATGTACATATCTTTTGCAGTTTAACTCCGTTTTCCACGAAACAAAAAGCAGTGTTCAAGTTATTAAATCTATTTTCATACTAAAAGATAAAATTTAAAATTTCAAACTTCTAAATTTTAAGTTAAAAGTCAAAGTTTGACTATTTGACCAAAAATTCACTTTTTCTGGAAATATTCAACTTACACAAGTTTTGGAATTATAATTCATATAAAAATCAAGATTTATATTTAAATAATAAAATTTAATCATTTCAATAAGTAAAATAAGTTTTTTTTATCAAAATTTAAATTAAAATATACAATTAAAATAATTACAAAATACAGGGTTGTTACAGCATAGACTGTTGGTTTTGGTAACCTCTAATAAACATAAGTATGTTAAACAATGAACTCATAGCGAAATAGTAAAATATAATAAAACATATATACCGACTAAGCTACCAACCTTGGAATCAATATTATTCCTCGAATATTTGGTTTCCTTGTCAGTGCGGAGTATGAATAAGAAGACTACTCCATCTACTGTTCCCGTCTTTCTCCAGTAGTTTATCCCTTTAAATCTATTATGTGGATCGTAATGACTAATGAGGAGGGACTCAGAACAACGTTTCGATGACTAGAAAATTACACACTTTAGCCATAACACCAATATATGCCAATTGACTTCCATTTAAGTGTTATGTCTGTTATTCATAGCTGATCCATTCAATCCCATATGCGTGTACGATATATCCATACTACCTTCTCCAAGGTATAACTATATATATATATATATATATGTGAGCCCCACCTCTATGCTCACAATAACAAATGTTAGTATAGGGAATAACGTCTGCTATTGTGAAGAATAAGGCTTGCTAGAAGCGACCATCCGTAAGTCATGCCTTAGAGGAGTATTGATTACATCAATAGGAGTTGTGTAAGTTACTCCCAAAGATATATATTCAATCCAAATCTAAAATGAAACTACGGTGGTTAAAGAAAAATTCAGAACAACTCATAATAGCAACAACACTGATAAGTATAATCACATCAGAACAGAAATATCAGATATATATAGTGGAAGACAAGTCTGGATACATGCTACAACAATCGATGGTTCACATGAACCAAATGTACATATACATATCATCAACATACAAGAGATGAGAGTCAATACACCAAGAGTACACCTCGAAGTCTAGACAAAAGATGAAGTGAAATCCAAAAAGCTGAAGCTGCAACTAAATCAGAGATAGTGATTATCCTAAAATAAGTCGGTCTGACCCGAGTATTATTTAAAAGAAAATAATAAACGGACCAGTCTAATTTAAACTCAGAAATAAGTGTATGATAAACAACACTTAAGCAAATAATTATAGCCTCGAATGAGACTATTCAACATAAATAATCAGCATAGTCTAAATGAAGAAATCTCAATTTAAACTCCATCAAAATCAACTTTCAAATTCACAATTGAAATCAAAACAGCAATACGCAAAATTATAATCTCGAATGAGACTATACACAAAACTATAGTCTCGGATGAGAATATACACAAAACTATAGTCTCGGATGAGACTATACACAAAACTACAGTCTCAGACTGTGTAGTTAATGCCCCGCTATTATCCCGCCACAAGCCCGCTATATCTTATAGCGGATTTCTACTGCAATGATTTTTCCATATAGCCTTAAAATATACCCTTTCCGCTTTAATCCCCGCTGTTTCCGCTATATCCCGTTATTCCCGCTATATTTTGCTATTTCCGCTATATCTTCTTTAATAAAATGAAACAAAAAATTGCATTTATACATTATAAAAATTACGAAACTAATTTATTTGATTTAATTTTTAATATAATTTCAGAAATGAAAATACTCTAATACTCTACTGAATTCAATTATGTTATATAACAGTTTTACGTTTATTTAAAGTATATTCGCACATGTTTTTTGTTTAAAATTATTTATGTATTAATTATAATTCAATTGAATGATAATATTTCATTTAATTACCATTTATATATTTGTAAAAACATTAAGTACGAGTTTTATATGCTATTTTAGAGTCATCCGCTATATCCCGCTATATCCTCGTTGTATCCCCGCTATGACTTTTTGCACCTTCATCGCTTCGAATCCGCCGAGCGCTTTAACTGCACAGGTCTCGGATGAGACTATACAATATAGTAATCAACATTTTTTAAAATGAAGAAATCTCATTAAACTCCATCAAAATAAATTTTCAAATTCACAATTGAATTCGAAACAGCAATACATAAAAATCTAGAAATCAATTAAGATAACTAGAAAATCAACATTCACAAAATCTAAAAATCAAAATAAGATAACTAGAAAATCAACATAAAAGTGGATCGA
The DNA here is from genome assembly GCA_030765085.1 of Allium cepa. NCBI lineage: Eukaryota > Viridiplantae > Streptophyta > Magnoliopsida > Asparagales > Amaryllidaceae > Allium > Allium cepa. The sequence goes on from CM060937.1 coordinate 389,197,823, forward strand.
TCCCATCATATGGCGAGTCTAAGCTACGCTGCATGTGCATCAACATATGGCCGACGCCTACTAAGTACCGTCATCATAAATTTTGGCGCCCAACAAATGACCCGAAGGTCCAACATATGACCCGAAGGTCTAGTACTGGTAATTGATACGAAGACCCATCATATGACCCGAAGGTCCAACATAGTGGCTCGAAAGCCCAACAAAAATCATCAAAATCACCAAACAACAAATCCACAGCAAATATTTCAATTAACGAGTCCGGTATTAACCGAATTAGTAAAAACGTGGTTCCATATTCCGCACTTTTGCTAAATCGTTTAAATCTCTTCATCGTTTCCTTGAAAGTGCAAAATTGTGTATTTTATATAAATAAGATTTACGTTCTCAAACGGACAAGTGTGGAATTAAGCGAATCAGTAAAAGTAAGGGTTCATAGTCCTCAATTTTACTGAAACGTTTAAATCGCTTCCTCATTCTTTTGAAAGCGCAAACTGTAAAATTTTTGACAACAATTTTATTTTTAAAATGATTTTTAAAACACGTGATTAAAACAGCAACAACTATAGCAATTTCGACGAGGAAATTGCGCTTTAATAAACACCGTAAAAACGGATACCAAATCAGCGTTGCGGAATAACCGCTTAAAAATTCACTTTAAAATTGACGGTTACTGAAGTCAAAACAATAGTAATTTTTATTCGTCAAAAATCTCATCAAAACAACACGCTTCAAAAATATAATACCGGCGCAAAAATCCGTTATAAAAATAACGGCAACTAAATACGTTATAAAACCAAACACCGGTTCAACGTGAACAATTCACTGGTCTACACTACTAACATGCACGTAACAAATATAGTGTCTGGACTTGCAATCTATACCTTGCATGCACTAATTGAAACGGAAGCACCTGGTCTCAGTTTTCACGTGTACACAAAATTTCTTGGCTCTAGCCTACATGTGTTATAACTTACATGCAAATGAATTTGTTAAAATACTAGATGATGGCCAAGAAAAGCTTTATATATATGCACAAATATGAAATAAAAAGGAGGTGGTCTGGGCACCTATATGTACGCACAGAATGGATCAAATATATGTACCTGGCATAGCTAAATTCATGTATGCACTGATTTATATTTTGCAAAAACATGCCTAATGCAAATAATATTGCATCCAAACGTAAACAACTTAACAACAAAAATTTTCAACTAAAGTTTTAATTAGAAATGTGAGTTTACACTCACCTCGAATTTGGTTCAAAAATCAGTTGGCACTTAGATCCAACAGAAAGCAAAAACTGGACCACCATTAATTTGCTTGCAGAACAAAATCAACATATGCAAAAGCCAAGCCCTGCCTAACTTCATACACATGTGGCCCCACCTACATTTGCAATTCTCCTCCACATTCCTTCATGCGCCTGCTATCCATCCTTCCTCAAACCATCACGCAATTGAACGCATTTAGAAGGGCCGCCGTAGTTACACCTTGTGGTGGCCGCTATCACCATCTGGTCCACCTTGAGCCACACGCCTCCATCCTTCTCTCTCTTCTACAAGCTCATACCTACTAAAAAATCACTAATATGTGCATGCTATGATACTTCACTTCCGTAAATATATGCGCCTGCTGCATATATTCATGCATGCATGAACACTTCTTTATTTACTTGCACTTGCAATCCATTCCCATGTACTTCTATTTCAAAATGCATGCATGCTACTTCCCTGCTCCCAAACACCCACAAATAAACATGGAACCTCACACCCAATTGAACATATAAATACATATATCCTGCTGCAAGTTCGTTTGGGAATATCTCCTCCACGATGCCTCCTTCTCGAGTGCAACTTGAACGGAAAATGTAGATAGCTACGTCCTCTACAACTTTTGTGTTTACACCTTAGGCTACTTCTTTATTTAGTGTAAGATATTTGATTTATTAATGAAAAGTGAAAGTCGAAATAAAGGTTGCTGTGTTCATTTTTGCAAAACACCGAAAAGAAAATTGTATCCACTTTTCTCAAAATTGTGCATAAGCCAAAAGTGAAGTGTGTTGGCAGTGGTTTGGGGACAAATGCACTAAATGTAGACGTGCATATGTGAATAAAAGGACACGGCTATAAACTATTTTGGACAAAGCAACGTGCAAAGATTTCTAGCATAAAATTATGATGGCAACTAATATGGGTTCAATTATTCATGATAGCTGAAGAGTGTTCACACTTTGCTTTTAAAAACTTTGTTCACAGCAAATGCAAAGTGTTCACATTGGCTTCATAAACTTTAGTGGCAGCAAGGTCAAAAAAATTGTTACACTTTCTTGAATTGGACCCATTCATTTTCATACACGTGAAGAAGGTAAATGTAGTTACAGCATAGCTTGGCTATTTTCCTACTGACTTTGCAACATATTTACAATGCAAATTTTTTTTCATCTCAAATTAAAATTTCTATTTTAAATTTTTATTTTGACGTTAATCAAAATCACAGTTGTTACAAACTCTCCCTTATAAAAATTGCGTCCCCACAATTTTCATACTAGAAGTCATTTACACACAAATTATTTACCGCAACAAAGATTAAAATAGAAAAGATGGATAAAGAATGCTTACCCCAACCGATGAGGAGAGAAAACCCGGATAAGGACGCTCGATGAATTCTTTGGTTTCCCAAGTGCAATCTTTGGGGTTTGCGGACCATTGAATTTTCACAAGCGGGACTTCTTTATTCCGAAGGCGTTTAACCTCCGAAGCTAGCACACGAATAGAATTTTGCACCATAGACAAGTCGGATGAGATCTCAAGATCTTGCAACATATGAGTATCAATGATAGAATCCGAATTTCGAAGGCATCGACGAAACTGGGATACATGAAATACATCATGAATTCCCGAAAACTGAATAGGCAGCGATACACGATAAGCAACAGGGCCAATGCGTTCCGTAATAGGCAATGGTCCAACATATCGAGGAACCAATTTCCCGGAGCTACTAAAACGCACCACACCCTTTATCGGAGAAACACGAATGGATACGCGATCGCCAACAAAAAATTCCAAAGGCTTCCTACGATGATCGGCATAAGATTTCTGCCTATTCTGATCCTCTTTCATTCTTTGTCTAATGGTATCAATCTTCTCAGAAGATTCACGAATATAATCGGGGCCGAGAACTAACTTTTCTCCCGATTCCAACCAACAAGATGGTGATCGACACGATCTTCCATAAACAGCTTCGAAAGGAGCCATATCGATACTGGATTGGAAATTGTTGTTATAAGCAAATTCAACTAGAGATATGTGGTCTTCCCAACTACCACCAAAGACAAGAAGCAGTCCGATTGGACTTGATAGGAATAAAATAGGCTGATTTAGTCAATCGGTCAACAATCACCCAAATACTAGTATGGTCCGACCTCGAACGAGGTAGACCATCAATGAAGTCCATAGAAATCTGATCCTATTTCCATAATGGAATCTCAAGAGGCTGCAAAAGACCACTAGGACGCTGGTGTTCTGCTTTAACAAGTTGACAAGTCATGCAACGACTTACATGACTTGCAATATCACGCTTCATACCCTCCCAATAGTATAAGCGTTTCATATCAACATACATCTTACTACTACCCAGATGGATAGTATACTTAGAACGATGACAGTCCTCAAAATGTCATTTCTAAGATTAGAAACATTAGGCACGATCAACTGTAACGACCCGCCTTTTTGGACAGTTTAAACTGACGATCAAATACACATGCCGATTCCAAACCATTCAAAAGGGCAGATGGTTATTGGGGTAAATAAGAAAAGAAAAGAAAGAGAAATAAAGGAAAAGAAACAACACAGAATCTCGCAGCGGAACGATAAAATATAATAGTCAAATAAACAGTTCATGAAGCTGTTTACTATACTTTGACAATTATTTATACAACATTTATCAGAGTTATACATATACAACAGAACAATTAAAATAATGCAGCAAATAGCATGATGCAAGGGTAATAATAGTAATAGTATACCAAATCTTCGTCTTCATCCTCCAGAATAGATCTTCAAAAATCTGAAAAACTCAGGACTGACCCGAGCGTAATGAAAAGACAAAACACTCGAGTCAGGACTAAAATATCCTTATAAAAGTTAAATCAATCGTAAATAAATATGAGTGTAACGGCGTCAGAGATGTTTACAGGGTTTGACATCTCGTATTCAGTGTCAACGTGCATGCAATAACTCAAGAGATGTTACGAGATTTTCCATCTCTCAAGGATCCGTTAAACTATCTACTATGTAGTAATGTACGCTAAGTAGATAATGCCTATCAGTAATATAAAGTATCAAAATAGCGTTAAGGCGTTACCATAATCCCCCTTAACACATTTTTATAATGCCATAGTCTATACAGCACCGTAAGCCCCACCGTAAACTGGTGGTTATCAGAGGGTACCCCATAGGTATAACACAAAACTAAACGTAGTGGTCGCGAATAGGATAATCAGTATGACAAGGTACATGAGGCGATACCAACTAGGATACTAGTAGTTGCGTGATCCGGACTGATGTTGAGCATAGACAGCAGCTACCCCAACACCGCGAAACAACACTCCCAAATCAAGGGGTGCACCCAAATCGCATCACAAATGTAATAGATATGGTATCAAAGAACTGTGTCCGCAAGAGGTGGCGAACCTCAATGGCCCGGCGCGGCTCCTGTTTTAGTCATGTCAGGGGTCATCCAATAATCGTTCTCTTTCTTCAGTCAACGCGTTCACCAAACCATCCACTTCATTCTAGATCAACACTCCGCGTATAATAGTTACTAAAGTGGTTTTCGGTATCGACAGAGAGTATGTCCATATCCGATCCCGGTCTCTTTAATAACTACGTATTATTACACCGTTGGCTCTTTTACATTTCAAATCGATTCATAATTGATATCAAAATATCATATTCGCTTCAAAAATCATATCCATTTCAAATATCATTGCATCTATTTAAAATGTAAGGTTCCGTTTCAAAAATCATTTTCGCCTCAATATCTCATTTCGATTTCCAAAATCATTTCGAATTTCATTTTAGGTTGCAACTTCATTTAACCCAATTCATATTTAAATTCAAGATTTAAACATAAACATTTCACCTTATTGCTCAGCTTGAGATTTTTGAAAATAGTTTTAAGTAGTTTAAAAGTAGTTTTAAATAATTAAAATAGTTAAAAATACTTAAAATCTTTAAATGAATTTCAAATAGATAAATGAATTTAAAATAATTAATATAGGTTAAAATAGTTTAAGTATTTAAAGATGGTTTATATAACAGAGTAATTTGGAAAACAAAATGAAACAGCTTCAAAACCAAAACATTTCAATTATAACTTCTCAATTCAAATCAATTTCAATTTCCATTCTACCGATTCAATTTCGATTTTAATTCAAATCAATGTCAACTTTGACTTCAAATCAATTCGATTCTATATTCATCTCCAATTAATTCAATTACAATTTATATCGATTTGGAGCTTGATTTTTCAAAATATCGATTTATAACACTTAACAAAATTTTCCTTTAATATTCAAATTCAAATCCAAATTTCAAATATGATTCAATTTCAAATTTCAAATATGATTCAATTCCAAGCTCAATTTCAAAATATCATTTTTATATCACTTTTACTTAGTAATATTCAAAGCTCGAAATAATGTTCATTCTTTAAACAAATAAATTTCGAAATACAATCATATCCCAATTTTTTTTATCTCAAAGTCTCAACTTAAATTATTTAACAATTTCCTTTAACCAAAATTTATTTCAACATTTCAAACTCAAATTTTCGATAAATTCGATTTCTATAAATTGATTTTACTTGTAACTTTTAAATCAAAACATTTAAATAAATTCCAAATCGACGATTTTAAAAAAATTATTAATTTAGCCAATCCGGTGTCCGTATATAATTTTCTATCCTATGGCCAAGTGATTATTTATTTCAATTTAAATGTCAGGGATGAATATATATCACTTAAATTAAATCACAATATCATATGTATGCATAACAAAATATATATAAGCAAATAAACATCCAAACATTTAAATATCAACCAATAGCATCCATCGAACTACATCATCCAATAGGCAATACAATTCACGGCAATTTCATAGTTATCAATGTTAGGTAATTTAATCGCAATTCAATTCTAATTTTAACTTGACCGTCAATTTAATTTTTAACGGTGAATTCAAATGACAATCTATACGACAATTAAATTTTATCAAACAACGACAAACAAAATTCATATCACTTCATAATATTAAACTTAACTAGCATAAAGATATTTAGTACGTTGTGAGCGTTATAAACCCTCCCTTCTTTCGAATACAACCATGAATATGTGAGAAATGCGGATTACAGATCTTAAGGCTAGGATTAACACTAGAGGGGGGAGGGTGAATAGTGTTAATAAAGAATTACTAAATCTTTTTTGATTCAAGTTAATTTAGACACCGATGTATGCAATATACAGACACAGATATGATCACAGAAACAAACACAGATGCAGAAATAAAATAAAAGCAGTAAAGGAAAGAACACAACGGATTTTATACTGGTTTGGAGTTACCCTAATCCAGTCCCGCGACATAAGTACGGATTTCCTTTCAAAAGCAATTGTACAATTACACCCTCGGTTTCAAGGCTACGAGGTACACCCTCCTGAATTTTGATCCTCCGGGTAGAGATACTTGATTTTCGTGCCACAAGTTTACCCAATTGATTTACCAAGGCTACAATCACACCTTTTCTTTCTTGATTGACTTTCAAGGCGACAATCACACCTTTTCTTGCTTAATAGATTACAAAGAAGTCTATAAGTCTGAATAGCACTGAGAATCTTGTAGAGAGAGTGATAGAGAATCAAACTAGAAGTAATCGACTTCAATTCAGTGTTGATTTTGGCAGAGTAGTGATAAGAATATGTATTAAGAAACGTGGAAGAATAGGAGTGAAAAACCATAAAATATGATATAAAATTCGTTGAAACTAACCCTTATTATAGAAGAACAACACCCGTGTCCATTCATGAAGAGTTATGGCGAATAGACACTTCTTTTGAAATTTAAATTTTGAACTCAACTACACCATGTCGACATGGGGCCTATAGGCATGTCGACATCCCAATGCATTTTTTGATGTTTTGATTTTCTTTGAAAATAACCTTTATCTTATATTAAAACTAATTTAAACTTTATAAATATACATGAATATAGTTAAAATTCATAAGTAAATATAGAGAATAATATATATAGAATTTAACTCTAATTTTATATTTTAAATCTAAGTATAAATATTTAAAAGTTAAATATATTATATTAAAAGATAATTTAAAATCAGAAGTAATTTGACTTTGAAATTAAAGATAATTTTGAGGCTAAAATTATTTAAAATCAGGATAGAGGGTTTTGAATTTTTTAAAAGGAAAGTTTTGAAAACATTTTGAAAACATTTTGAAAACAGGATATAATTTTGAAAAATCATTTTGAATAAAAAGTTAGTGGATGCAAAACAATGTTCCATTAGATTTTTCGTAGGTTCCATCCTACTTAGGGTTCCATCCCTTTGACAGGCTCGAAGTGGATTCCATTCCACGAATAAATTGGATTTTAAGATGCCAGTGCTTTTCTATGAGTTTTAACAAAATTCCTAATAATAAAAAATACTTAACTTTAAAATCTTGAACTCTTGATAATCTTGATACTCATGAGTCTTCTATCTTGATATCTTGAATCTCTATACTGTACAATCTTCTTTCTTAGTACCTGCATGGTTAAATCCTGCATATACATATATATTTAAACTTACAATGTTAGTATTTATATTTTATAATCTATTCTAAGGTTGTTGCCATCAAAACCATCATCTTACGGACTAACAATCTCCTCCTTTTTGATGATGACAACATTTGTTTATAAAATTTTACTTCTATCCTAATAACTCCTCCTAAAACTAATAACTCCCCCTTAATCTATGCCTAACTACCCTATTTTATATTTCTCCCCCTTTGTCATCAACAAAAAAATTCACTCCCCCTCATTCTTCAGTACCTGCATTGATAAACTATACAACGGAATATATAGATTAAGAAATAATTATACTTATGAACATGATAACTAATCAAAGTCTATATACATTTCAATGTATATATATGTTTTATACAACAAATTTCAAATCAATATCAAGAAATCAATTCACACAGAGTATCAATCCAAATCAAATTAATTCAAATAAATCAAACAAATAAAAATCAAACGTTACGTGGAACTTCCACCCATCCTTCTTCTCCAAAGATTGGGTCTGCCTTAATAGCATCACAATTATCATTGTAATTGGTGAGAGAGATAGGAGGATGTGCTTCGTTATCATCCTTGTGCAGAGAGGAGATCATCCATCGTATTACATCGAAGTGCCTTTCTTATTCCTTGATCATCTGCATTTGACTCAATTCTAAGTGACGCTGGTTTTGTAGAATAAACGAGAGAATATTCTTGAATGAATTAAGAGTTTCTTCAAGATTTTCGGATAGATTGTGAATAGGATAAGCCATAGTTGAATTTATGAAAGAAATAAAGAATATAGATGATAAGAAATGAATTTCAGTGAAGAATTCTGGAAGAAACAGGTATTTATAGGTGTATAAATTCGTTTGAAATGAATAGACATTTGGTAGTTATTCAAATTTCAAATTCAAAATCAATTGTCATTTCTGACCGGTACATGTCGACATGGTCATATAGGGGATGTCGACATGAGTCAGTGAAAAATTATGACTAATTTGATTTTGTGAATGTGTGTGTATATATATATTTATATACTATACTAACATTTATTCTGGAGATAAGATAAGATAGATAACAGAAAGGAAATTTCATTTCATTGCATACTACAATAATACAACGATTAAGCACACAACAAACTACATGAACATTCGAAATAAAGCAAACGACAACAAGATATGAAAAGATAAGACTAGTTAGAGGATGATGAAGATGAAGATAGTCCAAGTTTCTTGCTGACTTTGGAAATGAACTTGTTCATCTTGGATGAAATTTTGTCCAACTTCTTACTAACGGATCTTTTAAAAATCCATTGATTCTCAACAATCGTCTTTTGGTTTTTGAGAAGGGTTTTGGTGGATGGATTAGGAGGATAGTCAATGCTTTCCAAAGAGGTTTCACCTTCTTCTTCTTCAATTTCCATTTCATCCCCTTCTTCTTCTTCTTCTTCCTCTTCCTCTTCTTCCATTTCCTCATGAGCCAAACTCTTCTTTTTCGGCAAGGGTCTCATAAGGTTGAAAAACAAAAGGAATTTTCATAAGCGAAATGTTGGAATGGTTGAAAACTTCTCTAGAAACAAATTCTTCGCCTTTGAGATCCACTCCAAAATAGTTAAAAATCCGAGTGAGATAAATTCCATGGTATAAGGTATTCTCACCCATTTCAAGATTTTTAGGACGAAGTTCATCCAAAATAACTTACGCCCAATTTATGTCATAATTTTCGAAAATAGAAAAATGAGCTTTGCAAACTTTTGAAGTAGGATTGTTAAAATTCCTCGATCTTGGGGTCAAAATATGTTGCAAAAGAAGATCGACAATTCTTGCCTTTGGTCGAAAATTTCGATTTTTGAATTCAAATTATCAATCCCTTCGAAAATGTGATGAAATGTCTCATGATCATTTTCATCGATTTTAAAATTAGAAAGATCCATTCCCGTACACTTGCAATTGAGAATGGTACCCAAAAGATCATGATTCAAAACAATTCTAGTGCCTTTGACACTACTCCAAATTTCATCCTCATTTCCATGATAAAATCCATGGTTTAAATTAGCATAGAAAATTTTGACAAGATTTGGATAGCAAACAAAATCATTTTGAGAAGCATCAATAAGACTAAGAAGTCCATTGTTTGCAAAAAGAGAATCAAGTTCATAAGAAGAAAAATCTTGAAAAATAGCAAATTTTCCGAGATGGACTTTGGCATAGTTAACATAATTGATGTATGCTTTTATTGCCTCCAGATCATTGAATAATTGCTCTTTGATTTTTCTGAAAATTCTCATGGTGGAGGGGTTGCTTGAAGAAGCCATTAAAGTTGAGAGTGGAGAGTTTGAAGTTATGAAGAGAGAGTTTGAATTTTGAAAATGAGAGTGAAAAGATATGATAAAAAATAGTGAATAAATAGATTCTCAAAGCACATATTCTCTGGTCAAAAAGTAGCTTTTCAGAGAATTGAATGAAGTGAAAATGTGGAGGAAAATTCAAACATTTGAATTCAAATTTGAAATTCAAATTCAGGTACCCATGTCGACATCATGGTAGGGACCATGTCGACATGTGCCTTTGAATTTTCATGAATTGATTTTTCCTAAGTTCTCTAATATATATAAATATTATTATTCTTATTAATGCCTATATATATATTTGAAATATTATTAAACTTCAAGTATATTTCAGAAAATACTATTATATTATTAAAAAATAATAAAAATAAAAATAAAATAATGAAATAATAATAAAAATAGAAAATAAATTTTAAAATTCAAACAACACACCAATTCAAAACCAATCAATCAAACAATCAAGAAACTAATTCTAAGCAAGCAATTTCAACCAATTGAATTGTAAACGTGTACCTTTTTCTGAGTCCATTTCTTTGAATTCGTCTGAGTCATGAACAGCTGTGAAACACAAATTCGAATTATCTATTTTCTGATCATCATCACTTGAGGACGAGTCTGAGTCATCTAGAGTAGCAGTAAATGCACGCTTCCGTTTCTTTGCTGGATCATTGTTCATAGGAGAATTTAGCCTATCTGGATACGAAAGTTTCTTTTGAAATGGCCTGGTTTATCATAGTTGTAACATTTGTCATTATTTGGCACTACATTCTGATTTCCAGAATTCTTATAGTTGTTTCTCTTGAGATTATTCATCTTTCTGTATTTCAGGAATTTCCTAAAATTTCTAGTCATAAAGGCTATCTCTTCATCATTATCGCTGTTTGAGTCTGATCCATCGGTTAATGCATTGAATGCCATTGATTTTTTTTAGATGCTTTACTTTCTCTTCTCCCGATCATTTGAACTTCATACGACATTAGATTTCCAATTAATTCTTCTATATTTAAAGTACTGATGTCATTTGCCTCTTCGATTGCAAGTGTCTTTTGATCCCATTTTGGAGTTAGGGAATTTAAAAATTTTCTGACTTGATCTTCTTCAGAAAATTCCTTTCCCAAAGATATTAGAGAATGCACAATATCCTGGAATCTACTATACATATCTGAAATAGACTCATTAGGATTCATTTTAAATAATTGAAAATGATTTGTGAGCATGGAAATTTTGGTCTGTTTAACTTTGCTTGTTCCTTCATGAGTAACTTGCAAAGTTTTCCAGATTTCATATGCAGACTTACAAACTGACACTCTATTGAATTCATTTCTATCTAGCGAACAAAACAGAATATTCATTGCCTTAGAATTATTTTGTGCAATAGTCTTTTGCTCAGTAGTCCACTGTGCAAAATTAGTTGTGGGTTCAGAATATTCAGTTTGTGTGATATTCCAAGTGTCCAATCCTATAGATTGTAAATATATTTTCATCCTACATGCCCAATATGCATAGTTACTGCCATTAAAAAGTGGTGGTCTGACAGTAGACTAATCCTCTATAAATGAACTAGTGACAAGGATACTAGTGTTAGTAACAGTACTAGTGCTGGTAGCCATTTTGAAATTTTTTGAAAAATCAGATTATGAAACTTTGAAAACCTCGCTCTTATACCAATTGTGAGAAATGCGGATTACGGATCTTAAGGCTAGGATTAACACTAGAGGGGGGATGAATAGTGTTAATAAAGAATTACTAAATCCTTTTTGATTTATGTTAATTTAGACACCGATGTATGCAATATACAGACACGGATATGATCACAGAAACAAACACAGATGCAGAAATAAAATAAAAGCAGTAAAGTAAAGAACACAACCGGATTTTATACTGGTTCCGAGTTACCCTACATCCAGTCCCGCAACACAAGTACGGATTTCCTTTCAAAAACAATTGTACAATTACACCCTCGGTTTCAAGGCTACGAGGTACACCCTCCAGAATTTCGATCCTCTGGGTAGAGATACTTGATTTCCGGACCACAAGTTTACCCAATTGATTTACCAAGGCTACAATCACACCTTTTCTTTCGTGATTGATTTTCAAGGCTACAATCACACCTTTTCTCTCTTAATAGATTACAAAGAAGTCTATAAGTCTGAATAGCACTGAGAATCTTATAGAGAGAGTGATAGAGGATCAAACTAGAAGTAATCGAGTTCAATTCAATGTTGATTTTGACAGAGTAATGATAAGAATATGTATTAAGAAAAGTGGAAGAAGAAGAGGAGTGAAAAACCAGAAAATCTGATATAAAATTCGTTGAAACTAACCCCTATTTGTAGAAGAACAACAGCCATGTCCATTCGTGAAGAGTTATGGCGAATAGACACTTCTTTTGAAATTTAAATTTTGAACTCAACTGACACCATGTCGACATGGGATATATAGGCATGTCGACATCCCAAAACATTTTTTGATGTTTTGATTTTCTTTGAAAATAACCTTTATCTTATATTAAAATTAATTTAAACTTTATAAATATACTTGAATATAGTTAAAATTCATAAGTAAATATAGAGAATAATATATATAGACTTTAACTCTAATTTTATATTTTAAATCTAAGTATAAATATTTAAAAGTTAAATATATTATATTAAAAGATAGTTTAAAATCAGGAGTAATTTGACTTTGAAATTAAAGATAATTTTGAGGCTAATAATTAAAATCAAGATAGAGGGTTTTGAATTTTTTAAAAGGAAAGTTTTGAAAACATTTTGAAAACAGGATATAATTTTGGAAAATCATTTTGAATAAAAAGTTAGCGGATACAAAACAATGTTCCACTAGATTTTTCGTAGGTTCCATTTTACTTAGGGTTCTATCCATTTAACAGGCTCGAAGTGGATTCCATTCCACGAATAAATTGGATTTTAAGACGCCAGTGCTTTTCTATGAGTTTTAACAAAATTCCTAATAATAAAAAATACTTAACTTTGAAATCTTGAACTCTTGACTATCTTGATACTCATGAGCCTTCTATCTTGATATCTTGAATCTCTATACTGTACAGTCTTCTTTCTTAGTATCTACATGGTTAAATCATGCATATACATATATATCTAAACTTATAATGTTAGTATTTATATTTTATAATCTATTCTAAGGTTGTTGTCATCAAAACCATCATCTTACGGACTAACAGAATGTCGATATCGAAATCCTTTAGATCATCACTTCGGGATTTCGATTTACAACTCTGAATAAGATGAGAAATATCCGGATCTTGTTTCTGGGCATCGACAACACGATTCAACAAATTAGGACGAACTTCCATGCTAAATAAAAGCACGGAAAAATCAGAAAGTGAAGGAAGATCTATAATATCACAATGAGATAAAGCTTCCAATATATTCCACTCTGTTAGCATCATGGAAACAACAATCTGCTGCTTGCGACTAAGCGCATCAGCAACTCGATTACCCTTGCCAGGGGTATACAGAATATCGAAATCATATGAAGCAAGAAATTCGAGCCAATGTTATTGCCTCATATTAAGTTCTTTCTGAGTAAATAAATACTTCAGAGATTTGTGATCAGTGAAGAGAGCAAAACGCTCGCCCAATGAATAATGTCGCCAAATCTTTAGAGCAAAGACTATAGCGGCTAACTCGAAATCATGGGTAGCATAACGAATCTTGTTAGACTTTAGTTGTCTAGAAGCATAAGTAACTACTCTATCCTTTTGCAAGAGAACAACACCGAAACCAATACGGCTAATATTGGTACAAATAATGAAGTCTTGGTTCCCTTCGGGAATCACAAGGATAAGAGTATCGGAAAAGGGTTCTTTCAAATAATCTTCTTTCCTGAAAAGCTAAAACTTCCAAAATTACAATTATCTCTATGAAATCATTTTCTAGAAAAATTTACTTTTTATAGGTCAATTTATTGCGTCAAATTGTCTCATCAAAGCGTTTAGGAGACTCCTATCGATAACGCTGATCAAGGGCATTGACTAGAATTCTTAAAGCACTCAATGGGCAATACAATCACAAAATCATCTTCTATATGATAATCATAATTCCATTTATACTTGTAGATAAATCTTATGAAAAAGATTTGCAAAATTTTAAATTGTTGTTTTCATCCAAAATCAATAAATACACAAATGGAGTCATCGAGATATTCGTAGAATACTCGATTCATAAAATGGATGAAATAAGTTGGACAAAGTAAATGACATAATAAGTCATTCATAAGAATCATAACGAGTGCGGAATGCGGCAAATGGAATGCTAACTTCCGTAACTCGTAGCCAAATGAAACCCAGTGGTAAAATAGAGTTGGGAGAAGAGCTTAGGGCCACTTAACTGATCGAACATGTTGTCGATCCTAGGTAATGGATACCTGTTTTTGATAGTGAGCTTGTTAAGTTTGCGATAATCAATGCAAAGCCTAATAGTGCCATCTAGCTTCTTAACAAAGACAACGGCGACGCCCCAAGGAGATGAGCTAGAACGAATAAAATACTTGGCTTTCAATTCAGATAATTGTTGCTTGAGTTCCTCATTTTACTTAGCAGACATCCTCATGGGAGGACGACTGACATGATGAGCACCAGAGATAAGATCAATACGGAACTCAATTGCCCTTTTTAGTGGCAACCATGAAATAGGCTCAAAGACATCAGAGAAATCACAAACAATCGGAATATTAGCTAAGACATCCTCCGATTCGAAGGAATAAATACGAGCATTCGAAGTATGGTCCGTGCTTCGAAATACAATAGATAACTGCTCAATAACATAGGGATGCTTGAGATATAAAGTTCTTTCGGGACATAGGATTTGAACTTCATAACGGACGAGCCAATCCATACCCAATATCATATCAAAATCAAGATGATCCATAACATGCAGATTCGCATGAAAGGAAAAACCACATAGAAATAATCTCAACATTAACATGTAACAAACCAAGAGTAGCGGATCCTCCAATAGGATTTACAATCCTCAAAGGGTCGCAAAAACTAACTACATCCAAAGGAATAACATCAACAAGCTCCTTTGATACGAATGAATGTGATGCACCCGTATCGAAAAGAACTCTAATAAAACGGCCACGAAATAAAATAAAACCTTATACAAATCTAAGATTGATAGGAATTCAACAAATGGAATACTACAGGGATATGAGATTTATCCCTAGACATATTCTAACTCGTTAGAGAGGATAAAAGTTCAAGAACAATGAAGGAATAGATCAGAAAGGCACGAATAAAACCCTCGAATAGTTGTGACACATGTTCCATTCTGCTTCTGTTCCGTGTTTATTATAATTTGTTCTGAATCTCAGCTCTGATACCAAGCTGTGACGCCCCACCTCTATGCTCACAATAACAAAGGTTATTATAAGGAATAACGTCTGCTATTGTGAAGAATAAGGCATGTTAGAAGCGACCATCCGTAAGTCATGCCTTAGACGAGTATTGATTACATCATTAGGAGTTGTGTAAATTACTCCCAAAGATATATATTCAATCCAAATCTAAAACGAAACAACGGTGGCTAAAGAAAAATTCAGAATAACTCATAACAACAACAACATTGATAAGTATAATCACATCAGAACAGAAATATCAGATATATATAGTGGAAGACAAGTATGGATACATGCTACAACAATCGATGGTTCACATGAACCAAATGTACATATACATATCATCAACATACAAGAGATGAGAGTCAATACACCAAGAGTACACCTCGAAGTCTAGACAAAAGATGAAGTGAAATCCAAAAAGCTGAAGCTGCAACTAAATCAGAGATAGTGATTATCCTGAAATAAGTCGGTCTGACCCGAGTATTATTTAAAAGAAAATAATAAACGGATCAGTCTAATTTAAACTCAGAAATAAGTGTATGATAAACAACACTTAAGCAAATAATTATAGTCTCGAATGAGACTATTCAACATAAATAATCAACATAGTTTAAATGAATAAATCTCAATTTAAACTCCATCAAAATCAACTTTCAAATTAACAATTGAAATCAAAACAGCAATACGCAAAATTATAATCTCGAATGAGACTATACACAAAACTATAGTCTCGGATGAGACTTACAAAACTATAGTCTCGGATGAGACTCACAAAACTATAGTCTCGGATGAGACTATACACAAAACTACAGTCTCGGATGAGACTATACAACATAGTAATCAACATTTTTTAAATGAAGAAATCTCATTAAACTCCATCAAAATAAATTTCCAAATTCACAATTGAATTCGAAACAGTAATACACAAAATCTAGAAATCAATTAAGATAACTAGAAAATCAACATTCACAAAATCTAGAAATCAAAATAAGATAACTAGAAAATCAACATAAAAGTGGATCGATCCCATCATATGGCGAGTCTAAGCTACGCCGCACGTGCATCAATATATGGCCGAAGCCTACCAAGTACCGTCGTCATAAATTTTGGCGTCCAACAAATGACCCGAAGGTCTAGTACTGGTAATTGACCTGAAGGTCCATCATATGACCCGAAGGTCCAACATAGTGGCTCAAAAGCCCAAAAAAAATCATCAAAATCACCAAACAACAAATCCACAACAAATATGTCAATTAACGAGTCCGGAATTAACCGAATTAGTAAAAGCGTGGTTCCATATTTCGCACTTTTGCTAAATTGTTTAAATTTCTTCATCGTTTCCTTGAGTGCAAAATTGTGTATTTTATATAAATAAGATCTACGTTCTCAAACAGACAAGTCCGGAATTAAGCGAATCAGTAAAAGTAAGGGTTCATAGTCCTCAATTTTACCGAAACATTTAAATCGCTTCCTCATTCTTTTGAAATCGCAAACTGTAATTTTTTTGGCAACAATTTAATTTTAAAATGATTTTTAAAACACGTGATTAAAACAGCAACAACTATAGCAATATCGACGAGGAAATTGCGCTTCACTAAACACCGTAAAAACGGATACCAAATCAGCGTTGCGGAACAACCGCTTAAATTTTGTAAAATTGACGGTTACTGAAGTCAAAACAATAGTAATTTTTATTCGTCAAAAATCTCATCAAAACAACACGCTTCAAAAATATAATACCGGCGTAAAAATCCGTTATAAAAATAACGGCAACTAAATACGTTATAAAACCAAACACCGGTTCAACGTGAACAATTCACTGGTATACACTACTAACTTGCACGTAACAAATATAGTGTCTGGACTTGCAATCTACACCTTGCATGCACTAATTGAAACGGAAGCACCTGGTCTCAGTTTTCACGTGTACACAAAATTTCTTGGCTCTAGCCTACACGTGTTATAACTTACATGCAAATGAATTTGTTAAAATACTAGATGATGGCCAAGCAAAGCTTTATACATATGCACAAATATGAAATAAAAAGGAGGTGGTCTGGACACCAATATGTACACACAGAATGGATCGAATATGTGTACCTGGCATTGCTAAATTCATGTATGCACTGATTTATATTTTGCAAAAACATGCCTAATGCAGATAATATTGCATCCAAACGTAAACAACTTAACAACAAAAAATTTCGACTAAAGTTTTAATTAAAAATGTGAGTTTACACTCACCTCGAATTTGCTTTGAAAATCAGTTAGCACTTAGATCCAACAGAGCAAAAACTAGACCACCATTAATTTGCTTGCAGAGAAAAATCAACATATGCAAAAGCCAAGCCCTGCCTAACTTCATACACATGTAGCCCCACCTACATTTGCAATTCTCCTCCACATTCCTTCATGCGCCTGCTATCCATCCTTCCTTAAACCATCACGCAATTGAACGCATTTAGAAGGGCCGCCGTAGTTACGCCTTGTGGTGGCCGCTATCACCATCTGGTCCACCTTGAGCCACACGCCTCCATCCTTCTCTCTCTTCTACAAGCTCATACCTACTAAAAAATCACTAATATATGCACGCTATGATACTTCACTTCCGTAAATATATGCGCCTGCTACATATTTTCATGCATGCATGAACACTTCTTTATTTACTTGCACTTGCAATCCATTCCCATGTACTTCTATTTCAAAATGCATGCATGCTACTTCCCTGCTCCCAAACACTCACAAATAAACATGGAACCTCACACCTAATTGAACAAATATATACATATATCCTGCTGCAAGTTCGTTTGGGAATATCTCCTCCACGATGCCTCCTTCTCGAGTGCAACTTGAATGGAAAATGTAGATAGCTACGTCCTCTACTACTTTTGTGTTTACACCTTAGGCTACTTCTTTATTTAGTGGAAGATATTTGATTTACTAATGAAAAGTGAAAGTCGAAATAAAGGTTGGTGTGTTCATTTTTGCAAAACACCGAAAAGAAATTTGTATCCTCTTTTCTCAAAATTGTGCATAAGCCAAAAGTGAAGTGTGCTGGCAATGGTTTGGGTACAAATGCATCAAATGTAGACGTGCATATGTGAATAAAAGGACAAGGCTATAAACTATTTTGGACAAAGCAACGTGCAAAGATTTCTAGCATAAAATGATGATGGCAGCTAATATGGGTTCAATTATTCATGATAGCTTAAGAGTGTTCACACTTTCTTTTAAAAACTTTGTTCACAACAAAGGCAAAGTGTTCACATTGACTTCATAAACTTTAGTGGCGGCAAGGTCAAAAAAAATGTTACACTTTCTTGAATTGGACCCATTCATTTTCATACACGTGAAGAAGGTAAATGTAGTTACAGCATAGCTTGGCTATTTTCCCACTGACTTTGCAACATATTTACAATGCATTTTTTTCCATCTCAAACTAAAAATTTTATTTTAAATTTTTATTTTGACGTTAGTCAAAATCACGGTTGTTATAGTATATGTTTATATAAGCATACTCTACCAAAAATTAACTTCGACCACTTAATACTTCTTACATAGGAAGGAGGCAGACTCAACGGTCACTTAATACCTCAACCTCGAAATAGACCCTCCGTAACGTAATCGCTAATCAATCGTCCCTAGCCGTAAAGCCCGATGACCCATAGATACGACATTATATAATTGCCATATAACTAACGCATCTCAAAGACTCATCTAAGGGTTAAATAGCCCTTTTCTGACAAACAAACAATAAATAACTCTTTGAGGTCTTAGTGTATCCCATATGGATTCCACACTAGTAGGAAGTGAAACCCGTCAAGGCATAACCCAAGTCTTTGCTAACGGCCATTCGGGACCGTTGGAGTCAAAGTCTATATGCTAGCCCCACTGCTAAATTCAATTCTACCAATAATACCGATATACCTACTGACATCCTTCAACTGAAATCCCATTTAGACTTACCTAATATAAGTCAAGAAAAATGCGCATTCTAGTTACTTAATACCTCTTGCTAGAAATGAAGTAGACCTCATTTCCCTATTAGGTCCCATCGTAGGTTATTTCAGACTTCTTATATATAGAGGAAGCAGACCCAATAGTCATCTAATACCTTCCACTTCGAAGTAAACCACTTGACATCCTAAAGGTACCGAGCCATTTAATACTACAAATTTGTGGCGAACCTTTGGTATATTTTCCCACACCTATATGCAAACACATATCCCTTCCCCACGAGTCCTATGGTTGGAGATGTCCTACATCACTAGTACGTATACACAACTGCTGGTAGCCCCTAGGTTGATGGCAAACTTCAATTTATGTAATTATACTCACCTAGCATCCCAACCCACTAAACCAAATCAATCATCCTAAACCTAAATATTGGGTTAGGCCCACTAATTAATGCTCGTACTAAACACATAATTGAGTCTGTATAGTTTCCCATGATGAAAATTATATTACGTCCTAAGTTTATTTACCAGTATCAAATTTACTTATTCGGTGCATACCTATTCCTATTTTATTTGCTTATTTCCTATATTTATCGTTTCCTTCTTATATTCCATAAAGTTAATTGTCCGTAATAAATGGTGATTCTTATTCAAATTGCAAGTCTTTAATGACATTTATTTATTCTTTTCAAGTTCAACTTATTATGCTTATTTCATTTTCCCATAAATTCCATATTATACCCTTAAATCAATCCTATTACCCGTATTTATGTCCTATTTAATTCCTGTAACTCCATATTAACTACATATTTATTGCCTATTAAGTCTGCAGTCATTATTCATTAATTCTGGAGTTATTATCTCTTTACCTTTTAAACCTCTAGTCTTATAGTTTACTATGCTATTAATAATTAGTCGTCCTAATTATAACTAATATGGGTACAAACTTATGTTTATTTATTACATCATGTATATGTATATTCTAAATCGGTAAACACAGTTTTATGTGTATATATAAATATTCCTAGCTCTAACTTATTAATTCCTATAATTAAGAATTCCAGAGCATACATGTATGTTCTATAAGAACATTCATTTCCACATTTTAATATACTGGAGCCATCCTTCTCAAAAAGGATTACCATTATAACCTTCCATAAATTACCCAAAGGTGAGACTTTTGCTTTATTTTAAATTATAAGAAATTATCTATTTTCTTTATTCAAATAGACAATGCAAACTTTGAAGAAGAACATTCATATTTTACACACCCTTTTCATTTTTGGTATATTCCTTAATATTTCAAACGACACATCTTATAATTTGTGAGATTAGGTAATTTACAGAAATTACATGAAAATGGATACAACTAAATCGTATCTTGCTACCAATAAATTAAACATAGAAATTCACGTTCCAAGTCAAATTAAAGCAATGCAATCTAATTTAATACTAACATTTTACAACCCAATTACCATAAATCCACAATAACTCACTACACCAAAAAGTATTTTTGGTGGCGTACAAAAGACGTTACCATAATCTATAGTAGCATTTTAAAGAATGCCGCTAAAAAACACGGAACCAAAAATTTATGACTTTCCGTTGCTTTTTAATAAACGCTATCAAAAAACAACATATTACACCTTTTCTAAATGCACCAAATTTTTACCATAGCATCGTATAAACGTTGCGAAAAAGTATTATTGAAGTTATTAAAAAAATATTATAACATCTTTTGTCCGTCACCATATATATTTTGACAACATTTATTGAACGTTGCCAAAAATTGTTATGAAGATTTCCATCGTTGTGGTAGCTCGTTTAGTGTCCTCTTCATTTTGTTCACAAGATATATATTATATAGTAACAATTAACATATTTCAATATGAAACAAATAACCACATATATAATTATTACATTCAAAAATCAAAAAACACATTAATCACATAACGAAATACGATATACCAACAATTTAATGCAAAATATTTTAAACAAAATAACCACACTAGCATGAAATCCATAACCATAGAGATATAATGGTTTAAACACAACCAAATTAACATAAAACCCATAACCGTACAAAGAGAAGTTTACACAACCAGGTTAATTTGTTAAAGGCACGTACTAATTCATTGCTGCAGCTGATATTTCCTTGAAATACATTATGTACCTGTAGACAAATATAATAATCAACAATGAAAACTTATACATAGATCTTCTAATTAAGAATATTGTACATAACTAGTTTAAACTGCATTATATAATTTTGATGATAACTAAATGAATCAAGTGAAGACTTTTAATCTATGTTTATATAAGGTAAGTTAATGATTAACTAGTTAGGACGTGTTAACAGTCTGAAAAACGATCAAAATCTAATTCGTAGACTATTAAATGTAGTGGAAATCTAACTAGTGCAGTACTAAGGTAAAAATATAAGCAACCCGAACTTATATATTCACCACAAAGAAGAGGACTTAAAATTTGGATGAATACAATTCTGGCATCAAAGTATGAATACCTTTTTTTTTAACCCAGGAAAATCGACAGGCCGGTAAACTCCTGAGGAGGTACAGTAAAGCCGTCCGCTGCTCCAAGCTCCCATACTTCTCAAAGTATGAATACCTTTTTCAATGGAAACAATACTTTGAAAAAGAGATTCAAACATAAGATCAGCAAAAGAAAGTCAATATCCAAAACTTGTACCAATCTGTTGTACCAATAAAATGAGAAGCACACATAAATTCGTCCACAAGTAAAGATGGGACAATGAATAATTAAGCAAAATAGAGACTACCAAATAGTTCATACTGTTACTAGAAGCTCATATCTCCACGAAGCTACAAACTTATACAACACAATACATCAAATAATTTATAAGCATATATCTCCTCGAAGTTGATAAATACATGTTGGACCCTTGACCTCTGGTTCATTTTACTTTGATCCTGCTAAAATCTATTCAAAACAACAATGAAATTGGTATCATTTGGTCATGTAAAAATTGACAAGAATAAACATTAATTTATGACAAATGAAATGTCAGGCTACCTTAAATCATGAGCTGATTAATTTTTCTTGAAAATAAAAGTTTAACTAGCAAGTGAAGATTGCATGAAAAAAAGAAACTAACATGCAAATTTATACACAACCAAATGTAATGATTTCATAAATTGATACAAATGTACATGCACGAGGCATATATACACATGAATATTGATACACATTGATCACAAAGATTGTACGCGTGAAACACGAATATTGGCACATATTTTGTAACATGAATATTGATCCGCGTGAATAGGCCAGGCAAGTGAATCCTAAAAGATTGTACCCATGAAATGCAAAATGCAAGCAATAAAATAGGCTATATACATACATACATACATACGTACGTACGTACGTACGTACGTATATAAATATATATATTATCGTCCAACTATACACCAAAACTAACTTCTTCATTTAGTCGTTTATTAGTATGTATTAGTATCACAAAACAGTACTTCATTTTGATACTAAAACAATCTAATAACTCTACCATGCCTCACTGAAATCGTCAAATAACTGCTCTACCTTGCACTCAATTTTTTTTAGTCAACAAATTCAAACTACATTCATATCAATTGATCAAGAGAACACTAAAATATATGGACGATCAGCACTAAATCTAACAAATTAGCTTATTTTCCAAATCCTAAAGAATTGATTATCACTCCTATATTGTTCCAAAGAATACACTTGTCTCAAAATTTCCAACTCAGCATCCAAAGGTTTACAATAGACAATAATCTAAGAATGGGATTTCTCTTTCACAGCAATAATATCACATCATGAAAAGAAATAAACAATGTGAATAGCCTAGCACAAACTTTTTTGATGATGAAAAGTGCATATGATCATATTATATGCATCTTGTTTGGAAGTCGCAAAAATTAGCTTATCTTGCAATTTGTTAGTGACATACATATTTCACAAAGAGTTATTTGACCTAATTTACAAGGATTTGCAAAAGAAAAAAACTTGTTTAGCCAAATAAAAATAGGATGTTTCTGTTTAAGGACTGCCACTGAAATAGTACCAATAGATTTGGAGAAGAGAAACTATACTAGTTATATGGTAAAGGGATAATACTTAATAGTGAACATCCGTATAGTTATCATAACAATAAGATTACAAAAAGATTGGACTGAGTTTGCATAAAGTGATGGTGCCTTCAGCACCTAACATAATAGCATGCGCACTTGACAAGCAAAGCTCTTGTTTAAGGAATTTTGACTAGGTCTGTTTAAGTATTTAAGCTTGACCTAGTGCAGCACAATATCAAATTTAACAGGATTCAGATTACACAATATTCTTGATATACCGAAGTATCCAAATTATACTTTGAATTGCAGTTAAGCCAAATATAACTGCTACTGTATACAATGGCTTATGAGAGGTGTCCCAAAGTGTCTATGCATGTCAAGCATAGTCATTGTTGAGCAGGAAAACAAAAGGTTAGTCCATTCTGGATCTAGAACTAAGTGATAGGGCATACCGTAACATATTTATTTACTATTAATATTTTGTGAATGTTTGAGGTATGAAAGCTGTGGTAGGAGTTTCCACTATATGACACATTATGATATATTCTGTTATTCCAAGTAATCCTTATAGAGATGGTTTAATAAATGGATAAAATGCGTTTACATTTAATAGATGTTAAATTTTCCAAACCAGTTATAGTGATAACCTTTTATTTTACATTTTTTCAATAACCTCATTATGAAGTGCTAAACACACTCTTTATTTAAGTGATTATATGCTATTTTTACAAATGATGGTTGCTATTACCAAAATTTACAAATTTTAGTTACTCCACTCCTATGTAACTTATAATAAAAACTCAGGTTAAAATTCATCTACCTTGTAAGTAAAAAAAAAAAACTAACAAACATAGCATGATACATTGACAATTCCAATAAGCATTGAGGAATTGAATTCATTATATTAATTAGCATGAACAAACTTCTCCTTTTTTTAATGCTATTCTATATCAGTAATTTCCTAGTGTTCGATTGCAACTATATTTTGGTTCATACGGCAATATTTTCTTCATCTTATCACTGATTTGAGAATATTACATGCTCAAACAAGTCATTACAGACCTCCGTCCTTAGTCCAACAAGTCATTATATTCCTTTAAAATCGAAAATTTGCACAATAATAACTATTTTTCTTAGTAAGGAATTTATTCAATAGTACTCAAACTCTAACATCCTGTTACCCACTAAAATAATACTAGTTATACCAATATTGCAAGCAACAAGACAATGAACAAGAGAAATGCAGACCTGTTAATCCTTAAAGGCTCATTCTCAGAAGACATGATAACAACTGGAATACGCTTCAGAGATTATGATTCCTGAACAAGGCATAAAAATAGTTAATAAAAGAATTAAATTTCATTGTAACAAATAACGAAATTCTTTTAACAATAATCGAATAAGCTTAACAAGTAAACTTACTTTGATTTTCTTTAGTAAATCATAGCTCGACATGCCAGGCATACATCAATCTATAATCACCATATTCACCTTAATTTCATGAAATTATAACAAAACCCCAAATTCTAAAAACATCAAAAAATGGAAATACAGAAATTGAAATACTATATAAGTTAATGCATACAATTCTGAAAGGTGCTGGTTTCTTTTTTCACTTTCTACAAATTTATAAAAGTAGGATGGTCCATACAATACATCGGGGTTAAATAAAATGTATTGATCGTGAAAAACCATTCTCCTGAAATCAACTGCTATTGAAAATGGATTCGGTAAAACCTTAAACATTTCAAACGATTAAGTTCATGTAGTGTAGATGATCCAATGCACAATTATATGTGCCAAAAACCAAACAGAATTTTTGCAGATTGAATTTTGGTCGTTTTCTTATTTGATTTAATCTACATATGGAAGTAAATCAATTCGACATAGCTGTATAAAATCTAGCTATAAACAGTAGTTCCCTAAGTTCCATTTTTAATAAATTAATAATCATAGTCAAATGAATCATTGTAGTGGACAGTTACAATAAACCTCTGCATGGATCTTCCCACCAGTGATTTATGGAAAATTGCACTATAAAACAAATAATTGATCGCTCACTAATAAAACCGGTACAAATTTTGAAAGTAAATAAATTTGCAGTGCACTAACCATTAAATCAAGCATGTTTATGGCAGGGCAACTTCTTAGGATACAAAAGGTATTTGATTATCGGATAACTAAAGCCTCTGAGATATTTATGCATCCCCAGTACCATGAGGCATACTACAACCAGTACACCAAACTACATCGTGAATCCCCCAAATACATAGTGGCGGCCTCATCCCATCGTTATCCGTCACTACCAACAACTACACCACAAATCCCCCAAGTCACCACTGCCAAGACCGTGGTCAGCTGCATCATCGCCAAGTCCGCGCCTCATCGCCATGCCGAAGTTGCTAGGACCATATACTCAGCCAAGCCTTATTGCATAACCATCCTCATCACTCAGCCACCTGGGCGCATGCTTTCCCCTCTGGCCATCTTCGCCGTTAGGTCTTCACTACTCGATTTGAGTTGAAGCCAGAGATGAGGCGAGTTTGGAAGGTGAAGATGAGGGATTTGATTGATGATTGATAAAAGGGGACAAGAAAGAAAAGGCATTGAATTAAATTGATTTTTTTTTTTTTTTGAGGTTTTCATCGTTCTTTTAAGAGGAGGATAACAAAAATGAGGATTAAAATAGGCATGGGCGGCCATATAAAATTTTAGCATATTTTCATTGAATTGTTGACGAGATTTATTTGGCCGCGTTTATTTTTTAATTTTTCATATTTTAGAAATATTAACGGTTGCATACAGCATCAATCAAAGGTCAAAGGCTGCAAATAAATGCAGCTAATAGCAAGTTTTGTTGTAATGACTTTACTACCCTATCAATATTCTACTTTAAAAAAAGTTATGGACTGATTCCAAATTTTCAGAATTATGATGTAAATACCATTCATTCCAATTACTGATACAGAATATGTTGGCAAGATTTCAACTAAATACAATTGTTTTAAGCCTACAATTCAATAGATCTTACATAGGCTTCATAATAAAATAAAATTCAATGATAAAAATTTCAGTGTTATATATAAATTATATAAATTTCCATTCGTCTTTCTAGTTTTCCAAATCTCCCAAATCGTAATTAGTCCCGTTAATCTGACTCATTTTTCATTCTAATTCAAAAGAATATGTATAATAAGATATCTACATACCATTAGAATTACAGACGTGAGAAGAGATTTATAGTTAATGGGAGTACATATTTATGGTTATAGAAATTACCATCTTCTTTCACAACATTGATTCAATTCTTCTCTTCTTCTCTTTTATTTTCCGCCATTCTCTGATATATATATATAATTATTGAAAATGTTAATATATATATATATATATATATATAATATTTTATAATTTTTAGAAATAACGAAGAAGGGAAAAATGTGAGTTTCATTGCTCTGATCAAAAAATATGAGAAGAAAAGTGAGGGGATATAACTACATTTATGAGTGCATGAATCAATTATATCCGTTAGATTAAAAGTAGTTAAATCTGGGTCATTCGACAGAGGTTTAACCCTAGGCTCCACTACATTTACCAATCGATAGCTCCATCCCGACCACTAGTGGTCGATCGACCCAAGGAGGGGGTCGATCGGTGGTGATCCACATGTTTTTATTATATATTTCACTTTAATCCTTATTTAAGTATTTTCATTCTGGAAACTTCAAACATAGATCACTGCTCCATTTGAACTCCAATCGCAAAAGTCCAAACATGAAAGTTACTTAGAAAACTACCATGAACACAATGATGCAAGTTTCGTCACCAAAATTCGAGGTTTTCTCAAATTCTATTTTTGAGCTTTAATAACTGTTTATTGATTCTCGTTAATTCTACATAGTGTTACATTCTTCTCTTCTAAAATAATTTCATCCTCAAAATTCTCTAATCATGAAATAATGTAACATAGCACGCAATCTGTAATAAACCAAATTTTAAATAAGAATTAATTAAAATTGATAATAGTAATTTAGTTGATTAAAATAGAATTTGGAGATTTATTTAATAAATTAGTTTAGAAAGTATTTAATAAAATGATTTGGATTGTGAAAGAATAAGACATTTAAAGTGAAATAAGTTAGAAATTTGAAAATAGTATTTTATAAATGATACAATTGAAATATAATATTAGTTTGGAAAAGAAGTAATTTTGAAATAGAAATTTATATTTACTTAAATTAAACAGAAAATAGTTTTATAAATAAAAGAAAATTAAATATTAATTTATTTAAGCCTACGCCCCAAAATCTTAAGCCGAAATCCATTTTCTACACTTTTCTATTTTGAGAATTCCCTCCTCTTCAGTATAACGTTCATGCATACTTTCTTTTGTTAATTATCTTTCTTATAAAGAAACACAGAAAACCCTCATGGCTATGAAAATAAAAAAATCAAACAAATTATAGTTGTTGATGCCAAAAATGGGCATCAACATCCAATAGAATCCAGTAGAGATTAAATGAATAATGAAATTAAAATAGAGCAAATATCATAAATGAACACATAGATTTTTACAGTGGTTCGACAATCTTGGCCTACATCAACTTCATTTTTATATTATTGCACTTAATTATGATGTGAATGTTTAGATCAGCTAGAATTCATTAGTACAAGAATGAAAAATAAAAATGGAAGAGTCTTTTCAGCCGAAAGAAGGATCCTTTTTTTGATGTCATGCCTGTTGTATTTATAAGAGTGGACGTGCATGGTCGGACTGAAATTTCGACAGAAGGTTCAGAAGACCAAGATGAGGCCACACAAAAATTTCTAGGCCCATCAGGGCCCACAATAGGGATCGGTACCGATCCCCATTAGTGTGTCCAAATGGGCTGTGATCCCTATGAGGGATGCCCCATGATATTAGCTACTGGTTTCCTAAATTTCGTATAATTTCGATGTACGATTTGTGAGATATCGCATTTTCCATAAAGTAGTGTTGCTTGAATTCCGATTTCTACCGATCCCACCAAACAGAGTTATGCCTGTAACAATCCAAAATTTAAGCTATAATAATTAATTAACGAATTAATTAAATAATAAAATAAGTTTGTGAAATTTTCAGAATTAAGCTATGGAAGTTACACCATTGTGTCCGTGGTAATTTTCTGGTCAATTTCCATATATAAATTGTCAACAATTTCCATATATAAATTGTCAACATTCGAGTTAATATGAAGAAGATATGAAATAAACAAGAAATCAAGAAAACGAGAAAAAAAATAGGGCTAGGTCGACCCAAGCCCAGGTCAGGTCGACCCTAGGGTCGACCTCCACCACACTTAGGTCGACCTATAGGTCGACCCTCACTGAAGCAAGATCGACCCGCCTTTTTATTTGGACGTAAATTCGTCCAGATACGAAGCGTATGATGTGTTTTGTAATTTTCTTCCAATTCTGTGCGTTTATGCTTTATCCGACGGTTCCCAGCAAGCCTATGACGTGGTTGCACCAGATTTAAACTTCAAATTCAACGGTTTAAGATCCCTAACCTACACTATAAATAGAACCCTAGGCTTGGCTATTTTTCTCATTCAGATTTTCTCCTATTTGTGTTCATTGCCAGAGGCTGGACCCTAAATAGAAATTTTTTCTAAAGAGGAAATCTTTCTGATAAAAATATTCTACGCTTTAGAAGTGGATCAAGGAAGATCAAGGACTAGAGCTAAGGACCACAGGTGAGTATTTTGTAATTATTTTAGATTTTTAAGTAATTTAAAATAATAGGGTTTTCAGTAGTTGTAGTTTTCCTACAATTTTGAGACGGCTTTTATATAAGTTTATTTACAGTCTATTTTAAGTTAATTTCAAAATTTCATTTCATTCTATTTTTATTCAGCTATTTTATTTATTTACAGTTATTTACCATTATTTACAGTTATTTACATTTATTTACATCTGTTTTAAGTTGAAATTTATCTTGTAAATGTTAGTTTCTTTTTATTCCTTTTCATGCGAATAAAATATTAAAAAGAGAAGAATTCGCTAAAATGGACTAAAATATAAGAACACTAAATTTGCAAAAAACTAGATGTAAAATAAGAAGAACTGTAATAAAAAGAAGATAGATTGAAATAGACAAATTTAAGATATTTGCAAGCACACTTATAACAAGTGATTATAACTAAAAAGAGAAAATAGATGAGCAACAAAAGAGGCTTATTTTATAACTTACATCTTAGATTAAATTAATATGCAAAAGTACAGTTATATCACATAGGTTAAAATTAAAAAGAAAGAAACAATAGAAGATGCTTATTTTAAAACTTACACTAAGTTAGTAAGCAAACATAGAAGAAGGGTCCGTACCAACAACATTCCCTTTCAGTCAGGAACTGATGGTCTCACAATAGTTAGATGAGGCTGGACACGCTTATGCTGATTAGGGTAAATAAGTGGCCAATAGATAGAAGCTCAAATATGGAGATTTAGGCAAGGGGCACAACTAGAATTTGTTTGTTAGAACCAGTATCGACAGTATTTCCTTTCAGTTTAGGTTTGATGGTCTCACAACACGTAGGCGAGGCAGGGCAGCATTCCCTTTCAAGTAAAGGTCTGATGGTCTCACAACAAATTAGGTGAGGCTGGACATACTTATGCTGATTAAGGTAAATAAGAGGTCACAAGAGGAGGTGGTAGTCAGCGTGTACCGGCACTGACCTAGCGTGCATCATTGATTATGGTAAATAATTCGCTACTGCGTTCCAAGCGCTAAACATGTGTCTTTTGCTGCGGGACCAATAGGATTGGACGAGCTCACAGTGGCACAACAGAGATAGAAGGCCGATCAACAGGTAGAATTAGAATTTCAGCCTAATTAAAATAGTATTAGGATTTCATCCTAATCACAGCAGTTTAAGACCAGTGCAAACAATCCAAGCAAATAGTCAAACATAATCCAAAATAGTTTTTTACCCCAGTTTTATCTATTCAGTACTTCTTTCCATAATAGAATTATTGCTTAGTCTATTATCTTTATCTTGCTTAGAAATGCTAGTAATTACTTTCACTCACCAGACTTAACTCGCTCCTCTATTTCCCCTTTCCTCCCTTAGTCCAGCAGAGGCAAGAACAATAAATTTAGATTTCTTGGAGATTCACTCACGGAGTTCTTCATGTATTCTTCTTATTTTCAGTTTTCTTTTCATTTGGCTTTTGATGTACTGGTACTTATGAGAGGGATGATTATTTTTCTTGTACTCTGATTTTATGAGACAGATGCATTTTTCATAAGATATGTGCATTTGGTATTTGAGACAAGTGATGTTTTTCAGACTTATTTATGGAGTTTTATTTTGAATAATAAGTTACCATTTAAATGTTTCCGCTGTTTTTAACTTGTTTGTCTTGTGAATCTTAGTCTCCGTAATGTTTCAACTATATCTATAACGCACCATATCCTTTAGTGTGCCCTTTATGGGTATACTAAAGGGTGTGGGGTGTTTCACTTGATATTAGAGCCTAAGGTCACAGGATTCCTAAAACT
Source organism: Allium cepa (assembly GCA_030765085.1). Lineage (NCBI taxonomy): Eukaryota > Viridiplantae > Streptophyta > Magnoliopsida > Asparagales > Amaryllidaceae > Allium > Allium cepa. The sequence continues at coordinate 389,228,965 of CM060937.1, forward strand.
TATTTTAAAAGTAAAGTTTTTTCAAAAGTTACGTATCTTTAAAAGTATTTTCAGAAAGAACCTATTAGAAATATTTTTCAAGTATAAGAGAGTTGTTATGTAAAAAAAATCCCCTCAAAGTCCAGTTCAACCTTCTTTCAATTCTTTCGAGCCTAAGTTCTCTCTTTCTTTGCATAGAATGGTGGACGCCCCAAATCTTCCTGAGGGTGTCCATGTGACGACCCAGATTTTTAATGATAATTAATTGGTAATTAAATGGATTAATTTATTTGAAATACTGATTTTATAAATCAAACCAATAAAATTCTGATAATTAAAGATATCTGGATGTAAATATAAATTGGTTTAAAACTATAATAAATGTTGAATTATTAATCTCTGGAGATGATAAATCTTATAAAAAATAAATAAATAATATATTTCTTGAATTCTAAATAAAATATTCTCTTATATTTTATTTCATATGGGCATAAATACATACGTGCACATTTATATACCTATATATACTATATAGCTTGTATATATCCATTTATATACTTATGGATATTTTATTTAGAATTCAAATGGTGAAATATATTATTTATTTATTTGCTATAAGATTTATCATCTCCAGAGATTAATAATTCAACATTTATTATAGTTTAAACCAATTTATATTTACGTCCAGATATCTTTAATTATCAGAATTTTATTGGTTCGACTTATAAAATCAGTATTTCAAACAAATTAATCCAGTTAATTACCAATTAATGATTGTTAAAAATCCTGGTCCTCACATTCCTCCCCCCTTTAAAACTTTTCGTCCTCGAAAAGGAACGAAGCAAGAGTTTTAATTATGATGTTTATTATCAGTTAAACTACTCTTTAAACATTTTAACTTTTAACTCTTTTTATTTAATTTTTTTAAAACACTTTACAAATCTACATAATATTATCAAAATAGTTTTATAAAAATACTTTTTATAATTCGATGTTTCAACAAGTCCATCCTTATTCTCACAGAAATTCGGTCATACATTGATCAGGCGTAGGATTGAAAATCTATACGTACTAAGCAGACCCATTTTCAACACCCAGTGAAAATGCTTAGAAAACATTTTGCAAAAAAGTAAAAACATTTTTGGTGAGAATGCTCTAGAAATCATCACCCCCTCCATAGTCGCAGTTAGCTTGACGATTACGTCACCATCCCGGCGAAACCATAGAAACTGTAGGCATCTGCACCCCTCGATTACACCATGGAACCGCCACAGATCACAGCCATACTTAGGGTTACGTTGCCATCACGGCAAAAAACATGTAACTATAGGCATCAGCGCCCTCGAATTTCACTGTCAAATGAAACTTCACCACACAAACCACATAGATCGTAGACTACATCAGTCGAATCCCAATGCAGCCTGTAGGCACTCACTGCCACACGACTTTCGCTATGTCTTCATAGATCGCAGTCTACAGATGTTACGTCGCTCTTCCAGCGAAATCAAACGTAGACCTTAGGCAATCACTTCCCCTTGACTTTCGCTATGAAGCGTAGTAGATCGTAGTTACACCGAGTTACACTGCCGTCACAGCATAACCCCAATGTCTTTGTAGGCATCAGCGCCCTCGGCTTTCGCTACCCAAACCATAATCCTCAAGAACTTCAGTTTGTCCGGACATCCTCTAGGATCAAATTTAGAACCCCTCTTAGGGCTCAAGGCAGAACCACACCGTGGATCTCCTACTAAAATTTCAACTCTAAATGGGAGCGCCTTTTTCCCATAGCATTCTCAAAACTTTTTATACTATACACATACAGTATCTTTCAAAACATACTCTTTATATGTATCACATATAAATTCCATTTACACAAAATCGATATCTCAAAATCGATAGTTCCCAAACTTGGCTTTCCAAATTTTTAAATTTTCTTTTTCCCAAAAATCAAAAGCCTTGCAAAACCAATGGGTTCCAAAATTTTTTTTACCAAATTTCATAAATTCATATATATATATATATATAAGTTTATTCTTTTAACTAGAACAAAATATTTTTGGATCACTTCCTACTTATACAAATTCCTTTTTATAGTTTAAATATTTTTCAAAGATCTTTTCCTCTGGTTATAGATTCACAAGGGTAGTTTATCATATATAACAAATATATATATATATATATATATATATATATATAATTTTATTTTTGCCAAATCAACATTCAAATTCTATTTTCTTATAAAGTTATTTGCCACATTACTTACTTTTTATAAAATGAGTTTCAGTTATGGTGATATCCAACTTCCATTTTTATTTATCATATATTTCTCAAAATATACTTTCCCTTCAAAAGTCATTTTTACATTTCTTTACAAAATTTTCAATATCTATTTCATTCAAGTATGTACGATGTACATATATCATCCGTACGTAATATGAAATCCGATCGCTCACTTGATCACACAATTTTACTTCCGAACTAGTATCGTTCACTCGACTTCCTAGGGCGGACTCAGATCTGGTTTCTTGATCAAAAATCGTCATTCTCCTTGCATAGCCATAACTACGATAGAGAATTTACAGAATCAATCAAAAATCCATATCCAAGGTTCTCCATCGAAAATCGCGTGAAAAATCCCAACTCGGATTGATATACTATCTTGAAATTCTGTGCTCGAGTCTGGATCAAATCATTATGCGAGTAGAATAATATACGTACATCCTACATATTTATTTTCATTGATTATTAGCTAAATCAATTTTCTTTTTATTCATATTCATTTTGATTTCTATTCACTTATTCACAATTGCTTCAATTTCCATTTAGTTTATCACTTCCATTGATATCTCATTTGGTGTTTAGTTGTAAACAGTTTGCACTCTGACTAGCTTGAGTTTAGAAAATAGCTTTGAAAAGTTTAAGATAGTTAAGCGGTTGCAAAAATAGTTATTAGTTGTAAAATAGCTGTAGAATAGTTAAGTAATTATAAAATAGTTGTAAAATAGTTAAATTGTTATAGAATAGTTGTAAACAATTAAGTAGTTATAAAATTGTTGTAAAATAGTAATTAGTTTGTAAAATTGTTGTAAAATAAGTATAAGATAGTTTAGGTTCTAAAAAGAAAGGTTGTATAGTAAATAACTAGGGATAATAGATTTAAGATAGTATATTTTAAAACAGTTTATTTGAAAATAGTTTCAGAGTCAAAAATAGTTCAATTTCCCAATCTCCACTTCCAATCAATTTCCAATTTCCTCTTCCAAAATTTTAAATCATCCCGAATTATATGAATTCGAGTTAAATTTTCAAATGTTGATTTAATCCCCTTAAATCAAATTAACTTTTACTTTTAAATTTAACAACCTAAGTCTTTAAACAATTTAATTCTAAGTCCAAATTTTTAACATTCATTTAAATTACCTTTACTTAACTTATTCCAAGGTTCAAGTAAGAGTTCAAAACTTATTCAACTTCGATTACACTCCCAAGTAGTTTAATTCAATTTCAATCTCAAGTAAAAGTGAATTTATATTAGATTGTACTGCCATAAAATATTCCATACATTGATAGACCGCACGCCAGTAGTTCAAACATTACATCCATTTATCCAATATAAGAGTCTTATAGAAGTCATAAATCTAGACGCCTTCTCCATCACCTAGGGGTTTGGAAAAGAACAGAGCCCTAGTATTCTTTACAAGAATCCTCTCTAAGAACTTCCTTCCAATGGGCAAAGCCCAAACATGCGCTTTTCAACAGGATGTCCCCACTCATAACATTTACCACAAAAGGTTTCTACCCTACCATCAATTTGGATAACCTTCACGCCTCCTACACGTTCCACAACCTTACTCTTCTTCCGTCTCTTGGGACAATTTCTAGCGACGTGTCCCATCATCTTACAATGATAGCAAATAGTTGACTCGTTGACTGGTTCTACGGGTTTACGCTTCACCTTCCTCACTTCAGGGCAGTGGTTTAGGAAATGTCCTTTCTTATGACACTTAAAGCATAAGATCTCAGAGCGAAACCGTTGGAACGTACCCTTCAATTCCTTCCATGTTTTACCGCACTTGGCTGCGTAATGACCCTTATTGTAACATCTGTAGCAGGTGACATTATCATAAGGCCCTGGTCCAGCCCTTTCCTTAACTTGTTTCTCATACTCCTGTATTGCTTCTTCTCCTTCCTTACGTGCAGCTGCTCTCCGCTTTCTGCGTCTTGCCTTCCATTCTTCACTTTTAGCCACCACTCTCTTAGACTGGATTCTAGTGGAACTTCCTAACTTATATTAAACTTTGACTAGTAGAACTTCCAGCTTTTATTCTTATTTCAATACTTTAAAATTCTTTTGAATTTTCTAGGATTTAAATTCAGTCTTGAATCCATTTTTAACTCAACTTATTTGCATAGTTAATCCTTACCCAAATTTCTATTTGCTTGTATATATATTACCGCTTAATTCTTATTATTATATTTAATTTCAATAATCAACCACTAATTATCTTAATATATATAATAATTAGAAAAATTATTGCTTTTATATATCAAAATATAAGCTTATATAAAAGTCATTCATTTTTAAAACCGTTCTAAAATCCTTATATAAGAAAATAACAAGTACGCTCTCATATAATACGCTCAACTCATTCTAGGGCACACTGACCCTATCTCTAATGAGTAACCCCACCAGAGCCAAGGTTCTCGCTTAACCTTCCGCTCTGATACCAAATGTAACGACCCGAAATTTTCAACCCCAAAAATTCGACACTAATACGTTTACTGTAGAAGTGCCGAGCAATCGAACGCCAAAAATTCCAGATTGTTAGGGCAAAGAAGAAAAGGAGATAGAAGAAGAAACAGAAAACAAAACCATAGTTTTTTACAATCACAGCAGAACAAAATATAATATACAAATAACATAATTTACACAAAGAAAGCTGTAAATGTCAATTTATATAATATATCAGAGTACAATCATTCACAAATAAACTGGACAGTTATAATTAACTTGTCCCTAAATATAGACTACACGGCCTCAATACACAGTGGAATAATCAAAATGTCTCTGCCATCCAGCTCGCCTCCTGAGCTTCTGAACGTCCTAACCTGAAAATCTATAATACTCGGTCTGACCCGAACATTACAATAAAGTAACGCCTGAGTCAGGCTGGAAAGCAGCGTGAGTAAACCTATCTAATATGAAATACTAAGTTATAAAACTTCTTGAAAACCAAGGTAACTCGTACCTTACTACGAGTTCTTATCTTGCTATAGCCAAACACTTATTTTACAAATAATATCTAAGTACCGTCACTTAGTTTAAATGGCCAAGTTTACTTAATTTATCCATTCTAGCCTATTTTTTCCATAATCAAATCTATAAAGAATTAAAGAAGTTACTATTCGAAGTGGTTTCGGATTTCGCTGATATCCGACCCCTATCTCTTCAAATCCAATGCCATCCTTTAAGCCAAGTTGTTAAGTAAAAAATATTCTATTTAAATTTCGGAATGTCATATTTCCATTGAAATTCCATCACAGATATCTATTTAAATAAACATCCCACAACTATACCAACAGTTCAATCCAAGGTGTTTCATATCACAAAATACAGGAATTAATATATAGAGACATTTAACAATCAAAGTATTCAATTCAAATTAATCACTCGTCGGCTAGATTAATTAGGCTACAATCATCTAATTAATTAATAATAAAATAAATTAGTTGTAATCTTTCTTAATTAACATGAACTAATAACAAGCCATTTATTTTATTATTAATTAATTAGATGATTATGGCCTAATTAATCTAGCCTACGAGTGATTAATTTGAATTGAATACTTTGATTGTTAAATATCTCTAGTATATTAATTCCTGTATTTTGTGATATGAAACACCTTGAATTGGACTGTCGGTATAGTTGTGGGACATTTATTTAAATAGATATCTGTGATGGAATTTTTGTGAAAATATTGAAAGTGCGGTGTGTATACAATTATATGTGCTAATATAGTATACACGGATCGTATAATATGAATTACAATACAAATGCAGAAATAGATGATAATAGCATTGTAAATAAAAAAATAGAAAAATCACACCAGAGATTTTTATACTGGTTCGGAGCACCGTCCTACGTCCAGTCCCAGACTACTATCTGGATTTTCACTAATTACAACCTCGCTTCACCCGGAGGAACAGGTTTACAATTACCCGAACAGCCGAACGGGATTTCACGCCTCTACAACACTGAGGGCTTCAACACTTGCCTCTTACAATACTGAGGACTTCAACACTTGCCTCTTACAATACTGAGGACTTCAACAAAAAACAATTACAATTGTTGTTGACAACTTGTGCTCTTGTAAACACGGATTTGTCACTTGTAGTACACTCTTCCTATAATCTTATCCTCAAATTGTGAATGATGTTTGTGAAGATTATGGAATTTATATTGCTTATTGAATCAAAATATATGAGATAGTGTCAATGATTCAATAAGGAATGAAAGTAGTTTAGAGCTTTTTGAATGCAAGTGAATTCAAGGAATAGATAGAGAGCATATATAATCTTAATAAAACTTATCTTTTAATCAATGATATTGATGTGTATTTATAGAGAGAAAATAGTTATAACCCTTGGTGAAAAGTTGCAGTCAAAAGTTATGATCATTGATGAAGAAGAAGAGACGCAACTATTGAAGAAAGATGTGTCTTTTGGAAGAAGTTGCTCTCTGTTTAAAAACGGTCGACAGGTCAAAAACTAACCGGTAGACAGGTTTTTAAAAATATAGTCGTTATGTGCATGTGTGCATGTTTATTGTGCACATTCAACAGGAACGGTCGACCGTTCATTTTTGGACCGGTCGACCGGTCTCTGTTAAGTTGCACAATAAAGTGCACAACCTATATAAATGTGTATATATATATATATTATATTTTGTGCATGATTATTTGAGGATAGATTTTGACAATTTTATTACTATTATAACATCAAATAATCAACCTATAATCTAGAGTACCATATGTACGTCTTGATTTGTCGATCGCTTTAATATTGTTGTCAGCAATCAAAATCTTCATAGAAGCTGTGACTCAACATTCTCCCCCTTTTTGATTGATGACAATATAAAAACTCAAGTATAGGATCTCCCCCTGAATATGTGATTTCCTGCAGACAATTATTAGCTTCTTTCATCCTGCAAACAATTATTAGCACCTTTCTCCCCCTTTGTCATCGACAAAAAGGAGTAAACAATAGAAAATATAAACCAAAGAGAACAATGCATACATTCAAACACAGGATGTTTTGATGAAGTACAATGCAAGTCATAGTCTATTACAAATAAAAAGATGGACACTATTTAGTACAAGTGCCATATATGTTTTTAAAGAAATGAAAAGAAAAACAAACTAACTTCATTCCGACTGAATCTCTTCCTCATCATCATCATCATCATCATCGTCGTCGTCATCGTCATCGTCATCATCATCGTCATTGTCCCCACGACCTTGTCCGCTTGTACCACCGGATTCCTCGGATGTCGACCAAGTAAAAGTTGGAGGAGCCGGACGTTTTCCGGGGTCTTGATGTTGGGTCGAGACGGATGTGCTACATGATATAGCATCCCATATAGCGCCGAAGAATGACTTTACCTTATTGAATCGTCTATCAATTTTCGAATCCATTCGTTTTAGTCTTGATTCAAGTAAAAATTGATTCCGAGCGATGGTTTCAAGAGATTCTCTTGTAGATGATTTAGATTTCAATAATCTAACATCTTCAGAACGACGACGAGATGGTGGAGCTTGTTGTTCTTGAGTATCGCGTTGTTGCCATTGTTCGAATGGCATAATATGAACATATGGAGGAGGAAGCTTCATCCGTTTGATAGTAGTGGAGTCAATACACTTTGGTGTAGAATATGCCGAATCCGGGGGTGTGACTCCACATGCAAGCAACATACGCATAATATACTCGTTATAGAAGAAATGTGGACGAGTAGAGTTATTTACCTTAAGAATTTCATCGAAAATCATGTGAACCCAATTTATTTCGATATCATCGTAGATAGCATAAAGAGCCTTGAAATTCTCTTTGTAAACGGCATCATAGTTTCCTAATCGAGGAAATAGAGAGTGCATTAGGACATGGTGTAACAACCTTGCAGTCGGTCGTAGCCCAATCGATTTGGTGCCGTTACTATCATCTTCTATAAATTTATGACTCGTACTATTCCGGGTGAAAACTTCACAAAATGTCGATGAAAACTCTTCACCCCTATTCGGTATTCCCAAAATAGAAGCAATTCTATCATAAGTGAGATAGATTCGTTTGCCACATACTACTGACCAAATAACTCCATTTGGATTTTCCGGAGTATATTCCTCTAAATTCATATTCGCATAAAATAGCTTAATCATCAAATGATTAATTTGTACGCTATTTACAGAAAAATCAATAAGAGGAGAGATACGAGATCTATTTGCTAATCTTTGAATACCGTATGCAGTGAAATCGTCGAATTTGATGAATGAGCCTGGATGGAATTTGTAATTTGTCATTTGATTCCATCTAGTTACTGCAACCGGAGATTCTAGCCATTTTCTAGCAGAGAGAGTAAGAGAAGAAGTTTCTGATGTTGCTCTTTTCTTTGATTTTTTCTGAGGAGGAGCCATTGAAGAGAATTTGAGAGTTTGTGAAGCTTGAGAATATGAACTAGGGTTTGGAAATGGGAAAATTTTCAGTAGAGAGTAGAAAGTAAAGAGGGTTGGTGGCAAAAATATATACGTTAAGTATATATATAAAAAAAAAAAAAGAAATAACTGCCGACCGGTCGACCGCCTGCGTATTGCCGGTCGACCGTTTTCAACCAGAGAGCAAAACGGTCGACCGGTCATATTTGAGGCTGTCGACCGGTTTGGCTCTGTGTGTAAAAATGCAGAATTTGGCAAAAAATTGTGAAAAACGAGTCGAATGAATATATTATATATTATGTTATTATTGCAAAAATATACTGTATTACAAGAATTATATATGAAAGCAAAATAATATACATTATGGAATTCTAATGAGAAGGTGAGTTGTTATTAGAATTCTTGTCGTTTTCAATGCGTTTAGCCCACGGACTCCACTTATATCGAGCTCCTTCATTCTCGTTATAGTTTTTATCCCAAGAGTTTGGAGTTGTTGAAGTCGATGGTCTTGATGGCATTGGTTCATGAACATCGTGTTTGTTTGAACCGCAGAAGAATGAAGCCATTCGTTCTAAAGCGGATAAACGAGTTGAAGTACGTTGTTGTTCATGGTATAGTAGGTTTTGACCATAATGTAGTTGTCGTTGAAGATCGATTTGATGCTTTTGGTAGTGATGAATTTCATCGATTTGCGCCTTCGTGCGCGGAGAGCAGAATAGTGCTTTCTTTGCACGCTTGGATGTTGGAGTATGGCCAGGTGTGCGAAAACAATGGTGAGGGCATTCCGGCCTTTGTTTCGGTGTAATCGGAGAATATTGTTCCTCCGACTCCGAGCTTGTGATAGAAATATGAGATTCCTCTGCGCATTTGTCGCAAATGTGTGCCATGGTAGCTTGTTTAAGGTGATTTATAATTTTCAGCAAGAAGGTGAATGAATGAAAGTGTATTTTTCAAACGTTTATATAGAAAAAAGTTTGCCAATGAACTTGAGGATAGGATTTGTTAGAGATAATTAGCCGTAAACAAAAACAATGATAGATAAAAAAAGTTATAAAAATAGGTATAGTTTGTTATAGGCTGAAATTTAAGAATTATTTGAAAAATATATAGCCTAAGTTTGAAGGTTACTTATTCTATTCTAGATCTTTCCGAGATACTAAGCCAAGCTCTCTTCGTAGTTTAATAAAACTAGATTCAAGTAATGGTTTAGTGAAAATATCGGCTATTTGATTGTCAGTGTGAACATATTCAAGATGTATATTACCTTTTTCAATATTATCTCTAAGGAAATGATGACGGATATCAATATGTTTGGTTCTAGAATGATTTACTGGATTTTTAGAGAGATTTATTGCACTCGTGTTATCACAGTATATAATAGAATTCGATAAATGTATATCGAAATCTTGAAGTGTTTGTTGCATATATAGTACTTGAGTACAAGCGAGAGCCGCTGATATATATTCAGCTTCACATGTTGATAGTGAAACACAATTCTGTTTCTTACTAAACCAAGAGACAAGTGATTTTCCAATAAAATGGCACGTACCACTTGTACTTTTTCTATCCGTCCGTGAGCCACCAAAATCAGCATCACTATATGATACTAATTCAAATGGACATTCTTTTGGATAAAAAAGACCAAAATCTTTGGTATTATTTAGATAACGAATTATACGTTTCACTGCTCGTAAATGTGATTCCTTTGGATCGGCTTGAAAACGAGCACATAAACAAACACTCATTAATATATCTGGACGACTAGCTGTAAGATAAAGAAGAGAACCAATCATGCTTCGATATAATTTCTGGTCAACATTCTTACCACTTTCATCTTTTTCAAGATGTGTAGTTGTACTCATAGGAGTTGGTTTACCAGATGTATTTTGTAATCCGAAGCGTTTGATAAGATTTTCACAGTATTTTTCTTGATTGATAAAAATACCGTTTGAAAGTTGTTTGATTTGAAGTCCAAGAAAATAAGATAGTTCTCCCATATGAGACATTTCGAATTCTTTGGTCATAATACTTGCAAATTCCTTGCAGAGTTTATCGTTTGTTGAACCAAAGATGATATCGTCTACATATATTTGGATAACCAGAATATCATTTCGAGAATGTTTAATAAACAAAGTTTGATCGACTTTGCCTATTTCAAATCCTGAATTAATAAGATAGCTACGTAAACGTTCATACCAAGCACGAGGTGCTTGTTTTAAACCATACAGAGCTTTCTTAAGTTTGAACACATGGTCAGGATATTTTTCATGTACGAATAAAGGTGGTTGTTCGACATAGACACTCTCTTTGATAAATCCATTGAGAAAAGCACTTTTGACATCCATCTGATAAAGTTTGAAATTATGATAACAAGCAAAAGATAATAGAATTCTAATAGCTTCTAGTCGAGCAACTGGTGCAAAAGTTTCTTCATAATCGATACCTTCTTCCTGATTGTATCCTTGTGCTACTAATCTTGCTTTATTTTTGGTGATATTTCCTTGTTCGTCAGCCTTATTTTTATAGACCCATTTAGTACCAATTACTGACTGATCAGTTGGTCTCGGAACAAGTTCCCAAACGTCATTGCGCTCAAACTGATTTAGTTCTTCCTGCATGGCAATGATCCAGTAATCATCTGTAGCAGCTTCTTTTGAATTCTTGGGTTCGATATTTGAGAGAAAAGCGACATGACCCATTTGATTGAGTTGACTCCTTGTTCTGACATGTGATGTTATTTCACCTATTATATTTTGGGCCGGATGGTCTCTTAATATTCTTGGTGGTGATTGTAATTCACATATTTGAGGAGTATTCTCAATAATTACTTCTGAGTCAGAATCAGTATTTGAGATGATTGGATTATTAATGACTATTGATTCGTCATCATCTGATATTGTGTGAGGATGCTGATAGATTTCATCAAAAGATACATGAAGTGATTCTTCAATAGTTTTGGTTCGTTTATTAAATATTCGATAGGCCTTACTTCGTTCCGAATAACCGACAAATATTCCTTCATCGGCTTTTGGATCGAATTTTCCAAGCTGGTCTTTCGTATTTAAAATAAAGCACTTAGAACCAAAAACTTTGAAGTATGAGATTTTGGGCTTTCTTTTGTTAAACAATTCATAAGGAGTATTCTTGGTAAGAGGTCTTATGGACACACGATTTAAAACATAACAGGCAGTTGCAACAGCTTCTGCCCAGAAGTGTTTTGGTAAGGTGGTTCCATTTAATAATGTTCTTGCACATTCTTGTAAAGTTCGGTTCTTTCGTTCTACTACTCCGTTCTGTTGTGGAGTTCTGGGAAACGAAAAATTATGATATATACCTTTCTTTGTACAAAAATGTTCAAATTCATTATTTTCAAACTCTCCGCCATGATCACTTCTTATATTTTTAACTTTAATCCCTTTTGATTTTTGAATTCTTTTGACGAAAGATTTGAAATGATCGAAAGTATCACTTTTATTTTTTAAGAAAATTGTCCATGTATAACGAGAGAAATCATCAACAATTACAAGCACATATTGACTGTGATTTATTGATTGAACTCTAGTAGGTCCAAATAAATCCATGTGCAGTAACTCAAGCGGTTGTAATGTTGATATGACTTTCTTGGATTTAAATGATGATTTGGTCAATTTTCCTAATTGACATGCATCACAAATGTTGTTAACTTTAAAACTCATTTTGGGTAGTCCTCTAACTAGATTGTTTTTGGCTAGCTTGTCAATAGTTCTGAAGTTTATATGACAGAAACGTTTGTGCCATAGCCATGGATCATTGTCATTAGCCATAAGACACATATCTGAATTATGATTAATATTCATATTTAGAATATATATATTTCTGTCTCTATAACCTTCAAAAACCAAATTATGGTCTTTATCTAAAATACTACACTTATTATTTGAAAAGGAAATTATAAAACCCTTGTCACATAACTGACTAATACTAAGTAAATTGTGTTTTAAATTTCTAACTAGCATGACATTAGTAATAAGAGGTAAGTTAGATGTACCACAATTGCTCACATCGCCTTTGCCGATGATATAACCTTTTGAATTGTCTCCAAAAGTGACTGAGCCACCATCTGAGTATTTAATATTTGTTAGTAAGCTCTTGTCTCCCGTCATATGCTTTGAGCAACCACTGTCCAATATCCACTTTCCTCTTTTCTTCAGTGGGACCTCATCTTCTGTTGCCATAAAGCAAACATTAGCTTGTTCATTCTCCGAATCACTTTCACTTTCTGATGAAGATGACTCTGAATCATCCCATGTTACTGAGAAGGCTCGTTTCTTTGATTTGTCCTTCTTATATTTGAATTTGTCATTTTCTGACTTTTTCTTTTGTTCTGGACAATCCTTCTGCATGTGTCCCTTTTTATGGCAGTTGAAACATTCTATAGCAGATGAAGATGGTTTATTTGATCCAGGTTTCCTTTTATTGTAGCGACTGGCTTTTCGATATTTTAGGAATTTTTTGAAACCTTTAGCAATGAACGCCAAATCTTCATCTTCAGAATCTGATTCATTTTCATCTTTCTCAACATGAAATGCTACATTTTTCTTTTCTTCTTTCTGTTCTTTTCTAGCCTGCAAATTTGCTTCATAGGACATTAAATTTCCTATCAATTCATCTGGCTTCATGACGGAAAGATCATTAGCTTCTTCAATTGCTAATACTTTTCCTTCCCATTCATTAGTCAGAGAATGTAGGACTGTTGAAACAACATCAAAATCAGAATACTTTTGTCCTAACCCAATAAGTGCATGGTGAATAGTTTGAAACCGTGAATACATGTCATTGATTGTTTCATTTGGTTTCATTTTGAAATTTTGAAATTGACTTTTCAGCATGGCTATTTTGGCTTGTTTAACCTTGTTAGTACCTTCATGAGTGATTTTTAGCGTTTGCCAAATTTGATATGCAGTAGTGCAGATACTAACACGATTATATTCATTTTGGTCTAATGCACAGAACAACATATTTATTGCTCTTGCATTTACGGCTGCTGCCGTTTTCTCAGCCACAGTCCATTCTGAATAATCAGTTGTTGGATTCACTATTTCTCTTTGAGTAGCATTCCAAGCATCATAGCTACTTGATTGCATAAAGAATGACATACGTGTTGCCCAATAACTATAGTTAAGACCATTGAAAAATGGAGGTCTTTGTGTCGATTGCCCTTCTGTGTAAGTGGTGTTTTGAGTGCTAGTACTTGCGTTATTTGCCATATTACAAGAATATATCAAATAACTGTGTTACGGTTATATGATGACCTGGCTCTGATACCAAATGAAAGTGCGGTGTGTATACAATTATATGTGCTAATATAGTATACACGGATCGTATAATATGAATTACAATACAAATGCAGAAATAGATGATAATAGCATTGTAAATAAAAAAATAGAAAAATCACACCAGAGATTTTTATACTGGTTCGGAGCACCGTCCTACGTCCAGTCCCAGACTACTATCTGGATTTTCACTAATTACAACCTCGCTTCACCCGGAGGAACAGGTTTACAATTACCCGAACAGCCGAACGGGATTTCACGCCTCTACAACACTGAGGGCTTCAACACTTGCCTCTTACAATACTGAGGACTTCAACACTTGCCTCTTACAATACTGAGGACTTCAACAAAAAACAATTACAATTGTTGTTGACAACTTGTGCTCTTGTAAACACGGATTTGTCACTTGTAGTACACTCTTCCTATAATCTTATCCTCAAATTGTGAATGATGTTTGTGAAGATTATGGAATTTATATTGCTTATTGAATCAAAATATATGAGATAGTGTCAATGATTCAATAAGGAATGAAAGTAGTTTAGAGCTTTTTGAATGCAAGTGAATTCAAGGAATAGATAGAGAGCATATATAATCTTAATAAAACTTATCTTTTAATCAATGATATTGATGTGTATTTATAGAGAGAAAATAGTTATAACCCTTGGTGAAAAGTTGCAGTCAAAAGTTATGATCATTGATGAAGAAGAAGAGACGCAACTATTGAAGAAAGATGTGTCTTTTGGAAGAAGTTGCTCTCTGTTTAAAAACGGTCGACAGGTCAAAAACTAACCGGTAGACAGGTTTTTAAAAATATAGTCGTTATGTGCATGTGTGCACGTTTATTGTGCACATTCAACAGGAACGGTCGACCGTTCATTTTTGGACCGGTCGACCGGTCTCTGTTAAGTTGCACAATAAAGTGCACAACCTATATAAATGTGTATATATATATATATATTATATTTTGTGCATGATTATTTGAGGATAGATTTTGACAATTTTATTACTATTATAACATCAAATAATCAACCTATAATCTAGAGTACCATATGTACGTCTTGATTTGTCGATAGCTTTAATATTGTTGTCAGCAATCAAAATCTTCATAGAAGCCGTGACTCAACAAATATGACATTCTGAAATTTAAATAGAATTGTTTTACTTAAACAACTTGGCTTAAAGGATGGCGTTGGATTTGAAGAGATCGGGGTCGGATATCAGAGAAATCCGAAACCACTTCGAATAGTAACATCTTTAATTATTTATAGATTTGGTTATGGAAACAAATAGGCTGAAATGGATAAATTAAGTAAACTCGGCCATTTAAACTAAGTAACGGTACTTAGATATTATTTGTAAAATAAGCGTTTGGCTATAGCAAGAAAAGAACTCGTAGTGAGGTACGAGTTACCCTGGTTTTCAAGAAGTTTTATAACATAATTTCATATTAGATGGGTTTACTCACGCTGGTTTCCAGCCTGACTCGGGTATTACTTTATTGTAATGCTTGGGTCAGACCAAGTATTACAGATTTTCAGGTTAGAACGTTCTGGAGCTCAGGAGGCGAGCTGGATGGCAGAGACATTTTGATTATTCCACTGTGTATTGAGACTGTGTAGTCTGTATTTAGGGACAAGTTAACTATAAATGTCCAGCTTATTTGTGAATGATTGTACTCTAATATATTGTATGAATTGACATTTACAGCTTTCTTTGTGTAAATGCTGCTATTTGTATATTATATTTTGTTCCGCTGCGATTGTAAGATACCGTGCTTTTGTTTTCTGTTTCTTCTTCTACCTCTTTTTCTTCTTTGCCCTAATAATCTGGAATTTCCAGCATTCGATTGGTCGGCACTTCTACAGTGAACGTATTAGTGTCGAATTTTCTAGGTCGAAAATTTCGGGTCGTTACAGTCCAAGTCCCTGGCTGGTTTCGTAGATATCTTCAAGCTACGACACCAGAGGTGCAAGGGCAAGCGCCCCACGCAGCATCGGCGGGTGGAGATCCCATTAATCCACTTGCAGCAGCCAATTTTTCCAAGCTATGCAAGTACTTCGCTTATTTATGAGGCATTACGTTTTCCGGCATGGAGGATTTTATAGAGGCACATGCTTGGTTTAGGAATACGAAGCAGATATTTGGACAGTTAGGATCGGAGGACAAACAGAGAGTTTAGCTTGTATCTTGGCAGCTGAAAAGAGAAGCTTCTTACTGGTGGGAGATCATAGAGTTGGAGGGTAGAGACATGGTTGGTTTGGATTTTGAAATTTTTTCGAGAGAAAGTTCTTGTCGCAAGCCAAATAAAGCATGCAGTTGGAGAAGTTCATTAGTTTGAAGCAAGGGAGTCTTTCAGTGAAGGAGTATATAAATCAGTTTAGTGAGCTATCGAGGTTCAGAATGGACGCATAAGAAGGCCACCAAGTTTACTAGGGGTTTGAACCAGCTCCTCCAAGGGTTGGCATTGACACATGTGCCTATGAGAGCGATGTATGAGTCACTTGTGGAGATGGCCCTCATGTCAGATGCTGTATGGAAGGAGAGGTTAAGGAGGTTTCTAAATCAGAAAACTCTAAGAAGCAGTGGTGGAAGAATAAAAAGGATAAGGACAAGAAGAAAGGAGGAGGACCTCAAAAGGGACAGATCAAGAAGGGCGAGATGTGTTATAGTTGTGGATTGGTTGAGCATTTCACAAAGGAATGTAAGAAGGAAACAATGAAGGGAAGGTGTTACAATTATGGACGGTCTGGTCACCTTAGTAGAGCTTGTCCTCAGAAGACGGGGCAGAGAGCAGGCGCCTATAGTGCAAGTACAGGCTTTGGATGCAAAACCTTCTAGTAGTGGACTGGATCGAGGTAGGAAGGTCTCTGTAGAAGGTTTGATCGCTATTTCGGATTTTCCTATTCGTACTCTTTTTGACTTCATAGCATCGCATTCTTTCATTTCTAGTTCCTTGATTGATTGTTTGCACTTAAATATTTCTTTAATAGTAGATCCTATAGTTGTTTCAAAACCCCATAGGAGGATCGACACATTTATCCATGATTTGTAGGGGTTTGAAATTTTTTATACTACGCTAGAGTTTGATTATGACGCCTGTGTACTGAGATTTTCTGGGTATGGGATGACTTTGGGGATGGACTAGTTATCCAATTATGGAGTGATATTAGACTTCAAGAGGAGAGTCTTCAGACTAGATACATGTAGCGGAAGGATTCTCGAGGTTTCTTGCGATCTACAGGGGTTGGTCATGTTGAGCTTCCTTTATTCCCTTGATTCATCACTAGGAGAGTTATATTCGGTGCCAATCGTTAGAGATTTCCCTGACATTTTTGAGGAGGTTAGGGGACTACCTCCTAAGAGAGAGATCGACTTTAGGATCTATTTGAATGACAATTCTAAGCTAGTGGCATTGCCTGTGAGACATATGGCTTCTAGGGAGAGGAAGGATTTAAGTAAGTAGATTGGTGAACTATTGGAGAAAGGCTTCATCAGACGGAGCATATCTGAGTAGGGAGCGCCAGTCGTCTTCGCTATAAAGGCGGATGGTTCCTTTCGAATTTGTGTAGACTATAGAGAGCTGAATAAGCTGAAGAACCGTTACCCACTTCCTAGGATAGACGATTTTTTCAATCAGTTGGTTGGCTCTTCAGTATTTTCTCGGCTTGATTTAGCCACTGGATTTCATTAGCTTAGTGTCGCTGACGATAGCGTCGATAAGACAACATTTTGGACACCGGACTCTTTGAGTGGTTGTTATGCCGTTTGTGCTGACCAATGCCCCAACCTATTTTGTAGAATTAATGAGCCGTGTTTTTCGAAATGTTCTAAATAAGTTCGTTGTAGTATTCATGGATGACATTTTGGTGTTTTCCATTGTGCAGTTAATGCGCTCAGCATATTCAACGCATCGGATGTGAAAAAGTCATAGCAGGGATACATCGAGGATATAACATGATATAGCGGATGACTCTAAAATAGCATATAAAGCTTGTACTTAATGTTTTTACAAATATATAAATGTTAATTAAATGACAAATTAACATTAAGTTGAGTTATAATACATAAATAAATAATTTTAATTAAAAACACGTGCGAAGATATTATAAATAAATGTAAAACTATTATATAACATAATTGAATATAGTAGAATATTAGAGTATTTTCATTTTTGAAAATATATTAAAAATTCAATTAAATAAATTAATTTCATAATTTTCATATTGTATAAATGTCGTTTTTCAATTCATTTCTTTTAAAGAAGATGTAGCGGAAACAGTAGAATATAGCGGGAAAAATGGGATATAAAAGAAATAGCGGGGCTTAAAACGGAAAAGCTATATTTGGGGATATATGGAAAAATCGTAGCGGTAGAAATCTGCTATGAGATATAACAGGGTTATTGTAAGGTAATAGCGAGGCATTAACTGCACAGGTTTTTCAAGAGTATGGAAGAGCATGCCATTCATCTTGAGGACGTTCTTCGTACACTTTTTGCTCATCAGTTGAAAGCAAAATTCTCAAAGTGTCACTTTTGGAGTGAGGAGGTGCATTTCTTGGGGCACGTAGTCTCAAGAGAGGGTTTAGCTGTGGATCTCGCTAAGATGGTAGCAGTACGTGATTGGACGGCCTCCAAGAACACTATTGAAGTTAAAAGCTTCTTAGGTTTAGCTGGCTATTATAGGAAGTTTATCAGAGATTTTGCTAAGATTTCAGCACCGCTTAGGCGCCTCACTAAGAAGAATGCGATATTCGTATGGGACGTAGATTGTGAGGATTCCTTCACGATGCTGAAGAGGACCCTTACTAGTGCACCAGTGTTAGTTTTACCCGACGGAGTTATGCCTCTTACAGTATACACTAATGCATGTGGGATGGGTCTTGGAGTATTATTGATGTAAGAAGGGAGGGTTGTAACGACCCGTATTTTTTCAATAAATAAAATATTAATTAAATAAGATTTTAGAATTTACTATTGAAAGAAAACTAAATGTATGATTCTATAATGAGAGTAATAAGTAGAATGTAATGTTAGTAATATTAATTTAAGGTAATTCTAACTATTTTAATGTAATTCCGATTAATTGAAGTAATTGTAAAGTTATAATTGGTTATTAACTGCAAACAAGGAAATACACTGAATGTTGAAATTATATATGATCAATTAGAATTGGCTAATATTTATGAAATTAGTGATGTTGTTTGAATGCTATTGATAACTATTTAATGTAATTTCAATCAACTGAAATAGATTGTAAGGTTATTTGGTTATAATTGTAAATAATGAAATAAATTAAATGATGCATTTAATGATGAGATTGTATGTAATTGATTGGAATAGGTTAATATAGAATATAAAATCATTTGTTATAACCCTTGGTTGTAAATGATAAGATAATGGATATGAACTATTATTATAAACGATGGTTGTATTTATCTTGTCATTAATTTGTCCGTTTGATTATTAAATGGCTAATTAATGGAATTAAGGCAATTGAATGTTGGAATAATATGTTGTTAATTGAAATTGAATATATTCAGTGATGTGTAAGTAGTCCTAACATTTGTTGTAGATAACTTATATATATGATTAACTTACTTAAAGGTAACAATTGTTCATTTATCATTTCATTATTTAATATGTTTGGAATTAATCAAAAATCAATGAAAATTTATATATTTAATTATTGAAGTTAATACGATAAAAGATGTTAACGGTAAAATAATGAATGTAATAAAATGTAAACTTATGTTAATATAATTCATAGAGTACTAGTGATTGAATAATAAGGATGATAACATAAGTTTGAATGTAATTGGATGAGAATTGGATGTGTAGTTAAAGGCATTTAACCTTTTAAATATGATAAGGGGAAACAAATTAATATTGCATTAATTGATATTACATCTTTTAATTAAGATAAAGTGTAACGATCCGTAACTTTTAACAACTTTAAACTGGATGTATTTTGAATTTAAATAAAAAATTAATTTTTTTTTTGAATTTGTGATGTTGAGTGTTTTATTTGACCGAATTTAATAGAATAAAAATTTTGTGAAATTTCAAATTTTGGTCGAACTTAGTCAAAGTTTGACTTTTGGTTAAAAAATTTAAATTTAAATTTGATTTTGATTTTTTTCTTTTTATATGATACTAGATTGACTTATGATCTTCCCTCCACTTTTCGTTTCGTCAAAATCAAATTCCTATTTCTCTAAAATTTGAATTACTGTGAAAAATTAACATGAATTGGTATTGTTTAGTTGTGTGTTATCTGGCTAAGGCATATTGGGTTTGTTTGGTCTAATGGGCCTTGGTTAACCAAGAGACCCTAGTCAGTCATGTGACTGTTCCTTTGCCTACGACCATATGTTTCTTATCTGATAACATCTACATACATAATTTTCTCCTGAGAAACTTTCTCTTCACGCTTCTTCTTCCTCCTCAAAATCTACAGAGAACTCTAGATCTAAAACTCCAAAAACCTCACAAATCAAAACTCTTTTCCTCCTCTTCTTCAACCCTTCCTTCCTCCCTTATAGCCGCCGCCCTCTCTCCCATCTCCAAGGCCATATCCTTCCACCTTCCCTCTCCTTTTCTTTCTCCTTTTTCCCTTCTTTTCCCCTTTATTATTTTCCCTCTTTCTTTCTCTTATTTCCATGGCTTCTATATTCCACCAAATTACTCTAAATCAAATAGTTTTTTCGAAACCGTGTATAATTTCAATGGCAACAACTTTGTCGTTGAATCCTTCTTCCCATTCCGAAAATTTATATATCAAAAATTCCATTTTTCAAGTCCTTTCTCGGGTCAAGTTTTGGCCGAAAATACCCCATATTGTATCAATCATATCTCCTTTAGGAATAAACCAAATTTTATGATTCTTTTTTACAAACCATTTATTTTTCCAGTGGCTTCAACTTTCTTTTAGATCAGTTCTTCAAATTCCTTAATTTGCTATGCCAAAAACTCAAATCTTTTCGAAGTATTTTTGAACTTAGATTTTCAACTCAAAAAACACCTCTGTTTGTTTTGACCATAACTTCCTCAAGATAGAAGCTTTTTGAGCGATTTGTTTTTGAAAGTAGATAGAAAAGAAGTTGCAACAACTTTCTAGTTAGTCACTTTTACAGATTCAGTAATACTGGTCCGGATATTTTCTTAAAGATGACCTAGTTTTGGGTTTGTCCGTAGTTTGGATCTTCGGCTGTTTAGAAGTTGGAAGTAGTTGAAACTTGTTTATTTGTTCATGTTCGTGTCTAAGCTTTAGTGGATTTTCTTTTCATTAGGATCTTTGCTAGGAATCTCCATATTGCTCCATTTTTATCATCACCTTCATAGCCACGAAAGGTGAGCAAACACTCACAACTGCTAGATTTTCTTATGTTAGTTAAATTGAATTTATGATGTGATTAGAAATTGCTTGGTTGCTGTTTAGTATATTTTAAATTGTCATTCAAGTTAAATCTGACTTTTATTGTATTTAATTGCAATTTAATTTAATATTGAAATTTAAATTTCCAGTTAAACACCTTTGATGATCACCAGTAAACTGTTGGTAGTTATTGGTTGATTTCAATGATGATTGCGATGTATGTTCAACTGTTGATATTTGGGTGATGGATGGATGTTATTGGTTGACATTTTGGATGATTGGATGTTATTTATGTCTATATCTTTGTTATCCCTATGCATTGAAATGATACATACCTAAACGATCTTATAGACTAGGGAAAAATCGTTATGGGTTGAAATGATAAACCCGAACGGTTTTCATCGATTTGAAAATGTTTATTTTTGATACAGGTTGACATGGCATATACCAATATAATTTCTTGAATTTGGATTTTTATTTGGAATTGAATTATTTGATGGGTTTAATTTAATTCAAACTTCGGATTTGTTTTAATTAGATGATTAAGATTGATATTTCAGATTATTTGAAACCCATTAAATAATTATATTCACGTTGTACACTTGATAAGAGATGAAAATCCCGTATCTATGAAACCATTGCACTAATATTTCTATTTGCTTATTTTGATCTGACTTACATAAGATCTTTTAGTTCTAACTCGAGTGTTTTGTCTTTTCATTACATTCGTTCAGTCTGGGCTTTTCAGTGTATTGAAGACTATTTTCTAGAGGACGAAGATGAAGATTTAGTATATTAGTGCTATTTATTATTCCACTGCATTCTATATTCCGCTACATTATTTGTTTATTTATGATGTATGTATAACTCTGATTTGAATTGTAAAAGTGCGATCAAATGTCATTTGTAAAACAACTTCATGAACTGTTTATTTGGTTATTATATTTTGTCATTCCGCTACGAGATTCTGTGTTTTGTTTTCTTTTTTTCTTATTTACCCCATTAAGAACCCTTCCTTTTGAATGGTTTGAGTCTGACATGTGTGGTTTATTGTCGATTTGAACCGTCCAAAAAGGTGGGTCATTATAAGTGTGGTATGTTATAGAAGTAGACAGTTGATAACTCATGAGAAGAACTTACCCCGCCCATGATTTAGAGTTAGCTGCTATTGTTTTTGCACTTAAGTCTTGGATACATTACTTGCTAGGAGAGAGATTTGAGCTTTTCACCGACCACAAATCATTGAAGTACCTATTCTCACAAAAGGATTTAAACTTGAGTTAGCAACGTTGGATGGAGTTCTTGGCATCATATGACTTTGAGATAGCTTACACCCTTGGTAAAGGGAACATAGTTGCGGATGCGTTAAGTAAGAAGAGAGAAACCCTTAGTCCAATGTTCGTGGAGTGGAAAATCCTAAAGTTTATTTCCACCTTTGATTTTAAGCCCTCTATGGTCATTACCCCTGGATTATTGGCAGCACTTGAGGTTAAGCCTACCCTCATAGATCAGATTGGCTCAAGGCAGCGAGAAGATTCATAACTTATGGATATTTTGGATAGGATTAGCAGAGGAGAGGTCTCTAGACATCTCCAATGCTATTTCATTGACAGTAAAGGATGGCTATGGAGAGATGGAAGACTTCCTCCGCACTAGTGATTTGACGAGAGCAGTTCTAGAAGAAGCACACCATTCTAGAATGACTATTCATCTGAGTGGCGATAAGATGTATATGGACATGAAGATAATGTTTTATTAGAGTGGCATGAAGAAGGATGTGGCAGAGTTTGCAGCAAAGTGTCTTGTGTGCCAAAGAGTTAAAATAGGGCAGTAGAAGCCCGGAGGATTGCTTCAACCATTGGATGTACCCGAATGGAAGTGGGATAGTGTTTCGATGGACTTCATAGATGGTTTATCCCGATCTAGGAAGGGGAATACCAATATTTGGGTGATTGTAGATCGTTTGACTGAGAGCGCCCCCTTCGTTTCGGTCAAGAGTAAGAGGACGACACCTTATTTAGCTTCCTTATATGTTCGTGAGATAGTTCGACTTCATGGAGTTCCCTCTAGCATAGCGAGTGATAGAGACCCTATCTTTACAAGCGAGTTTTGGAGAATCTTTCAAGAGGATTTAGGGATGCAGCTTAGATTGAGTACGACCTATCACCCCCAGACGGATGGCTAAACGGAGAGAGTTAATAGAGTTCTTGGAGATTTGTTGAGAATGTACATTCTTGATTTTGGAGGAACTTGGAAGGAGCACCTTCCTTTAGTGGAGTTCGCATACAACAATAGTTTTCAGACTAGCATTGGGATGGAACCTTTTGAAGATCTTTATGGAAGACCTAGCAAGTCGCCTTCGTGTTGGTTGGAGTCTACAGAAAGATTGATACTAGGTACCAATATAGTTAGGGAGACTTTAGAAAAGATTGATTTGATTAGAAGAAGGATGAAGATGGCCTAAGATAGTGAAAAATCCTATGTAGATAAGTGGAGAAGGGATATTGAGTTTGAGATAGAAGATTTGGATTTCATTAGGGTGTCTCCGCTAATAAAGGTAGTGAGGTTTAGATCAAGTGGGAAACATGCTCCCAGATTCGGAGGACCGTTCCCCATTGTGGAAAGGGTAGGGAAGATGGCGTATCGGATAAAGCTACCAGAGAGGCTCGCAGGATTTCATGATGTTTTTCATGTTTTCACTTGAGAAAGTGCTTACATTATTCAACAGAGGTGGTGGAACCTAGCCAACTTGAAGAAGTTTAAGTAGAGAGAGAAGCATTGGTTCATCGCATTCCTACCAAGATCGTTGGAAGTGACATCAAGAAGCTTAGGAATAAGGAAGTACCTTTGGTTAAGGTGCAGTGGGGAGACAACATTGAGGATGCTACATGGGAGGCTGAGGAGAAAATACATACCTCTTATCCGCATCTTTTCGATGATACATCTTGAATTTCCTATCTCTATCTTTAGTTTTGAATAAGTTCTTTCCTTTAGTATCATTTGGGAGGGTAGAACTTAGGATTTGACCTATGGATTGTAGGACTGAATGTAAACATGTTACTAGAACATGTTATGTATAATGGATGCTAATGGTTGAAAGTATTTGCTAGTGGATGCTAATGGACGCATATATATATACATACATACATACACACACACACACACACACACACACACACACACACACTAGGCACTATTATCTCTTAGGGATCGGCCTAACTAGGTCAATAAAACATATGCATATGGATGTGTAAGCATTTGCACTTTTATTTTTTCCATGGTTGCCATAAATGGATGGTTATCACATGATTATTGCATTTGGATGATGATTGTAGCACACATATAGAACACTCAGTTATCATTAGGGAATTTGCATTCATTTGGATACATGGCACGGACATGATCGCAAAAGAGGAGGTCGACTGAATCAGTAGACCGTCTAATCTTTTGCATTAATTAAGGACATTGATACTACACTATTGCATATGTCATAAATTGCATTAGAAAGCTTAAGGACAATGGATGTAATGGATGGCGGTTGAATATTTGGTTGTAGAACTTGAATGAAAATATTTCTTTCATTCTTCTGTCCTTGGAGATTTCTGGGATGAAATCCTTTAAGAGGGAAGAATGTAATAACCCAAAATTTAAGCTATAATAATTAATTAACGAATTAATTAAATAATAAAATAAGTTTGTGAAATTTTTAGAATTGAGCCATGGTAGTTGCAACGTTGCATCCATTGTAATTTTCTGGTCAATTTTCATATATATAGTTTGTCAAAATCCGAGTTAATATGAAGAAGATACGAAACAAACATGAAATCAAGAAAACGAGAAATATATATATATATATATATATATATATATATATATAGATACATACATACATATATATATGTATGTGTATATATATAGGGCTAAGTTGACCTAAACCCAAGTCGGGTCGACCTAGGGTCAACCCTCACCATACTTAGGTCGACCCTCACTGAAGCAAGGTCGACCCGCCTTTTTATTTGGACGTAAATTCATCAAGATACGAAGCGTATGACATGGTTTGCAATTTTCTTTCAATCCCGTGCGTTTGTGCTTCCATCCGACGGTTTCCAACGAGCCTATGACGTGGTTGCACCAGATTTAGTCTTCAAATCCAATGGACTGAGATCCCCAAGCTACACTATAAATAGAACCCTATGCCTAACTAGTTTTCTCATTTAGATTTTATCCTATTTGGGTTTATTGCCAGAGCCTGGACCCTATATAGAAATTTTTTCTAAGGAGGAAATCTTTTTGATAAAAATATTCTACACTTTAGAAGTGGATCAAGGAAGACCAAGGACTAGAGCTAAGGACCACAGGTGAGTATTTTGTAATTATTTTAGATTTTTAAGTAATTTAAAATTATAGGGTTCTCAGTAGTTGTAGTTTTCCTACAATTTTAAGACGGTTTTTATAAAAGTTTATTTACAGTCTATTTTAAGTTAATTTTAGAAGTTCCTTTTAATAAATTTTTATTCAGCTATTTTATTTATCTACAGTTATTTACCGTTATTTACAGTTATTTACATCCGTTTTAAGTTGAAATTTAACCTGTAAATGTTAGTTTCTTTTTATTCCTTTTCACGCGAATAAAATATTAAGAAGAGAAGAATTTGATAATGTGGACTAAAATATAAGAGCACTAAATTTACAAAAAAATATATGTGAAATAATAAAAACTGTAATAAAAAGAGGATAGACTGAAATAGACAAATTAAGATATTTGGAAGTACAATTATAACAAGCGATTATAACTAAAAAGAGAAAATAGAAGAGCAATAGGAGAGGCTTATTTTATAACTTAGATCTTGGATTAAGTTAATGAGAAAAAGAATAGTTATATCACATAGGTTATAATCAAAAAGAAAGAAACAACAAAAGAGGCTTATTTTAAAACATTCACTAAGTTAATAAGAAAACATAGAAGAAGGGTCTGTACCAACAACATTCCCTTTCAGTCAGGAACTGATGGTCTCACAATACTTAGGCGAGGCAGAGACAAACTTATGCTGATTAGGGTAAATGAGTGGCCAATAGATAGAAGCTCAAATATAGGGATTTGGGTAAGGTCTAGGTCTGATGGTCTCACAACACTTAGGTGAGGCTGAGCAACATTCCCTTTTAGGTCTAGGTTTGTTGGTCTCACAACAGATTAGGTGAGGTTGGGCACACTTATGCTGATTAGGGTAAATAAGAGATCACAAGAGGGGGCGACGGTTAGCATGTATCGGCCATGACCGAGCATGCGACATTGATTATGGTAAATAATTCGCTACTGTGTTCCAAGCGCTAAACAGGTGTCTTTTGCTATGGGACCAATAAGACTGGACTAGCTCACAAGGGCACAACAGAGATAAAAGGCCGATCAACGGGTAAGATTAGGGTTTCAGCCTAATTAAAATAGGATTAGGATTTCAGCCAAACCACAACAGTTTAAGACAAGCGCAAACAACCCAAGCAAAGAGTCAAACAAAATTAGAAACAGTATTTTACCCTAGGTTTATCTTTTCAGTATTTCTTTCCATACTAAAACTATTGCTTATTCTATTATCTTTATCTTGCTTAGAAATGCTAGTAATTACTTTCACTAACTAGACTTATTGTCTGACCTACTACTCTATTTCCTCCTATTCCCCCTAGGCAACCAAAGGCAAGGACAGTAGATTCAGATTTCTTGGAGATTCATTCCCGGAGTTCTTCATGTATTCTTCTTCTTTTCGGTTTTCTTTTCATTTGGATTTTGATGTACTGATACTTATGAGAGGGATGATTATTTTTATTGCACTATGATTTTATGAGACTGAGATGCATTTTTCATAAGATATGTGTATTTGGTATTTGAGACATGTGATGTTTTTTAGACTTATTTATGAAGTTTTATTTTGAATAATAAATTGCCATTTAAATGTTTTCACTGTTTTTACTTATTTATCTTGTGAATCTTAGTTTCTGTAATGTTTTAGCTATATCTATAACGCACCATATCCTTGAATATGCCCTTTTTGGGTATACTAAGGGGTGTGGAGGTGTTTCAATGTCAATCCCTCCAACTTCCTCCAATTGGAATGAGATCCCTAGATGGTGTTCCACATGTTGTAGTAGGCTTTTACTTCAAGTTTTATTTTGATAGCATGTGTAGATTTTGAGTTATGACCGATCATTACTGTAAAATTGAGTTATGGAATCGATACGATATGATCCATAGTGTAATATACAAATCGTATCTGATCCATCTTCGAGGAGTAGTGAGCTTTCATGCTTTTGCTTCATATTATCATCTACACTTGATTTTGGGACACTAAAATCATCGCTCTGGGCTACTGGCCTTGATGATAGCCGAGTCTAACTTATCCAGTCAGTTCATATATAACTGGGTCAAAATGCCAGATAACAATAGTAAACTCCAGTATGTTCATTTCTCCATCCTATCAAACCATTGTGCAAAAAGAAAATTGGGTTTGGATCAAATTTTGGGAGTCTGGAATGAAACATGCGAGTAAAGAGAAGAAGAAGCAGTGCACATATGAGCGTTTCGCTCACAAAATCTATGCGTAATCCTATAAATTTATTTATATGTCTTGAATTGGTATGATACTTAGTTGATATATGACGTGTGAAATGGAGTGCTGAAATATGAAAGTTGAAGGAGGTGAATACGTTAAAATTTGATTGGGAAGGAGAAAAATGGCTCCAGCTTCGGTCGACCGGTAATGAGTTTGTTTAAAAATAAATTAAATAAAAATATAATGAATTTATGTAAATTTAAACCTATTATAAGTAAATAAATTAAAGGTATTCTGAGAGGTTATATGGTATTGAATGAAATGATACATAATTTATTTATTTAAAGAATTTAGTTAATTAAAGGATAATTATATATTTAATTATAAATCATTTAAAAATTAAATATATATTTTGAAAATAAGAAACATAATTCAAATAACATTTTAAGTTTTCTAAATAAAACTTCACGAGTAATAAATTATATATAAAACATGTTATGTATTTATATGTATACATGTTAATAATTTAAAGTTAATTAAATATTCAATATAATTCCAAATTGGTTATTATGGATTTTTGATTATATTCGGTATATTATTATGCATAAAATGTTGGAAATAATTTAGTTATTGATAGTCCGTATAATTTATATGTGTGAGTTTATGAAGTGGTATTCTATTATAAATTTGGAATTATAATTAATTATATTTAAAAAGTTATTAACTATTTTAAAGTAAATATTTTTTGGTTGAAGAATGTTTACTTAAATGGATTATGTGTATATACACACGAACACACACATATATACATACATATATATATATATATATAACACATTTGGAAAATAAGCAAATAATATTAATTAAGATTTCAAGTATTTTAAAATATTATTCATATTTAATAAACTTAGATTAAAATAATTTCTATGTATATATAATTGATTGCTAAGATTTTACACAATATTTTAGAATTCTCATTTTCTTTATATAAATTTTGATGTTATGAGTAATTTACCGTTGATGCTACCGATAACCCCAAAGGATGCGACCTGTGTCAATGATCTAAATTTCAGTGTTATATATAAATCATATAATTTGCCACTCACTTTTCTAGATTTTCAGATCTCCCAAATCCAAATCCATCCATTTAATTTGACTCCTTTTTCCTTCTAATACAAAAGAATATGTATAGCAAATATATATACCACTAAATTACAGATCCGAGAAGAGATTTGGGTTAATGGGAATATAGATTTATGATTATAGAATTACCGCATCATTGATTCACTCATACTCTTATCTTTTATTTTTCACCCTTCCTCGATATATATATATATATATATATATATATATATATATATATATATATATATAATAGAACATTTTATAATTTCTAGAAATAGTGGAGAAGGGAAAATGTCAGAGCTCCATTGCTCTGATCAGAAAATATGAAAAGAAAAGTGAGAGGCTAGGCCTGTATATATTGGCACTCGAATCAATTCGATACGTTAAATTTAACTTAGTTAAATCTAGGACATTCAGCCGAGGTTCAATCTTGGCTGCCATTGCATCTATCGATTAATCGTTCCATCGTAGGGTCGATTAGCCTAAGGAGGGGGTCGACCTTTGGGGGTCCATGCAGTTCTTTTATTTATTTCCTTTTAATTCTTATTTAATTATTTTCTTTTCGAAAAATTTAAACGCTAGTAAATTCTTCGTTTGAACTCTGATCGCAAAACTCCAAATATGGTAGCTGCTTAGAAAATCATGACGAATACAATGGTGCAATTTTTGTGATCAAATTCCAAAGTTTTGTCAAATTCTATTTTTGAGCTTTAATAATTGTCTTTTAATTCCTATTAATTCTATGGAGTGTTACATTGGCCCTGATAAAATCCAAGTCATTAAAATATGCAAGTCCTCAAAATTATGAAACGAGTCCAAAAATTGAATGGGATGGTAGCAGCATTAAGTTAGTTCGTGTCAAAGGAAATCAACCAGTTTCTTTTGTTCTTTAAACTAATCAACAGGGGAAGTCATTTACTTGGAACGATGAATGCACTAAGGAATTCGAGGAGTTGAAGCAGCGTTTGGCCACTCCTTTTGAATTATCTAAGCCCATTGACAAGGAGAATTTGTGCCTACATTTAGTAGCAACTGACGACATGAGCTGCGTTACCTTAATTAAAGAAGACAAGGAGGTACCATAGCCAATCTACTATGTTAACAAGAGGTTGTCAGGCCTAGAAATGAGATATACAAAGATGGAGAAGCTTGCCTTATACCTGCTTATGGTTGCCTATAAACACTGTCCATAGTTTTAAGCTCATCGTATTAAAGTTTTGACAAACAACCTTTGAGGAAAGTCCTTAGCCGACCTGACAGAACATGCCGACTATTGAAGTTGCCTATCGAGATTAGAATGCATCACATCTCATTCCAACCTTGCACTTCCATAATAGGCTAAACTATTGCAGATTTCATTACCAAGTGCTTAAGCCTGGACAACAACGAAGAGAAGACTGTCACAAGCCAGCAAGTTTGGCACCTGTAAGTCGATGGGGCATCAATCACGAAGGGGGCAGGGGTCGACATTGTCCTTGTCACTCTTGAAGGGAAAGAACTATGTTTTATGGTCCACCTTACCTTCAATGCAAACAATAATGAAATCGAGCATGAAGCTGTGTCAGTTGGCCATAGGATCCCGAAGGAATTACACGTAGATTCCATTCATGTTTTCAACGACTCATTATTGGTTGTTGTTACCTGGAGGTTTGACCAGGCAACTAAGGACTCAGCAATCTCATTCGACAAGATCAGGCCGTTAAGCACCTGTGCTCGATCGGCATTGGAGGCCGTTCGGCATGGCAAAATGGTTTGGCAGTCAAGAGCATTTGGCATTAGAAGAACGCTCGGCATAAAGGAACTCTCGGCAATTAGGAGCGTTCGGCATTAGAAAGTGCTCGGCTTCCAGAGTTGTCCAACACATATGATTTGTTTGGTATTGAATAACGTTCGACATCTATGGGACATTCAGCATGTGTGAGCGTTCGGCATTAAGAAATGTTCGGCATACGTGAGCGTTCGGCATGGAAAGATGTTCGGTATTGTATATCGTTTGGCATACAAGGAACGCTCGGCATACAAGGAACGTTCGGCATACAAGGAACGTTCGATTTCCATAGATGTTCGGCATACAAGGAACGTTCGGCTTCCATAGACGTTCGACATTCAGGATCATTCGGCATTCCAGGGACGTTCGGCACGACTGGGTCGAATGGCATTTAAGAGCGTTCGGCTTCTAGAGCGATCGGCATTCATGCTTCACTCGGCATTCCTGGACTGTTCGGCATTCCAGCCTCATTCGGCTTTTTCCTCGTTCGATACCGAATCTCGTTCGGCCTGCACACCTCCTCAACACACCGCATCGTTCGGCATGAAGATGATGGTTCGGCATTTGGCCGTTCGGCATGTCCGGGTCGGCACGCATAGCTTACTCCATTTGGGCCGAGGTGTTCAGCTACCAGGCCCACCGGGGAAGTCCAACCCATCTTCGTTTATAAATAGAGAGTCAGGGGCATGGTGAAAGAGACCTTTTTTCGAGAACACCGGGGAGACTCTGCCGCATTCAAGACTCATTCAAGATTTAATCTTTTTTTCTTAGCAATTGTATTTGAGTGATTGACATACGGATTGTATCTGTAATCGATTATCAAGAAAAGCAATAAAGATCAACCTCAAAGTGGACGTAGGCAATTACGCCGAACCACTATAAATCTTGTGTTCGTTGTTTTTGCATTAAAATTTACGTACTGTCTTCTATTTAACTTTACTTTCTTCATTAATCTGTCTACACAATCTCTCTTGAGGGTGTTAGTGACTAGTTCTGGTGCTAACATTTTGGTGCTTTCACTAGGAATCGAATTCTCAGGACGATAGGATCTACTTTGCAGCTACTGGATTAAAAAATTCCCTGAAGGAGATCCGGATCATTCACAAGACATCTGTAGATTCTACTCAGATTTACAACCAACAACTCTACCATGGGAAGACCATGAACTAGATCGGCCTCTCACAACGCAGATGTCCATGAAACTGCTAGTGTACAACAGATAGGACCTAGCAACCAACCAGTAATTCAAGGCGTAGGAACCTCCACCCAGAACCAAGCGGAGGTTGTTTCCCAAATATAGTTTAACGACTTGATAAAAGAACTCAGGGAAAGTCGAAGGCAACTTGCTGAGAAGATCCAAGCCAATACTAATCTCATGACTCAGCTTGCCCAACAACAACATCAAAATGCTGGAAGTGGTCCTGCTCCTTATTCTGAATCTGATAGGTCGACCTCAGCTGATGAACCTCTTAGGCGTAGACGCCGTATGGATGAAGCTGCTCGAGCAGGTGCTATCGATCGATCCGTCAGGGATCAGGCACATGATGAGACCAGACGCCCGGATCACCAAGACCCAAATCAAGCGGGACATCAACCCGCACGGTCCCGTGGAACGGAACCCAACCTCCCACCCTCTATACAAACTACGACTTATCAGCCATGGTCAGACAGTTGATGAGAGAGAACCAAGGCCTGACCAACGAAGATTGGGGAGTGTCCAGAAGTCATACTCCCTTCACAGATGTTATCCTACAGGCGAGTACCCCAAGAAATTCAATATGCCGACTATTCCAGCCTATGAAGGAAAGACTGACCCTAGGCAACACGTGATGAGGTACAAATGGATGATGGATTCGACAAGGGCGAATGACGCAATTAAGTGTAGGTGTTTCCTACTTACTCTGTCCGAAATTGCCACCATGTGGTTTACTCGGCTCCCTTCACGATCTATGTCCAACTTCGACGCGTTAGCAAAGAAATTTGTTGAACAATTCAAGATACATGCTACCCATCCAAAGGACATTATGTCATTATCAAGCATAATCCAAGCTCTGGGAGAGTCTTTAAAAGCATACTTACAGACGTTTCATGTTGCCGCCACTGAAGTTAGCAATCCTAACGACCATGCGATTTTGATGGCGGTAATGCGAGGTGTAGATCCAGGCTCGAAGTTTGGAGATTGGTTGGCGGGAAAGCCTCCAGCTACATTGGAAAAATTCTATTCCAAAGCTCATCAGTTCATACGAAGGGAGGAGGCCCGATCGACGAGACGAGATAAGGCACCAGGTCCTGTTTAGGAGACTGTGAAAAGTAACATCATCGTGAAGCACTCCGGCGATAGTTCAGGAAAGGTTCAAGTCAATGTCCAGAACAAGCCTGGGCAGTCCAAAGGATCCGGAGGTGGAAATCCCAGAAAGAAAACAGAAGCAGGGAAATGGAAGTCAAGGATTCCGACCTACAATGAATACACCCTGCTGAATACTTCTCTTGAAAACATTTATCTATCTACCTATAACACCTTTGAATACACAAACCCATGCCCAAAGGAGTCCACCGAAGAGCAGAAATGGATAGGGAAGTACTGCCGCTTCCATGAGACCCACGGGCACAATACTGAGGAGTGTAGACAACTCCATGACGCCATAGAAAAGTTAATCAGACAGAAAAAGGTTGCAAGAATTTGTCAAAAACCCGCAAGATTGAAAGCAAGGAACGTCAGACTCCGGACGTGGTTCGGCTCCATGCCAACCAGAACAACCTTCTCGGACTGTGGGTAGATTGATTATAAACATTATTGTCGAAGGACCTCATCCTGCAGACAAGAATTGGCAAGAGATGGAATGATATGCTACCTCCTTAAGGCTTGCGGATTACAAATGTTGTTCGAATATGGAATATGGAACCCCCGTAAAGCAACAACGCATGATGACTGACGATATAATATTTAGGAGTCGAGATGCGGACAAGGTGGAGACTCCTACTATCGACCCGATGGTTATATCTACAACAATCGGGCCAGCTTACGTAAAAAGAATCCTGATTGATTGCGGGAGCTCCATCAACATCGTCTTCAAGAAAGCTTATGACCAAATGAAGATGGAAACGAAAGATTTGAAACCATGCAAAGCCCGTATCCACGGCTTTAACGGTGCTGCAACCGACGCGATGAGGCATATAGAGCTACCGGTTGAACTAGGAGAAGGTGAACCTAGGAGAGTGCAAGTTCTACCGTTCATAGTAATGGATGTTGACTCTCCATACAATGTCTTTTTGGGTAATCCAGCCTTGGCAGAGTTTAGGGCTGCTTTGGCCCCATGGTGTCTGACATTAAAATTTCCGACAGACAAAGGAGTTAGTGTTGTACATGGCGATCAGGCAATCGGTCGCGCATGTTATGTGGCGGAGTTGAGAGAAGCTAAACGGAGTGAGAAGGGAAAAGTTGCGGACAACTCCGTCCGCATCCTAAAGACTGATGATTGACAAGTAGTGCCCGAGCCCTGGCTCGGGCTGCATTCTCGGATCCTTAGAGACGTAGATCCGAGAGACGATGATGGGGAACCCAGGGAAACGAATGCAGCACCGGCTGAGCTGGCGATCGACATCCCAGTCAGTCGGGATGACCCATCACGAGTTCTTAAGATTGGATCGCAACTCGACCCTTCAGTGGCCGAGGATCTTACTGATTTTCTCCGGGCGAATCTGGACGTTTTCGCTTGGACACACTCTGATATGTGCGGGATTTCTCCAACAATTGTGGGTCATATGTTGAACATAGATCCAAAATACATTCCCGTAAAACAGAAAAGGAGAGGTATGGACCCGGAGAGGTCTGCGGCTCTCAAAGAGGAGGTGGACAACCTCAAAGCCAATGGGTTCGTCTGCGACGCCCTCTATCCTGAATGGGTATCTAACCCAGTGCTAGTGAAGAAAGCAAATGGAAAGTGGAGAACTTGTGTTGATTACTCTGATCTGAATAAAGCATGCCCGAAGGATAGTTTCCCTTACCTATAATCGACCAGCTCGTCGACTCTACCGCCGGACATGAATTATTGTCATTTATGGGTGCGTATTCAGGATACAATCAGATCCCGATGCATATTGTAGACCAAGAGCACACCAGTTTTGTCACGAATATGGGGCTATATTGCTATGTATAATGCCCTTTGGATGGAAAAATGCAGGAGCAACTTATCAGCGTCTGGTGAATCGAATGTTTAAAGACCAGACCGGTAAGACGATGGAAGTTTATGTGGATGACATGCTCGGGAAGTCAAGACAGTCAAACGACCACATTCGAGACTTGGCAGAAATGTTTGATATACTCAAACATTATGGTATGAAGATCAACCCCTTGAAGTGCTCTTTTGGTGTGGCATCAGGAAAGTTCTTGGGTTTCATTGTGAATGCGCATGGAATTGAAGCTAACTCGGAAAAGATTCAGGCCATTTGGGACATACAGTGCCCAGAACTATCAAGCAAGTACAAAGCTTGAATGGAAAGGTGGCAGCACTGAGCCGATTCATATCCAGAGCCACTGATAAATGCATTTCCTTCTTCGACGTGATAAAGAAGGGAAAAAGGAATTTTGGGTGGACATCCGACTGTGAGGAAGCATTTCGAGCTCTGGTAAGGCATTTGGAGAGCCCCCCGGTGCTATCAAAACCAATCGACCATGAAATGCTGTATGCATACTTGGCAGTATCCCAGCACGCTATCAGTACGGCTCTGATTCACGTGGAGGACCGAGTTCAAAAGCTAGTATATTATGTCAGTAAACGCTTAACGGAGGCAGAAAGAAATTATCCCAAGATCGAGAAATTAGCTTATTGCTTAGTGATTGCATCACGCAAGCTTCGCCCACACTTCCAAGCACACTCAATCAGTGTTTGCACTGATCAACCCCTGCGACAGGTACTCCAACAACCGAAAACTTCCGGAAGGATGTTAAAGTGGAATATCGAATTAAGTCAATTTGATATTACTTACCTACCACGAAAGGCCATACAAGGACAAGCGCTAGTGGATTTCATCGCTGAATTCACCATGACAGACGAATCAAATGGCCGCAAATGTCATACCTCCCGTCCGATGGAAGATGTACACCGATGGGGCATCTAACGACCGTTGTTCGAGGGTTGGCATAGTTCTAGTAACTCCTAAAAACCGATCAGTTTGCTACGCTTTGAAGCTCGAATTCAGAGCAACAAATAACGAAGCCGAGTACGAAGCGTTGATTGCCGGCTTAAGACTCGTCAAAGAACTGGGAATAAGATCGGCTGAAATCTTTTGCGACTCGCAATTGGTGGTGTATCAAGTGCGTGGAGACTACCAAGCAAGGGGGCAGAGACTTGCCCTATATATGGCCCAAGTTCAGGAGTTGCTAGTGAATCTCGAATATTATGACATCTCACATGTTCCGCACGAACAGAACATGGCAGCTGATTCATTGGCAAAATTCGCAAGCACTGGTGATGCGCAACAGATGGGATTGTTTCCTGTCGAAACCCTACATGTTCCGAGCATAAATATGATGGAGGTAGATTTCGTGTTAGAAACAGAAATCGAAGGGGAGTCATGGATGACCCCATTCAAGCAGTACTTGTTACACGGGGCCATGCTCGAAAGAAGGAGCGAAAGACGACAAGTCATTTGTAAGGCTTAACGTTATGTAATGCAGGATGGAATAATGTACCGGAGGGGATTCTCGACCCCATTACTCCGATGCATTGCCCATGATGAGATAAAATGAGTCCTTAAGGAAGTTCATGAAGGTGAATGTGGTGACCATACCGGAGGGCAGACGTTAGCAAAGAAAATCCTCCGCTATAGATACTATTAGCCAGCTGTAAATCAGGATGCCGCAGACTACGTGAGAAGATGTGACAAATGTCAGAAGTATGCGAAAATCCCAAGAGCTCCGTCGACGGAACTCACGCAAATGGTTAGTCCTTGGCCATTTGCAATATGGGGAATCCACATAGTCGGTTCCTTTCCTCTATCCAAAGGTGGTGCAAAATACGAGATTGTTGCAGTCGATTACTTTACCAAGTGGGCAGAAGCAGAACCTTTGGCCACTATCACCACCAAAAAGGTCATTAATTTCATTGTACGAAATATTATATGCCGTTTTGGCCTTCCACGAACCATTGTCACAGACAACGGAACTCAGTTTGAAAGAAAAGAGTTCAAAGAGTTTTGCCAAAAGTATGGTATTGAGAAAAAGCTTGCAGCAGTTGCTCATCCGAAAGCTAATGGACAGGTGGAGGCTGTAAACAAGATATTCAAATCCATATTGAAAAAATGTTTCGAAAAGGCTAAAGGCAAGTGGGTGGATGAGCTTCCAACATTACTTTGGGCTTACAGAATCACCCATAAGTCCGCGACTAGCCACACTCCGTTCGCATTAGCGTATGGCATGGAAGCTGTCATACCTGTGGAACTTGAAGTCCCATTACATCGGGTAACTTATTATGACCCAGAGTCTAACAAAGATCTCTTGCTGAAATCTTTGGACTTTATTGATGAAAAACGCGAAGAAGCTAATTTAAGACCGGCCATGTACAGGCATCGAGTTTCTCGATATTATAATGAAAAAGTCCGACCGAGAATCTTTGGAGTGAGTGATCTCGTTTTGAAATAAGTTTTCCCAGTCCCGTCACACATGAGCCCCGCATGGGAAGGTCCATACGTCATTGAACGGAAGCTTGGAGAAGGAACTTTCGAGCTAGCGACCATTGATGGTGCAACACTTCCCCGAGCATGGAATAGTGAACACTTGCGGCACTATTACACTTAGTTCATTTCTATCACATTTTATTTGCATTTATTTCCAGCAAGTTTTTATTCATAGTTTACAGCATGTGAAAAGACAATTTAGCTTATTTACATTAATAAAGGCTTGAAGCCATTTCCTTTTCCCATGAGTTGTCGATGTTTTTGTGTATGATAATGCTGTAACAAATAAGAGATACATTACCTTGTCTGACTTACGAACGCGCATAAATGACTCAAAATCTCTAAGTCCCCGGAGTGTGGACTGGAGTACTCTAAGGCCCAGAGCACGGACTCGAGTATAAACGACTCAAAATCTCTAAGTCTCCGGAGTGTGGACTGGAGTACTCTAAGTCCCCAGAGCGCAGACTCGAGTATAAATGACTCAAAACCTCCAAGTCTCCGGAGTGCGGACTGGAGTACTCTAAGTCCCCAGAGCGTAGACTCGAGTATAAACGACTCAAAATCTCCGAGTCCCCAGAGTGCGGACTGGAGTACTCCAAGTCCCCAAAGTGTGGACTCGATTATAAACGACTCGAAACCTCTAAGTCCCCGGAGTGCGGACTGGAGTGCTCTAAGTTCCCAGAGCGCGGACTTGAGTATAAACGAATCAAAATCTCCAAGTCCCCGGAGTGTAGACTGGAGCACTCTAAGTCCCTAGAGCGCGGACTCGAGTATAAATGACTCAAAACCTCCGAGTCCCCGGAGTGCGGACTGGAGTACTCTAAGTCCCTAGAGCGCGGACTCGAGTATAAACGACTCAAAACCTCCAAGTCCTACTGGAGTAATCTAAGTCCCCAGAGCGTGGACTCGAGTATAAACGACTCAAAATCTCCAAGTCCCCGGAGTGCGGATTGGAGTACTTCAAGTCCCTAGAGCGTAGACTCGAGTATAAACGACTCGAAATCTCCAAGTCTCCGGACTGGAGTACTCTAAGTCCCCAAAGTGCGGGCTCAAGTATAAACAATTTAAATGTCCAAGTCCCCTAAAGGAAGATTGGATATAAATGACTTGAAGTCATCAAGCCCTTGGCATACGGACTAGAAAATATTCTAAGTACCTGGAGCGTGGAATAAAGAATGTGCAATACCAAAAGATTATCAGCTAATTTAGAGTTGAATCGAGAAGCTTATGTAACTCGCAATAGCTTGGGTTCCGACCATGATTATACAGAAAACCGGACAACAGAAATCTTCCAAAAGGCAAAAAGAACTAAGCTTTATTCGTCAAAAATAAGTCTCTACTATAACTCCTGTGAAGCTCGGAGTCAAAAGTCTATTTACGTAAACTACGAAAAAAATAATAATTACATAATCTAAATTAGATCTTGTTGAACGAGAGCGAAATCCACTTCTTTGACTTCTTCGACTTTTTGTCCGATGACTCCTCCCCAGTACGTTTACCCTTGATGATTTTCTTTGACGGGGGAGTGACAACCGAAGAAGTATGAGAAACATCTATGGGTTTGAACCCGCCTGGGAGAATGACCTTCAACAGCTTGTTCAAAAGACCGTCCGGGTCCATAGCTTGAGGTTCGACTTTGATCTTGATCGTCTTTTCCTTCTCTTTATCAAGCTGCTCCTTCATGCTCAGTTCGGACGTGTGCTCGAAGACGCCTGTAATTTCGACTTCATAACTCCCGTCGATGGGGAGGAAGGCTCATATTTGTCCTCGTCAAGCGCTCCGATCACCTGAGCATCGGGACCGAGAGCCTCTCCTGCATGAGTGGCTTCACTCGTTTTCCCTAACCTCCTTGGCGACATCGCTCCTCGGAGTGGGCTCAAGATTAGAACGGCCTGCATAAAATCACGAAAAGCAAATATTAGAATACGATAGCTTCTGGTGAAAAGTGAAAGCTCTTGGAATTTCAAAGAAAAAGAGTTGCCTACCAGGTTCGGGCTGGATCTCAACCATCGGGGGGGTCTCGCCCTCTGGAATAGGTGACAAAACATGAAATCCAAGGCCGGAGTTCTTCGGGTCATAGCCGATGTGCTATTCAAAGGGATCGAGTATCGGTTGACTGGTCGGATTGGTAGGCACACGAGCTGGAGACTCAATCTCGGATGGACCGACGATAACTACTTTCCCTTTTGTTGAAGGGGAGACTTTGCAATAAATAGCATTAGCCGCTGATAGGTCCGAAGGCTCATTTCCCTTGAGGAATTATTTTATCAAGGCCCACTCATCAACCTCCTCGATACCGTGTTCAGCCTTTTTGATTTCAATTAAAGCCTCCCACGCCTCGGCCAAAGATTCGAGATAGCCCTCGTCCAGAAAAGTTAAGTCCCGGTGCATGAGAACGCGGGCATTGAATTCAGCAATAAGCGAGTTGAACATGGTTTTAATCTCTTCTCTACCCTCCTCCTTGGCCACCTCGAGACGGGAGCCGATCTCCGCAGAGGCTATCTTTTTTCCCTCTTCGCGGGCTTCATTCTTCAGTGCCTCAATTTTTAGAAAGCTCGCCCTCAAGTTTCGCCTTAAGGAGTCGCTTGCAACAATCTCGTCGCAATACCATTGCGACTCTTCTTGGGCAGCAACCTTCTCCTCTTGTTCTTTGCGGAGTCGCTCCTCAAGTTCTTTAACCCGGAGAAAGAATGCATCCCTCACTTTTTGCACTGAATCTTTTTCCAAAGCCAAAGCCCCACAGCGTTGTACTGTCTCGTCGAGTTCTTTTTTGTGAGTCGATTCCAGATGAGTCATGGCTTCGACGGTATCCTTGGCGCTCTGCTGGGCGGCCTCAAGTTCAGATTTATAAGACGCAATCTCTTCATCCCGAGCCATAATGATATCTTTGTCATGGATAACCTCAAGCTTCAGACGATCGATCTTATATTGGCGCTCCATGGAGACTTTTGAAAGTTTTTCAGCCAAATGAACAAACGCGTCATGTTGAACATAGACGTCGTTGGTGCAAGCGATGGTGCTTTGTTTAACATCTCCAGGTATATGGTGGATCGTCGGGAGGAACTTTAGACCATCAAAGCAAATCTTTGGAAATTTAGCTTTAAGCTCGGCCAGTCTCTCCGATACTGTTGGATCTGTTACGGGAACAGGAGGAGACGACTTTGAAAGTTTAGATCTCCTGTGAGGTTCTCGGGATTGTCGTGTGGAAGAGGAATCAGAGTGTTGGTCTCGGGGGACATCAGATTGCGATCCCTTATAGTCGCACTTATCTTAGCTTTGTTCTGAGTGAGAGTAGGGATGTTGGTGGTACTTGGGCTGGTAGTATGTTTTCTTCCGAGATGATGAGTCCCGGGAATGATAATCCCTATCGCCGTCATCGTCTCTGTCCCGACGTCTCCCGGAGCCTGAGTCACATCCAGAGTGATGGAAGACAGATGACCCGCGGAGGCGATCAATTCCGTATGTACACCCCATGTCACCTGCATAGAATTTAAATAACAACGAATCAACAAAGAGCAATGTGACGATGGAAAATTAAGTGCAAGATGAAG
The DNA here is from genome assembly GCA_030765085.1 of Allium cepa. Lineage (NCBI taxonomy): Eukaryota > Viridiplantae > Streptophyta > Magnoliopsida > Asparagales > Amaryllidaceae > Allium > Allium cepa. The sequence goes on from CM060937.1 coordinate 389,269,995, forward strand.
TGCATGTGTATGTGTGTGTGTCCTAGTATTCCCCTCCGATGGACCAGTTGCTTTGCTAATGGGAGTTTTTTCTGCCTGAGTGTGGGCTTGAACGCCTGCATCGCCTATGATGGGCAAGTGAAGTTTAACTGCCTCCGGATCATCGAAATCGTAATTAAGTAGATCGTCAGGTATCAAGAGGTTCGAGAGGCCCTTTAAAGAACTTTCTAAACGTTGTGAGGAGGCCTCTTTCTCTGTCGGAATAAGAGTAATTTTTGAGGTAGCACCAACTTTTTCCCTCCTTATCTTGTACGTCAGTTTCTTTTTCTTCTTCGAAGGGGAGGATGACGTTTTGATGCCATGAACTTCAACTGGCGGGTCCTGAGTAGGCCTAACGTTCTCATCTTGTGCTTTGGGCGTTTCATGTTCTTTGATTTCTCCTTCTTCTAGTGCACCAAGAGCGCCGCGTGCTGAAGACTCGGCTTGTTTTTTCCCTTTACCAGAGGCGGGCTTAGGTATGGAAACGCCCTCAGGAAGGCTTATCCATCGACCATCTGCTAACAGCCCAAACCTCGATAGCGACTCACTTGAAATGAGAGTTCGGATGTCCCGTTCATCGGCAGGAAGGGCTCTAATGGCTTCGACGGCCTCAGAATATCCGCGACCGTCAGGACGTGGATTGATACTTGAAAAGATGAAGAAAAAAAGAATTAGAAGATGCATGGCTTTGACCAAGTATGAATATCAATCCAGAGAAGAGACTTACTTCCTTCCACCCATCTCCTTGCGGAACCAGGAGGGCAACGCACATAGAACCATTCCTGTTTATACAGGGAAAACTTGCTGCATGCTCCAATAAAGATTTGGCATTTGTGGTGCGGCTTGAGAAACATGAAAGAGGGGCTTTCTCTCCGCTTCTTGATCATATATATATATATCTATATCTGATGTCACCCGGGGTTGGAGGCCTGGAGAGAACGGTCATGAAAAGGATGTAGGTACCGTAGATGAAGGCGTGACCGTTCCGATGCAATTACGAAGGGGCAATGTCGATGTATTGCAGCACGTCCTAAAGAAATAAGTTAAGCGGTGGCACACTGTCGACCCAGCACATAAACTTATTACAGGCAGTATATCCAACTGGGGGCAGGTGTGGACGATCGTGCCCCGATGGAACACTACATCATCGAAGGGGATTCCGTGGATGGAGCATATCCGACGAAGTGCACTTTCATTGATCTTCAAAGCCTGTGAATCGACCGGTTTGTCCAAGAGAATTGATGACTCTAGGGCGTCGGGAGCTAAGTTATGAGCAGAGGAAGTCGATGGGTTAGAAGTATCTGCGACCCCTTGTTTAGAAGACATCCCAGGTCTATCTGAGATTGTGGCGGAGCTAGATTTCTTAGACATCTTTGATAGAAATTGAATCCAGCGGAGTACCTGATTGAACTATACTTGAAAAATGATCGATGTTAGGCTTAACAACGTAAATATTGCCCCCGTGAGGTATGTGAACTAGTGCGATCATTTGTGTGTAAGTGCTGAGAAATTATAAGTCATAAAATTGATGATATAAAGTTGAGCTTTGGACTGTCGCCTTCGAAGACCGTCATCGCTGACCGTCTCCGAAAACCAGCCTTGCAATGCTTTCAATTTTGGACTCGGACATTGGCACTACGTGTTAAAAGCTTTTATCTGTTCTTGTCGATTTAAGTTCAGACTTGTGGTTATTGAAATTAGGAAGTGATCAGTCCGGATTAGTTCGATATGCTAGTATACTGGGGTCATTGTCCTTGTTTTGTTATATGATTAGGCAAGGTGAATAAGTGTTCGGCCTAAGTACTGTTCGGCTAAAGTATGGTTCGGCATTCATGATTGTTCGGCCTAAGTACTGTTCGGCTAAAGTATGGTTCGACATTCATGATTGTTCGGCCTAAATACTGTTCGGTTAAAGTATGGTTTGACATTCATGATTGGTCGGCCTAAATATTGTCCGGGCTAAATATGGTTCGGCGTTCATATCGTTCGGTCGAAACATTGTTCGGCCTAGGCATCGCTCGGCCAAAGCATTGTTTGGCCAAGGGTTCATTCGGTTAAAATATCATTCGGCCTAAGTGCTGTTCGGCCGAGGTATCAATCGACACTCTATCCAATTCATGCTTCCTTCCTGTCCTTCCACTCCACTGCTCGGCATGTGATGAATCATGCCGAACCAAAGTTGCGCCGAGTCCCAATGCTTGACACTCCATCCTTAACAAAGATTTCGTCTTTTTCCTCCATCCATGCCGAACGACGGGAACGAGCCGTTCGGTAAGTCATACCGAACCGTGTTGTTCGGCATTCTGACCAACTCCTACTCCTCTATTCTTCCCTCCAACATCGATCGGCATTAAAGGATCATGCCGAGCCACTGTAATGCATCTTCCACCTTCCTCTTCGCCAATCCATCCACCTCAAGGTCATCTGAAAGCATACTAAGTTTCAACCTTAGAGCGCACCCAGACTTTAATTGATCAATAATGAGTGATACCACCTAATCTAAAAGAGTGATCAGAAATTTCTTACTTAAGAATACGGCAGGAACTAGGGGGTCTGTAAATTTAGGATTGGGGGTTGATCGAGCTTAATTTGGAAGGGCGTGATGGATGCCAGCTAGGAAGGGAAGATCAAAGGAGTGAATGAAATTCAAGGGAAGTAGTTTGTATGTTCTTGGAAAGTCACAGAGGTAAAAAGTGAAAAAGTGGAGGAGAAGGGAAATGCCGGGTTTTATAGGGAAGAAGGGAAGTCGAAGAGGCTATGACCGGTAGAATTGGTCAAGACAATATTGTTTGGCATTGCTTATCTTACCAAACTAGGAATGTATCACTAGTAACTATCAACTACATAACCTCTGAGCTCGTACGTCTCAGAGAAGGGTGTTTAGCTAGGAGAATAAATCTCTGCCACCAAACAGAAATGTATTTGATAGAAACCAACTTTACATCTCAAAGTGTAATGTCAAACACACATCCATCCAAGTCTGTTCCGGGTTCGAACAGAACTGAAGGCACTTCCAAAGAAGCCCTTGTAAATCCGGATAATCCCTAATCACGTCGGGACTTCCCATCTTAAAGGGTGACCAAATCTCTATACCGAGGATCAGCTGGTGCAGAGACATTCGACGGGTTATCCATTCGCTTTCGAAAATATCCGGTCTTCACCACCGGTCTTCAAATGCTATCCATATCATCGTATCAGTATTCAGAATGGGTTATATAACACAAGGTCCTCTCCCGGCTAAACCTAATAATGAGCACGATATTTTAAAAACATATGGATATGGGATCTCCGTTAAGTCATAACTTATTACCCAAAACCTTTCTTCAAATGGTTTAAACAAATTACCATTTCATCTCTTTAAACAAAAAGATTCACTTCGCAAAGTTCACCCATATTTCACAAAGATTCAATCACGGCTTTTCAAAACAATTTCCTTTTCAAATCGGAATAACTCATCCAATCTTTTCGTTTTAAACTTTAATGAATCTGAAATTTTAAAAATTGAAATAAATTGGTAAACAAGAATATAAAGCTGAATTGGGTTGTGTCGATAAAATAAATTCGGTCAAAACCAAATTTGAAATTCTATTGAAATTTCTTGTGAGGATCAAAGTCTGAAGAGAACAAGTTAATATCTACTTTGGGATATTCCAACCTGGATTGGGTATCCATTGTTTGTTTTGTTGGGTCCAGATATACTCTACGAGCGGTTAATTACTCCTTCAAACTAACCCATGCCCTGCATATTTTGTAGACCGTTGACCCGAGTATCTTGTATAGTATTGAATGAGTTTGTTCTCGTATCTATTAGTGATATTCTGATTTGGTAAGCCAAACGTAGAATAGCTATTTAGTTTGATCTGGAAAACTATTTCTCTATCTCAGATATGTCCATCTATTCTTGATTGTCTTCCCGTCCAGCAAATTTCGGGGGCGAAATTTTTTTAAAGGGGGGAAATATGTAACGATCCCGATTTTAGAACAATTTTAAATTGGTAATTAATTTAATTTTTGAAATTAAATTGTGAATTAATTTGGTATTTTCCAAGTTAAATAGATATTTGTTTGTTTATATGTATAAATGAATATAGATGTGATTTTTAAATAGAATTTCTAATTGGAAATCTAGAAAAAATATTTTGAATAATATATTATTATAAATTGGATTGTGAATTAATTTGAGAAATTTAAATAAATATATTTATATAATATATTATAGATTGAAAGTTAAATTTGTAAATAATATTTTGATTTTGGAAAAATTAAAAAATGTAAATAATTATAAATAAATTGGATTTATTATAGAAATTATGTTTCAAAAATATTTTCCTTAAAAAGTTGTATAAGATTAAATAATATAAAATGTATAAATATAAAACTTCATTCATTTAAAAAGAACAATAATTTGAATTTGAAATTAAAAAAAAGATAAATACCAAGCTTTAATTTATGAAATATCTTTGAAATTAATAAGATAATAAAGTTTGTTTTCCAATTTTAATATATGTGAGTATACATGTTTGTTTATTTATAAATATTTATTTAAAAGTATAATAGTTTGAAAATGAATAAAAAGATTTAATACTTTCTTTTAAATTATATATATATATATATATACACACACACACACACACATATAAGGAAATACATTTCATAATTTGTAATAACACAAGGTTTAAAATAAAATATATAAATTGAGTTAAGTTAAGGATTTAAACATAATTTGAAATTGTTTTAACAAGTGTAACGTTTTAAAACAAGAAATTAACAAATGTGAGTTAAAGACAAACTTGCATAAAAAAGTGTAATGATTTTGATATGCAAATTGTCATGCAATTTACCAAGTGGAAAACTTGATTATTTTCTTCATTTTAAATAAAAAAATGAAAAAGAAAAACAAGGCAATACACTTCATTCTCTTTCAACTTAAAATCTGAAACAAAAGAAAATCATCTCTTCAGTTCTATCAAACACAATGCAAAAATTAAAAATCAAGTACTGATCAACATTCATGTTTTAAAGCCAACAACCTGTAAATCTGAAGCAATTCAAACATCATCAACCAAAGCAAGATCAACTTTCAGATCAATAAAATAAACAGATCTGAAGCATGCCAATGTATGGAGTTCAAAATCTTGAAGCTGGCAAATCAGAGTCTTCAACCTGAAAGGAACATTGGAATCAAACACTTCAGATTCCAACCTGGGGATGCGAGGCAAAGATCAAGCCTGGAAATCAAATTAAAATCAAGAAAGGGTTTCTTTTCAAACCTGAACAGTAAACAAACTAGAATCAAAATAGGTTCAGGCTCAAATCAAAAACAAAGCATTCCAGTTCTATGTTCCTCTCTGCTTTCTTCCCACCAAGGTGAGCAAACATCATTTAAAAAAAAAACCTAATCTGTTACATCTTGATGGATGTGATGAATGATGTTGTAGATTTGTTGCATGGATATGAATGTGTTTGTATAGGTAAATATGCGGATATATATGCCTGCACATATATTTGTAAGGCTCTGTTTAGTTACAGGAAAAAAAACAAAGTCAAAAATCAATTACTCTTTATCAAATCTTCTTTAGGTCATGATTTATAAATAAAATATGATTGTAATAACAACCTATAAGTTTTAAAATTATTTTCGAAGATGAATATGAAGAATGTTTTAACTAAAAGAAGAATTACAGTAAAATTTAAACCATATCAAATTCTCGACTGGAATGGTTTGCTGATTCATATATATATAACTTGAATCTCCTTTGAAAACTAGGATTTTTAAAATAAAAATCATAATTTTAAGTTTTGATTTGTAGTAGAAATTTCAAGATGAACAGAAAACCCATTTTCGTCATTATCCGTTAAACTACGACGTGTGGTGGATCGAATTTGCTGTTGAGGGAAGCTTGAGTGATGAAGATCACAAGAAAAATAACAGTAACATTTATAAAGGATCAAGGAAGTGGTACGACGTGATTCTAGGGTTTTAGAAAAACCCCTAGTTTTGTTAACAAGGTTTAACGAGGAAATCTCATCGTCGATAATGGATTGTAGCCGATTACACGAGGGGGAAAGGAGAGAGATTGGAGTCTGACGTTGCTTTGGCTAGAGTGGCAGGAGTTCAGGAGGTCAGATCATTGGTGTCGAGGCAAATTCTATGGAGTACATCGGGTTCCAAAACTCGGCCGAGTTGCTTGATTTTGGGTTTAAGCAAAAATTTGAGATTCTGGGTGGTTTGGAAGCTAGTAGGTGTAGTCGGCGACTCGTTTGTGGTCGTGAAGTTGGTCGAAAGTTTCTCTGGTGATCGTGCACATGCACGTGTGGGTGGTTGTGTCTGTATTGTCTGAGAATTGAGGAAGACATGGAGTAACTCGTGTTCGTCTCGAAGGAACTAGTGAAAATACTCGAGAAAGTGAATGTTGTGAAAAACTCGAAGTAAAGTTGGGAGTTTTTGAATTTGGCTCGGGTTTTCTTTAGTTACCAGGTTTAAATTTTTTTTATATGTACAAGTTTTAAAAAATTTAAACAAATCAAGTTTTTACTCAAAGAATTCTTTTAAACATTTTCCTTTCTTAAATAGTAAATGGTTGATTAAGTTTGAGATTACTTAAAATTTTAAAAATAAAATTTTCAAACTTATTAAGTTAAAGTGTTTTTTCTTTTATATAACCTTTTTTTAAAGAGTTTTTAAATAAACTTAATATTATAATTGAATGGATAATTAAGAAATGAAATGTTTTAAAAGTTAATTTAACTTAAAAGTTTTTAAGTTAATTGGTAATGAATATTTAAATCTAAAGGCTATTAATAAGATTTAAAAGATAATCAAAGTGTTTAGTAAAGATAAAATGGTTTATCTTTTAAAATAAGTTAAGATCTTAAGTAATTAGTAATTTATTAATTAAAGAGAGTAATTAAGGATAAATACTTATTGAAAGTGATTAGAAGATAATTAATGTGATTAATTAAAAGAATAATTACTTAATAAAAGTGATTTAAAGGCTAATTACTTAACTAATTTAAGGATAATTAATTTATGGAATTATTTAATTAAGGCAATTAATTTGAGGATAATTAATTGAGATTAATTAATTAATAAAAGTGATTAAGGGATGATTTATTAATTAAGGGTTATTTAATTAATGTAATTAATTAAGGATAATTAATTAAAGAATAATTAAGTAATTAAAGGTTAATTATTTAATGATTGAAGGTTAATTGATTTATTAATTAAGGTTAATTAATTAATTAATAGTTAAAGCTTAACTAATTTATCATTAAGGGTTAATTAATAAATGTAATTAATTAAAGTGGTTTGTAATTAATATTATTAACCTGGATTAATTTTTTATTCATAAGTAATTAATCTGATTTAAATTAATCGGATAATTAGTTAATCTTACTTATGGATACTTGGATTTAATTGAATGTTGGATTTTTTGTTATTCTTGATCCGTGCTGCTTTGTGACATGAATTGTTTCGTTTGAGCTGTGATGGATATAGTTTATTTATTTATCTATGATAAATGTATATTATTTATCTGTGAATCTATGAATGAATGATAAACGTTATAGATTATACCGCTTACCGATATTTATATGCTTGAATCTGCGATGATCGATAATGTTGCACTATTGGGTAAAACCCATGGACCACACTCACATACACACACAAATATGGATTGCATGAGGAAATTGGTTAAGTCATGGATTTTGAAATGGTTTTAAAATTGAATTTTGAATCCAAATAGTTTTTGGAAATGGAATTTGGTAAAATATGAAAAGCTTTTGAAAAGGAGTTTTGAAGATAAAAGTTATTTTGAATAGCTTGATAAAATTTTGAAATTTAAAATAATTTGATTTGAATTTGAATTCAAGTTTTGAAATTTAATTCCATGTTTGGAAATTTCAGTTTAAAAGTGTTATACAAGTTATAAATGTATATATATGGGTTTAAACCATTTTGAGAGTATTGTTTTAAGAATTTGAGTTTAACCCAAGGGCTTTAACTTGTATAAATATAATTGGATTTTTCCGAAACGAAAACTATTTGTTTTCAAATAAGAAAAGCTTTCATATAAGGAAAGAATTTCCAATTCGTGTGAAAAGGATCTCAAGTTTGAAATGAAAAATGGTTTTCCAAGTTATGAATGAATCTTTGGAAATGGTTTTGAAAGGTATGAATTAATCTTTGATTTAAAGATAGGATGAGTTAATCCGGTTTGAAAAGGAAATTGTTTTGAAAAGCTGTGAATGAATCTTTGTGAAATATGGGTGAACTTTGTGAAGTGAATCTTTTTGTTTAAAGACATGAAATGGTAATTTATTTAAACCATTTGAAGAAAGGTTTTGGGTAATAAGTTGCGACTTAATTGAGATCCCATATCCATATGTTTTTAAAAATTGCGCTCATTATTCGGTTTAGCCGGGAGAGGACCTTGTGTCAATAACCCATTCCGAATAATGATACGACGATATGGATAGCATTTGAAGATTGGTGGTGAAGACCAGATATTTTCGGAAGCGAATGGATAACTCGTCGAATGTCTCTACACCGACTGATCCCCGGTATAGAGATTTGATCACCCTTTGTGGTGGGAAGTCCGGACATGTTTAGGGATTATTCGGATTTGCAAGGGGTTCTTTGGAAGTGCCTTCGGTTCTATTTGAACCCAGAACAGACTTGTATGGATGTGTGTCTGACATTACACTTTGAGATGTAAAGATGGTTTCTATTAAATACATTTCTGTTTGGTGGCGGAGATTTATTCTCTTAGCTTAACACCCTTCTCTGAGACACATGAGCTCAGAGGTTATGTAGTTGATATTTACTAGTGATACATACTCAATTTGGTAGTGTGGCACGCTAAGTGCTACTGTGTGTTGCAGATCATTTGTTGATCAAATCATGACTTTTGTGAAAAGCGTAGTTTTGTGGACGAGACCTCATCGGACCTCACTCCCCGGAAATGGTCGAAACAGGAAAGATGCGGCAAGGTTGCAGGGGTCGCGCCCCTAGGGGATGTCCATTCCTTCTGGAAAAGGGTGGTATCATGGTATGGAGCCCAGATATTTAATCCACGTGGCTACTGCAAATACATACTTTGTGGTTGTTGGTGTTGAGAGCACTCGGATAAAGGTCGCAAACGACCGAGGATGGCATGTCTTAGGTTTTACTCTCGAGAAGGGAGTAAAACGGCCTTGTGTTGGCAGAGAGCCGATAGGTTCTCGGGGCATCCCTCCAGAGGCGTTCCCATGTGGCAATAGGAAGTTCCTTAGCCTGACCATTTGTTGGAAAATCCAAAGAAACAATAAGCGCCCTGTATGGTTTTAGTTGTATAACCTGCCATGGAATGTGGCGGTAACCTGCTATTGAACATGATAGCTATAATAGGCATACAACAATAGTTGTATGCTGGCTAAGATTTAATATTATACTTTCGAAAGGTTTTCTGCACTATGCTCTAATAATAATATCAAAATATTTTTTGTGTAGTAAGCATTTTTGACTATCATAAGGAGAAATCTCCTCCAATTCTGTGTTTGCATGGTGTGTGCGGCGGGAGGCCTTATGGTAGTTTCATTTTCCAAAAAGCATTGTGGATTTCAATGTTTTAAATTCTATTGTTATTTGTTTTAGAAAATAAAACAGTTTTTGTTTGCTCATACCAGTCCCATGACTGACCCGGAGTTTATTGTTCCCTTTCTAACCTCTAGGTGCCCACAATTTTCCACACGGGCAGTCTAGAGTTGGGTTTTTAGTAATCAAATAGTAGGAGTAGATTCAGTAGCCTTCAGTTGCTGGAAATCTTCTTCGGTCTTTGGATGACTGACCTTGCTTAGTATAACTTGATTGGGAGTTTGAGCTATTTCTGGATTGGTGCATTGGAGATGGAGATTGCTAATATTGGAGTTCCTTTCTCTCTTGGAGATCAAGTTTATGTTATCTCTTACCGCTGCTGTATCTTGTCTATGATATTTGTATTGATATCATTTGTATCAAATTATTGTATCGAATTTTGTATATCAATGATATATTCATTTTTTCTTCCGCTGTGTTGTTGTACTTAACGTGTTATAAGCTCCGACGAATCGGATTGAACGTTTGAATCTGCAGCATTCGAGTATGAGTGAAGTACGAGTGTCGATTTTCGAACGCGAAAATCCGGGTCGTCACAGATACCGTAGTGATAATGGATGTTGATGGGATGTTGGGTTAGGGATACTAGTGGGGATAATATCTTGGTCCAAAGAGGGACTATTTTACTTATATTATATATATAGTTATGTTCTACTTTGGATGGATGGGGCTTATTGCACGCATACATGGAGTCAAGATGACTAAGTAAAATAAATGGCATAACATGTGATCGAAGGCAATCAGCATAAATTAGTGTTATATGTGAAAAATGTATAATTTAGCAGTCACCAGAACTTTGTTCTAACCTCTCCCCAGTACAACCGATAGGATAGCTTTAGAGGGATGGGTACTAGCACAAGATGGGAACAGTAGAAGAATAGGTTTCTTATGCATGCCCAGCACTAACAAGGACACAAGTTATTGGAAGTGTCAATCTTTGTCGGTACTATATAATATATTATACTTTACTATTACCATGTGAGTTATATCGATAGTGCTCTAATATGCATTTATTTATTCATCTGCGGGATACTAAACCAATTATCCATAGTTTGGTGCACTAGAGCCTTCGATTTGGCAAAATTTTTGGCTTGTTGGGGTGCGGGTTGTCTCATTTGATACCAATGTTTAGGTTAGTTGATCTTGTAAAATTAGGGAACATTAAGTGAACGAATTTTTGTTTTTCTTATAAATATAAATATATATTCGCCAAATCCTAAGAATTCCGAGTATGGAGTAGTTACAACCATACACTAAAAAAGGGACAAGTCGATTATTAGTCGGAATAACAAATGAAGTTGGAGATGCACACCTACCTAATTACCCTATGGAAAATAGGTCATATGGAAAGGCATTGACTTAGAAGAGCATGAGTACAACATATAGAAGGTCCCTGAAGCTAGATAGTATATGACTCCCTAGTTGGACTCTCGATAGCCCAATGGTTGTGCATCCATGTATGATTATCGATTGATGATGTACAGAGTTCCAGATAATAGGAAAAGTAAGAGTCCATATGTTCTAGATATTCGAAAGCAATTGAATTTTCCGGAGGAAGGTATGTAATAGTCACTCCAAGATAATAGCCAGATTTGCATATTATTGGAAGAAGGTAAATAAGTAAGTTGAAGTAAGAGAAGTCCCAAAATATGGGCAAACGAAAATCCACTTCAAGTCTGACCCAATGAAAATAATTTTTATATAATAAGTTTGAAAGGATTTTCAAGAGAGTTAGTTAAGTGTAGAAAACCCTTAGGTTTGAAAAATAAATATTAGATTTTTGGAAAGATAAAAATATTTATACTTTATTTGAATAATAAAAAAATTGTTGATTTTTTTTAAATATTTGGTTAAATTGAAAACTTTCATGAATGGATTTTACAAAAGCTACCGGTTGAAAATATATATAGCGTATATAGCTCACTGGTTTTTTTGGGAAGGAAGAAAACTTTAAGTTGAGAAATTATTTTGGGGCAGATAATAGGGAGGGATGGTAGTTTTAAATGGGGTATATCGGACTTAGCTTGAAGTTGGTGTTGGATATCATCTCTTCTTTCACTTGAGTAGTTTATTTCCTCTGCATACTCTGATGTTTTTACATTGGATTTGATGTATATGGTGTGGTCGAGTGCCACCTTTATTGTATTCATATTGTATTGTACTAAACATGTATCAGTGTATATGTATATATATGATGTCGATTACTGTTCTGTGATGTGCTTTACATTTAGTTATTGTATTTTGTTCTGATAGATCCGTCAACCACCTATAGTTTTCGATTAAATATTTACCGTGTATGTCGATCCATTGAGATAGAAAAGAAAAATTATATTGCATTTATCGACGTATTCAGTAGATGTTTAAGACAAAGTTATAGATGGTCGCCCTTAACCAACCCTATTCTCCGCTTTAGTAGACAGAATTACTCGTTAATTCTCTTTACTAAGGTGGGTCTCGGGGTGGGGCGTTACAGTTTGTGAAATTAGAACAAAGAGGCATGCGGATGCACAATGATAAGTAAATCGGAGTTTCTTAGAGTAACTAGAGCGAAGGTGGAGAAAACGGAGACGAAACGAAGTATTAGTAGTTAATAGGTTATAGAAAAATATTAGGTTTGGCCCAAAAAGGGTCCAGGTTCAACAATGGGCAAATCAGTAGCAATAGTCGTCCGTAGGTTCCTACGGTGACCACTGAACCCTAGTGTTTGAACGTTCATGTTATGAAGCGATAAATAATCGCATCCACGCCATCACCCAAAACTCCCCTCCTCTCAAGAAACTTGCTACTCTTGCCCCTCCACAGGTTGCCGACCTTCTCCAACCATCACCCAACCACCTAGCAACCGACATCAAATACCCTAGCAACTCAAGGGTAGCATGCAACCCCTCTTTTACCGCAGAAATCGACCTTTCCCAAAGCCACAGATCTGCCCAAATCAAAAAGTTATGACCCCTCCTTGTCGCACCCTCGCCTCGAAATACCCAGGACTAACCCACATGAGATAACATAGTGTTGGAATCATGAGAATATTATTAAGAGTTATAAGGAATATGCCCGCTTTTCTACACGGGGAACCAATGAATTTTTAGGATTTCACCACTTTTGGATTGGAGGGTCTATTCACAACCACTAGATAGTTATAGATTCTATGACATGATATGTTTAAGTGAGAGTGCTATCTAAGGTATGTGCGCCTATTTGATGCTAATTTGTTGTCTACTTTTGATAAGCATGAGGCTAGCTTTGCAGCTCAAGTGAAGGGGATGGATATTTGGATGACAGATGCACAATTTGTTGGGATCCCATATATCAAAACAGTAGGAGCGAATCTAGACGATATTAAGACCACTGATCCCAATATGCAAGGTCGGACCTTTCAGTAGGGGACTAGCATATGGCAGATGAAGAACTTATGGGCCAAAGACCATCTGGTCACTCGCATCGTCTAACATAACATCATCCCCAAGACTGGAAGTTACGGTAAGATCTATCCCCTCCTCTAGAAGGCTATCTAAGCCATTATAGGTGGTATCTAGGTAAACCGGGCTATGGTGATCATGGCCCACTTTGTGAATGCACGAGTAGAGATACGGTGGAGCTACATCCCTTACTGTCATCCTTTCACTACCGTCTTCAAACGATTTGGGGTGAACCTCTGAGGTGAGCCAATACAAATTGATATACCCCCATCATTGGTAAGGCCCCTCTTAAGAGGATAAGGATTAATGAGCTGACCATAGTCTTTGGAGATAAACAATAGGGGTGTTACCTAGTGGCATGACCGGGCAACCAAAGACTTGATGAAGAGACTTCGTTCGGCACGACCATGCCGTTTGGAATCTATCCTCGTTCGGCATAGAGGGTCGTTCGGCACAGTATATCGTTTGGCTTCTATCCTCGTTCGGCATTGAGGGTCTTTTGGCACAGCATAGTCGTTCGGCATTCCACACTGCTCGGCATCCTGACCTTGTTCGGCATTGAGGGCCGTTTGGCACAGTATATCGTTTGGCATTCCACACTGCTCGGCATCTAGACCTCGTTCGACATTAAGGGCCGTCCAGCATGGCAGTGTCGTTCGACGTTCAATGTCGTCCGGTATGGAGCTCGTTCGGCATTCGTGTGACATTGGGCACTAGCATGTCATTTGGCATACAATGCCCGTTCGACATACAATGCCCGTTCAGCATTCCAGCCTCATTCAATATCTCCCCTCGATCGGCATCGGTTCTCGTTTGGCTTGCACTCTTCACTCAACACATCGCCTCGTTCGGCATTTAGGAAGTGTTTGGCATTTGCGGACCTGCATTAGTGGTTCGGCATGCATAAGCCGCTTACTTTGGGCTGAGATATAGCTACTAGGCCCATCAGGGAAGTCCAACCCATTTTCGTCTATAAATAGAGAGGCAAGGGCACAGTGAAAAGACATTTTTCGAGAACACCGGGGAGACTCTACCGCATTCAAGACTCATTCAAGACTTATCTTCTTTGCTTAACAATTGTAATCAATATTTTCTGTATGGATTATATCAGTAACCAGTTGATAAGTAAAGCAATAAAGATTAACCTCAAAGTGGATGTAGGCAATTACGCCGAACCACCATAAATCTGGTGTTCTTATTTTCTGCATTTAGTTAGCATTATGTTCACCGTTTACATTTACTTTCTTCATTAATCTCTCTACATAATCTCTCTTAAGGGTGTTAGTGACCAATTCTGGTGCTAACATTTTGGTGCTTTCACTGAGAATCGAATTCTTAGATCGATAGGATGTACTTTGTAGCTACTAGATTGAAAAATCCCCCGAAGGAGATCTGACTTATTCATTAGACGCCCGTTGAATCTATTCATAGTTCCAACCGATAACTCTAATATGGACAGACCACGCACCCGATCAGCCTCTCACAATGCGGACGTCCACGAAACTGCTAGTGTGCAACAAGTTGGACCTAGCAACCGACAAGCGATTCAAGGCATAGGGCCCTCCACCAAAAATCAAACGGAAGTCGTTTCCCGAACAGAGTTCAACGACTTGATAAGAGAACTCAGGAAAAGTAGAAGGCAACTTGCTAAGCAGATTCAAGCCAACACTAATCTCATGACTCAGCTTGCCCAATGGCAGCATTAGAATGTGTAGGTAGCCCTGCTCCTTATTCTTCATCGGATAGCTCGACCTCAGCCGATGAACCTCCTAGGCGTAGATGCCGTAAGACAGAAGCTGCACAGGCAGGTGCCACCGATCGATCCGCCAGGGATCAGGCACGTGAGGAGACCGGACGCCCGACTCACCAAGACCCAAATCAAGACGGCCTTCAGGACGCACGCTTGGCCGACCGCCAGCAGGCGGGACATCAGCTCGAACGGTCCCGTGGAACGGAACCCAATCTTCCATCCTCCATATAAACTTTAGATTTATCAGCCATGGTCAGGCAGTTAATGAGAGAAAACCAAGGCTTGACCAACGAAGATTGGGGAGTGTCCAGGAGTCATACTTCCTTCACAGACATTATTCTACATGCTGAGTATCCTAGGAAATTCAGTATGCTGACTGTCCCAACCCACGAAGGGAAGACTGACCCTAGGAAACACGTGATGAGGTACGAATGGATGATGGATTCTACAAGGGAGAATGTAGTGACTAAGTGTTGGTGCTTCCCAATCACTTTGTCCAGAATCGCCACCATGTGGTTTACTCGACTTCCTCCGCAGTCTATATCCAACTTCGATGAGTTGGCGATGAAATTTGTTGAACAATTCAGGATACATGCTACTCGTCCAGAGGACGTGATGTCCTTATCAAGCGTGATCTAGGATCCGAAAGAGTCTTTGAAAACATACATGCAGAGGTTTCATGTTGCCGCCACTGAAATTAGCAATAAGACCACGCAATCTTGATGGCGGTAATGCGAGGTGTAGATCCAGACTCGGAGTTTGGAGATCCATTGGCGAGAAAGCCCCCAACTACGTTGGAGCGATTCTATTACAAAGCTCACCAGTTCATAAGAAGGGAGGAAGCACGATGGACGAGATGAGATAAGGCGCCAGGGCCTGTTCAGGACACTGTGAAAAGTAACATCGCCGTGAAGCAATCCGGCGACAATGCGGGAAAAGTTCAAGTTAATGTCCAGAACAAGCTTGGGCAATCTATGGGATTCGGAGGCGGAAATCCCAGAAAGAAAACAGTGATAGGGAAATGGAAGTTGAGGATTCCGACCTACAACGAATACACTCCCCTAAATACGTCTCTTGAAAACATTTACCTATCTACCTGTAACACCTTCCAATACACGCGCCCAAAGGAGTCCATTGAGGAAAGAAATGGACGGGGAAGTATTTTCGCTTCCATAAGACCCACGGGCATAATACTGAGGAGTGTAGACACCTCCATGATGCCGTAGAAAGGTTAATCAGGCAGAAAAAGCTGCAGGAGTTTGTTAAGAACCCACCAGAGGGTAGGCAAGGAACATTAGACCCCGGACGCGGGACGGCTCTGCGCCACCTAGAGGAACCTGCCCGGACCGTAGGTAGGTTGATCATAAACACTACATTCGAAGGACCTCATCCTGCAGACAAGAAATGGCATAAGATGGAACGATATGCTACCTCCTTGAGACATGCGAATTATGAAAGTTGTTCGAATGTGGAAGATGAAACCCTCGCAAAACAACAACGCATGATGACAGACGATATAGTGTTTAGGAGTCGAGATGCAGACAAGGTGGAGGCTCCTACTATTGATCCGATGGTCATATCTGCGAAGATCGGGCCAGCTTACGTCAAAAGGATTTTGATTGATTGTAGAAGCTCTGTCAACATCATCTTCAAGAAGGCTTATGACCAAATGAAGATGGAGACAAAAGATTTAAAACCATGCAAAGCCCATTTCCACTGCTTTAATGGTACCGCAACTGACGTGATGGGGTATATTGAGTTACCAGTTGAGCTGGGAGAAGGTGAGCGTAGGAGAGTACGAATCCTACCATTCATAGTAATGGATGTTGACTCTCCGTACAATGTATTTTTGGGTCGTCCGGCCCTGGCAGAGTTTAGGGCCGCTTTGGCCCCATGGAGTTTGGAATTAAAATTTTCGACAGACAAAGGAATTGGTGTAGTACTTGGCGATCAGGCGACCGATCATGCATGTTATGTGGCAAAGCTGAGTGAAGCTCGGCGGAGAGAAAAAGGCAAGGTTGCGAACAGCTCCATCCGCATCCTAAATACTGATGATTGACAAGTAGTGCCCAAGCCCTGGCTCGGGCGACATTCTCGGATCCTTAGAGACATAGATCCGAGAGATGATGATGGGGAACCCAGGGAAACGAATGCAAAACCGGCTGAGCTGGCGATCGACATTCCAGTCAGCCGGGATGACCAATCACGAGTTCTTAAGATTGGATCACAACTCGACCCTTCAGTGGCCGAGGACCTTATTGATTTCCTCCGAGCGAATCTGGATGTTTTCGCTTGGACACGTTCTGATATGTGTGGGATTTCTCCCACTATTGCGAGTCATATGTTGAACATAGACCCAAAATACGTTCCTGTGAAACAGAAAAGGAGAGGCATGGACCTGGAGAGGTCCGCTACTCTCAAAGAGGAGGTGGACAAACTCAAAGCCAATGGGTTCGTCCATGACGCCTTCTAACCCGAATAGGTATCTAACCCTGTGCTGGTAAGAAAAGCGAATGGGAAGTGGAGAACTTTTGTTGAGTACTCCGATCTGAATAAAGCATGCCCGAAGGATAGTTTTCCTTTACCTAGAATTGACCAGCTCGTCAACTCTACCGCTAGACACGAATTATTATCATTTATGGATGCGTATTCGGGATACAATCATATCCCGATGCACATTCCAGACCAAGGACACACCAGCTTTGTCACAGATGTGGGGCTATATTGCTATGTAGTAATGCCTTTTGGATTTAAAAACGCGGGAGCAACTTATCAGCGTCTGGCGGATCGAATGTTTAAAGACCAGATTGGTAGAAGATGGAAGTCTATGTGGATGACATGCTCGTGAAGTCACGACAGTCAAATGACCACATCCGAGACTTAGCAGAGATGTTTGATATACTCAAGAATTACGGATGAAGATCAACCCTTTAAAGTGTTCTTTTGGCGTTGCATTAAGGAAGTTCTTGGGTTTCATTGTGAACGCACGTGGAATTGAAGCTAATCCAGAAAAGATTCAGGCTATTCGGGACATACAAGTGCCCATAACTATAAAGCAAGTACAAAACTTGAACGGAAAGGTGGCCGCGTTGAGTCGATTCATATCCAGAGCCACAGATAAGTGCATTCCTTTCTTTGATGTGATAAAGAAAGGAAAGATGAATTTCGAGTGGAAGTCTGACTGCGAGGAAGCATTCCGAGCTCTGGTTAGACATCTAGAAAGTCCCACGGTGCTATGAAAACCAATTGACCATGAAATGTTGTATGTATACCTGGCAATATCCCAGCATGCTATCAGTATGACTCTAGTTCACGAGGAGGACCGAGTTCAAAAGCCAGTATATTATGTCAGTAAAAGTTTGACGGGGTAGAAAGAAATTATCCCAGGATTGAGAAACTAGCTTATTGCTTGGTTATTGCATCACGCAAGCATCGCCTATACTTCTAGGCACACTCGATCAGTGTTTACATCGATCAACCCTTGCGACAGGTACTCCAACGACCGAAAACTTCTGCAAGGATGTTAAAACGGAATATCGCTTTGGCCCCATGGAGTTTGGAATTAAAATTTTCGACAGACAAAGGAATTGGTGTAGTACTTGGCGATCAGGCGACCGATCATGCATGTTATGTGGCAAAGCTGAGTGAAGCTCGGCGGAGAGAAAAAGGCAAGGTTGCGAACAGCTCCATCCGCATCCTAAATACTGATGATTGACAAGTAGTGCCCAAGCCCTGGCTCGGGCGACATTCTCGGATCCTTAGAGACATAGATCCGAGAGATGATGATGGGGAACCCAGGGAAACGAATGCAAAACCAGCTGAGCTGGCGATCGACATTCCAGTCAGCCGGGATGACCAATCACGAGTTCTTAAGATTGGATCACAACTCGACCCTTCAGTGGCCGAGGACCTTATTGATTTCCTCCGAGCGAATCTGGATGTTTTCGCTTGGACACGTTCTGATATGTGTGGGATTTCTCCCACTATTGCGAGTCATATGTTGAACATAGACCCAAAATACGTTCCTGTGAAACAGAAAAGGAGAGGCATGGACCTGGAGAGGTCCGCTACTCTCAAAGAGGAGGTGGACAAACTCAAAGCCAATGGGTTCGTCCATGACGCCTTCTAACCCGAATAGGTATCTAACCCTGTGCTGGTAAGAAAAGCGAATGGGAAGTGGAGAACTTTTGTTGAGTACTCCGATCTGAATAAAGCATGCCCGAAGGATAGTTTTCCTTTACCTAGAATTGACCAGCTCGTCAACTCTACCGCTAGACACGAATTATTATCATTTATGGATGCGTATTCGGGATACAATCATATCCCGATGCACATTCCAGACCAAGGACACACCAGCTTTGTCACAGATGTGGGGCTATATTGCTATGTAGTAATGCCTTTTGGATTTAAAAACGCGGGAGCAACTTATCAGCGTCTGGCGGATCGAATGTTTAAAGACCAGATTGGTAGAAGATGGAAGTCTATGTGGATGACATGCTCGTGAAGTCACGACAGTCAAATGACCACATCCGAGACTTAGCAGAGATGTTTGATATACTCAAGAATTACGGATGAAGATCAACCCTTTAAAGTGTTCTTTTGGCGTTGCATTAAGGAAGTTCTTGGGTTTCATTGTGAACGCACGTGGAATTGAAGCTAATCCAGAAAAGATTCAGGCTATTCGGGACATACAAGTGCCCATAACTATAAAGCAAGTACAAAACTTGAACGGAAAGGTGGCCGCGTTGAGTCGATTCATATCCAGAGCCACAGATAAGTGCATTCCTTTCTTTGATGTGATAAAGAAAGGAAAGATGAATTTCGAGTGGAAGTCTGACTGCGAGGAAGCATTCCGAGCTCTGGTTAGACATCTAGAAAGTCCCACGGTGCTATGAAAACCAATTGACCATGAAATGTTGTATGTATACCTGGCAATATCCCATCATGCTATCAGTATGACTCTAGTTCACGAGGAGGACCGAGTTCAAAAGCCAGTATATTATGTCAGTAAAAGTTTGACGGGGTAGAAAGAAATTATCCCAGGATTGAGAAACTAGCTTATTGCTTGGTTATTGCATCACGCAAGCATCGCCTATACTTCTAGGCACACTCGATCAGTGTTTACATCGATCAACCCTTGCGACAGGTACTCCAACGACCGAAAACTTCTGCAAGGATGTTAAAACGGAATATCGCTTTGGCCCCATGGAGTTTGGAATTAAAATTTTCGACAGACAAAGGAATTGGTGTAGTACTTGGCGATCAGGCGACCGATCATGCATGTTATGTGGCAAAGCTGAGTGAAGCTCGGCGGAGAGAAAAAGGCAAGGTTGCGAACAGCTCCATCCGCATCCTAAATACTGATGATTGACAAGTAGTGCCCAAGCCCTGGCTCGGGCGACATTCTCGGATCCTTAGAGACATAGATCCGAGAGATGATGATGGGGAACCCAGGGAAACGAATGCAAAACCAGCTGAGCTGGCGATCGACATTCCAGTCAGCCGGGATGACCAATCACGAGTTCTTAAGATTGGATCACAACTCGACCCTTCAGTGGCCGAGGACCTTATTGATTTCCTCCGAGCGAATCTGGATGTTTTCGCTTGGACACGTTCTGATATGTGTGGGATTTCTCCCACTATTGCGAGTCATATGTTGAACATAGACCCAAAATACGTTCCTGTGAAACAGAAAAGGAGAGGCATGGACCTGGAGAGGTCCGCTACTCTCAAAGAGGAGGTGGACAAACTCAAAGCCAATGGGTTCGTCCATGACGCCTTCTAACCCGAATAGGTATCTAACCCTGTGCTGGTAAGAAAAGCGAATGGGAAGTGGAGAACTTTTGTTGATTACTCCGATCTGAATAAAGCATGCCCGAAGGATAGTTTTCCTTTACCTAGAATTGACCAGCTCGTCAACTCTACCGCTAGACACGAATTATTATCATTTATGGATGCGTATTCGGGATACAATCATATCCCGATGCACATTCCAGACCAAGGACACACCAGCTTTGTCACAGATGTGGGGCTATATTGCTATGTAGTAATGCCTTTTGGATTTAAAAACGCGGGAGCAACTTATCAGCGTCTGGCGGATCGAATGTTTAAAGACCAGATTGGTAGAAGATGGAAGTCTATGTGGATGACATGCTCGTGAAGTCACGACAGTCAAATGACCACATCCGAGACTTAGCAGAGATGTTTGATATACTCAAGCATTACGGATGAAGATCAACCCTTTAAAGTGTTCTTTTGGCGTTGCATTAAGGAAGTTCTTGGGTTTCATTGTGAACGCACGTGGAATTGAAGCTAATCCAGAAAAGATTCAGGCTATTCGGGACATACAAGTGCCCATAACTATAAAGCAAGTACAAAACTTGAACGGAAAGGTGGCCGCGTTGAGTCGATTCATATCCAGAGCCACAGATAAGTGCATTCCTTTCTTTGATGTGATAAAGAAAGGAAAGATGAATTTCGAGTGGAAGTCTGACTGCGAGGAAGCATTCCGAGCTCTGGTTAGACATCTAGAAAGTCCCACGGTGCTATGAAAACCAATTGACCATGAAATGTTGTATGTATACCTGGCAATATCCCAGCATGCTATCAGTATGGCTCTAGTTCACGAGGAGGACCGAGTTCAAAAGCCAGTATATTATGTCAGTAAAAGTTTGACGGGGTAGAAAGAAATTATCCCAGGATTGAGAAACTAGCTTATTGCTTGGTTATTGCATCACGCAAGCATCGCCTATACTTCTAGGCACACTCGATCAGTGTTTACATCGATCAACCCTTGCGACAGGTACTCCAACGACCGAAAACTTCTGCAAGGATGTTAAAACGGAATATCGAGTTGAGTCAGTTCGATATTACCTACCTGCCGCGAAGGGCCATATATGCATTTGCCCATCTCCAAGTTCGATAAACGACTCAAAATCTCCAAGTCCCCGGAGTGTGGACTGGAGTACTCTGAGTCCCCGGAGTGTGGACCAGAGTATAAATGACTCAAAATCTCCAAGTCCCTGGAGTGCGGACTGGAGTACTCTGAGTCCCCGAAGTGCGGACCAGAGTATAAGCGACTCAAATCTCCAAATCCCCGGAGTGCGGGCCAGAGTACTCTGAGTCCCCGGAGTGCGGACTAGAGTATAAACGACTTAAAATCTCCAAATCCCCAGAGTGCGGACGGAAGTACTCTGAGTCCCCGGAATGCGGACCAGAGTATAAGTGACTCTAAATCTCCAAAGCCCCGGAGTGCGGACTGGAGTACTTTGAGCCCCTGGAGTGTGGACCAGAGTATAAATGACTTAAAACCTCCAAGTCCCCAGAGTGCGGACTGAAATACTCTAAGTCTCCAGAGTGTGGACTAGAGGATAAATGATTTAAATGTCCTAGTCCCCTGAGGATGGACTGGATACAAGTGACTTGAAGTCATCGAACCCTTGGCGTGCGGACTGGAAAATATTCTAAGTACCCGGAGCGTGGAATAAAGAATGAGCAATGCGAAAAAATTATCAACTTATTTGAAGATGAATCGAGAGGTTCATGTGACTCGCAATAGCTTGGGTTTTGACCGCGGTTATACAGAAAACCAAACAACAGAAGTCTTCTGGAAGGAAAAAGAACCAAGTTTTATTCATCAAAAATAAGTTTCTACTACACCAACTCCGAAGCTCGGAGTCAAAAGTTTATTAACATGAACTACGAAAATAAATAAAAATAATTACATAATCTAAACTAACTCTCGATGAACGAGAGTGGTAACCTTTTTCCAGACGACTCCTCTCCCATGCATTTGCCCTTGACAATTTTCTTTGATGGCGAAGTGACAACTAAAGAAGTACAGGGGACTTCCATGAGCTTGGACCCGCTAGGATGGATGACCTTCAACGGCTTATTCAAAGGATCGTCCAGGTCCACAGCTTAAGGCTTGACTTTGATCTCGACCGTCTTTTTTCTCCTTCTCAAGCTGCTCCTTCATGCTCAATTTAGATGTGTGTTCAGAGGCGCCTGTAATTTCAATTTCATAACTCCCATCGATAGGAGAGGAAGCCTCAGACTTATCCTCATCAAGCGCTCCGATCACCTGAGCATCTGGACCGGGAGCCTCTCCTGCGTGAGTGGCCTCACTTGTCTTTTCCTTCACCTCCTTGGCGACATCGCCCCTCGGAGTGGGCTCTGGATCAGAACGGCCTGTACAAAATCATGAAAAACAAGCATTAGAACACGATGGCTCCTGGTGAAAAACGACAAATTTTGGAATGTTAAAGTGAAGGGTTATCTACCGGGTTCCACCTGGCTCTCAGCCGTCCGAGGGGACTCACGCTCTGGAATAGGAGACAGAATGTGAACGCCAAGGTCGGGGTCCTCCGGTTTATAACTGATGTGCTGCTCAAAGGGATCAAGTATCGGTCGATCGGCCGGCTGAGTGGCGCATGAACTTAAGACGGTCCCGGATGGACCAGCAATAGCCTCTTTCCCTTTCGTTGAGGGGGAGCCTTTGTAGTAAAGAGCTTTTGCCGCAGACAGGTCCAAAGGCTCGTTTTCCTTAAGAAATTCTTTTATCAAAGCTCTTCATCAACATCCTCAGTACCGAGTTTGACCTTTCTGATTTCTATTAAGGTCTCCCACGCCTCAGCTAAATATTTGGTAGCCCTCACCCAGAAAAGTTAAGTCTCGGTGCATGAGGACGCAGGCATTGAATTCTGCAATTAGCGGGTCGAACATGCTTTTGACCTCCTCCCTACCTGCTTCTTTAGAAGCCTCAAGGCGGGAGTCGACCTCCGCAGACGCTATTTTCTTGCCCTCTTCACGGGATTCATTCTTTAGCATATCAACCTTAGAAAATTCATCCTCAAGCTTCGCCTTCAGAAGTCGTGTGGCAACGATCTCGTCGCAATACCGTTGCGACACTTCTTAGGCAGCGGTCTTCTCCTCCTTTTCTTTGTAGAGTTGCTCCTCCAGCTCCTTAACACGGAGGGCAAAGGCGTCCCTCTCCTTCTGCACTGAGTTTTTCTCCAAAGCTAGGGCCCCATAGTGTTGGACCGCCTCGCCGACTTCTTTTTTATGGGTTGACTCCAGACGAGTAACGACCTCGGCCGTCTCTTTAGCGCTCTGCTGGGCGGCTTCAAGCTGAAACTTATACGAAGTAAGCTCTTCATCTTGAGCTTTGATAATATCTTTATCATGAATAGCCTCAAGCTTCATCTATCTCATGCTGACGCTCTATGGAAACTTCCGAAACTTTCTCGGCCAATGCACGAATGCATCATGTTGTACGTAGACATCATTGGTACAAGCGATGGCACTTTGCTTGACATGCCCTAGAATATGGTGGATCGTGGGAAGAAGCTTTAAGCCATCAAAGCATATCTTTGGAAATGAGGCCTTAAGTTTAGCAAGCCGTTCAACAACCATTAGATCGGTTACGGGAATAAGAGGAATCTGCTTGGAGACCGCAGGCGTTTTGTGGGGATCTCGAGATTGCCTGGTACTTGATGAACCAGAATGTTGATCCCGATGTGCCTCAGGCCGAGACCCCTTATGTCCAGATTTCTCTTTGTTGTGCTCCAATTGAGAAGGAGGATCGTGAGGATATGAGGGCTGTTTATAAGTTTTCCTTCGGTGTGATGACTCTCGGCAATGGTAGTCTCGATCGCCGGGATCATCTCTATCCCGGCACTTGCCGGAGCCCGAATCCTGGCCAGATTGGTAGAAAATCGATGACCTGCGAAGGCGGTCGAGTCCATGCATGCGCCCTATGTCACCTACACAAAGTTTTATAACAATGAGTTAGCAAAGAATAGGGTGACAACGGAAATTTAAGTGCAAGGCAAAGTGCATGTGTTTGTGTGTGTCCTAGTATTTCCCCCGACGGACCAGTTTCTTTACTAATAGTAGTTTTTTCTCCCTGGTTTTGGGGTTTAACGCTTGTATCGCCTCTCGCGGGCGAATGAAGCTTAAGGACCTCTGGATCGTCGAAGTCGTAGTTGAGTAGATCATCAGGTATGGAAAGGCTCGACAAGCCTTTTAGAGAACTTTATAAATGTTGCGAGGAAGCTTCTTTCTCCATTGCAACAAGAGTAACTTTAGAAGTTCCACCAACTATTTTCTTCCTTAGCCTGTATGTTAGTTTCTTCTTCCCCTTCGAAGGGGAAGGTGACGTCTCGATGCCAAGAACTTCGACTATGGGATCCCGAGTGGGACTAACGTTCTCATCTTGTACCTCGGGCATTTTAGTTTCCTTAATTTCCCCCTCTTCTAGTATGTCGGGGGCGTTATGTGTTGAAGATTCAGCTTGCGTTTTCCCTTTGCCAGAAGCAGGCCTGGATATGGTAACGCCCTGAGGGAGGCTTATCCGGCGACCTTCTACCAACAGCCCGAACTTCGTAAGCGTCTCATTTGAAATGAGAGTTTTGATATCCCGGTCTTCGGTGGGAAAGGCTCGAATGTTTTCGATGGCTTTAGAATATCCGGGGCCCTCGGGACGCAGATTAATACCTGAAAAGATGGAAGAGAGTTAGAAAATGTATAGCTACAATCAAACATGAGTGTCGATCCAGGAAAAAGACTTACTTCCTTCCATCCATCTCCTCGCAAAACTGGGGGGACAACGCACATAGAACCATTCTTGCTTGTACTAGGCAAATTTACTCCATGCCCCAGTCAGAATTTGGTACTTGTTATGCGGCTCGAAAAACATGAAAGATGGGCTATCCTTCCGTCTCTTGATGCAATATATGTATCGAATATCGCCCGAAGTCGAAAGCCTAGAGAGGACACTCATGAAGAGGATGCAAGTGACGTAGATGAATGTATGACTGTTCGGATGCAGTTGCGATGGAGCGATGTCAACATACTGCAGCACGTCTCGAAGAAATGAGTTGAATGGTGGCACGCTGCCAACCCAGCAGATGAATTTGTTGCAAGCTGTGTATCCGACTAGGGGTAAATGTGGACGATCATGCCCCGACGGAACTAATACATCGTCAAAGGGGATTCCGTGGACAGAACAAATCCGATGGAGCGTACTTTCGTTAATCTTTGAAGCCTGAGAATCAATTGGGTTATCTAGAAAAATCTCTGCCTCCAAAGCATCGGGAGCCAAGTCGGCAGATGTAGTCGCAGGGTTCGGAAAGTCTTGAGCGGGGGTAGTTGATGGATGTGAAGTATCTACAACTTCTTGTCGAGAGGATGGCCCAGATCTATCTGAGATCGTAGCAGAGCTAGATTTTCGAGACATCTCTAATGAAGATTGAATCTAACAGAGCACCTATTTGAGCTATACTTGAAAAATAATCGACGTTAGGCTTAACAACATAAATATTCCCCCCGTGTGGTGTGCGAACTAGTGCGATCTTTCAAATGTAAGTGCCAAGCAGTGAAAAGAACTGGATTAATGAAACAAGTCTAAGCTTTGAATTGTCATCTTCGAAGACCTTCATCGCCGACCTTCTACGAAAGCTTATCATAAGACAGTTTATATTTTGAACTCAACATTATCACTGCATTTGAGGGGTTATCAACTATCAAGCAGGTTAAGTCCAAGTTTTCGGTTGTTTAAAACACAGAAGTTTTCAGTCCGGATTATTCGATGTGCTTTGTTGTTTAAGTCCATCCTTGTTCACTAACATATGTTCAGGCATAGGATGTGTAGGTCAATTGAGCATTAGGTTCGACTAACGTTGCTGTTGTGCACAACTCCTGTACCACCCACCATTGCCGTATTCGGCACAAAAGAGTCATGACGAACCACTACATACCGAGCCGCATTTCTCGGCATCCGATACTTCCCTCTGTCCTCTCCACCGTTCGACATTAGGGGGAATGCCGAATCACCCTCATGCCGAGCCGCATCGCTCGACATTATACTCTCAACAACGATACCCTTCCACTTATCCACTCCACTGTTTGGCATACGGCGAATCGTGCCGAACCAAAGTTACGCCGAGCCGCAACGCTCGGCACTCCGTCCTTAACAACAATTTTATCCTTTTCCTCCATCCCTACCGAACGACATGATCGAGTCGTTCGGCAAGTCATACCGGGCCATGTCGATTGGCATTCCAGCCAATTCCTGCTCCTCCTCTATTTTTCCCTCCAACCTCGTTCGGCATGAGGGAATCATGCCGAGCCACAGCGGTATATCTTCAACTAACTCCCTCCTTCACGTACCTCTGACCTTTTCTTCTTTCCTCCACACCGCCTAACCTTAGGACATATCCTAATCATGAGTCGATTCCCTCATCCGCACGATACCTATTAGCCACGATTCTACAAAAATTCACGAACTTGAACCACGTGCTAAATTTTTTGGTCAGGTGAAAGCATTTAAAGAGAGGGGACAATACCTAATAAATGGCTCAAAACTCGGGAGAATTCTAAAGTGAGGAGCGTGGTCTTAATTAGTTTCGAATGAGTTGGGAAAGGAGTGGGGCAACGTACGATACTTGAGGAGGGAAGGGTAATTAATTCTTTGGAGTTTGTTAAAAAGCAAGGTTCGCAAATACGGGATAGCGGAGGTAAAAGTGAAAAATAGAAGAAGAAGTGAAGTGCCGACCTTTATAGGGAGAAGAAAGGAAGTCGAAGGGACAATGCCGGTAGAACTGGTCAAAGTGCATCCCTCGTTCGACATCATCTATATCGTTCGGCATTTATATGACGTTCGGCATCGGCATGTCGTTCGGCATACACTGACTCAATCGGCATTTAAGAGAAAGTACCATCGAGGAAATGAAACCAAGGCTTGTAGTAAAACATGGAGGACTCGTGACTCAAAGCGCATCATGTTCATCCATATAATACGCTTTGGGGGGGCAAATGTTACCCAGTGGCTTGACCGGGCAACCAAAGACATGATGAAGAGACTTCGTTCGGCACGACCAGGCCGTTCGACATCTATCCTCGTTCGGCATAGAAGGTCGTTCGGCATAGTATATCATTCGGCATCTATCCTTGTTCGGCATTGAGGGTCGTTCGGCACAGCATGGTCGTTCGGCATTCCACACTGCTTGGCATCCAGACCTCGTTTGGCATTGAGGGCCGTTCGACACAGTATATCGTTCGGCATTCCACACTTCTCGGCATCCAAACCTCGTTCGGTTTTGAGGGCCGTCCAGCATGGCAGAGTCGTTCGGCATTCAATGTCGTCTGGCATGGAGCTCGTTCGGCATTCGTATGACTTTGGGCACTAGCATGTCGTTCGACATACAATGCCCGTTCGGCATTCCAGCCTCGCTCGGCATCTCCCCTCGACCGGCATCGGTTCTCATTCGGCTTGCACTCTTCACTCAACACATCGCCTCGTTCGGCATTAAGGAAGCGTTCGGCATTTGCCGACTGACATTAGTGGTTCGACACGCAGAAGTTGCTCACTTTGGGCCGAGATATCTAGCTACTAGGCCCATCAGGGAAGTCCAACCCATTTTCGTCTATAAATAGAGAGGCATGGGTACAGTGAAAGGGACCTTTTTTCGAGAACACAGGGGAGACTCTGCCGCATTCTTATTCAAGACTTATCTTCTTTGCTTAACGATTGTAATCAAATATTTGGTGTACGGATTGTATCTGTAACCAGTTGATAAGTAAAGAAATAAAGATTAACCTCAAAGTGGATGTAGGCAATTACGCCAAACCATTATAAATATGGTATTCTTATTTTCTGCATTTAGTCTGGCATTCTGTTCACCGTTTACATTTACTTTCTTCATTAATCTCTTTTAAGGGTGTTAGTGACCAATTCTGGTGCTAACAAGGAGGCATGGCCAGCACAATGGATTAGGGACCTTGGGATGATCAGCAGGCCGTAGGGTATCAACAACAGGCCCATGGTTATGGCACGATTCAAGAGTACCAGCATCGGATCCAGGTCGACCTTCCATTGGTAAGCCAACAATAATAGGCAATGGAGGAGAGGCAATAGGAGATGTAGGCGAAGCAGCAAAGGCAGGGGCAGGAGCTTGGATGCTTGGCCGCAATGATCCGATCGCTTGGGTGCGGCTATGGCTCTTAACTCTCATGGAGGACAATCTCCTAATCCGTAAATGGTGGTAGTTAGCGGCTAGTAGTAGTATTGTATTTACTTCCAATAGTTTATTTCTTTTAGCTTCGGTTGTAAGCATTTGTTGCCTCTGTTGTATAAAAATGCATACAATATTAGTTGAAATGTTCTTTTTATGTGTTTTTGTATAGACCGCAATATTACAATAAAAACAAGGAAATTTCAAAAAAAATGTTAACTAATGTAAGAGAAAAGATAATAGTAAAGATTGGAAGTTATGAAATAAATTAAGAAAATTTATTAAATTAGCTGCTAAATAGGATCTAAGTCCCAAAAAATAGAAAAAATATTGGGAGTAAATTTTGGCAAATGAAGGATAGAGAAAGGTTGTTACAAAGCCATGGATTAATGTCCTTGTACGTAAAAAGCCAAAATTTATAATGAACTTTTGTATTCGTTGTTGTTATAAATAAAAGAAAAGTTTTTCAAATTTAGATAAAGTTCACTATGGATGTTAAACTATTGACTAAACCTCGATTCCGTGCGGTGTGGCACAATTACAAAATGCAACATAATTAACATGAAGGAATAGTTGATGGGTTAGTTTGTATGAATTCTACTGGGCCTCAATAGTGGCAGTAAAATAAAATATGTTAGAGAGAAAAGAAAAGGCTATTTTAGCTGTGGGATCTTTTTCCCACATACTTTGTCGGTAAGTGAACAAAAAGTTAATTTCGAAATAACTCCTTTTAAAATTTTAAATTAAATTTTTTTCTATGCAGACTATACTTGGAAAAGTGGGAAGGAGATATCTGGGAAAAAGAAAAGGTTTCAAGGTACAATAGGAAGTTGGATACTCGAGCAAAATGGTGAACAGATGGAATTCTCCATCTAAATGTTTTCCCAGCATAATGAAAATGAGCTTAGAAAACTAAATTTTTCGAACTTGGATATTGCAACGGTATACTAAGATTTTAGATGATAGGAATTGGATGAAAAAATGATGGAATTATACTTCCATCCGTGGAAGTGTGGGAAAATTTGGATGCAAAGACAAAGTTTTTGAATTTCAAAATTTACATACATGTTGAACTGCCAGTATATTTATGATATTTGCGTAATATTTTCAAAACTGTTTTAAGAAGAAATGCATTCATATAGGAGGCGCCGATCAGAGTTATTTTGCATGCATATTATATGTATTATGATCCACCATGCACTTGTACACAATTAGTTGTAAAATTGATTGTAGACTAATTGGTTGGTTACCTTAGAATGGTTGTGTGTTATGCTACATTATTCAGCTTTTAAGGAATTTTGGAGATGAAATTCTTTTAAGGAGAAGTATGTTACATCCCTTAACTTTTACAATAATTGACTAAAAAATTGATTAAAAAATCAGTAGCGTCAGAAATAGAATTTACAAATGTCATAATTTGACTTGCATCATTGGATTCATGGCAATTTTCTGATCAATTTTTCACATATAAGTTTTCTGATTAGAATTAAAATGAAAAAGTTATTGATGTCTAAAGTTTTAAACTGAAAATAATTATATATACAATTATAGTAATAAAAATATTTAGCTAGCATTAACTACTATTAGTTAAAATTAAAGAATAATTAACATTGCTAAAATATTAAGAAAGATGATAATGGAAAGTAATTATATTGATCGGTTTAAGGAGGAAGTAAATAAAACAAATCGAATGACAATAATTAGTTACAGCAATAACACACAACCAGTCGACCCCAAAAGCTTGTCGGTCGACCGATGCAATTGTAAAATTGAGAATAAACTGTGGCGTATGGCCCATATTCAATATAATTTAATCGAACGACGGACATTTATTTGAACCCCTATGAGTACTAAACTAAACCTCACTCTTCTTCTCATGTTTCCGAAGTGATGCCGAAGCTCTGCCATTTTCTCATCTCCATAAAATTCTAAATTCTTAAGAATAGTAGCTTATATATATACTCGTGGAGAATCGTAGAGGATGATCGAGAAGAAGAATAAGGTCAAATCAAATCATCAAGCCAAGGTAAATTATAAATCTAGATCTAAAATGTAAATTAAACCCAAACCTCTTTTCTATTCTAGATTTCTGATAAATATGTATATGCCTACAGTGTATATATCCAAATTGGAAGAAAAGGGAGTTAACCTGGAATAACAGAGATTGGATCTGGAGATTTGAAAAGATAAAAAGATAAGTGGAAAATTATGTATTTTATATAATATTGGATTTATATCATTGTAAATCTATTCATGTACGCCAAAAATGTAAATTGGAGTTATAGGATGAAATCGTATGTGTAATGAATTTATAAAACCTGCCTATATATTATGTGATTGTAACTTGAATTATGCATGTGTGTGAATCTGAAAGTATTGGATAATAGTAGTTCCTGAATTTAGTGTTGGGTAGCATAAGTCCTATAATTTGATAGATTATATTGCAATTATAGATTCGTTGATTAGTTGATTTATGCAAGTAAATATAAATTATAAGTAATCAGAATATATTTTTGGATTTAAATGGTATTTTAATCCTTTGGAATGTAGGGTGTTATAATATACATTTCTTAGATTATCGAGTTCATATTTTCAATTAAATGCATATCATTTTAAATAATAAAAAATACTTTTAAAAGAAAGAGATGTATAAAATATAAATATTTATCATATTTTGTACTGTCTATTTCAATAACGACGAAAATGTAATTCCTTGTAATGCCAAATATAACACAAAATCTCTATTTGCATAAGATATAAAATTTCACAATATTAACCTTTCCTTTTAGGGAGATGTAGTTCTAACACACTAAAATGCAGAAATCCTCTAAGAAGAATTAAAGAATGGTAAATGTGACAAGTAAAGTGAACCATTAAAATATATGCAATAGGAATAAGGTAGAATAAAAAAATATCAAGATAGAAATCGATTAATAAAATATAAAGATAGGCAAGTAATAATTTAAAATAAAAGGATAAAGGAATAGAAAGAAAAGTTCAATAAAAAGAAATAGGAAGTAAATGGGAAAATGTATTTAAACATTTTAAAAGAAAGTGGTAAACGACCTTCAATTAAATAAGGTGTAGATGCATAAAAAAGTAAAGAAATATGGTTAACATTGAATAGTAAAGGCATAATAATTAAATAAGAATAAATGCAGATACACACACACATATACATGTAGCCTCAGGTATGCGTTTGTTGTTGACGTGAATTATTAAAGTTAGTAGATAACTTAGTGAATAAAAATGACATAGTCATTAAAATGGGTTTGAATGTGAAGTCAGTAGTGTTACACAATAGAAGTCCGTCCACCACAAGAGGCTACCCGCAGCTGTGTACACATTATACTGATATAAGACATATCCAACTATAGGACCCGTGGAGTTATATATGCTTGCGTATAGATGAATGAATACCACGGTAGAGTATGCTTCAATCATTTGTAGGGGTACTGTCTTGATTGCATTAGGCAATCTTAATGAGATGGTAAGCAAGGCCCAATGCTATGTCAGTGTGTTGGTACCAAATTAGGGAATATGAGTTATACATAGGTTGAGTATGTCATCGGTGCTGAGTTGCCAATGGAAAAGACAGGGGTTACATCTAACGAACTACACATTCAACTAGTGCAGATCATGCTTAGATCACGCATCGCCATAGTTGTTTGTTGTTTGCTTATTAGGGGCAAGGCTAGATAACTCTTAAGAGATGTCTTTCAAAATGAATGGGGTATCACATAGAGCCGAGTCCGTAATAGTTCGAGAAGCCGAGTCCTTTATAGTCCATGAAACTGAGTCCATGATATGAAGCAGACAAGTAGAAAATCCCCAAGATGAAATAAAATACGGCAAAACTATTGTGACACCCTCATATTAGGCATTGAAGGAGTTCTTTGGTATGCACATCAATGAGGACCTAACACTACACTGATGATAGATCCTGATAGGGTGTTGGGTTAGGGATACTAGTGATGATAGTATCTTGGTCCAAAGAGGGACTGTGATACATACATACACATGTGTGTGCGCGCATATGTATATGTATGTACTTATGGTCTACTTTGGGTAGATGGGGATTATCATACGCATATGTGGAGTCAAGACGGGTAATTAAAATAAAAGGACATAACATGTGATAGAAGGAATTGGCATAAACTAATGTTATGTATGTAAAACGCATAAGTTACCACTCAGCAAAACATTGTTCTGATCTATAACATCCCCTATCTAGAGGCCCAAAGATAAACGCTACAGATGCTGCAGTCATCCATAGTATTAACTTTCGACGAGCAAATACGGCCATGTTAATGGTATCCATAATGTCAGAAGCACTTGAATATAAAACAAAACCACAGATTTCAAAAACAACATTTTAGTGATCACATTTCAAAAAACATATTCCATATGCAAATTACATAATCCCATAACCGTTTCTCAGGTTCAGATAAAATATAATTATTACACAAATATGCCAAGAGCAAAATATGAAGATGTCCCCTTGGTTGACTGGAGTACTATATTGACATAACTATCTTAAATACAACACAGTAGAAATAAACAAAACAAAACGGCAACTCCTAAATAGCTATTTGTCGGCCACCTGCTCATCTTCGGAAGCTTTATTCGTCAACCAACTAAAACCTGTAAAACTTCAAACCTCAGCCTACTCAAATTAATTTTGACCACCCTAGAGTTAAAGGGGAAAACATAAACTTGGAGTCAAACATAAAGCCTGTTGTGAATAATACTGTACATCTCGGTTATTTGATACTAAGTGAGACCATGCTGCCTAGCGGAACGAGTTTCCCCTCACCAATATCATTTTAAAACATATCTTTTGCAAATCTTTATCCTGCAACCAAAACTTGTTAAAACTGTAAAGCATTATTATGTAAACATACATATCAGGTAATAAATGAACTATCTATCCTAATACTATAGTTTTGTTTGGTTAACTACCAAACTTTGGCTGACTCGGACCTACCAGATAATATAATCAAAATAATCCAACACCTATTAGACACTCCTCTTTTGGAAGGCCTGTCCCTAACTATCTGTTTAATACTCTTCTTTTGGACTGTATGTCCCTAACTTAACATCTCCTAGGGTCAGTTGATAGTAATGGTTTTACGGGCTCAACAATAACCTATCTATATACAAACATATATTCCCTTCTGCGTGTAACCATAATTTTAGTCTTTCCTGTGACAAAGGCCTGCACACTGGAATTTTGAACTAAATTAGCTGGGGCTACTAGCTAATGTATAGGGTGCGACCATATACCATTCTCATCTGGTATTTTAATATCTGAGTCATTTTATTTTCCTTGAAAACCTTTTCATCTCAAATTGATTTAAAACCTTTAAACAAAACTTAAACAGGGAATATATATAATATATGCTTTACTCAAAATCACCTTGCCATGCTATACATACTTTACCCATATCTTTGTTGTTGAAAACATTTAAACCTTCGGAAGTACCCATCTCGATCCCATTGAAAGTATCACATTCGTAACCAAATAATTTTTTTTTCATGTAGGCCGAAAGGCCAAAACTTTCCTTATGCGACCATTTACATAAATCTTTGGAAATAATTGAAACATCTTTCCTCCGAAAGCTAAAAGCCTTAAACATCTTATCTTTGAAACCTTTAAACATTGCCTTTCAAAACCATTGGAAAAATATTTCCTTAAACCTTTGGAAACCATTGGTTAAACCTTTCGAAACCATTAAGGAACCACCTCTTAGAAACCTTTCAAAAAAAATCTTTCGAAAGTATCAAAACCTTAAACCTTCCGAAAGCATTTGGGTTCAATTTTTAAAACATGTGAAAACACTTTTCGAAACCATTTAAAACCATTTCTTTCGAAACCTTTGGCTTAATCTTTAAAAATCTCTGAGGGCCACAAACAACAAGGTCAGAAGCAACTCGTTCGAAAGTCAAAACCTAAGAAAAGAAGCGATGGTGTCGAAACCAACTTTCCGAAAGCATTGGATAAGCAACAGGGTTTTTATAAAACAAAATCAACTCTTTCGAAGGCATTTCTTCAAAAGATAGAAAGTGGCAGTTAAAGCTTCGACCTAGTCAAAAGCGGTTATTTAAAAAATGAAGGCGCAACCATTTCAAAACATTTCCTTTAACCAATTCGTCTCAACATAAAGCCAATCAAGTCGAAAGCAATATAGTCGAAAGCAAAGCAGGCGTATTTTCAATTTAAAGCAAAGTAGCTCTTTGACCTCCTTCGAAACCCCTCGTTTCAACCTCATACATCCGCCTTCTTTGCAATTCGCTGCGCGCCAAGTCTTCAATGGCATGCGCATTGGTTTCAAGGGTGATGGAGGTGAAGGAACTAAATCAAAAGCCATCTAATTTGGAAGCATGATGCCGAAAGTGGCGAAACATATTTTTTACATATAAAACTGATTTTTAACCTTTTTAGGTAATCTTTTTAACTAATCTCCCTTATTTTTCAAAATCTTATTGGCTGCTAATTTTTCTTTTCTAAAAGCACTGCCAAAATTTCAGAACTAATAAATTTAAATCATATACCAAATAACTCTTCTCCTTTTACAAAATATATAAAACACTTAAGTCCTATACCTTAAATAATTTTATATATTCATCAAACACTTTAAAATATTCTACAAAAATTCTAGAAAATCATTTTCATTATGTTTCCTAACAAATATACAATTTAGACCCAAAATATTAATTATTTAGCCGTAAATAATTTAAAACCCAAATAATCATTTTCTACACTAGAAAATTAATATAAAAATCACACTAATTTATAAAATTATGAAAATTGAAATTCATCTCTAAGATATCATTTATGATCTACAACTAAAATTTCAAAGCATTTGGATGTCATTAAATAGGGTTTTAACATCAAAACATATCATAAAATCCATATAAATAAGCATAAATCATCAACAAGCATATATAAACATTTTTGTCCTCAAAATCATAACTATACTATGCAAGATAATAATCAGATTTCCTTCAAATCGAAATTTTTTATAACATAAGAGATGTAGTCATTATTCACCTTAGATTTTAAGATTAAGGATTTGTAATTTGATCTTGATTAAGTTGATTTGATTCCTCCTCTTGAAATCCTAGCTTTATCTTCTCTTGAGCTTGCTAATGGTGGCAGGCCTTAACTTATATTTTGCTTGTGAGTGTATGAATGAAAGTTGGAAGTAAATTCCTAAGGGTTTAATGTGTTAGAATGCTATATTTCCTATTTTACCCCTCATCTATTTGCCTTAACACTTCATTCTTTTGTTTATTTGTCTATTCATTAACATGACTCGGCTATCCCTTAATTAAATCACAAATCTCAATCCATTAATCAACCTACATTATTTAATTTAATTTAGTTAATTAAGCATCCTAAAAATGTTACTAAAATATGGGGTGTTACAGTCTCCCCTCCTTAAATAATTTCGTCCTCGAAATTATGATAACGTACACATCAAAAAAATTAAATGTAAGAAAATATCATCATACAAATAAAAATAAGCGTATCTGATCCTGCTCTCAGCCTCCTAAGTAAAGTCTCTCTCATCGTTGCTCCACTGTACTTTCACTAATCTTACTGTCTTGTTCCTTAGCCTTTTCTCATCTCTCGCAACTATCAGAACTGGCTTTCTAACTATAGTCAACTCTAGTTCTGCTAGTAAGTCGTCTAACATAGTCAATGCTATAGTAGACTCTGGATCTCTAACCAACTTGCGGGAGATTTTCATAGTCTTCCATACAAAGATTCAAACGGTGCCATCCCTATACTAGTCTGATAACTATTGTTATACAAAAACTCGACTGGGTGTAGATGGTCTTCCCATGATCCCTTGAAGTCTAATGTACAAGCTCTTAACAGGTCTTCCAAGATCTTGTTAACTCTTTTTGTTTGCACATCTGTCTGTGGATGGTAAGAAGTACTCATCTTTAGCTTGGTTCCTAAAATTTCCTGTAAACTCTTCTAAATTCGTTAGTGAATAAGGAATCTTTATCACTTACTATACTACAAGAAATTACATGAATTCTAACTACATTCTTCATAAATAACTTAGCAAATACAGGTGCCGTCCTATTTGACTTAACGGGAATGAAATGGGAACTCTTGATCAATTTGTCCACTATAACCCATATACTTTTATTTCCTCTTTTAGATCTTGTTAACCCATTTATGAAATCCGTAGAATAGAATCCCACTTCCATACCAGAATATCCAATGGTTGTAGCAACCCATTTAGCTTCTGATGTTCGGCTGTTACCTGTTGACAGTTAAAACACTATTTCACCCATAAGCTTACGTCCCTCTTCATTCCTTCCCAGAAGAAACTTCTCTTCATATCCTGATACATCTTCATTCCTTCTGGATGAATAGTAAACTTTGAATGATGGCATTCCTCCTTCCTAATGTCTCTTACATTCGGAACACCGATCTTCCTTTCTTTCTCAAGCACTCATTCTGGTCAAGATTAAAATCCTTCAAGTTTCGCTCTCCGTTCCATCCTTCAACTTCTTATTCCATTCAGCCAACATGGGATCCTCCATCCATTTAGAAGCAATCTTCTCAATTAATACTAGTCATGCTTCTAAACAAGATAATATAGCTGATTTCCCACAAGACCTAGCCTCGAACCTCCACTGCACTCTGCAAGTCGACAGCACTTCCAAATCTTTCCATTTTGCTATCATAACCAACACTTCATTATGATGCTTCCTACTAAGAGCATCTGCAACCTTATTACCCTTCCCTGGTGTGTACTCAATTCCAAAGTCATAAGCGGCTAAAAACTCTAACCACCTCTGTTATCTCGTATTCAGCTCCTTCTGAGAGAACAAATACTTCAACGACTTATGATCCGTATAAATCTCAACCCTCTCTCCCGAAAGGTAGTATCTCCACACCTTCAAAGAAAAAATAAATGCGACTAACTCCAAGTCATGAGTTGGGTATCTTACCTCGTGCGGTCTAAGCTGTCTAGAAGCATAGGCAATCACTTTGTCTTTTTGTATTAACACTGCTCCTAATCCAGTTCCAAATGCGTCTGTATAAACTACCAAATCTTGATTCCCATCCAGAATAACTAATACAGGTAAATGGATCAATAAGTGTTTCAAGCTCTGAAATGCTTTGTCACACTTATCGGTCTACAAAAACTTCACATCCTTTCACGTTAGCTTGGTCATCGACGCTGCTATCCGCGAAAAATCCTTAATGAACCTCCGATAATATCCAGCCAATGCAAGAAAACTTCTTATCTCAGTTACTATTTCTGGTCTCTTCCAGTTATCAACAGCTTCGACCTTATCTGGATCGACTGGTAACTCCTTCTCTGAAACCACATGACTAAGAAACTCCACTTCCTTCTTCTAGAAATGATACTTCAAAAACTTCGCTTTCAACTGATTCTGCCTCGGCATCTCAAGCACAATTCTAAGATGAACTTCATGCTTCCTTTCATCTTTAGACTATATGAAAATATCATCTATGAACACCATCACGAATCTATCTAAGTACTCTTTGAAATTTGGTTCGTCAAGTTCACAAAGAATGCAGGAGCATTAGTTAGTCCGAATGGCATAACTAACCATTCGTATGATCCATATCTAGTCCTAAACGCCATCAAAGGTATAACATCTTTTGCTACTCTAAGCTGATAGATAACCAAGAGCCAAATCCAACTGAGAAAATATCTTGACTCCACTCGATTGTAGAACGAATCGTCAATTCTAGGCAATGTATATCGATTCTTTGTTATCTTCTCATTCAGCTTACGATGATCGATACAAAAACTTAACAACTCGTCCGGCTTCTTAGCAAACACTACGTCTTCTCCCCAAGGTGAACTACTAGGTCTAATAAAATTCTTCCCTTCCAAATCTGCCAACCACACCTCTAGCTCTCTCATCACTATAGATGTCATCCTACTAGTTGGTTTTGCTCCAGGAAAAAGTCTATTTGAAACTCAATGGCTCATTTTGGTGGAAACCCTACTACAGCCTTGAAGACATCCATGAATTATCTAACCACGAAAACGCAATTCAACTCATCTTCCAACTCCACTACACCCAACAAAGTATTCACCTTATGACTAGGGCTTTCTGCGGTATATACAATCTGATGACTACAATCAGGGTATCTAAGTGATATTTTTCTATCATGGCAAAATATTCTAGCATCATACTTACTTAACCAATCGATGCCCATTATTATTCGAAACCTTATAAAGTCAAACATATGCAAACTACAAACAAACGTATGACCTAACAAACCAAACTCTAAATGGTCACACTTCATCCAAAGTGTCGCTACCTTTCTATCGGATTTGCAACCCTTAAGGAAGTAACTAAGTATGTGGGTTCTCGGTTAAGCTTATCTACCAAACAACGAGATATAAAAGATTATGATGCACCAGTATCAAACAGAATGCTAACAGACATACCACGAATCTAAGTGTACCTCCCAAGACTGACTTTCTTTTCTCCTACGTTGTTGGTCGTGATGTAATAGGTTCCAATGCAAATACCTTACCTCTTCCATCCTTAGCAGACTCTTTGCATTGATTATTATAGTGGCCAATCTGATAGCAGTTAAAAAATCTGATGTTCTTCTTCCTAATCACTTCCTTCGCCTTTCCAGTACGACACTCATTAGCAAAATGTCTCTTCTTGTTGCACTTGAAGCAAACAACCTCAGACTTTCCCTTCTTTACCGCTCCATCTTTTTGAGCACATTTCTATTGAAAGAACTTCCTCTTCTAGCCTTGCCCAACTTGAACCTCCTTCCCCTTACTCTTCCCTAGACAAGCAAGAATCTCCTCGTGTCTCAAAGCCATCTCTACAACCACATCATAGGGGTCTTTGATATGAGGTAATGTAACCCTTGCCAACTTAGGCTTCAACCCCTTTATGAACTTCTCATTTCTCTTCAACACAGTATCCACGGTAGCATACCCATTCCTAGCCAACTCCTCAAATCTTCTAGCATACTCCAAAACAGACATCTCTTCTTGCTCTAATTCAACAAACTTCCTGAGTAAAGTAGATTGCGCCATCACAGACAAGAACCTCTCCTGAAACTTTCTTCTAAACTTAGCCCATGTCATCTCCTCTTCATTTACTCCACCCGTCACACTATTCCACCAAAATAAAGCTGTCTTTAAGCAAGCCTCCTCCTTTTCTCATTATTAAGCCCTGCATCTGTAAAGATCCTCTCGTAATGCAACAACCAGTTCTCCACTTATATAGCATCCTTAGTTCCAATAAAGGGCTTCCCTCCAAGCCTAGCATAATCTCTACTCAAGATAGCATAATGGTTAACCATCAGAGCTTCTTGAACTCCTACACCCGCATTTCCTCCAACCACTCCAGTAGCAATTCTAGCTTGCATCATGTTCATAAAAAACTAATACATAGTTCCCATATCCACTTGTGGGACTCCAGCACCAACAATCCCTACTTGTGCCTGACCTTGGTTTCTCCTGGTGTTCAGTATGGCATTTCCATATGAGGTGGTACTTCCTTCAAGATTCGCTCTTCCACTTATAGTGTCCATATCATTATTCAAGCCTCGTGAGATACAAAAGAATATCCTAAGAGAGATATGAAACTGTAAATATAGCATACACTTATATATAGTAAATACAAGTATGTTACTATAACGTTATCCCATACACCCATCTTACTCTAATTCCTTAAGATTAGTTTTCAAAAATCACTTTTAGTTAAAGTTTTTCATAAAACTATGCTCTGAAATATGAAGATGTAACATCTCCTATCTAGAGGCCCAAAGCTAAGTGATATAGATGTTGCAGTCATCCATAGTACTAAGTTTCGATGACTAAATAATGCTATGTTAATGGTATCCATAATATCAGAAGCACCTGAATATGAAACAGAATCATAGATTTCAAAAATAACATTTTAGTGATCACATATCAAAACACGTGTTTTACATTCAAATTGCATAATCCCTTAATCGTTTCCCAGGTTCAGATAAAATATAACTATTACATAAATATGCCAAGAGCGACATATGAAGATACCCTTTTGGTTGACCAGAGTACTATATTGACATAACTATCTTAAATACAACACAACGGAAATAAACAAAACAAAACAGCAACTCCTAAATAGTTATCCATCAGCCACCTACTTATCTTTGGAAGCTTTATTTGTCAACCTACTGAAACTTGTAAAACCTTATACCTCAACCTACTAAAATTAATTTTGAGTACCCGAGAGTTTAAGGGGAAAACATAAACTTCGAATCAAACATAAAGCCTGGTGTGGATAATACTGTACATCTCGGTAATTTGATACTAAGTGAGACCATGCCGCTTAGAGAAATGGGTTTCCATTCACTAATATCCCTTTAAAACATATTTTTGCAAACCTTTATCCCGCAACTAAAACCGGTTAAAACTATAAAGCATTATTATGTAAACATACATATCAGTTAATAAATGAACTATCTGTCCGAACGTTATTATTCGGCTAATTACTAACCTTTGGCTGACTCGAGCCTACCAAGCAATATAATAAAAATAATCTAACACAAATTAGGTACTCTTCTTTTGGACAGTCTTTCCTAATTATCCATTAAATACTCCTCTTCTGTACGATCTGTCCCTAACTTAAGATCTCCCATGGTCACCTGATCCTAATGGTTTTGCAGGCTCACCAATAACTTATATGTATACAAATATATATTCCCTTTTGTGTGTAATCATAATTTTAGTCTTACTGTGACAAGGCCCTATACATTGGAATTTTGAACTAAAATAGCCGGGGCTAATGGCTAATGTATGGGGCGCAACTCTATTTCAGTCTCATCTGGTATTCTAATATCTGAGTCATTTTACTAAATTTTCCTTGAAAACATTTTCATCTCAAATTGATTTAAAACCTTTAAGCCAAACTTAAACAAGGAAAATATGTACTTTATGCTTTACTCAAAATCACCTTGCTATGCTATATATTACCCAAATCTTTATTGATGAAAACATTTAAACCATTGAAAGTATCCCTTTCGGTCCCATTGAAAGTATCTCTTTGTGACCAAATAAACCTTTTTTCATTTAGGCCGAAAGGCCAAAACCTTGCTTTCGAACTATCACATGATTTCCTGCGAAAGCTAAAACCTTAGACATCTTATCTTCAAAACCTTTAAACATTGCCTTTTGAAACAATTGGAAACCTTTCCTTTGAACCGTTCGAAACCTTTAGTTAAACCTTTCAAAACCATTAGGGAACCACCTCTTAGAAACCTTCCTTCAAAGCCTTCCAAAAGTATCAAAATCTTAAACCTTTCGAAAGCATTTGGGTTCAATTTGTAAAACATGTGGAAACACCTTTCGAAACCATTCAAAACCATCTCTTCCAAAACCTTCGGGTTAATCTGTAAAAATCTCTAAGGGTCACAAACAACAGGGTCAAAAGCAACTCTTTCGAAAGCCAAAGCTAAGTAAAGAAGTGATAGTGCCGAAACCATCCTTCTGAAAGCATTGGAGAAGCGGCATGGTTTCTATAAAACAAAATCAACCCTTTCGAAGGCATTGCTTCGATAGGTAGAAAGCAGCAGCTAAGGCTACGACCTAGCCGAAAGTGGTAATTTAGAATCAAAGGCGCAACCATTTCGAAACCTTTCCTTTAACCAATTTTTCTCAATCGAAATCCTATCAAGTCGGAAGCAATATGGTCAAAAAAAGTAGGTGTATTTTCAATTTAAAGCAAAGTAGCACTTCGACCTCCTTTGGAACCCTTGGTTTCAACCACATACCATCTGCCTTCTTTCCAAATCTTTGCACACCAAATTTTTGATGCCATGCGCATTGGTCTCGATAGTGATAGAGGTGGAGGAACCAAGTCGAAAGCCATCTAAGTCGAAAGCAGGGTGCCGAAAGTGGCGAAACATACATTTTACATGTAAAACAGATTTTTAACCTTTTCAAGTAATATTTTTGTAACGACCCAGAATTTTTGCCATTTGAAATTCATATATTTAATTAATTTTAAATATTCACGAATGAATTTTATAAGCTAAGTGAATTAAATTTTGAACATGAGGATTTAATTGGATAATTAAATCAATAATTTAATATTGAAAATTACAGAAATAATTGGAAATTGGGTTTAATGTGATTAAATTTGATTTATAAAGTTGTATTAAATCATATTGGAGTTAGAATGATATTATAGAACTTTTAAAATCGAATTAAAAGTTAATTTGCAAAAATTGAATATTTTAATATTTAGTTGACGAGTAAAGATAGCCATTTTTCAAATAGTCTCGGATTCCGACGAAACTAGTTTCATCGGATCTGTAATGTTATATTATTGTATTGTTTCAAATTTCATGTCAATCGGACTTACAGTTTTTCCGGGGCAAGCTAAAATGCGTAGAAATCGGTTCGAGTGAATTTTGAATTT
Source organism: Allium cepa (assembly GCA_030765085.1). Classification (NCBI taxonomy): domain Eukaryota; kingdom Viridiplantae; phylum Streptophyta; class Magnoliopsida; order Asparagales; family Amaryllidaceae; genus Allium; species Allium cepa. Next base: position 389,313,282 of record CM060937.1, read on the forward strand.
AAATAGTCGATTCAAAAACTTATCTTTCAAATTTGATTGAATTGGCTCTCGATATATATTCCATTGCGTTCGGAACGGAGGTAAAACATTATAAACGCCAGGTGGCACGCTTCGTTTGGAGTTCGGAAAAATTTCGGGTGAATAGTGCACGGAAATTTTCTATAAAAGGCTACATAATTCACAATTTTACACTCAAACCCTGGCTAGGGTTACAGCCGCCACCATTGTTATCAATGGCCAAAAATTGTTATCCTTCTTCCTCTATTTTCTTCAAATCCATCAGCTTTTAGCAAAAATCATCAACTGCAAACTTGTAGACGGCATCGAGATCTTGAAGATTAACGGTGGAGATTGGATTTGGAGCGTCAAGGTGGTCGCTAGGGGGGTGCGTCCTCCTGCCGTTCGTGCACGGATTTCAAGGCCTAGGGGAGACCGAGCTTCATCATTCTATGGCCGATGGTGTGTCGTGTGATGGGCTTTGGAGTGGTGGACGTTGATCATCTTCAAACGAGGCGTGGTGGTTGCATAAATTCGATGTATTGTGGCGGCCGTGGGTTCTTTGTAACATGGGTAGCATGGTTTTTGGGAAGAAAGGTATGGGCGGCCACGATCTCATCAAAGGGAACGAACGGCCTGGATGTTATAGGGTTAGAAATAAAAGAATTACATTGTAAATTTATATTATATAAATTCGTTTAAACTTTGTAAGGTGATAACTTTTTCATACGAGGTCGAAAACGCACGAAACGACTTGCGTTGGGTTCGTATTGACAAACACTACGCGATGGAACTGGATTGAAATCGATTGGAGCTAGTGAAAATTTTGGATAAAATTAAATGCGCGTTTAATTTTATTCGAAATAAACGCTGAAACCGCTATTGGAACCAAGGTGAGAACTTCTCACTCAATTGAAACTATTTCGATTTAAATTTTAAATAGTTAGATTTAAAATTTCTTGATTGTGTGATTGAATGATAAATTATTATCTATTGTTTTAAATAGACCCTATACGCCATATATTAAGCGGATGTTATTTATTAAAAACATATACCGCGATACCGCGATAATTCCATTTTGATGTGGAATTGGTATTATATATGTACTTGGAGTTGATTTTCCCGCATTACATAGTGGATGAGACCCTATTGCGCCACATAATAGCGGATAATATTTTATAAAACCCATATACCGCGATATTCCATATTGGAACGGAATTGGTATTGTGCTAACATCTGTGGATGCAGGGAAACAGGTTTGAGGGATCCAACTGGATTCCTCATCCGTATTGATTTATTTACAGATATTGTGATATATTCTATTATCACATGATATAGGATGTTTTAGATGCCGTGATTGTTATATTTAGTGCTGTTGCAGCATTGGGCATATTTTGAAAAATTTAAAAGGATTTTTAAAGTGATTTTTGAAAGTATACGTTTTATTAAAATTTTGGGATTAATTTATTTTAAATAAATAAACGTTATAATTTTAATGTTATAAAATTTATGATTTTTGAGAAATATAGTTAAATTGTGAGTTTTGAAATACGGAGTTAATGAATTTTATAAAATAATTTAAATTGAGATTTTTGAAGTTTTTATAAACGGTTTATATAAAAGATTTATAAAATTCAAATTTATAAATTAAAAATATTGGAATTTTAAAACGAATTTTTTTGAAAATGTTAAAATGGAGTATGTATGGATTTCATAAGTGAATGAAATTTATAGATTTATAAATTGTGAAGTTATAAAACGAATAGATTTTGTAAAATAAAAGATTTATAAGAAATTAACTTATAAATTGGATTTTGGGCATTTTAAATGAGATTCAAATAGAATTTGTAAATTAAGATATTTTATAAGTTGAAGTTTTTGTAAAATTATATAGATGTGAATTTATAAACTTTGTTTTATAAATCAAAAACCCAGTGAATTTGATAAGTTAATTATTATAGCTTATTAAAGGAAGTATATTCACGATTTTGGACAGTGGATAATCCTTTAAAATAAAATGTGTAGAAATGTTAAATTTGGTTAATGAAGTATATTCACGATTTTGGATAGTGAATGATATATTAAAGAAATGTTATAGGAAGTGATCTTTTAAATGGAATTAAAACGATTTGAAGTTGTTTTAAAATGTGTTAAGGATCGAAACCTTAGATTTCAACATTCATTGTTGAAATAGACGTTTTCGAGAAACAAGGAAAGATGGACTATAACACTGTTGTTATAGTAAATGATTTTCGAAAGGAAATGTTTTTTGTATAGTATTGGGATTTATATATCTATCTTAATTTCGAATCCCTATACTAGTGATTTTGGGTTGTCGTAACGATGTTTTACGCAACATTCGTTTGGACCCAAATAAATGTGTTTGAGAGAATGTTTTCCTTAAAAGAATAAAATATATACTTAATCGTGTTTTAAGTATATTGGATATTTTCTAAGTACTGAAAATAAATAGATTTGTGAATTACTTATTGTTAAATAAGTCTGGAAATGTTTTCCAATATGAAGTGAAAGAATTTGGGTTTTTATCTTTTAAAGATAAATTGAAAAATGAATAAGTATTTGGAATTGTTTTTCCAATATGAAATTGAAATGGTTTAGAGAATATATCTTTTTAAAGGCAAATTGAAGTGAATATCTGGCAAGTTATTTAATTTATGGAAAATTAATAAAAAGGGCCTAGTGATTGTTATGGTGCTGGATATTTGGTTGTTGGCCTTGATGGTTAAATAACCGACTGTCAATATTTACCTTTAATGGGTATTTGTTGTGAATTGCTTGAAATTTGAATTCTACACTTATTTTTAAAAATAAGCGCTCGTTATTCGGTTTAGCCGGGAGAGGACCTTTGTGTCATAAATCCCATTCCGAATAAGTGATATGTCGTAATGGATAGCATTTGAAGACCGGTGTTGAAGACCAGATATTTTTTAAAACGGAAGGATTACCGTCGAATGTCTCTACATCGGCTGATCTTCGATATAGAGATTTTATCACCCTTTGTGATGGGAAGTCTGGTCGTGATTAGTGAATATCCGGATTGCAAGGGCTTCTTTGGAAGTGCCTTCGGTTCTGTTCGAACCCAGAATGGACTAGTATGGATGTGTGTCCGACATTACAATTTGAGATGTAAAGCTGATTTCTATCAAATATATTTCTGTTGGTAGCGGAGTATTTATTCTCTTAGCTTAACACCCTTCTCAGAGACGTACGAGCTCAGAGGTTATGTAGTTGATGGTTACTAGTGATATATTCCCAAATTGGTAATGTGGCATACGAAGTGCTATTGAGCATTTGTTGATCAAAGCGTGGCTTTTGTAAAAAGCATAGCTTTGTGGACGAGACTTCGTCGGACCTCACATCCCAAAAATGGTTAAAACGCAGCAAGGTTATTAGGGGACAGCGCCCCCTTAGTGTATGTCATTTCCTTCTGGATAGAGGTGGTATTATGGTATGGAGCCCTGATACTTAATCTATGTTGTTGCTGCAAACTTATTATTTTGTGGTTGTTGGTGAATCCCGGGATAGGTCGGTTGCGACCGGGGATGGCATATTCATGTCAGTAGTTACCCAGTTAGAGGTAACCCAGCCTTCTGTTAGCAGAGATCCGGTTAGGTTCTCGGGGCGTCTTTCCAGAGTCGTACCTATGTGGCAATGGGAAGTTCCTTGGCCTGACCATTTGTTGGAAATCCAAACTCTAATACGAAACCCTGTACGGTTTTAGTTGTAGAACCTTCCATTTACTTATGGTGGCGCCCCACTGTTTAGATGGTAGCTATAGTAGGCATATGATACCGGTTGTATATTGGCTAAGATTTATATTGTACTTTCGAAATGTTTTCCTACACTTAGCACTTATAGTAATAATATCAAATAAATCTTTCTATGTATCAAAGAATATTTGACTATCATAAGGAGAAATCTCCTCCGATTCTGCATTTGCATTGTATGTATGCGAGAGGCCTTATGGTAGTTTCATTTTCTAAAAGCATTACGAATCTATTAAAAATATATATATTTCTTTGTTGATTTTTAAAGATAAACTGTTTTAAGTTCTCACACCAGTCCCATGACTGACCTGGAGTTTATTGTTCTCTTCCTAAACTCTGGGTGCCCATCATTTTTCACACGGGCGGTCAAGAGTTAGGTTATCAGGTCATTCTGGAATTCAGGAGACGCCGTAGAGATTTGGAGGCAAGCTGGATGGCATGGCGTATCAATTAGTATATAGTATTTCTTTTCCGCTGTTTGTTGTTGTAAACTCTGATAATGTATGTAATGTGATGTAATGTAATAACAGATATGATTCTTTGTTTAAAGATTATTCATTGATATATTATATGTTGTTCCGCTGCGATTGTGAGATTCTGTTATTGTTTCTGTTGTTTTCTTTTTCTTTCTCTCTTCTTCTATCTTCTACCTCTTCTTTAACCCTAACAGTATGGTTTTCCGGCACTCGATTGCTCGGCAGTTGATACAGTGGACGTATTAATGTCGACCTTCGGAAGTCGAAAATCTCGCTCGTTACAATTTTTAACAATCCTACCTTGTTTGTCAAAATCTTATTGGCTGCCAGTTTTTCTTTTTAAAAAGAATGGCCAAATTTTAGAATTAATTAATTTAAATCATTTACAAAATATCTATTCTCCTTTCATAAATATATAAACACTTAAGTCTCATGCCTTAAATAATTTTATATATTCATCAAACATTTTAGGAAATTCAACAAAAATTTCAGAAAGTCATTTTCAATATAATATACTTACTAACATATACAAAATTCAGACTCAAAATATTAATTACTTAGCCATAAATAATTTAAAACCCAAATAATCATTTTCTACACTAGAAAAATATGAAAATTGAAATAAGGTTTTCACATCAAAACATATCATAAAATCCATATGAATAAGCATAAATCATCAACAGGCATATACAAACATTTTTGTCATTCATAATCATGGCTAATCTATGCAAGATAAAAATTGGATTTCCTTAAAACCAAAAACATTTATGAGATAAGAGATGTAGTCATCATTCACCTTAGCTTTTAAGATTAAGGATTTGAGGTTTGATCTTGATTAAGTTGATTTGATTCCTCCCCTTGAAATCCTAGCTTTATCTTCCCTTGAGCTTGCTAAGGGTGGTCGACCTTAAATTTTAGTTTGCTTGTGAATGTATGAATCAACGTATGGAAGTAATTCCTAAGGTTTAGTGTATTAGAATGCTCTATTTCCTATTTTACCCCTCCTCTATTTGCCTTAACACTTCGTTCTTTAGTTCATTTGTTTATTCATTAACATGGCTTGGCTACCTGTTAATTAAATCACAAATCTCAATCCATTAATTGACCTACATTATTTAATTTAATTCAGCTAATTAAACATCCTAAATAATGTTGCTAAAAATATTGGGAGTTACACGACCTTCTTCTCATTACAACCCATATGATAGCTTTAGATGGATAGGTACTGGTGCAAGGCGGGAACAGTAGAAGAACGGGTTTCCTTATGCATGTTTGGCACTAACAAGTATACTAGTTATTAGAAGTGTCAGTCTTGGTCGATACTATATGATTTATTATTCTTTACTATTTCGCTGTGAGTTATGTTGTTAGTACATTGATATGTATTTACTTATTCATTTGTAAGATACCAAATCAAAGATTCGTACTTTGGTGGATTTGGGTTTTCGATTTAGTGAAAATTCAGACCAACTAGTTTGCGAATTGTCATATGAAGTCCATTTTTAACGACTCTATGTTCTATTTTCATTTCACTATTCCAAAAGTGAGATCGCATATTCTTAGAGTTAGAAACAATCTTCATTGAAGGCAGGCCCTTTATCATAACTCAATGGTCCCCTTAAGTCGACTTAGCTAAGAACATGTACTCTCTATTATCATCTGGATACATTTGTCAAATGTTTAGTTCTTTAACCCACGACTGGTTTGAATTGGTTAGCTAATCTAGTTGGTGATTTGAGATGTTTTGATGCAAATACCGTTGCAAGGCGAAAATTTGTTTATGCTAAGGGAAAGATTGATAGAGGGTTGGGTCGCAATTGTGGATGTGAGCTATAGTTGGAACTAGATACTTGCACTCTTGTTCTTGTTGTTCGTTCAATTATATTGCTTCCTCTTGCAAGCACAGTTTGAGTCTCTAGTTTCTGAGTTGTCCACATTACCTATCCTAGCAAAAACTCCCCGACACGCTAGCCTGTTGGGCATTGTTTCTTAAGCATCGCCCTACCTCCTTGGTTATGCTTCCCATCACATCTTATCGGTTCTTCATCCCCTGTCATCTTTGAAACAGCCCCGCTAAAGACCCAACTATTATGACCAAAAATCTTAATCATTCAGCACCATTTATTACATTTGTCACTACAGAAACAAAGCCGCCCCTATCCCTTGAATCTCAGTGGAGTAGTCCTTGGAACACTATGCAACTGAGATGTGATACAACCCCTAACATTATTATTTTAGATTCGTCTCGAATGTGAGCATCGATGCTTAATTACCAAGTTTCAAGTGAAATTAAAGCCCTTACTCTGAAACAGAAGGAGAACTAAGTGAGTGGAACAGCCTTTTACAAGAAGTTAAGACAGGAGTTGCATCAACACTTATAACTCTACTAACTACGTTCCCAACCGTACTCGCGTTTGTTTTGGGATATGCAGACGTTATAGGAACCTGTTTGATGTGTGTAGTGACACCTCTCCTTAGAGGGATAGCCTTGTAAAATTTTTTTAGGAGTTAGAGCAGTTCAGTTTTGCTTTAAAAGTGTACGGAACGCGCTTCGTGCAAGATGATAGCTCGCACTTTGCACGTGGATTATTATTTAGCAATTGTATATGTTTGGCACATTCAAAAGAAAATGGTTTGTAGAAATATTTAATCATATTTTGCATCGAAATCATTTTTTGTCGGTTTAAATTTTATTTCTAAGTTACGACATAATTTTTTTTAAGTTTGAAGTTTTATTTATATTGTTAATTGATAATTTATTTGTTAGATCCTATTTTCAAATGATATTAATGTTTAGTAGTATTTGCAGATGGACATTTTGAATTTTCAAAAAAACTTTATTTGCTAAATCCTATTTTTAAGTGATATTAAGATTTGATAATATTTATAGACGGACGTTTTGAATTTGTGAAGAAATTTAAGTGTTAGATCCTATTTTCATTTGATATAAGATTTGATATTAGGGACATTTTTGTTAATCCATGATAATATAAAAAATGTGACATCAAAAGTGTTACAACTATTAATAAAGATGTACCTTAAAATTTTTGTAGTTGAGGTAGAAAAAGTCGACGAACCGATATAAACACCGGCTAGCTTTGCTAAAAAAAATAAGATATGATAAAAAACATAACCAGCATTGTCCTTTATTTCAATCATGATTCTTATATAAAAGTTAAATTATATAATTCCTCTAAGACACAATGTTAAGTTAAAAAAAATGCACCGTGCCCTTGAGACATATGATGTGTCCTTCGAGTGAATTCTTTTGCGGACATGTAGACATCCATCAAAAATCAATTCTTGCATATCTTCCTTATTTCTAGTGCATCGACCAAATAGCAACAGTTAAGGTAGATCTTCCATCACATAAGCCTTCCCTTTTCTTCTCCTTCATCACAACCTCCTCCTTTGCTTCTTATTTCCACTTCTCTTTTCTCTTTTCTACGCTTTCATTCATAACTTATGTTAGTTGGGAAGGTACCTTTAATTTTCAACCTAAAATTTAGGTGGTTAGTCTTTAAATGACTATTCACAAATTTATGCTACTGACACACTAGTAATAAAGATTTACATCATGATGATTGATATTTTGCAGAGAAATACTTTAAAGAATCCTACGATTTTAGAACGAGAACACAACTAATACAAAAATCATAAGAAATTTGATGTTGATGCTATATGTTATTAACATCACATTGAACAATGTGAAGTTTATATTCTAGAAATTCACATCATCCAAGATATGGAGTAACATTGAAAGTTCCGTTTCATTTATCATGCTATGTTCAATCTGTATTTTTCTATTTTAAGAAAGATAGGGTTCAATTCAAATACTAATGTAACAACCCATATTTCTTTTAACTGTTTTAAATTATAAGATTTGATATGATTATTGAATAAAAATGGTTAGAGATAAAGTTTAATGACTTTTTATTGAAATTTATTGTACAATTAAAATTTTTAAATTTAATATAAAAATTATTTAAATAATTGAATTTTGAATTTAATATGAATGAAAATGATTCCAGAAGTTGATTTAAATTTTATATAAAAATGAATGAAGATCATTTACTTTCATAATTTGGTTCAAAATGTGAATAATTAGAATTGGGAAATTATATACATTAATTGATGAGTAAAAATAGCCATTTTCGAAACTGTCTCAGATTTCAATGAGGCCAACTTCATCGGATCCATAATAGTGAATTATTATAGGGTTTCAAGTTTCATAGCGATCAGACTTGTTGTTTGGCCTAGCGGCATGCTTCGTTTGGAGTTTTGATCTGTGCGGGTCTATCAAGCGAGATATTTCATATTTTAATAATAAATATCTACATCTTTATCTCAAACTCGTTCAAACCTGTATCCACTTAACCCTCTTATTCCTTCCTTTATCGTTTTCAACTGCCAGATCATCATTCAAATAAAAAAGGAAGGTCGATCAAAATAAGAAAAAAAACAGAGACCACGATCGATATCAAAGACGAAGTCATGATCTTTGCGAAGGAGGAAGTCGAGCAACGTGACTAAGGTGGAGGGCAACGCGCGACTAGGAAGGCTCGATCTTGGCTCGATTGATTTAGAGTTTCGCATGCCCTCGTGCGCACGTTGATATGTGGTCGGTCGAGGTCATCTGAGGCGGTGCGTTAAGGGAGGCGAGCATGAGGATGGAGCATGGCCATGGAGTGTTGGAGATCGCGATCTGTCTAAAAAATGATGGCAGTGGTCGCAAGCGGATGGGGAAGAAGACGAAGTCGAGTGAGAGAAGGAAGTTTAGCAACGGATAAATTTAAATTGATATTTAATTGACATCTGAATTAATTGATAGAATTTAAATTGACAGTTAAAATTGAATTAGAATTTAATTACTAGTAAAATCCCCGATTATTGATTGTTTGGATGTTTGATTGTGATGGATGGAAATTGGTTGATATTTGAATTATTGGATGTTTAATTATTTTGATATATCATGTTATCATCCTTTATATTATTTACGGTATATAAAACTGTAAATTGAATTATTTCGAATAAATTAAGAAAAGGTTGAAGTGGTATATACCTATGACATTTATTTTGGACTGAAATGACATATATATATATACATATATATATATCCCTGAATTAAATTGGAATAACCAACTCACTTGGTCGTAGGATAGAGAATTATATACGAACATTGGATAGGTTAAATTAAATAATTTTAAAGTTTTGATAATCATACCCTAATTGGGAGTGACCCACTTAGCCTTGCCGCATTTAACCCTGTTTTGGTCATTTTCGGTTGATGAGGCCTGAGGTAACGATTACCTTTCACAAATCATATATCACATCACTTTGAATGCCACACGGCCATTTCCGTTAACTACTAATTGTCTTCCACAAAAATACAACCCTTGAGATCGTATGTCTTAAGAAGGGTGTTAAGCTAAGAGAAGTTGCGTTCTCCGTCACCACTGATGTACGTTTGTAAAAATCAATGTACGTAATTTTTAGAAATGCAATGTCAGACAAACATCCATACAAGTTGTCCAAGAATAGGACAAACCGAAGGTACTTTCCAACCACATCCTGTCGGGAAATCCCTAGGATTAGTAGCGAATAGTCCTTGCATTGGAAATTTCATAACGAAGAGACCACTACTACTATATGTATATTAGGATTTTAACCCCAAACGATCAACAAGTAGTCCTTCGCTACGAAAATCCTAAATATCAATATCATTGATAACCTGCACGATCGTCACATAAATGTTGGCCCGAATTGGTTTTCAGATAAATCTGATCCTGGTCTCTTCGCACCAACAATGCAAAAGCGTTTCTCAACCTCACAGAGAAACTAAGTCTCATAGACTTATCATATCTCCAACATTCAACTTGCTATCCTTCGGCCGAGAAGGAAGCTCGATAGATTGGAGTAATACTCTGCACTACACGAATCAACGTTCTCAACACAAACGATAATCAAGCCAACACAGAAGGCTACGTACCAAGTGTTCGACTAAATAGTCACCACATCAAGCCGAGGAACTAGAATGGCCAAATTTGATAGTCGGCTATTTAAATATCAAAGAAACAAACAAATATCCAGCACCATAAGCAATCACTTTGCCCTTTTAATTAATCTTTTATTAATTAAATCACTTGCCAAATATTCACTTCAAATTATCTTTAAAAATATATATATTCCCAAACCATTTCAATATTTCAATATTGGAAAACCTTTCCATATACTTATTTAATAATAAGTAATTCACAACTCTCTTTATTTTCAACACGTATAAAATATTAAATATACTTAAATCAGGATTAAGTATATATTTTATTCTTCAAGGAAAACATTCTCTTAAACATATTTATTCGGGTCAAAACGAATGTTGTGTAAAACATCGTTATGACAACCCAACATCATTAGTATAGGGATTCGATAATTAGACATTATGTAAATTCCATATACAATACAAAACATCTCCATTGAAAAATCATTTACTCTAACAACAACGTTATATTCCATCATTTCCTTATTTCTCTAAAATGTCTATTTCAACAATGAATGTTGAAATCTATGGTTTCGATACTTAACACATTCTAAAACATCTTCAAACCATTTAACTCCATTTAATAATATCACTTTTCAAAACATTTATTTAAATTAAAAGATTATTCACTGTCCAAAATCATGAATATAATTCTCTTATCCAAATTCAATTCTTCTACACATTTATTAAAGGATTATCCACTGTCCAAAATCGTGAATAAAACCCCTTTAATAAACTTTCGTATATAACTTATAAAAATAAGTTGATTTCGGATTTATAAAACAATGTTTATAAATTCCATTTCTATTTTATAAGAACTTCAATATACAAAATTCTTTTCTTTACTAATTCCATATATATCTCACTTACATCCCAAAATCCTATTATAAGTTAATTTGTTTATAAATCACTTCATTTACAAATTCATTCTTTTATGAATTCATAAATTTATAAATCTTATTTACTTATAAGATTCCATTATACTTCATTTTAACATTTTCAAAACTCCTTTATAATTCCATTATTTTGATTTATAAAAATTCAATTTTATAAATCTTATATATAAACCATTTATAATAAATTCAAGAATCTCAATTTAACTATTTTACAAAATAGTTCACTTCATATTTCAAAAACCACACTTAGTTATATTTCACAAAAATCATAATTTTTATAACATAAAAATTATAACATTTATTTATTGAAAATAAATTCATTTCCTTAACAATTCAAAATTTAACAAAACATCTATTGTCAAAATCACTTTAAAATACTTTTTAATTTGAAAAACTGTAACGACATGTATTTTTTGGGCATTTTAAGCAGACGTACACGTCAACTCAAATCATTTAGGAGGGCAGATTGTTAAAAGGTAAATAAGAAAAGAGAAAGAAATAAAACAAATACAGAATCTCGAAACGCGTAGAAATCAATTTAATTAAAATCTATTGAAATCAATTTGAAATAAGTTGATTTTTAGCTAACTCCTTCATACGATGGAATTATGACTTGAAACCTATTCCATTGATTTTAAAAATATCGAAAAACCTATATTTCGATATATTGGATGACCCATTTTCGTTTCGGGAACGAAACAGGCTTTTCGAGTCGTTGTTATCGTTTCGATCCAACTTTGCCTATATATAGGCTGTTATAAACCCTGGTTGTTTCTCACTTCATTATTTTTGTACGTACATCTCCTTCCTCCTTCTCAAACCTAATTTCCAAATGCCAAAACCTAATTTCAATTTCAGAAGAAAAAAATGCGGATCTGCAGCAACTTCGGGTCACGCTTCGGGTTTCAGAGGCAAAAACCTTGCAGCAACACCGGGTCAAGAAGAAAATGACTTAAGTCTTGCATCGTTTTGGAAAAAACTCAGAGCAAGCACCGAAGATTTGAGGCAGCGGACCGAAGTTGAACTCGAAGTCAATCGAGGACCAGAATTTTTCAATATTCTAATTTTCACAACTTTTTCATACGAGTTCGGATTCACACACGGTTTGTTCCGCTGGGATCGTATCAAAATTTCGGACATTTGACGCTGGTTTGGATGAATTATGAGACCATTCCAATTTAGGTCCTAAATTGGATTGTAATTCGATTTAAATTCAAAGGTGAGTGTTTTAACCCACTCACAACTTCTAAAATTTCTTATGTTAGTTAAATTAAATTTATGATGTGATTATAAATTTATTTATGGCTGTTTAGTATAATTTAAATCGTCATTCCAGTTGATTTGAATTTATTTGAATTTAATTGCTATTTAATTTAATATTGAATTTAAATTTCCAGTTAATTACCTGTTATTGATAATAAGTTAATTGTTGAAATTTATTAATTGAATTGGATGATGATTGTGATGGATGTATGGTTGTTGATATTGGATGATTGGATGTTATGTTTGATTTATATAATGTTATCACCCTGTAAGTTCCCTTAGTAATTATTAGGACAATCAGTATGGGTTGAAATGATATATACCCAAACGATCTATAGATTAGGGAAAAATCTTTATGGGTTGAAATGATAGAATCGAGCAATTTTAGGGATTTTTATATTAACACGGGATTGCGGATTGAAATGATATATATCCGTAAATATAAAATAATTGCAGATTGAAATGATAAATATCCGTGCCACTTGACCCTAGGATAGAGAATTATATACGGACACCGGATTTGTTAAATTAAACGATTTTAAAATCCAAAATTTTTGAATTTAGTTAAATGATATTTTGAAATAAAACTAGATTTATATGAATTGAATTATTATCGAAATTCAAGTTTTATGTTGAAATTGGAATTGGTTTAAAGGAATTGTTTAAAGAAATTTAGTTGAAATTTCAAAATCAAATTTTGAAGTTTAAATGAAATTTATAGAAAATGAGCTATTAAAATTGTTTGAAACATAACTTTGAAATATATTAAAATTGGAGTAATTTAAATTGATATTTCAAACATGGATTGGAAGCGATATTGAATTAAATATTTTTATTGAGAATTTGAATTGGAAAATTTGAAATTAGGTTTTAGATATTGAATGGTCCAAATGTGTTGGAATGAAATAAATAGTTTAAATTGATATAAATTTCAAATTCATGTTTTTAATATAAACTGTTTTAAAAACATATTATTTTAAAGATTCTAAATTTTAATATTTTCAAGTTATTAAACTATTTTAACCTATATTAACTATATTAAATCATTTTACCCTATTTTTAAACCATTAAGTTTATTTTAAACTAATTACCCATTTTAACCTTTTTAAACGTAATTAATCTGTTTTAAAGCCATTTAATCCATTTTAATTATATTAATTTATTTTAAATCTATTTAACTATTTTAAATCAATTTAACAGTATCCTAAATCTATAACTAAACTATTTTAAAGTATTTTAACTATATATAACTATTTTAATTATTTAAACTATCTTTTAAATTTTCTAACTAAGTAGAGGGAAAGGGTTTATATTCGAATTCATTGGTTTAAAAGCAAATACGATTGTTATAATCTAAGTTGGGATTTAAATACTATAATTGATTGAATATGATGATTTTGAAGTGAGGATTTAACCTATTTTGGGAATATGATTTTGGAAGAAATTATGATTTTGGAAACGATATGATTTGAATGTGAATATGGTTTGAAGTGAATATGATCTCGAAAGGGATATGATTTGAAATTGAATATGATATTTTTGATATAAATTGTGAATTGACTTTTGAGACGTAAAAGAAGCATCCGGTGTGTAATAAGTGATTAGTTGTTAAAGAGACCGGAATCAGATATTGTCATACTCTCTGCCAATACCGAAAACCACTTTAACAACCGTGTACCTAGTGGAAACAAAGTAGGATGGTTTGGTGAACGATTTCTGTATGAGGTATCACGTGACCCTGACTCCCATGAGTCAGCAAGATGTGACTAAAACAGGAGCCATGCCGGGCCAAATGAGGTCATTCCTCCTATTGGGCACATTTCTTTGATATCATTCTATTATTTTATGGTTGATTTGGTGGCCACCCTTTGATTTGATTTAGGAGTGTGTCCGAGGTGGACGGTAGTAGCTGTTATACGTTACCACCAGTCCGGATCCGCAATTGGTATATCTACCCTGGCATTGCCTCAAGTGCCGTGTTCACATGTCCTAGAGCGCCTTCTACAAGTTTGTTTTGTACCATACCTACGGAGTGCCTTCTAAGTGTAACGACCCGTTAAGTTCGACCATTTAAAATTGTTTGTTTAATAGGATTTTGTAATTTATTTTAGTTGAAAGAATAAAGGTGGTAGATAAGTATTAAAATGAAGGCTAGAATAAATTATATAGAAGTGACTTAGAAACCTATTTAAAGACATTTGAATAAAATTCAAATGAATTAAGTAGAGAAAGAAAGAAAAATTCTTACCTGTACATAAAATTTAATATGGGAATATTAAACCAATTTAATGCAATAAAAGATTGTGAACGATAAATTGAATAGATTAAGAAACCCTGTTATTGCAAGTCAATAAATTTGTAAACCCTAATGAACATCTCAAAATTTATAAATTTATTGAAATTTAAGACATAGCATAAGCGTAGAACTATAGGTATGATGACAAACTTTTATAAATTGTCTAATTAAGGGTCAGCAAATTTATTTGGAAATCAAACTCAATTAAGGGTAAGTAATTATGATGGATTGATGGCATAAACGTTACTAATTTTTATCATAGTAACGGAAGTGCAGATGGAAGGCAACTGTAGAAATTTAAGTACGTATTAACAATTGAAAGGGACTGTCGATTGAGTGGAGTACTTTAGGTTGTCTTACTAAATTTAGAATTTAACATAAGACAAATAGAAATAAATCAATAAACGTATAGATTTTAAGTTTATTATGATGAATTATTTTAGTGATATGACTTAGAATAAATGAAATAATTTGGGTTAATTGGTATTTAATGGAATTAAAGGTTGCAATATTCATAGGTAAGGATTTAGATGAAATAGATTGATGTATGAAAAATTTAATTTGATAAATGGCAATTAATTCCTTTAATTTGTGCAATTAATGTATGTTTAATTGATAACGATAAAAAGTTGATTTTTTTCAGTGTAACCAACGTAAAATATTATCATAGCATGATACTTGGTTTGAATAGAAGGATTTGATTTAATGTGAAAATTTTTGTTCTAAGTATTGAATAAAATTGGGAATCAAATTTTTTTTTTTATGATAATAACGTTAGTATTGGTTAATAAATAGATTTCAATGCAGTAACCAAATAAATGGAATAAGATGAGTATATATTGCATAGAAATGAAATGATAAATTATTGATGTAATGGAAGATATAACCATGTCAATTATGCATATAAGGTAATAAGGTAATGAAACCGAGGTAAATTAATTAATTGAGACTTTAAGTAAAATTAACGTGTGGAATTGACCAAGGTTCAATAAAATGAGAATTTGATTGGTTATATTTATTGGTTGAGAAATGTAAATGTGTATTTGGGGAATAAATTTAGTCAGACTTAAGTATTGAATTTAATTAATTAATATATATGATAAATGATGATTAAATAAAAACCCAATACTCTATATATATGTATAATATTTGAGTGAAAATAATAATACACTTATAAATGTGGAATTAAGAGTTTACAACAACTATTTTAAGTAAAGAAATTGTTCATTCAAGTAAATTTGAAACATCGCAATAGGTGTAGATTAAGTGTTGCGTTAAATAAATTATAAAGGAATAAATTTATAGAAACGTAGGAACGGAAGAATGAACATTATAGTAACGTAAAACGTATTGTAGGATAATAATTAAGTATAGGCTTGTAAATTAGATGTATGACAATAAATTTTGTACGTAAATCTTTCTATTAGTTGATAAGTCTTATTTTGATCAATTTAAAGGAATACACTAAATTTTGTAGTTAGTACGGAATATTGATGAGTGAATGAATAAGATGAAACAAAGGTGGAATGTATTAGTTGAGGTTTTAAGTTATTTATGTGATAAGTTACCAAAATTATAATTTTATCTAAATACAGTAATTTATGCAAACAAAAGATGAACATTTTGAAATATTACCACAGTGATATATAAAAGAAACGTTAACTATGTAGTTGGAGAATAATTGATATATTTTGAGTTGGATAATAGAAATCAAGTTATTTATATAATTAGATTTAAGATGAGAGTATAAGTATATGATTAAATAATTGGGTTTTGCGAATAAAATTTATAATTCCCAAATAATAAGAAAACGCAGAGGTTAACACTGCGAAATTTATATACTTATAAATTTTAATTCACATCCAAGTTTGCTAAATTATTTGGAATTGATTGGATTATATAAGTAATGAAATTTGGCCAATATTTAAAGTTGAAAGAAAATTTGGATTTTATGATTTATTTTAATTTATTTAATAAATATTAAAAATAGCCATTTTTGTCACGGACTCGGATTTCGACGAAACTAGTTTCATCGGATCCGTAACGGTGAATTATAATAATGTTTCAAGTTTCGTTGCGATCGGACTTGTCGTTTGATCGTACGGACTCGAAACGCCTTGAAATTTACGCATTTTGAAATCAATTTGAAATTTTTATTTTTTTAGCATAACTTCTTCATACGATCGAATTTGGTCGCGAAACTTTTTCCATCGCGTTCAGAATATTTTGAAACACCTATTTGGATATATAGTTTTAACAAATTCGACTCCGGAGGCAGAACGGGCTTTTTGGGCCAACTATCGTTTAGCACGTTCGTTATCCGTACCCACCTAGCCTTCTTTTATCTGTCTATATATTTGCGATTATAAACCCTAGCCACTCCTTATTTTCATTTTTCTATACGTACATCTCCTTCTCAACTCCTCATTCCAATGGCAGAAAACCTAATTCCCAAATTCCAAAATTTTATTTCAAAAAAAAAAAAAAAAAAAAAATTTTGTGGATCTGCAGCAGCTTCTGGTCGCGCTTCGGGTTTCAGAGGAGAAAACCCTAGAGCAACTTCGGGTCAGGAAGAAAATGACTCGGGTCGCTCCAGGTCGTTTTGGCGAAAACTCCAAGCAAGCATCGGGGAAATGAGGCGGCGCCCCGAAGTCGAACCCGAAGTTGACCCAGGACCAGAATTTTTCATTTTTCAAATTTTCATAACTTTTGCATACGAGCTCGGATTCACGCGCGGTTTGTTTTGCTGGGATCGTATCGGAATTTCTGACGTTTTGGCACTGGTTTGGATGAATTTGGAGACTGTCCAATTTTTGGGTTTAAATTGGATTTGAATTCAATTTAAATTCAAAAGGTGAGTGTTTTAACCCACTCACAACTACTAGAAGCTTTTATGTTTGTTAAATAAATTTTAGAAATGAATAGAAATTTATTTATGAGCTTTTGGCATGTTATTTCATTCATATCTGTTGAATTGCATTTTATTGAATGTAACTGTTAATTTAATTGATTTATTGCGTGTTAATTGGCTGTTAGAAATTTTTGGTTGCATATGAACTGCTAGTTAACAGTTATGTCAATTATCACTGAATATAAATTGTTAGATTAATAGTTGAAAATTTTAATTTGAATAAACTGCCAGTTATCACCTGTTATATATGATCATATATATAATTGTTATTGATTGATATTGCTTGATGTTTGTGATTGGATGATGGATGTGTTATTGAAGGGATGTTTTATTTGATATCATTAAACTGCAAGTTAGTATGCATTTTTCATTTCATTCGGGATTGCGGTTTGAAATGATATACAACCGCAGTTTTATTTTTTAAATTGCGGATTGAAATGATAAATATCCGTATCACTTGACCATAGGATAGAAAACTATATACAGACACCGTGGTCTATATATAACTATTTTTAATGTGATTTCTATGGTTTGGATGGAATACGGTTTATAAAAATCTTAAATTTTATACTGAATAAATGTTTTCTTCCATAGTTATATGCATATGAAGTTGAAATTTTGAAATTAAAAGGTGAATAAATTTCTTTATTAAAAATGGAAGAAAATTAAGAAAATGGAGTTTGATGATTATATCCTATGTTTAAATATTAAGTTGGAAATTTTAAAGATATGATATTTATAATTGGATTTTTTTCCCAAAATATTTTGAAATGAATATTCTAGTAAAAATTGAATTTGGAAATATATATATATATATATATATATTTTACTAGAAATTGAAGTCTTATTAATTATGGATTTTATGTGAATGGTCAAGATTAATTAATAGAATATTGATTTTTGAAAGGATAAAAATCCAACTTTAGTTGAAATATTAATGCTCCAAAATGGATATAAATATATATAAAATTGAAATGGTTTTGCGACTTGAAGTAATATTTTGGATTTTGGTTTAACTTTAAAAGAAGAAATATTTGGAAAGCCATGTAATTTATTTCTTTATAAAGCAACAGTAAAGTTAAACTTTTTTTTTATTCGCATACCGTTGAATATCCAAACCATTTAGTTTTGAAAATAATGGTTTTAAAATGCTATGGATTTTCGAAGAATTATGTTGAAAGTTACAAACAGAATATTGGTTACATGGGATATTAAATAATAAAAAGTGACATAATTTTTTGGAAAGGAATAATTTTATTTGGGATAAACGATATCATATTGTTTTGGGTTTTAAAAGAAGAAATGATATCGTAATATTACGGTTTGAAATGGATTATATTCTGGTTTTAAAAGTATAAACTATTTTTAAATGACCGCGGTGTTATAATAACGATTGGTTGGCAAAGAGACCGGGATCGGATATGGACATACTCTCTGTCGATACCGAAAACCACTTTGACTAACCGTGTACGCGGTGGAGATTCCAGAATGAAGTAGGTGGTGGCGACGTTTCCTGTAAGGTAAATACGTGGACCCAACTCCCGTGAGTTGGCATAAGGTGGCTAAAACAGGAGCGATTCTCAGGCCAATGAGGTCATTCCTCTGATCGGACGCTCCTCTTCGATATTATAATTTGACTTGGATTTGATTCAGTGGCCACTTCTATATTTTGATTTTGGGGAGTTAGTCCGAGGTGGGCGATAACTGCGGCTACGCGTTTCCACCAGCCTGGATAGCAATTGGTATATCTACCCTGGCATTGCCTAGTTGTGCCGTGTCACCTACCATATCGCGCCTTGTACGAGTTTGGTTTTCTCCCGTAGCCCGTGTGGTATCCTCTAGTGGCTTCCCGATCAGGAGGGGCTATGATATTGGACGGACTACTGGGACTATTACGTGTTAAGGTGGAAAATGTAAAGCCTTAACGCTATTTAAAAGTAAGTTTATTTTATAAATAGACACTATTATAATAGCGCAATATACTACATAGTAAATAGTTTAACGGATCCTTAGGAGATGTAAATCCCGAACATCTCTTGAGTTACTGTACTCATATTTATATTCTGTTTATTTAACTCACATAAGATATTCTAGTCTGACTCGGGTGTTTTTGTCTATTCAAATTCGCTCGGGTCAGTCCGAGCATTTCAGGATAGCAGATTTTAGCTTTGGAGGACGAAGACGAAGAATAAGTATTATGTTATATATAGTATTACACCACACTCTTTCTATTCCGCTGCATTGCTTGTATTGGTATGTGTAACTCTGATATTTATTGTAAAAGAAGAATCAAGCTTTTGTAAACTGTTTATGAACTGTATATTTGTTATTATATTTTATCCTTCCGCTGTGAGATTCTGTTTTGTTTTATTTCTTCTCTGTTTTTCTTATTTACCCCATAACAATCCGCCCTTGCGTATGCTTTGAATTGGCACGTGTGTCGGTTTAAAGTGTGCAAAAAGGCGGGATGTTACAGTTGGTATCAGAGCTTTGGTTTAGCGATAAACCTTGGCTTTGTGGGGTTTGACTCTTTGTTAATAGGGTAGAAATATCCTATGGGAGTCGCTGAGTGTATATATAAGAGAGAGCGTACTTGTTAGTATTAATAAAAAGATTTTAATATTGTGTTAATCTGTTCCGCTTTGTATTTATAAATTCTGGTTGATGCATGGGACGCTATGTCATCAATAGGGATTTCTAAACACTTAATAGGACAGACCGACATAATATTTGTTTTTAATATAGGTGAATGAAATAATTTGCCTATTATATTTCTATATATAAAAATAGTTTTATAAAGATATATATATATTTGGTTGCTATAGATTGGATGTTAGGCAATAAAAATATTTATAATAACTGAAGCTAAGTGAAATTATAATAAACCAAATTTGGAGATTTAGAACTTAAGTCCGGGATTTTTGAAAATTTGCTTTCAAAGAATTTGTGAAATTTATTGATTTGGTTTATAAGTATTTTCTTATATAAATATTTCGTATAAATTGGAAGAATTGTTTTAAAGAAGATTTTGGAAAAGAATTAAATTCTGTACTTTCCTCTCTGTCGCTGGAAAATAAATTCGGTGATGACGGCCGCATCATCGACTTTCATTTTCGAGTTTCGAAGGGGAAAGGCCACTGTAGTAAATTCTACTGCAGATTTATTTTTGAAATTTTCTAAAAATTTTCTTTTATTGTTCTAAATATAATTAGAGATATAAAAGTTGTAAGAACTTATTTATCTATTATTTTGAAATAGATTAAAATTTGACCTGGTATTTAATTCTAAATTTTTCCGTTAATTAATTGTTTAAACTTTGTTAGTGAAATATTAAGTAAGAAAGTTAATGCTAGGGATAAGGGAAGTAAAAGTTTTTAACTGATAAATAATGGAAAAGATTTATTGAAGAATGAATGAATTGAAACCTCTAATTGAAATAAGAGAATAACTGCAAAGCTATAAAGAGGAATTTGCATACATATGAGACAAAGGGTAATATGAATAAACATTAAATTTAATTAAAAGAATGGAGATTAAACTTGTATAAGTTCAATTGCAATTTCCTTAACATAAATAACTTACCCA
Organism: Allium cepa; assembly: GCA_030765085.1. NCBI lineage: Eukaryota > Viridiplantae > Streptophyta > Magnoliopsida > Asparagales > Amaryllidaceae > Allium > Allium cepa. Next base: position 389,334,531 of record CM060937.1, read on the forward strand.
AATATAAAAGTTGAAGTGTTAAATGAGAAACTGGAATTGAATATTTTACAAGTAGGAATTTAGGAAAAATGAAGTATTCAATAAATTACTGTTATAATAAGAATTTATTGGTATAAACTTAAGTGATAATTGAAATTTTACCCAAATTAAAGGTGAGTATTATTAATAGGTGATTTTAACTTAAGTAAATAAAATGAAATTCTTTAATAAATAAAGATTGATGTGTACGGTTATAAACTTAAGTATGTTTTAAAATGCTACTAGTAATATAATAAAAAGTAGGTAATATAAATAAATGTCTGTAAACCCTAGATAATGAATTAATAAGATCCTTTATTTATAAAAATGGAGGTTTTAAGGTTAATAATTTAAGTGTAAGTAGAGGGTTACTGTAATTAAATATAATAAAACGTAAACATTAAATAAAGGAATGAAATTAAGGGTAAGTTGAAATTGTAATTTATAAAACGAATATATATTTATTGAACCATTAATAAATAAAAAGGAATTGAGAAGAAACTTGTAAATTTTCACTTGCATTCTTAAACATACATAACTTACCATATAATAAAAGTTGCAATGTTAGTAAGAAAATGTAAGGGGAAATCTTACAAGTGAAGCTTGAGGTAATTAAGGTATTCAATAAATTTGCTGTTATAAATGAGAATTAATTGTATAAACTTAAGTTAAATTGGAAATTTTACTATATAAGAAAGGGTAAGTAGTATAAATAGATGATATAAACCTTAGTCAATAAATTGGAATACAATATAATGAATTTTGTAACAAATGGAAAATGAAAATTGTAAGAAACAAAGAAATCCCTCCATAAATGAAAGAAAGAAAATAAAACCACTGAAGCATGAAATAAATGTATAATAAGCTATTGTGGTGTTGATTTGAATTGTTTGGTTGATGTATGGTTGTTGGGTAAGGAATTTTGGAGTTGTTGGAGGAACAATAATCTATCTCTATTCCATCTAAGACTGTTGAGTAACGGATGCACTTGATAGTTATTTCTCACTCCGTAAAATTTCATAATTTGAACCCGAACAACTAACGGTTGTTGATTGAATGATTGTGGTTTGTGGTGTGTGCCGTTTGTTAAAATGTATGGTTGTTGCATTTGATTTGGATATGAATGATTGAATCTACCCAAACATTTCACTGTAATATAGATATTTAACTTTTAGATTTTATAAGTGAATACAGGGGTTGGAAGCAACTGCTACTGCTTTTGGTTCCAAAATAATAAGCGTATTGCCCGACAAATAGGTACGTTTCCGGATTACGTATAAAGCGCTATTTTATATATTTTCCCGTGTTGGGATATTTTATTTTGGATAATATATGTAATATATTTGTATATTTGGATATTATATTCTCTCCAGAGTCCCTCCGTACAAAGGAGACTCTGCCAAAAATTTTCGTAAATTTTGGACTTAGAATTTGGTTAAAGATATTTTTCCAACTTTAATAGTTCAAGTATTAAAAGACATAATGATTATAAAACAAGTGTATTTCATTAAAGGAAATTAATTTAGTAAATTATTGTTATAAGTTAATATTTGAAATTAGATATACTGTTTTATTCTTCCTTCTCCCTTCCTTTCCCTTTTCGGGGACGAAAAGTTTTGAGTGGGGGAGAGTGTAACGACCCGTTAAGTTCGACCATTTAAAATTGTTTGTTTAATAGGATTTTGTAATTTATTTTAGTTGAAAGAATAAAGGTGGTAGATAAGTATTAAAATGAAGGCTAGAATAAATTATATAGAAGTGACTTAGAAACCTATTTAAAGACATTTGAATAAAATTCAAATGAATTAAGTAGAGAAAGAAAGAAAAATTCTTACCTGTACATAAAATTTAATATGGGAATATTAAACCAATTTAATGCAATAAAAGATTGTGAACGATAAATTGAATAGATTAAGAAACCCTGTTATTGCAAGTCAATAAATTTGTAAACCCTAATGAACATCTCAAAATTTATAAATTTATTGAAATTTAAGACATAGCATAAGCGTAGAACTATAGGTATGATGACAAACTTTTATAAATTGTCTAATTAAGGGTCAGCAAATTTATTTGGAAATCAAACTCAATTAAGGGTAAGTAATTATGATGGATTGATGGCATAAACGTTACTAATTTTTATCATAGTAACGGAAGTGCAGATGGAAGGCAACTGTAGAAATTTAAGTACGTATTAACAATTGAAAGGGACTGTCGATTGAGTGGAGTACTTTAGGTTGTCTTACTAAATTTAGAATTTAACATAAGACAAATAGAAATAAATCAATAAACGTATAGATTTTAAGTTTATTATGATGAATTATTTTAGTGATATGACTTAGAATAAATGAAATAATTTGGGTTAATTGGTATTTAATGGAATTAAAGGTTGCAATATTCATAGGTAAGGATTTAGATGAAATAGATTGATGTATGAAAAATTTAATTTGATAAATGGCAATTAATTCCTTTAATTTGTGCAATTAATGTATGTTTAATTGATAACGATAAAAAGTTGATTTTTTTCAGTGTAACCAACGTAAAATATTATCATAGCATGATACTTGGTTTGAATAGAAGGATTTGATTTAATGTGAAAATTTTTGTTCTAAGTATTGAATAAAATTGGGAATCAAATTTTTTTTTTATGATAATAACGTTAGTATTGGTTAATAAATAGATTTCAATGCAGTAACCAAATAAATGGAATAAGATGAGTATATATTGCATAGAAATGAAATGATAAATTATTGATGTAATGGAAGATATAACCATGTCAATTATGCATATAAGGTAATAAGGTAATGAAACCGAGGTAAATTAATTAATTGAGACTTTAAGTAAAATTAACGTGTGGAATTGACCAAGGTTCAATAAAATGAGAATTTGATTGGTTATATTTATTGGTTGAGAAATGTAAATGTGTATTTGGGGAATAAATTTAGTCAGACTTAAGTATTGAATTTAATTAATTAATATATATGATAAATGATGATTAAATAAAAACCCAATACTCTATATATATGTATAATATTTGAGTGAAAATAATAATACACTTATAAATGTGGAATTAAGAGTTTACAACAACTATTTTAAGTAAAGAAATTGTTCATTCAAGTAAATTTGAAACATCGCAATAGGTGTAGATTAAGTGTTGCGTTAAATAAATTATAAAGGAATAAATTTATAGAAACGTAGGAACGGAAGAATGAACATTATAGTAACGTAAAACGTATTGTAGGATAATAATTAAGTATAGGCTTGTAAATTAGATGTATGACAATAAATTTTGTACGTAAATCTTTCTATTAGTTGATAAGTCTTATTTTGATCAATTTAAAGGAATACACTAAATTTTGTAGTTAGTACGGAATATTGATGAGTGAATGAATAAGATGAAACAAAGGTGGAATGTATTAGTTGAGGTTTTAAGCTATTTATGTGATAAGTTACCAAAATTATAATTTTATCTAAATACAGTAATTTATGCAAACAAAAGATGAACATTTTGAAATATTACCACAGTGATATATAAAAGAAACGTTAACTATGTAGTTGGAGAATAATTGATATATTTTGAGTTGGATAATAGAAATCAAGTTATTTATATAATTAGATTTAAGATGAGAGTATAAGTATATGATTAAATAATTGGGTTTTGCGAATAAAATTTATAATTCCCAAATAATAAGAAAACGCAGAGGTTAACACTGCGAAATTTATATACTTATAAATTTTAATTCACATCCAAGCTTGCTAAATTATTTGGAATTGATTGGATTATATAAGTAATGAAATTTGGCCAATATTTAAAGTTGAAAGAAAATTTGGATTTTATGATTTATTTTAATTTATTTAATAAATATTAAAAATAGCCATTTTTGTCACGGACTCGGATTTCGACGAAACTAGTTTCATCGGATCCGTAACGGTGAATTATAATAATGTTTCAAGTTTCGTTGCGATCGGACTTGTCGTTTGATCGTACGGACTCGAAACGCCTTGAAATTTACGCATTTTGAAATCAATTTGAAAATTTTATTTTTTTAGCATAACTTCTTCATACGATCGAATTTGGTCGCGAAACTTTTTTCATCGCGTTCAGAATATTTTGAAACACCTATTTGGATATATAGTTTTAACAAATTCGACTCCGGAGGCAGAACGGGCTTTTTGGGCCAACTATCGTTTAGCACGTTCGTTATCCGTACCCACCTAGCCTTCTTTTATCTGTCTATATATTTGCGATTATAAACCCTAGCCACTCCTTATTTTCATTTTTCTATACGTACATCTCCTTCTCAACTCCTCATTCCAATGGCAGAAAACCTAATTCCCAAATTCCAAAATTTTATTTCAAAAAAAAAAAAAAAAAAAAAAATTTGTGGATCTGCAGCAGCTTCTGGTCGCGCTTCGGGTTTCAGAGGAGAAAACCCTAGAGCAACTTCGGGTCAGGAAGAAAATGACTCGGGTCGCTCCGGGTCGTTTTGGCGAAAACTCCAAGCAAGCATCGGGGAAATGAGGCGGCGCCCCGAAGTCGAACCTGAAGTTGACCCAGGACCAGAATTTTTCATTTTTCAAATTTTCATAACTTTTGCATACGAGCTCAGATTCACGCGCGGTTTGTTTTGCTGGGATCGTATCGGAATTTCTGACGTTTTGGCACTAGTTTGGATGAATTTGGAGACTGTCCAATTTTTGGGTTTAAATTGGATTTGAATTCAATTTAAATTCAAAAGGTGAGTGTTTTAACCCACTCACAACTACTAGAAGCTTTTATGTTTGTTAAATAAATTTTAGAAATGAATAGAAATTTATTTATGAGCTTTTGGCATGTTATTTCATTCATATCTGTTGAATTGCATTTTATTGAATGTAACTGTTAATTTAATTGATTTATTGCGTGTTAATTGGCTGTTAGAAATTTTTGGTTGCATATGAACTGCTAGTTAACAGTTATGTCAATTATCACTGAATATAAATTGTTAGATTAATAGTTGAAAAATTTAATTTGAATAAACTGCCAGTTATCACCTGTTATATATGATCATATATATAATTGTTATTGATTGATATTGCTTGATGTTTGTGATTGGATGATGGATGTGTTATTGAAGGGATGTTTTATTTGATATCATTAAACTGCAAGTTAGTATGCATTTTTCATTTCATTCGGGATTGCGGTTTGAAATGATATACAACCGCAGTTTTATTTTTTAAATTGCGGATTGAAATAATAAATATCCGTATCACTTGACCATAGGATAGAAAACTATATACAGACACCGTGGTCTATATATAACTATTTTTAATGTGATTTCTATGGTTTGGATGGAATACGGTTTATAAAAATCTTAAATTTTATACTGAATAAATGTTTTCTTCCATAGTTATATGCATATGAAGTTGAAATTTTGAAATTAAAAGGTGAATAAATTTCTTTATTAAAAATGGAAGAAAATTAAGAAAATGGAGTTTGATGATTATATCCTATGTTTAAATATTAAGTTGGAAATTTTAAAGATATGATATTTATAATTGGATTTTTTTCCCAAAATATTTTGAAATGAATATTCTAGTAAAAATTGAATTTGGAAATATATATATATATATATATTTTACTAGAAATTGAAGTCTTATTAATTATGGATTTTATGTGAATGGTCAAGATTAATTAATAGAATATTGATTTTTGAAAGGATAAAAATCCAACTTTAGTTGAAATATTAATGCTCCAAAATGGATATAAATATATATAAAATTGAAATGGTTTTGCGACTTGAAGTAATATTTTGGATTTTGGTTTAACTTTAAAAGAAGAAATATTTGGAAAGCCATGTAATTTATTTCTTTATAAAGCAACAGTAAAGTTAAACTTTTTTTTTATTCGCATACCGTTGAATATCCAAACCATTTAGTTTTGAAAATAATGGTTTTAAAATGCTATGGATTTTCGAAGAATTATGTTGAAAGTTACAAACAGAATATTGGTTACATGGGATATTAAATAATAAAAAGTGACATAATTTTTTGGAAAGGAATAATTTTATTTGGGATAAACGATATCATATTGTTTTGGGTTTTAAAAGAAGAAATGATATCGTAATATTACGGTTTGAAATGGATTATATTCTGGTTTTAAAAGTATAAACTATTTTTAAATGACCGCGGTGTTATAATAACGATTGGTTGGCAAAGAGACCGGGATCGGATATGGACATACTCTCTGTCGATACCGAAAACCACTTTGACTAACCGTGTACGCGGTGGAGATTCCAGAATGAAGTAGGTGGTGGCGACGTTTCCTGTAAGGTAAATACGTGGACCCAACTCCCGTGAGTTGGCATAAGGTGGCTAAAACAGGAGCGATTCTCAGGCCAATGAGGTCATTCCTCTGATCGGACGCTCCTCTTCGATATTATAATTTGACTTGGATTTGATTCAGTGGCCACTTCTATATTTTGATTTTGGGGAGTTAGTCCGAGGTGGGCGGTAACTGCGGCTACGCGTTTCCACCAGCCTGGATAGCAATTGGTATATCTACCCTGGCATTGCCTAGTTGTGCCGTGTCACCTACCATATCGCGCCTTGTACGAGTTTGGTTTTCTCCCGTAGCCCGTGTGGTATCCTCTAGTGGCTTCCCGATCAGGAGGGGCTATGATATTGGACGGACTACTGGGACTATTACGTGTTAAGGTGGAAAATGTAAAGCCTTAACGCTATTTAAAAGTAAGTTTATTTTATAAATAGACACTATTATAATAGCGCAATATACTACATAGTAAATAGTTTAACGGATCCTTAGGAGATGTAAATCCCGAACATCTCTTGAGTTACTGTACTCATATTTATATTCTGTTTATTTAACTCACATAAGATATTCTAGTCTGACTCGGGTGTTTTTGTCTATTCAAATTCGCTCGGGTCAGTCCGAGCATTTCAGGATAGCAGATTTTAGCTTTGGAGGACGAAGACGAAGAATAAGTATTATGTTATATATAGTATTACACCACACTCTTTCTATTCCGCTGCATTGCTTGTATTGGTATGTGTAACTCTGATATTTATTGTAAAAGAAGAATTAAGGTTTTGTAAACTGTTTATGAACTGTATATTTGTTATTATATTTTATCCTTCCGCTGTGAGATTCTGTTTTGTTTTATTTCTTCTCTGTTTTTCTTATTTACCCCATAACAATCCGCCCTTGCGTATGCTTTGAATTGGCACGTGTGTCGGTTTAAAGTGTGCAAAAAGGCGGGATGTTACACTAATAGCCCTCCAGTTTACGGGGGAAGTTACGGTACTGTATAGACTATGAGAATATATAAAAATTTGTTAAAGGGGGTATGAGTAACGCCTTAACGCTATTTTAATAGTTTTACCTACTATAGACATATTATAATAGCGTGCTGAACTACATAGTAGATAGTTTAACGGATCCTTAGGAGATGGGAATCCCGAACATCTCTTAAGTTACTACACTCATGTTAGACACTGGATAGGATATGTCAAACACCGTAAATATCTCTTACGCCGTTCCACTCATATTTATTTTCCTTTGATTTAACTTACATAAGATCTTTTAGCTCTGACTCGAATGTTTTATCTTTTCAATTCGCTTTGGTCAGTCTGAGAAAATTCAGGATTTGAAGACCTTATTTTCGGAGGACGGAGACGAAGATTACTATGACCATATATTCAATTTTTTCATTGCATCATGTTGTTCCACTGCATTTGTTTATTTATTCTTGTTTTACTGTAACTCTGATCATGTATTTTATAAGTATAATCAAATTTATTTGTAAAACAACTTCGTGAACTGTTATTTGATTATTATTATTTTCATTCCACGACGAGATTCTTTATTTTGTTTTATTTCTTTATTTTTTCTTATTTACCACAATACCAATCTGCCTCTTTGTATGGTTTGAGTCGACATGTGTGTCTCCTTAAAGCGTCTAAAAAATAGGTTGTTAAAAAATCATCACTTTAACATTTTAACATTTCAAAAATATGGTCCAATGCTGCAATAGCACTAAATACATCAATCACGACATCCAAAACATCATATATCACATGATAACAGCAAATATAACAGTATCTGTAAATAAACCAATACTGGTGAGGAATCTAGTTGGATCCCTACAACCTGTCACCTGCAATAAATATACATATGAGAATATGTGTATAATGTCCACTTCAAGGCAGACGCGCGTACAAAATGTCATCTGCTTATACATGGGAAAGTATAGGGTCTCATCTGCTCCAGTAGGCAGGAATATATTCAAATACCAATCAACGTATATATAATATACCATATATCACCCAAATAATCATCAATCAACATAAATAAATTTTATTCTCACTTGTATAAAAATATAAGCGAGTCGGAAAGAGTGAGTTGTACTCACTTTGATTCCAATAGCAGTTGCAGTGTTTTATTTCGAATAAAACTAAGCGAGCGTTTAATTTTACCCAAACTTTACACTAGCTTCAATCAACTCCAAACCAACTCTAAAATGTAGTTCTCATCTATACAGACCCAACGCAACTTGTTTCGCCAAAAACGGACCACGTATGAAGAAGTTATGACATTTAGAACTTTATACGAATTAATATATAAATAATTTACAATTTCTTTTATTTTTATATAACCTAGAATAAATCCTAGCGGTTGATTTCCACAACTCAGATCTAGGCTGTACTTCCCTCTTCTTCTCCCCCAGGCTAAAAATCGCATGCGTGAACCTAATGGCCGCCTTCAAACCCTAATTTCCGCTCCTTCCTCAATGAAGTAGAACAGATCAAAGACCGCCATTTCGAAGCCCGCCACGACTTCCACCATCAGCCGAAGAGCGGTCGATCTCGGCCCTACTATTGAGTAGAAAAATGTGCATGAACGGTGCCCTTTTGAACTCGATTTGCTGCCACGTCAAGCCTCTATCTTCGATTACAGCCGTTGATCACGTAGACCTCATCGTCGTCGACGTTTTTCCTTTAGATGCCGAGGCCTGATTTTGAGGGATCAGGAGATAATCAATGTGACGCTCCACCTCTATGCTCATGCTAACCAAGGACACTACGAGGTAGTGCCATCAACTAGCACGAAGAATAACGCTATTGAGGAGCAACCATCCGTGTAATTGGTTTGTGCGAGTACCGATATGTCAGATAGTGTAACATGCATTTCATTTCAAGAGGAAATCCGCAATATCAAATATAAACACAAAACTACTACACAGTGGCTATGCGGTCTTCGAAAACAAATATAGAAATAAGCATAACATAAATCAGTCACAGATATTCATATCACGAAGGCGGAAATAGATATGAATATAACACATAGAAGTGTACATCGGAGTAGTGGTCAAACAAGATCCACAATATCACAAAAGAATAGATGCAAGTGCTAGATAAAAGAATAGGTATACATCAAGGAGTCACTATCTCGAATGTATAAAACAAAAACCACTAATCTAAAGTTGTTAGCCAAAAGTCAGATGATAGTCCCAGATAAGGAGTCAAACCGAAGCACCTGTAACATCTAGGTCTGACCCGAGTATTATTTAATAAGAAAACAATAAACAGATCAGTCTAGCTATAAATATCAGATAAAATGAGATAGAATAAGAGTTATGACAAAAACGCATGATAACAAAAATGCCATACTGCGACAAGTATACATTAAATAACAACAAAAATCATACAATATCTCAAGAAATCTCAGAGCACTAAAAGAATGTCATATTCTTTATTTTATTCACCAAACCACAAATATAGACAAATATATCAATGCCAATAACAAAATTGGTGAAACACAAATTCTAGAAATCGTCAATTAGAAATCCAGAAATCACAAAAGGGGAAGCCTATCACAAAACGGGAGCATGAAATCTCACCAACACGTGTATCACAAACAGAACACTATTCCATGGTCGCTAACCATAGAGCCGATGCAACGACGTAGTACAGCGTTACGCCCGATAAACCTGAAACTCTAATAATCCGAAACAACGACGTAGTACAGCGTTATGCCCCATGAACGGAACTCCAATAATACAGAACAACGACGTAGTACAACGTTACGTCCGATTAACCGAACTTCAATAATACAGAACAACAGCGTAGTACAACGTTAGTGCGATGAACCAAACTCCAATAATACGGAACAACGACGTAGTACAACGTTACGTCTAATGAACCGAACTCCAATAATACGGAACAACGACGTAGTACAGCGTTACGTCCGATGAACCGAACTCCAATAATACGGAGCAACGACGTAGTACAGCATTACGTCCGATGAACCGAACTCCAATAATACGAAACAACAATGTAGTACACCATCAACCGAATTCCATAAAAGAACATGGGTCGCTAGCCCATAAAAGAAATGAGACGAAGCTCAATAAAACGAGGTACAATCCCACATGTGGACAAAGAGACATCGCGCATTTCTAGTCTGAATCATAAAATAATCATCATAGATCAATAATAAGTGTCAATTACACTAAGCTAGTAAATAAATGAGTTTAGCTTCATGTCCCATAACCACTGGCTTAACTTAAATATTTACGAACAAATTGTAGATCTCCACTCGATAATTGTCACAAGAGTTTCAATCGAACAAGTCTAAGAATTAACCAACAAAGTAAACGCAAGCGTTTCATACCAGTTGTTTTGCTAAGTCGTTTAATTGGATTTCTCGAACAAATGAGGTAAAGGTTTGTGTATACTAATAGATTGGAAAACAGTTTTATGAACAAGCTTTGTATTAAAAATAGAGTTGAAATCATATTTGAGAAAGAGTTTGAATATTTACTACTAGTATAGAAACCTTTGTATTTTAAAGTGACAAATCACAAAATTGATAGATTAATCTCTTGATTAATTTCACAAAGTAATTACATTTTTTTTGGGTGGAAATTTGTCATTTGAAAATGGCGTCTGTTTCTTGCTCTTGTTCCCAATTTTCCCCTCTTACTTCCTTCAATCATCCTCAATTGCAAGCAAAATTTATAGCTGGAGATTCGGAATTGATTAATCATCGATCTTATGCTCAAGTGGTCAAAGACCGATCGTCCACATTTTCTTTTCATGTTTCGAGATCTCAATCTTTGAATAAAAGGTGGATTGATTCACGCTCCTCCAAATCTTATTGCTTTAGATGTGGTGATGGTAACCATTTCATGTCCCAATGTCGAGAACCCATCAGGTGTTTCCAGTGCGGCAAATTTGGTCACAAGAGCTTCAATTGTTCGACGGTTTCTGGTTCTTCAATTTCCTCCGAGTTCTTGATCGAGAATGGTTTTCAATTCGTGTTAAAGATTATGCTCTTGAAAGCGATTTTGCTTGATCACTTATGGCACTTTCGAGTAGATGGTTTCAACTTATTGGAAGATCTGCTTATCCATTTCAATGTTGTTAATGCCCCGAAAGAGTTTGAATATTTACTACTCTTTCAACTTGTTGGAAAACGGTTTTATAAACAAGCTTTGTATTAAAAATAGAGTTGAAATCATATTTGAGAAAGAGTTTGAATATTTACTACTAGTATAGAAACCTTTGTATTTTAAAGTGACAAATCACAAAATTGATTGTAAAAACAATCAGTCACCAAAAATTCACATACGAAGACGTGAATCAAATACATAGAAATCGATACCGAAGCCATCAAAATGGATATTCCCAAAGATCCCCAAGTAGAAGTCATCAAAGTGTATAATAAATGATAACAACAAATTGGATAATCACGAATCGATTAAAATTGGAATCTCAAGCAAAATAGGCAAATTGGGCTGAAGCAAGCAGGTCAGTTGACTGGACCAGGTGGTCAGTCGGCTGACCCAAAGCCTGGAAACTTTCGGGTTTCCAAGGAAGTCGACTGGACCATAAGGTCAGTCGACTAATATGGGGACAGAGAGTTTTCTGCCTTCTGGTTCAGTCGACTGACCTCTTGGTTCAGTCGATTGAACCTGCTTCATCAGCAGTTCCAGCCTAGCCCCTTGTGGGGAAAAACCCGTAACACGGAACGAAAGCGAACGAGCAACGACGACTAGGGATTTACGCCTAGCGACAACCCAGCCTTATATGGCTCTCCGAAACACCCCACTAATGTGTTCAAACATCAAAGATTGGATTTTTAAAGATTTGACCTCAAAACACCAAAAATTGGAATATTCACCAATTCAATCCAAATCAAAAGCAAATGAACATAAATAAGTGTTAGGAATTCATACCTAACAACAATGATAGCTATAGAAGTAGATGTGAATTCAAAAACTCACCTTTAAACCCAAAAACAATGAAGGAGAAGCTTTTAACACAAGGCAAGATCAACCACTCTTCAATCTCAACTCAAGAAGCTTTAATCTAAGCTCATAAGAAAATATTTCCTAAGTTAGATTATAGGAAATTTCTGAAATTGGAGAGAGATTGAGATGGAGAAGAAGAAGAGGATGCTTACCTAAGCTTCTCTATGATTTTGGAGCTAAAACTTTGATTTGCAAATGAAACTTGGGCTTAGGAATTTCTATTTCCAATCTTTTCCCCCATTTTTGCTAAAGCTTGAAGTGTTAGGAAAATAATAGAATGAATGAGGAGGGTTGGGGATGGAGCTAGGGTCTTATGTTCGGTTATTGGGCTGAAACCCAAACCCAAAGCCCTAAATGAAAATGTCAAAATTCTAGCTAACTCCAAACATATCGATGTTTATACTCAAAAAGGTCGCAAACGACATTTTGGACTCAATGGAAGCGGTCTCGAGTCCTAATTCGACTGTTTGCAAAACGTAGCTTTTCGGACTTTAATCCAACCGACGGTGCTACATTTAAATATACAATCGTAAAATATGCGGGTTGTTATAGACTCCCGTCCTTAAAGAAATTGCATCCTCGCAATATTTAAGAAGTAAATAAAAAGTACAACCATAAAAGCATATCAACGCAAAAGAAATTTGAAATAAGAAGTTCACCTCAAAGAGCATAAGAGAGTATGTTGCTCATAAATCAAATTAGGCGAAACTTCAATTCCTTCAACAACACCCGGGCTCAAGAATAAAATTGGAATCCCTAAGGCATTTCCACAGATGAGAGACGTGAAACACGTCATGAATAGCAGAAAATTAAGCCAGAGCAATAACGTAATTCAATAACGGTATGCCCGAATAATTCGAAACAACGACGTAGTATAATAACAGTACGTCCGATGTACCCAAAAATCAAATAAATTGGGCATCATCAACGAAACAACCATTTGTTGTTTACGATTAAGGGCATTGGCATAAACAATAGCCACGAACACTAGATCATGAGTGGCATACCTAGTCTCAATAGGCTTTAATTGTATAGAAGCATAAATGATAGAATGTTCTCTTTTGCAAGAGAACGACACCCAACCAATACGACTAGCATCGGTACAAACAGTGAAGTCTTGGTTACCATTAGGAATCACAAGAATAGGATTATCGAAAAAGAGTTCTTTTAATTGATCCTATTTCCTGAAAAGCTAAAACTTTCAAAATTACAATTGACTTTATGTAATCATCTTTCTAGAAAAATTTACCGATTCCAAGTCAATTTACTATGTCTGATTGTCTCGTCAAAGCATTTAGGAAATTTCTATCAATAACGTTGATCAAGGGTGTCGACTAGAATTCTTAAAGCACTCAATGGGCAAAACAACACAGAATCATCTTCTTTAGATAAAAATATCTCTTAAAAACTTTACAAATATTCTTTGCTCGTTTTACGAACAAAAATGGAATCATACTTATAAATAAATCTTATGAAAAAGATTTGCAAATTTTAAATTTTTGTTCTCATCCATAATCAATAAATTCAAAACGGACTTATCGAGATATTCGTAGAACACTCGATTCATAAGGTGGATGAAATAACCTGAACATACCGGATGATGTCACGAGTCATTCATAAGAATCATAACGGGTGTGGAATGCAGTAAGGGGAACGCTATCATCCGCAACTCATAGCTAATGAAAACTGGTGGCAAATTCGAACTGAAAAAACCTTATCACCACACAAAAGATTACTTAGGTGATAATCCTAAGACAAGCTCAAAGATACCGAAAAATTCACAAACTACTAATTACATTTTCCTCATCATGTGGGTTTAGAGAATAAAATGATGCCACCAAACTAGAATCGAAATCATTAAGAAAAAATAAAAGTCTTCTTAATAGATTGAAAATGTCGAAGATGGATAGTCCACTCGAGACATATGATATGGCTTCATAATAATTAAGCCAATCCTTTCACAAAAATCAATTCTGAATCCCAAATAACGCATATCATGCAAATAGGCCCGGAAAGAATAATCACATAAAATAATATCGACATATTTACGAAGTAAACTGAGTGTTGCGGATCCACCAATCGGATTAGCAATTCTCAACGAAGTCATCAAGCCCAAAATATTTAAAGAAAAAGAATTCAACAAGTTCTTTTGATATAAAAATAATGAGATGAACCCATATCAACAAGAACTCGCATAGGATAATCACAAAACAAATGTCATCAAGGACTGAATGAGAAATATCTTGACTAAGAGAAGTGCTACTAGGTGATTGCACAACATTTAGCTTTCCCTCCCTCTTGCTTGGAAGTTTGTAAAACTTGAAGATAAAAGATGACCCGAACTTTTGCAATAACAACAAAAGAGAGGTTTTGGACATCTTTTATCATAATGGTCCGTGGAACCACAATTATTGCATTATCCTCGACTAGAGGTAGGAGTCTTTGCTACCGGTGTTTCTTGCTTCCCTTTCTTGTTGGGATTGGGCCTTTGAATTTAATAGGCCTCTTCATGTTATTGTTGAAGTCCTGTTTGGCACCCACAACTTCAACATCACTTTCATTATCGGCCTCTTCAAGTCAAAGAGTGACATCAATAAGCTGATCAAAAGAAACTTCTAGTTTCAGAGGTAAAACCTTTGTGGGGTTCTTACTCAAAGCACAGATAAACCTTTGATTCTTTACAAGATCCAAAAGTTGTTGGGCAGACATGAATACGCCATCTAGAGAAGGACTATCGGATTGACCAGCGCTACAACTGCCAGAACTAACCATCTCTTCTTCTTTAAGAAAGAAAGAAAGTAAGAATAGGAAAAAGGTTATTCTTAAAATGAATATCAAATAATCATGATAGATAAAACAAGGCATCACAAAGAAAATAGGATAGAACGGGTCCAATAACTCGAATTAAATCCTAAGGCACAACTCCTAAGAAAGACTTAGGTCGATGATCATTACTAGATTTTTCTACATTGTTCCAAAGTTTGGTTCTGATACCATGCCGTGACACCCCACCTCTATACTCACGCTAGCCAAGGACACTACGAGGTAATGCGGTCAACTAGCACGAAGAATAAGGCTATTTAGGAGCAACCATCCATGTAATTGCTTTGTCCGAGTACCAATATGTCAGATAGTATAACATGTATTTCATTTCAAGAGAAAATCCGACATATCAAATACAAACACAAAGCTACTACACAGTGACTATGTGGTCTTTGGAAACAAATATAGAAATAAGCATAACATAAATCAATCACAGATATTCATATCACAAAGCCGGAAATAGATATGAATATAACACACAGAAGTGTACATCAGAGTAGTGGTCAAAGAAGATCCACAATATCACAAAAGAATAGATACAAGTGCTAGACAAAAGAATAAGTATACATCAAGGAGTCTCTATCTTGAATGTATAAAACAAAAACTACTAAAGTAATTAGCCAAAAGTCAGATGATGGTCCCAGATAAGGAGTCAAACCGAAGCACCTGTAACCTGACCCTAGTATTATTTAATAAGAAAATAATAAACGGGTCATTCTAGCTATAAATATCAGATAAAATGAGATAGAATAAGAGATATGACAAAAATGCATGATAACAAAAATGCCATACCGCGATAAGTATACATTAAATAACAACAAAAATCATACAATATCTCAAGAAATCTCTGAGCACAAAAAGAATGTCATATTCTTTATTTTATTCACCAAACCACAAATATAGACAAATATATCAAAGCCAATCACAAAATTAGTGAAACACGAATTTTAGAAATCGTCAATTAGAAATCCGAAAATCACAAAGGGGGAGGCCTATCACAAAACGGGAGCATGAAATCTCACTAACACGTATATCACAAACGGAACGCTATTCCATGGTCGCTAACCATAGAGCCGATGCAACGACGTAGTACAGCGTTACGCCCGATGAACCTGAAACTCCAAAAATCCAGAAAAACGATGTAGTACAGCGTTACGCCCGATGAACCGAACTCCAATAATATGGAACAACGATGTAGTACAGCGTTACGTCCGATGAACCGAACTCCAATAATACGGAACAGCGATGTAGTACATCGTTACATTCGATGAACCAAACTCTAATAATATGAAACAACGCCATATTACAGCGTTATGTCCGATGAACCGAACTCCAATAATATGGAACAACGACGTAGTACAGCATTACGTCCGATGAACCGAACTCTAATAATACAGAACAACGACGTAGTGCAGCGCTACATCCGATGAACCGAACTCCATAAAAGAACATGGGTCGCTAGCCCATAAAAGAAATGAGTTGAAGCCCAATAAAACGACGTACAGTCCCCCACGTTGACAAAGAGACATCGCGCATTGCTAGTCTAAATCACAAAATGATCATCAACGATCAATAAGAAGTGTCAATTACACTAAGCTAGTAAATAAATGAGTTTAGCTTCATGTCCCATAACCACTGGCTTAACTTAAATATTTACGAACAAATTGTAGATCTCCACTCGATAATTGTCACAAGAGTTTCAATCGAACAAGTCTAAGAATTAACCAACAAAGTAAACGCAAGCGTTTCATACCAGTTGTTTTGCTAAGTCGTTTAACTGGATTTCTCGAACAAATGAGGTAAAGGTTTGTGTATACTAATAGATTGGAAAACAGTTTTATAAACAAGCTTTGTATTAAAAATAGAGTTGAAATCATATTTGAGAAAGAGTTTGAATATTTACTATTAGTATAGAAACCTTTGTATTTTAAAGTGACAAATCACAAAATTGATAGATTAATCTCTTGATTAATTTCACAAAGTAATTACATTTTTTTTGGGTGGAAATTTGTCGTTTGAAAATGGCGTCTGTTTCTTGCTCTCGTTCCCAATTTTCCCCTCTTTCTTCCTTCAATCATCCTCAATTGCAAGCAAAATTTATAGCTAGAGATTCGGAATTGATTAATCATCGATCTTATGCTCAAGTGGTCAAAGACCGATCGTCCTTATTTTCTTTTCATGTTTCGAGATCTCAATCTTTGAATAAAAGGTGGATTGATTCACGCTCCTCCAAATCTTATTGCTTTAGATGTGGTGATGGTAACCATTTCATGTCCCAATGTCGAGAACCCACCAGGTGTTTCCAGTGCGGCAAATTTGGTCACAAGAGCTTCAATTGTTCGACGGTTTCTGGTTTTTCAATTTCCTCTGAGTTATTGGTCGAGAATGGTTTTCAATTCGTGTTAAAGATTATTCTCTTGAAAGCGATTTTGCTTGATCACTTATGGCACTTTCGAGTAGATGGTTTCAACTTATTGGAAGATCTGCTTATCCATTTCAATGTTGTTAATGCCCCGAACATTGGTAAAGGCTATAGGACTAGATTTGGTGACCCTGAATTGTATTTTGGAAAAAACGATTCTTCTTCGGTCTCATACTGTTCTTCTGTTCATTTAGCAGAGCATGGGTTCTTGTTTGTTTTAAAATTTATCTACTTGAGGGGAATTTTAATAAACAATCTCACGATCAAGTGCTCAGAAGGTTTAAAGCTCTTAGATGATCTTTTAAATCATTTCAACAATGTGAACGAGCCAAACATTGATAAGGGCTTTCAGGATTTTTCTGGTATCTCAGAGCAGAGTGTTGATAATCCAATTTCTTCTGTCAATTTGATTGTAGATCAAGGTGAATTTCTTGATACTTTTAGAAGTGAAGAATCTGATTTTTTAGATCCTATTCTGTTAGATCCAGATGTTGCCATGCTTGTTACTGAAGATTGCCAATCTATTCTGGTTAATGATTTTATCAATCCAAAGCATAAAATAGGTTTACGTTGCCTATCTAAATTGGATTCTTTTAAGATTCCTATCTACAACAAATTTGATTGCCTCGATTTTGATTTAGTTTCATAGTGTTCGTTTTTGACAGAGGTCAGTGATCCCTCCTCCATTAATTTCTTTAGCCTTGAATCTGTGCTGTCTCCTGTTCGTTCCTCAAATCAAGATGAAGGTGATCACTCTTATGCTGTTTCAGATTGTCCCTCTGCTGTTTATTTCGATTCAACAAATAGCATTGGTGATCTTCAACTCTTCATTCCTGAGTGTGACATTAGTTCTCTCAATGTTGTTGATAGTTGCCTTTATTTTGATGATTCTCGTAATAGACAGATTGACTTGGTTTTTGATTTACCTATGGGTACTGGGTTTAACTTGGATTCCTATGTTTTCAGTTTTTAGTCAGAAGAAGCTTTTAATGGGATTGTAGCTCCTCTGTCTATAGGGGTTTCTGATATTGTTGTTGTTGATTTGTTGAGGCAACCAATGTTCATTAGGGATTGGTGCTTAAAGATGAATCGCTTCTAGATGATGAGATGGTATCGGTTGTTGAGAATCATTTGGATATTGAAAAGATTTTGGCAGGAAGAATTGATGTTGACGTTGTGCACGGTGCACTTGATTTTTTTGCTCAGGTTGATCATATTAGTGATCTGGATAGAGAAGTTATGTCTGATGTGATTTCCCCTTCAGTTAGTTCTTCGAAATTGGTTAATTGCTTGGTGGATAGTTGTCTAAGTGATAAATTGGATCCTATCTCTTGTGATGTTGGTGTTATCACAGATTCTTCCTCTGTAGTTCATTTGGATGAGACTGTGAATAAGATAGTAGAATATAAGGGTCCCGCTGTTTCTACTGAACTTGGTGATTTGGTTAGTATTTCTGGGTATGCTTTGTCTGGTCAGTCAGGTGAGACTGGTGGTGCTTATGCTTCTTCTTCTTCTTCTTCTTCGAGGAGAGGTAAACGTAGAAAGTTTGCAGCTTCTAGTAGGTTGGTTCGTCGGAGTGTCAGGATTCGTGACAGTTGCTCTCTGCCATCGGGTAAGTTTCCTGATTCGAACAACGTGAGCGGTGTTTCGGAATCAGGCTCAGGTGCGCATTTTGATTTGGGTAGCATTTATTCGTCTTATGTTTTGGGTGACTTATCTGCTTCTGATTTCAGTCAGTTAGCCAGTAGCTCTGCTTTTGTTTTCTCTGACTTTGAGCTAGATCGTGAGTTTATTAGAAATAAGGAACTTGATAGGGCTAGATCTATGGGTTTATGAGAGTCATTAGTTGGAACATTAGAGGTTTAAATGACCTTAATAAATGTGATAAAGTTAAAATCTTATTTAAAGACTTTTCTATTGATATTTCTCTTTTACAAGAGACTAAAATAGAATGTCCTGATTTTCGTTTTTTTAGAAGATTAGGTGGCTTTCGTTTTAGTAAATGGGTTTTCCTTCCTTCGGTGGGTTTCTCAGGGGGTTTAATAATTGGTTGGAGAGATAATCTCTTTAAGTTAATGCAGTGTATTCAAAAGAAACATTCTTTACATATTATTTTAATTAATTTAGCAGATAATACTTTTTTAAATATTTCTAATGTTTATGGGCCTAACTCTAAAATCGATAGACGGATTCTCTGGAATGAATGTCTCGAGTTTAGATCTCTTGCCCCCGGATCTTGGATATTGGGGGGTGAGATGTTACTAGTTTCATTGGGGAGTGTTCTCCCCGAGAAGGAGATTATTCGGCTATGGAGGAATTTGATCAATTTATTATTCATTCTAATTTGATCGAAACTCCTCTATCCAATAGAGTTTTTACTTGGAGCAATAATAGGGATTCTCCCTCTTTTGTTCTATTAGATAGATTTTTTGTTAGTGATGAAATTGAGGATAAATTTCCTATCTGTAGAGTGTCAGGTTTGCCTTACACTCTTTCAAATCATTGTCTCATTATTCTTTCTTATGACAGTCATAGAATTATTAGTAGAGCCTTTAAATTTGAAAAAATGTGGTTTCTAGAACCAGTTTTTTCAAATTTAATCATCAATAAATGGTCTTCTATGAGTTATTATAGTTTTAAGTATCGTGACAATTCAGCCAAAGCTTTTGTGCTTAAGCTTAGAATACTCAGGATTTTTCTTAAAAACTGGAATAAAAACGTTTTTGGTAATATAAAAATTAAAAAAGATAATATTCTTAATGAGTTGCTCAAACTTAATAAGATTAAAGAATCTAGACATTTAAGTTTAGGTGAGAGAAATGTTCTTAATAACTTAAAAAATGATCTTAATTCTATTCTTGGAAAAGAGGAAGTTATGCGGAAACAGCGATCAAATTTTCAATGGATCAATGAAGGCGACAATAATACCAATTTTTTTCATAATTTAGCTAATAGTAGAAAACGTAGTAATACAATTAATTCCATTATTGATAATAATGTGGAATTAGTTGAACAACGTGACCTTAATAATGCTTTTACTGATTATTACAAAAAAATCTTTGGCAATAAAAATAAGCATAGAGTTAGTGTTAGATGGAATGACCTTTATCCATCTATCTCTAACATTAATCTTTCTGATTTAGATGTTCCTTTTTCTGAAGAGGAAATCAGAAAAGCCATTTTTGATTGGGAGATAAATCTCCGGGCCCTGATGGTTTTCCTATCTTCTTTTATCAATCTTTTTGGGAGGCTTTAAAATTAGACTTAATTTGTGTGTTTAATGAATTTTATAATGGTAATCTCCAATTAGGTTGTTTTAATTTTGCTAACGTTATTTTATTACATAAAAAAGTTGGTGCTAATACTTTACAAGATTTTAGACCTATTTCCTTGATTAATTGCTCTATTAAGATTATTTCTAAAGTTTTAGCTAATAGACTTAGTTTGAAAATGAATGATCTAATTGATTGTTCTCAATCAGCTTTCATTAAAGGTAGAAATATTACTGATGGTATAGCTGTTGTTCAAGAATATATTAATTTATGTTGTAAAAATAATATTACTTGTGCTATTTTAAAATTAGATTTTGCTAAATCTTTTGACTCGGTTGATTGGGATTTTCCTATAGAAATCTTCCTTGCCAGAGGCTTTAGTAATAATGGATTAACTGGATTATTAACTTGCTTAAAACGGGTAACTCTGGTATTATGGTTAATGGTGTTTTAGGTAATAAAATTCAATCCAAGAGTGGTTTAAGGCAAGGGGATCCTTTATCGCCTCTTCTGTTTAATTTAGCAGCTGATGTCTTTTCTAAAATTATTAAAAACGCTGTTAGCAATAATCTTTTGGGTTTTATTGGTAATGATATTTCTAGTTTTGGTTTGTCTGTCCTTCAATTTGCTGATGATACTTTGCTTTTTTCCTCCCATCTTCCCAGACACATAATTGCTCTCAAGTTTATTCTTTATAGTTTTGAACTTCTATCAGGTTTAAAAATAAACTTTGATAAAAGTTCTGTCTTAGTTTTAAATGATTTTGATAATGTAGAAAAGTTGCTAATACTTTAAATTGTAAAACTATGAGTTTTCCATTTGATTATCTTGGTTTTGTTATTAGACCTTCAAAACTTAAGCACGATGATTGGTTAATAATCATTGATAAAATTAAAAATAGGATTTGTAATTGGAATGTGAGATTCTTATCTAGAGCTGGTAGACTGGTTTTGATTAATTCAGCCTTATCAGCTCTCCCTATCTATTGGATGTCTATGCACATTTTTCCAGATTGGGTGATAGATAAAATAGATAAAATTAGAAGGGATTTCCTTTGGAGCGGGGATAATCCTAACAGTAGCATTAAATGTTTAGTTAATTGGGATACTGTCTGTAAGTCTAAAAAAGAGGGTGGTTTAGGAATCATTAATTTACATAATATGAACCTGTCTCTTCTTGGTAAATGGTTATGGAAATTTAGAGATTCTAGTGATAATGCCATTTGGAAGGAGACTATTTCTAAATATTACTACAATGGTTGTTATAATCTCTTTCAAATTAGTCCTTCGATGTATAGTAAGCTTTCTTATTTTCGAAAATCTATTTTAAAATGTAGTGATATTTTTAACTTAGGTATTAATATTATTGTTTATTCTGGTAATAATACGTCTTTTTGGCACGATAGTTGGATTTCCTCTATTCCTCTTAAGAATGAGTTCAAAGATTTATATGATATTTGTAACTTTAAATTTTATTTCTGATGTTTTTAACTATGATAGTGACCCTCCTTGGATTTTCAGCTTTAATAGTATTTTAATGGGCCCTACCCTTAGACAACTTTATTTGCTTTATGCTAAGCTTACTCTGTATAACATTGACAATGCTAATGACTATATTAGTTGGGAGTGGGATAAGAGTAAGAAATATTCTTCTAATTCCTTTTACAAATTTATTAACTTTTCGGGGGTTTCTATCAATTGTTTTAAATTTATTTGGAAGTCTAATGCTCCTCCTAAATCAAAGATCCATATGTGGCTCATCATTCATGGTAAATTAAATACTATTGAATTTTTAAAAAGGAAAAATATTATCATTGATAATAAATGTTTTTTTTGCAACACACACTCTAAAGATACTAAACATATTAATTTCGAATGCTTGGATACTCATTATATTCTTATTAAGACCCTTAATATTTTTGAGTTTAATATTAGTTCTAGAGTTTCTGATTGTTTTTTCTATTGGGGCTCTTTTAGATTTACGTTTAATAAGAATTTTAGATTCTTGCTTGATTCTTTATTCGTTATTTCTTGTTGGTTCATTTGGTTTGAGAGAAATCAAAGGATTTTTAATAATAAAAATCAACATTATAATAATTTGATTATTTTAATTTCTAATTTCTGCTTAAATTGGATTTCTAATCCCAAATATAAATTAGCCAAAAATAATGGCTTTAAGGATTACCTTAACAAGGTTAGAAATAAAATTAACATATTCAAACTTAACATCAATAATTTTGTTTCTAATAATTCTTATATTTATCCCTTTAATAATGACCACATGATGCACCATAATTCTCTTACAATATTAGGCCCATAAATTAGTTTCTTGTTTTTTCGACCTGTTTGATTTTGTTCTAGTTTATCCTTGTTTTATTTTACTCTTTGGTTTTTATTCTCACATATATGTATATAAATTCTATTTATATACATATATGTGATTTTTTTTAACTTGATTTCCTAGTTATGTTACAGGTTTGGATTAGGTTGGTTGCTTCTTTTCTCTTGACCGGTTTGCAGGATAACTTGCAGCTTTATTCAGGTTGGCAGGGTAGCTTTTCGCAGGGATTCGGATTGCATCTGGCATTTCTTTTTGGTTACTCCAGGTCTTCAGTATGGAGTTCTTCATTTTGGTCCATCTTTTGGAGTTCTTCTATATGGACCTTCTGAGGCGTTTTCTTTGTGTTTTGTACTTTTGCATTTCGGTTTTTAAATACCTCTAACGCCCTAGTATTGGGCGGTGGCCTTGCTGGAGCTCGGTATTAGGGTGAAATGGGCGGTGGCTTTGCCGGAGCTCATTCGAGGGGCTTCTATTTCTTTATTTTTTCTAGTTTTATTGTTGTGCCACCTGCCAGGCATGTTGGCAGCTCCTTATTATTTGTTTTATATATAGCGCTACATGTGTGCTCCCCTCTTTTATTAGAGGATCACACATTTTTCTCAGAAAAAAATCACAAAATTGATTGTAAAAACAATCAATCACCAAAAATTCACATACAAAGACGTGAACCAAATCCATAGAAATTGATACCAAAGCCATCAAAATGGATATTCCCAAAAATCCTGAAGTAGAAGTCATCGAAGTCAATAGTAAATGATAGCAACAAATCGGATAATCACGAATCCATTAAAATTGGAATCTCAAGCAAAATAGGCAAATTGGGCTGAAGCAAGCAGGTCAGTCGACTGGACCAGGTTGTCAGTCGACTGCCCTAGAGCCTGGAAACTTTCGACATTTCAAGTCGGTCAACTGGACCATAAGGTCAGTCGATTGATACGGGGTCAGAGAGTTTTCTGCTCTCGGTTCAGTCGACTGAACTCCTGGTTCAGTCGACTGAACCTGCTTCATCAACAGTTCCAGCCTAGCCCCTTGTGGGGAAAAACCCATAACATGGAATGAAAGTGAACGAGTGAGTAACGACGACTAGGGATTTACGCCTAGCGACAACCCATCCTTGTATGGCTCTCCGAAGCTCCCCACTAACGTGTTCAAACATCAAAGATTGGATTTTTAAAGATTTGACCTCAAAACATCAAAAATTGGAATATTCACCAATTCAATCCAAATCAAAAGCAAATGAACATAAATAAGTGTTAGGAATTCATACTTAACAATAATGATAGCTACAGAAGTAGATGTGAGGTTCAAAAACTCACCTTTAAACCCAAAAACAATGAAGGAGAAGCTTTTAAAACAAGGCAAGATCAACCACTCTTCAATCTCAACTCAAGAAGCTTCAATCTAAGATCATAAGAAAATATTTCCTAAGTTAGGTTATAGGAAATTTTTGAAATTGGAGAGAGATTGAGATGGAGAAGAAGAAGATGATGCTTACCTAAGCTTCTCCTTGATTTTGGAGCTAAAACTTGGATTTGCAAATGAAATTAGAGGTTAGAAATTTCTATTTCCAATCTTTTCCCCCATTTTTGCTAAAGCTTGAAGTGTTAGGAAAATAATAGAATGAATGAAGTGGAGAGGGGGTGGAGCTAGGGTCTTATGTTAGGTTATTAGGCTGAAATCCTAACCCAAAGCCCTAAATGAAAATGTCGAAATTCTAGCTAACCCCAAACATATCGATGCTTATACTCAAAAAGGTCGCAAACTGTATTTTGGACTCAATGGAAGTGGTTTCGAGTCCTAATTCGACTATTTGAAAAAAGTAGCTTTTCAGACTTTAATCCGACTAACGATGCTATATTTAAATATACAATCGTAAAATATGCGTGTTGTTACAATCAAAAGGGAAGGGGAGGATTTTCTGGCCATTGAAATGCAAATGGCGGCCAGACCTTGGTTTCTAGGGTTTGAGTGAAAATAGAGAAAAGTTATGGCTTTTTATAAAAAAATTCACGACACTATTTATACAAAGAAATTTCGAACTCCAAACAAAGTGCGCACCAGGGTTTATAATGTTTTAGCCCTATTTTGAACATAATGGAATATATATCGGAAGCCAATTCGATCATATTTGAAAGATAGGTTTTCAGATCGATTTATTTAAATCAAAATTTACTTGAACAAATTTCTACGAGTTTTGCTTTCCACCGCTAAACCGTAAATCCAATTGACACAAAATTTGGAATCCTAGAATAATATAATATTATGGATCTAATGAAACTAGTTTCGTCGAAATCGGAGACTGTATGAAAAATGACCATTTTTACACATTAATTAAATATTAAAATGTTCAATTTCTACAAATTAACTTTTAAATCAATTTCAAAAGTTCTCTAGCATCATTCTAACTCAAATAGAATTTAATTCATCTTTATAATTCATTTTTATTCTTATTAAATTCGATTTTCAATTATTTCTGCAATTTCAAATATTAAATTAACAATTCAACTAGTGAATATTAGTCACGCATCCCTAAAACCAAAGTTAACTCAAATGGCATTCTCCCTAAACAAAGTTGTAAAACGGGTCCCTATAATTAATTTACTATAGCAGCATGTATTTTTCGTGTTTTATTACGCTAGTGCTTAAAAAAATTTCAAAAAATTGTAAATATTATAACTATGTTTCTGAAAGAAAAAAAGAAATTGCAGACATATCTGTAATTATTCCATGTAATTGCAGAAATGTCTGCAATTATTCCATATAATTGCAGATATGTCTGCAATTATTCACTGAATAATTGCATTCGATAAACATCTGAATAATTGTAGATATGCATGAATTTATTCCATATAATTGCATACTGTCCGCAATTATTCACTGAATCACTGCGTTGAATAAAAATTTATATAATTATAGACATGTCTGCAATTATTCTATATATTTGCAGACATGTATGCAATTATTCATTGAATAACAGCACCTTCATTTAACAATCAGAAAATTTACGTAAATATCTACACTTATTTCTTAAAATTACAGACATATCAGCAATTTTTAGTTGCAAAGGCATGCTATCCAGAATAAGTGTAGACATGTCTGCAATTATTCTCTTAAATTGCATACATGTCTACAAGTATTCCAGAAACATACCATGGGTCATTTTTTCCCCTTTCATCCTTGTTTTTGATTTTTTTGACATGAATACGAAGATAAATATTAATTGAAATAAGTTTTAAAATTTGGAGTTTTTTTATATGTTTTTTGATGATTTTCGAAAAATAAGGACCTAATTTACATACATTTTTCCACTAGGGTTTTTTGTAAATTTTGAAACCTATCAAGGACCTATGCCAAAAGTACCCATTTAATTATCCAATTAAATTAAGATATTCGAAAAATAAGTTATTCAACTTATACAATTAGCTCGTGAATATTTGAAATAAATTAAATATCCCAATTTCAAACGACTAAAATTTTGGATCGTTACATTCTCCTCTACTTTAAAGAATTTCATCCTCGAAATTACCAAGTAACAAAAAGTCAAAATAATCATTAACTTTTCAAAACAAATCGTTCAAATTGGATTACCAAATCTCTTAAGTGTTTAACTTCCCAAAATCTATTAGTTATTCTCTTACAAAAACTTTTCTAAGTTTTCAAATCCATTCATAGTTATCTTTTCAAAACCAACTAATATTGTTTCAAGCTATAACTCAAAAATCAAAATTTTAGTTATAATTTTTTTTTTAAAATTTCTCAAAAAATTCCTAACTCCTGGGATTTTCAAAAAATTTTGCCATAACCTCCTTTGCGCGGTTCAATATGAAAAAAAATAACTGTGTATATATATATATATATATATATCACAAATATACATCTCGTCTTCGAGGATGAGGCATTTAGTAGGGAAAAAATGTAAAAGTATGATATGTAATCTGAAATATGTACCTTATGTATTATTAGCGAGCATATTTGGCTAATATAGCGTGAAAGCGAGCTCCAAATGCGAAGCATACGCCATCCGCACCTACTAAACACTCAACAAACAAATGATAAATATGTATATAGTGTGAGAAATGCGGATTACGAATCTTAAGGCTAAGATTAACACTAGAGGGGGGTGAATAGTGTTAATAAAGAATTACTAAATCTTTTTAATTTATGTTAAGTTAGACACGAAAGTATGCAATATATAGACACAGATATGATCCCAGAAACAATCACAGATGCAGAAGTAAAATAAAAGCAGTAAAGGAAAGAACACACCAGATTTTATACTGGTTCGGAGTTACCCTACATCCCGTCTCGCAACACAAGTATGGATTTCCTTTCAAAAGCAATTGTACAATTACACCTTCGGTTTCAAGGCAACGAGGTACACCCTTCAGAATTTCGATCCTCTGGGTAGAGATACTTGATTCCGGGCCACAAGTTTACCCAATTGATTTACCAAAGCTACAATCACACCTTTTCCCTTTTGATTGATTTCCAATGCCACAATCACACCTTTTCTCACTTAATAGATTACAAATAAGTCTATAACTCTGAATAGCACCGAGAATCTTGTAGAGATAGTGATAGAGAATCAAACTAGAAGTAACCGAGTATGATTCAATGTTGATTCCGGCAGAGTAATGATAAGAATATGTATTAAGAAATGAGGAAGAAGAATAGGAGTGAAAACCAAAAAATTATGATTGAAAATTCGTTGAAACTGTCCCCTATTTATAAAAGAACAATAGCCATGAGCATTCATGAAGAGTTATGGCGAATAGACACTTCTTTTGAAATTTGAATTTTTGAATCAAACTGTCACCATGTCGACATGGTCATGCTAGGCATGTCGACATCCTAAAGGATTTTTTGGTGTTTTTGATTTTCTTTGAAAATAACCTTTATCTTATATAAAAAATATTTTAAACTTTATAAATATACTTGACTATAGTTAAAATTCATAAGTAAATATATAGAATAATATATATAGATTTCAACTATAATTTTATATTTAAATCTAATTATAAATATTTAAAAGTTAAATATATTATTTAAAAAGATAGTTTAAAATCAGGAGTAATTTGACTTTGAAAATAAAGATGTTTTTGAAGCTAAAATTATTTAAAATCAGGATCGAGGGTTTTGAATCTTTTAAAATGAAAGTTTTGAAAACATTTTGAAAACAGGATATAATTTTGAAAAATCATTTTGAATAAAAGTTAGCGGATACAAAACAATGTTCCACTAGATTTTTCGTAGGTTCCATCCTACTTAGGGCTCCATCCCTTTAACGGGCTCGAAGTGGATTCCATTCCACGAATAAATTGGATTTTAAGATGCCAGTGCTTTTCTACGAGTTTTAACAAAAATTCCTAATAATAATAAAAAATACTTATCCTCGAAATCTTGAACTCTTGATAGTCTCGATACTCATGAGTCTTCTATCTTGATATTTTATCTTGATATCTTGAATCTCTATAGTGTACAGTCTTCATTCCTAGTACATGCATGGTTAAATCCTGCATATACATATATATCTAAACTTATAATGTTATTATTTATATTTTATAATCTATTCTAAGGTTGTTGTCATCAAAAACCATCATCTCACGAACTAACAATCTCCCCCTTTTTGATGATGACAACCTTTGTTTATAAAATATTATTCTATTCTAATAACTCCCCCTAAAACTAACAACTCACCCTTAATCTATACCTAACTACCCTATTTTATATTTCTCCCCCTTTGTCATCAACAAAAACTTACCCCCCCATTCTTGGACTTCAGTACCTGCATTGATAAACTATACAATGGAATATATAGAGTAGGAAATATTTATACTTCTAAGCATGATAACTAATTTAAAGATTATATACATTTCAATATATATATATATATATGTGTGTGTGTGTGTGTGTGTGTGTGTGTGTGTGTTTTACACACCAATCTTCAAATCAATAAGAAATCAATCCACACAAAGTATCAATTCAAACCAAATCAATTCAAACAAATCAAACAAAGTAAAAAAACAACGTTACGTGGAACTTCCACCCATCATTCTTCTCCAAAGATTGGGTCTGCCTTAATAGCATCCCAATTATCATTTTCATTCGTGAGAGAGACAGGAGGATATGCTTCCTTTTCATCCTTGTGCATTGAGGAGATTATCCATCATATCGCATCGAAGTGCCTTTCTTGTTCCTTTATCATCTGCATTTGACTTAATTCTAAATGACGCTGGTTTCGTAGAATAAATAACAGAATATTCTTGAATGAATTAAGAGTTTCTTCAAGATTTTCGGATAAATTATGAATAGGATTAGCCATAGTTGAATTTGTGAAAGAAATGGAGGATATAGATGATAAGAAATAAATTTCAGTGAAGAATCTGGAAGAAACAGGTATATATATGTGTAGAAATTCGTTTGAATTGAATAGACATGTGGTAGTTATTCAAATTTCAAATTCAAAATCAATTGCCATTTCTGACCAGTACATGTCGACATGGTCACATAGGGGATGTCGACATGGGTTAGTGAATTGTTATGACTAATTTGATTTTGTGAATAATTGTGTGGATATATATATATATATATATATATATAATATACTAACATTTATTCTAGAGATAAGATAACGTAGCTAACGGAAGGAAATTTCATTTCATTGCATACTATGATAATACAATGGTTAAGCACACAACAAACTACATGAACATTCGAAATAAAGCATACAAAAACAAATACACCAACATACGAAAAGATAAAACTAGTTAGAGGATGAAGATGATGAAGATAGTCCAAGTTTCTTGCTGACTTTGGAAAAGAAATTGTTCATCTTCGAAGAAATGTTATCCAACTTTTTACTAACGGATCATTTTAGAATCCATTGATTCTCCACAATTATCTTTTGGTTTTTGAGAAGGATTTTGTTGGATGGATTGGAAGGATATTCAATGCTTTCCAAAGACGTTTCACCTTCTTCTTCTTCTTCAATTTCCATTTCATCCCCTTCTTCTTCTTCAACTTCCACTTCTTCCATTTCCTCATGAGCCAAACGCTCTTCCTTTTCGGTAAGTGTCACATAAGGTTGAAAAACAAATGGAATTTTCATAAGCGAAATGTTGGAATGATTGAAAATTTTTCTAGAAACAAATTCTTCGCCTTTGAAATGCACTCCAAAATAGTTAAAAATCCGAGTGAGATAAATTCCATGGTATAAAGTATTCTCACCCATTTCAATATTTTTAGGACGATGTTCGTCTAAAATAACTTGCGCCCAATTTATGTCATAGTTTTCGAAAATAGCAAAAAGAGCTTTGCAAACTTTTGAAGTAGGATTGTTAAAATTTCCCGATCTTGGGGTCAAAGTATGTTGCAAAAGAAGATTAACAATTCTTGCTTTTGGTCGAAAATTTCTATTTTTAAAATCAAAATCCTCATCTCTTTCGAAAATATGATGAAATGTCCCACGATCATGTTCATCGATTTTAAAGTTAGAAAGATCCATTCCTGAACTCTTGCAATTGAGAATGGTACCCAAAAGATCATAATTCAAAACAATTTGAGTGCCTTTGACACTACTCCAAATTTCATCTTCGTTTCCAACATAAAATCCGCGATTTAAATTTGCATAGAAAATTCTGACAAGATTAGGATAGAAAACAAAATCATTTTGAGAAGCATCAATAAGACTAAGAACACCTTTGTTTGCAAAAAGAGAATCAATTTCATAAGAAGAAAAGTCTTGAAAAATAGCAAATTTTCCGGGATGGACTTTGGCATAGTTAGCATAATTGATATATTCTTTAATTACTTTCGGATCATTGAATAATTGCTCTTTGATTTTTCTGGAAATACTCATGGTTGAGGGGTTGCTTGAAGAAGCCATTAGAGCAGAGAATAGAGAGCTTGAAGTTATGAAGAGAGAGTTTGAATTTGAAAATGAAAGTGAAAAGATATGATAAAAGATAGTGAATAAATAGATTCTTAAAGGACATATTCTCTGGTCAAAAGGTATCTTTTCAGTGAATTGAATGAAGTGAAAAGGAGGGGAATTCAAACATTTGAATTCAAATTTGGAAATTCAAATTTAGGTAGCCATGTCGACATCATGGTAGGGACCATGTCGACATGTGCTTTTGAATTTTCATGAATTGATTTTTTTCTAAGATCTCTAATATATATTATATATTTCTGAAATATTATTATACTTGTAATATATTTCAGAAAGTATTAAAAATAATAATAATAATAAATAGAAAATAAATTTTAAAATTCAAACAACACACTAATTCAAAATCAATCAATCAAACAATCAAGCAACTAATCTTAAGCGAGTAATTTCAACCAATTGTATTGTAAACGTGTACCTTTTCTTGAGTCCGTTTCTCTGAATTCGTCGGAGTCGTGAATAGCTGTGTAACACAAATTCGAATTATCCATCTTCTGATCATCATCACTTGAGGACGAGTCTGAGTCATCTAGAGTGGCAGCAAATGCATGCTATCGTTTCTTTGCTGGTTCGTTGTTCATAGGAGGATTCTGCCTTTCTGGATACGGACAGTCTCTTTTGAAGTGGCCTGCTTTATCACAGCTGTAACACTTGTCATTATTTGGCACTATATTCTGATTTTCAGAATTCTTATAGTTGTTTCTCTCAAGATTATTCATCCTTCCGTATTTTGGGAATCTCCTAAAATTTCTGTTCATAATGGCTATCTCTTCATCATTATCGCTGTTTGAGTCTGATCCATCGGTCAATGCATTGAATGCCATTGATTTCTTTTCAGATGCTTTACTTTCTCTTCTCTCGATCATTTGAACTTCATACGACATTATATTTCCAATTAATTCTTCTATCTTCAAAATACTGATGTCATTTGCCTCTTCGATCGCAAGTGTCTTTTGATCCTATTCTGGAGTTGGAGAATTTGAAAATTTTCTGACTTGATCTTTTTCAGAAAATTCCTTTCCAAAGATATTAGAGAATGCACAATATCCTGAAATCTACTATACATATCTGAAATAGACTCATTAGCATTCATTTTAAATAATTGAAACTGATTTGTGAGCATGGAAATTTTGGTCTGTTTACATTGCTTGTTCCTTCGTGAGTAACTTGCAAAGTTTTCCATATTTCATATCAGACTTACAAACTGACACTCTATTGAATTCATTTCTATCTAGTGAACAAAACAGAATATTCATTGCCTTAGAATTATTTTGGTGCAACAGTCTTTTGCTCAGCAGTCCACTGTGCAAAATCAACTGTGGGTTTAGAATATTCAGTTTGTGTGATATTCCAAGTGTCTAATCCTATAGATTGTAAATATATTTTCATCCTACATGCCTAATATGCATAGTTACTGCCATCAAAAAGTGGTGGTCTGACAGTAGACTGACCCTCTGCAAATGAACTAGTGACAGGGTTACTAGTGTTAATAACAGTACCAGTGTTGTTAGCCATTTTGAAAACTTTTCAAAAATCAGATTATGGAACTTTGAAAACCTTGCTCCGATACCAATTGTGAGAAATGCGGATTAGGATCTTAATGCTAAGATTAACACTAGAGGGGGGTGAATAGTGTTAATAAAGAATTACTAAATCATTTTAATTTATGTTAATTTAGAAACAAAAGTATGCAATATACAGACACAGATATGATCACAGAAACAATCACAGATGCAGAAATACAATAAAAGCAGTAAAGGAAAGAACACACCGGATTTTATACTGGCTCGGAGTTACCCTACATCCAGTCCCGCAACACAAGCACGGATTTCCTTTCAAAAGCAATTGTACAATTACACCCTCAGTTTCAAGGCTACGAGGTATACCCTCCAGAATTTTGATCCTCTGGGTAGAGATACTTGATTTCTGGGCTACAAGTTTACCCAATTGATTTACCAAGGCTACAATCACAGCTTTTCCCTTTTGATTAATTTCCAAGGCTACAATCACACATTTTCTCACTTAATAGATTACAAAGAAGTCTATAACTCTGAATAGCACTGAGAATCTTGTAGAGATAGTGATAGAGAATCAAACTAGAAGTAATCGAGTATGATTCAATGTTGATTTTGGCAGAGTAATGATAAGAATACGCATTAAGAAATGAGGAAGAAGAAGAGGAGTGAAAACCAGAAAATTATGATTGAAAATTCATTGAAACTGACCCATATTTATAGAAGTACAACAGCCATGACCATTCATGAAGAGTTATGGCGAATAGACACTTCTTTTGAAATTTGAATTTTTGAATCAAACTGTCACCATGTCGACATGATCATGCTAGGCATGTCGACATCCCAAAGGATTTTTTGGTGTTTTTGTTTTTCTTTGAAAATAACCTTTATCTTATATAAAAACTATTTTAAACTTTATAAATATACTTGACTACAGTTAAAATTCATAAGTAAATATAAAGAATAAGATACTTAGATTTTAACTATAATTTTATATCCAAATCTAAGTATAAATATTTAAAAGTTAAATATATTATTTAAAAAGATAGTTTAAAATCAGGAGTAATTTGACTTTGAAAATAAAGAAGTGTTTGAGGCTAAAATTATTTAAAATCAGGATCGAGGGTTTTGAATCTTTTAAAAGGAAAGTTTTGAAAACATTTTAAAAACAGGATATAATTTTGAAAAATCATTTTGAATAAAATTTAGCGGATACAAAACAATGTTCCACTAGATTTTTCATAGGTTCCATCCTACTTAGGGTTCCATCCCTTTAACGGGCTCGAAGTGGATTCCATTCCATGAATAAATCGGATTTGAAGATGCCAGTGCTTTTCTACGAGTTTTAACAAAAATTCCTAATAATAATAAGAAAATACTTATCCTTGAAATCTTGAACTCTTGATAGTCTCGATACTCATGAGTCTTCTATCTTGATATTTTATCTTGATATCTTGAATCTCTATACTGTACAGTCTTCATTCTTAGTACCTGCATGGTTAAATCCTGCATATACATATATATCTAAACTTATAATGTTAGTATTTATATTTTATAATCTATTCTAAGGTTATTGTCATCAAAAACCATCATCTCACGGACTAACATATAAAAAGTAATTTCAATGTACAACATATACCAATACAATAGCTATATATGCCAATATAGCAAATGCAACAAAAGCAACAAATCCAACCATCAAAAAACTATCATCCAACTAACATCCAACAAACCAATCTCTCTATCCAATCAATATATAACTAAATCAATATTCATTCACTTCTCATTACTATTCATTTAATTAGTTTTCAATTTAATCACATTTGATACATTAACATTGGATTTTACTAACATTCATTTATTCATATTCAATTAGTTTACATTCACTAATTCATATTCAAGTTAGTTCACTTTAAATTTAAATTAAATTAAATTCTATTTAGATTTACTTCACTTCCAATTTGAATTCAATTATTTAGCTTTCAATTTTATTAATTCAATTTCATATAAATTTCCATGCAATCAACTAACATCCATCTAACAACTAATGCATATCCAACATTACCAAATTTAATTAATTTACTTGCATTCAATTTGGTTCAACACTTTTAGTTGCCAATTGGTTTAATATCTAATTGATTTTCATCCAATTATTCAATTCCCAATTTCATTTGCTTTTTATGAATTAACAATTGCATCCACTATTCCATATCAATTCATTTACATTTGATTGATTAACATTCAGTCCATATTTCATTTACTAATATATTTCATTAGTTCAATTCATTCATTCATTAATTCAATTGCTAATTCGTTTTACAACTAAAGTTAAATTTCGTTATATAACTCAAGTTCATATTCATTTAACTACTTCATTTCATTAACTTCTTATTATTCAACTTTACTTTGCATATTCATTTTATTTATCAAAATCAACTTGATTGAACATTACTTGAGTTACGTTTCATTCATAACATTCATTCTCACTTGAGTTTACTTTCACTATGCAACTTAAGTTCACTTCTAATTTAATTCAAATTCTATTTTTTAACATTTCATAATCAACAAATCTAAATTTTCTTCTAACTCGCTATTTTATTTAACCTTTACTTAAGTTAAATTTCCTATCACTTTTCAAGTTTAGATTTTTTTTTTGCTTAACAAATTTTTTTAATCATTTTAACAGTTGGTTTTACTTACATTTACACATTTTATAAGTTATACAACTTATTTATTTAAACTTCCAAATTCATATTATTCAGTCACTTACTGCTTAAGTTTAATTTTCCATTTCAATAGCTTGTCTAATCTAGTTCAAATTCAATTTCAATTGATTTATCTTTCCTTTAGTTAAATTTCAAATCATATAGTTATTATGCTAACTCAAATTTATTTCATCTTTACTAAAATTAAATTTTTATTTCATATTATAAGTCCAAAACCCATTTCACTTGTATTCATCAGTTTAAACTTGGATTTTAAATTCAAATTTATTTATCACAACAAAACTTAGTTTTTCAATTTCCTATTAGTAGCAAATCAATCACACAGAAACTCGAAAATGATACCGATGATGCTGCATTCATCACCCTTATTATTTCCCAACAACAATCGGTACTTTATATTCTTTTAAAAATCATTTTATACTTACAAATCACATTTATAAATCTTTTACTTATATAATTTCACTATTTTATTTTACTTATATAAGATTTGTAACAGCCCTGTATTTTGTGATTATTTTAATTTTATATTTTAATTATAAATTCCTGATTTTAAAACTTTATTTTATTTAGTAAAATGAATAAAATTTTTTATTTTAAATATAAATTCTAATTTTTATGTGAATTATAATTTCAAACATGAATAAATAGAATATTTTCCAAAAATGTGAATTTTGCTCAATATGGTCAAACTTTGACTTTTATAATTTTAAATTTTGAATTTTGAATTTCATCTTTTATTATGAAAATAAATTTAATTTCAACTATACTGCTTTTCGTTTCGTTGAAATTTGATTAATATTGTGAAAGTTATGCTTTTTAACCATTATATGTAAATTGATTTATTTAACAAAATTGTTTATTTTAATTTATATAAATAATATTTTTATTTGTCATATCATGTTATAATTTGCGCAACATGGAATGTTATGCATATATTTTATTTTTAAAACATTTTAAAAAGTATTGTTATAAATTTTCCAATGTTAATTGTATATTGTTTATATTTTAAATTCTAGTTTCAATTTAATAACTATTTTCTTATTTATTTTCTATTTTCCTTAAATTATTTATTTATTTCTTTTTCACTTTATTTTGTTTTCTTTTTCTATTTATTTACTTACTTTTATTTAGTTTATTTTGATTAAAAGAAATAAGAAAACAAAGAGACAAAAGACCTTTCATTCTCCTTGTGACTTTTCATTTTACCTTTGCCTTTTCATTTCTTTCCTTTGGCATTTCATTGCTTGGCCGTTCATTCTTATGCATAGTCATGACTTTCATTTACTTTTCATGTGAGAAATTTCTCTTCTCCTCACAACTCACGGCCACGCCAATTTCTGAAAAAAAATTGTAAGCTAATGACTTTTCTTTTCTCATTTTCTCCTCTTTTTCATTGAAATGTTGCCTTCCTCTTACTCTTGCTTGCTCGACCCACTCTCCACCTCTTCTCCACTGACCATAACCTCCTCTGTCTACAGCAGCAACCACTCCCCCACCTCTATCAAGACCAAGCCGTGACTTATATAGGAGGCCATCACCACAAATCCTTGCCAAACTCCACAAACAAGTGCCTAGCCGACCATATTCTCACCACCACCTTCACTTTGCACTTTAGCCACCACCCTAGAACCACCACCACCATCATAACATCACCTATGGCCATCACTCCACCTCTGTCCAGATCTGAAGCCTCCATGTTCAAGCTCAATATTGACCAAGCCGAGCCAAATTGTTGACAAAACTCCACTATTTTGCCTAGTCCTTTCATATAACTTATGTGTAACTCTCCTACCCTCCACATCTCATGTAGCCGTGCCACATTGATTCCATACCCAAGCCAAAGAACATCATGCCGAGCAAAAGAACCCTATGGTCGAGCATTGGAGTGATTGAAGCAAGGTTAAATCATTTGTCCTTTGTTAATTTCAATTTCCAATTGTTTCAATATAAATTTTGTGTTGAATATTTATGTGTATATTGTTCCGTTTTATTGGTTATTTACAAGATTGATAT
This sequence comes from Allium cepa, assembly GCA_030765085.1. NCBI lineage: Eukaryota > Viridiplantae > Streptophyta > Magnoliopsida > Asparagales > Amaryllidaceae > Allium > Allium cepa. The sequence goes on from CM060937.1 coordinate 389,371,918, forward strand.
CTTGACTCTCTTCTCACTTGAATCAAAGTCGTGCTGTGTCATGTCGTATCATGCTTTCTGGATTTGTTCTATGTGTTTTGATTGGCTATCTCCAGCTTGAAAGGTGAGTATTCACTCATGACATTTATACTTATATAAATTGTGAAGTGACACCAAGTGAATGTGTAGAATTATTATATCATGTTATACCTGCCTGTGATATGAACCATATGATTTTAACCCTATTTATAAACCTGTCATATCATCTGTTATTGCTATATGATGCTATATTGTTTATTTTATTTTGTTCTCACACTACATGTTCCTTATAGACTAGAATCACTATGGGTTGAAATGATACATACCCGAATGGACTTTAGAACAGGGAAAAATCGTTATGAGCTGAAATGATAGGCTTGAGCGATTTTTATTTTATTTAACTTGGGATTGCAGGTTTGAAATGGTAGAACCCGGATTTTTTTTGTAAATTACGGATTGAAATGATATATTATCCGTATCAGTTGACTTAAGTTAGAAAATTTTATACAGACCTGTGGTTATTTTATAAAGTTTTCTGAAACTTTTAAGTATTTTTAAATTGTAAATATTATGATATTTTGATTTAAATTGAATTAAAAATGATTTATAAAGTGTTAGTGATTTTTCTACAAGTTAAAATGTGAACTAAATGAATGGTTAAGTTGAAATTTGAAATATGACTTAATTTTGAAATTTGAGATTTTGTTCAAAAGTGGAGTTTAAGTTAAGTAAATAAAATATGATAATTGAATTTAAATTTGAATTTAAGTGACTTAATAAAGTGTTATTGATTTTTCTATGAATTAAACTGGCTAAATAAATGAATGTTAAAAGTGAAATTTGAATATAACTTAAATATTTAAATTTGAGATTTGGTTTTAAGAATAAAAGTTAAGTAAATAAAATGAAAATTTAGTTTATATTTTGAAATGGTAATATAAACTTAAGTGTAATGTAAATGCAAAGAATAGAAAATTTGTGCATTGATTTTGCTAAGTGCAGTATTAAGAAATTTGATATTTATTGTGAAATTTACTTTATAAAAATCATAAGTTAAAGGGTATTTAAATGACCATTTTTAAAGTGGAAAATAAGAAATTTTATATGTTAAAATGGTTTAAATTGAAGTTTAATTGTTGCTGAAATTTTATTGTAAATCTGGAATAGCAGCACTTCAAAAATGCTATCGTTTCTAAATTGAACTAAAATCTGGAATAAATGAATTTGCAGCACATTGTAAGTGCTATAGTTGCAGAAGTGAACTAAAAGGCTAAAAACTAATGAAAGAGCTATCATAGCACTTGTTAAGTGCTGCCGTTGGCTGAAATGAGGTTTTCAACTAAAGTTGAACTATTACAGCAGTTTTGTAAACGCTGTCTTTGCTGAATTTAATTAAATCTTTTAATTTGAATCCTGAACTATTACAGCAGTTCTGTAAAAGTTGTCTTTGCTGAATTGAATTATTTTTCAACTAAAACTGAACTATTACAGCAGTTTTTAAATGCTGTCTTTGCTGAATTGAATTGTTTTCAAATTTAACTAACCGTAGCATTTTGTAAGTGCTGCGAAAGCTGAAATTTCACTGTTTTAATGTATTTAAGTGAATAGATAAACTCTGAAAAGGCTAAAATTTTGTGAATTTAATATTTGATTTGAATGTATAATGACTCTAACTTTTTATGGTTTAAATGAATGATTTTAATTCGAAATTATGAACCTTTTTGAAATTTTAACCACTAGTACACTTCTCTGTATGCCTTGTGATTTTGTATGTACACCTTCAATTTGAAAGTGTGATTAGAGGTGAGCGATTGCTGCAGCTCTGCGCTACCCTCGCCACATTAGCACTGTTACTTGCATAGTTTACTTTAATATAGACATTTCTACGATATCGTTTATTTCTGTTTAATTGATGGTTTAACGGGTCCTTAAAGGATGGGCGATCCCAAGCATCCTTTAAGTTATCGTGCATTACTACTACAGTTCACTTGAGTTGGTTTATATTGTACAATTATATATGTCCCGACTCGAGTGTTTTGTGTTTTACTTTGAAAAGGCTAAAATTTTGTTTTACAAGTATATATGTATTTAAGTGAATAAATAAACTTTGAAAAGGCTAAAATTTTGTGAATTTAATATTTGATTTGAATGTATAATGACTCCAACCTTTTACGGTTTAAATGAATGATTTTAATTCGAAATTATAAACCTTGTTGAAATGTTAACCATGGGTATACTTCTTTGTATGCCTTGTGATTTTGTATCTACACCTTCAATTTGAAAGTGTGACTAGAGGTGAGCGATTGTAGCAGCTCTGCGCTTCCTAGCCACATTAGCATTGTTACTTGCATAGTTCACTTTAATATAGACATTTCTACGATAGCGTTTATTTCGGTTTAATTGATGGTTTAACGGATCCTTGAAGGATGGGAGATCCCAAGCATCCTTTAAGTTATCGTGCATTACTACTACAGTACACTTGAGTTGGTTTACATTGTATAAGTATGTATGTCCTGACTCGAGTATTTTGTGTTTTACTTTATGCTCGGGTCAGCCTGGGTATCCACAGCTTTGGATTTCTATTTCTGGAGCTGGGAATCGCTAGAGATTCTGTTTATCTTGTTATCCATCTATTTCAATTTCAGTTGGTCTATTTCAGCTCTTGTATTAGTGGACTTCTATGTATTTGGGATTTCTATTGTGTTTGATTTCAGACTGACATTATGTATTTTGTTTTGAGGTTTTGTAGTAGTAGCTTTATGAACTACTATGGTATTTTTACTTCTGCTGCGAGTTATTCTGATATTTCTATGTCTGTGATTTTGTGATTGGTTTTATTTGCTCCAAATTTTATTACAATCTGTTATTTTGAATTATTAAAGTCAGACATTTTTGGATTATTGTCGATTTGAATGGTCCAAAATAGTGGGTCGTTACAGTTGGTATCAGAGCTTTGGTTTTAGGAAAACCTTAGCTTGCGGAGCAAAAACTCATTAGAGATTGGGTAGAAATACCCTAGAATGAGTGGAATCAATCTCAGAATCATTTCTTTGTGAGAGAACATATTTTCGAAGTATAAAATGATTTTAAAGGATATCAAAGATTATATTGGTATAAATTTTTCTTATTTTGAAATCAAGATTTTCTAAACTTCATCCCTTATGTATCCCCCTTGTTAGTAATCTCTTGGTTAGGATTCTTATCGATTAGGATTCTTTGAACTTTGGAACGCTTCCACTTGTTCTGAAATCCAGTCTTATCTTCCCTATTTTTATCTTTTTGATTTTAGGCATTCCATAACTCCACTTTGAATGACCTCTATAAAGATCGGTGATCCCGCCAATCTTTGAATGATTTGTAAAGGGTGAAACTCCTTTACAATTAGCATTGATTCACCGAAGATTTTTGTATCCTCAGTTTACGATGCTATCTATCTCCTGCTCTACCTGGATTCCATCACTGGCGATCAAATGTCGATTTGCCTTAGATTTCCGCATTGATTATATTCCTAAAGTCATGGTTGACCGGTTAAGGTCGCCCGCGATTTATATAGGCTTATTCATCTTCTATTTGGTAATTAAATTATCTCATCTTCGTTCGAGCTTATCTTCGAACTAGAATTCTATTTGATTAGAGTTCCTCTAAATTTGAATCTCTGTTTGCTTGAAATCCATCCTTGAATCATCCCTTGAAAATTTGTGTATGGTTGTATTTTGATATTGTGCGTACATCGAAATTATTAATTTGATAAGGATGACCACATTTTATATAAGAGTGAAATATTTTCGATAAGGATTATATTCCTTTAAAAAATGAAAATTTGATGATTTGAAAGGATTTGAAATTTTGAAAATTTATAAGAAATTTGATTTATATAAATTGATTTATAACTGAAGGGTTTTGAATTTGAATTTCGAGGAATCGAACTCCAGTGTTTTGAAATTGGTTTTAAGATTTTGGAAAATATATAATAATAATAATACGATTTAAAGATATTTTTCGAATATGAAATGTTTCAAATGTATTCGAACGAATTCCAATGATTTCGAAGAGATTTCAAAGAATTTTCAAGAAAATAGAAGTCCAGAAATCACTTGTGTCGCTGGAATATAATTCCGATGATGAGTGCATGCATCATCGACATTGATTTTCGAGTTTCGGAGTGGGGGAGAGGCCACTCTAGTAGCTTTAATATACGAGTGATGTTGTGAAACAAATTTTGATTTCAAATTCTGACGTATGATTTGATTTTCGAAAGATATATGTGCGTATATATATTTGAAATGATTTAAAGTAAGCCGGTGTTCAGTCCTCGAGTTTCAGATTTATTTTGGTATAACCTTATTTATTGGAATTAATTTACTGATTTGTTTGTAATTTCCAACTTTTGGATTTTAAATATGATTTCTTCGACTATTTTTAAAGTTCGAGCACTTCCAAATCATGGTTTAGTTTTTAAAGCTAAGTAATTTTCAAAAGGCAAATTAGATCTTCCATATATGGAAATAAATAGTTTAAAGGTTTTAAAGGGATAGTTATACACTTGGAAATCATTTTTGGGTATAATTAATTTTGAGAAAAATATTTGGTTTTGAAAATAGATTGGATCGTAAACCCCAGTATTTATATGATGATTTTGGAAATGAATTTGTTTGACCTAAATTTTGTCGATTGGAAACCAGGATTATTTTCTAAACCTATTGTTTTGAGAACTTTGAAACAGAATATCTTTAATTTGGAAGAAATGATTTGGCGAAATCATATATGATTTTGAAACTGAAATGTTATTGAAAGGAATTGAAATTGAGAATCTTGTTTTATTAAATACTTGATTTGGGAGTTACCGAACTTATATAAAATTGATTTGTATAAGTATGAAGTTGATTTGAAAACTATCGTTTTGGAAAGGTACTCAATTTGGAAAGAGAAATCTTATATAATCGAAGTCTATATAAGTGTGATTTGATATACTATTGATTTAGGAAAGTATTCGATTTGAAAATAATTTTTTTATATATGATGGATTTTGTATAAATGTGATAATTGAAAGTGATTTAGAAGGTACTATATGATACATATTTTTGAAGTAAAGATATGGAAAGTGCCTTCTGCTTGATATCCGCTTTGTGGCCACATTGTGGATTCATTCTATTGCTATTATTCTCTCTGATTTGGGTTTTTCGAATATGTTACTCGAGTGTCCATTGAATTCCATGGCGATCTCCATGGTCTTATGAGCACGATTGCGTAGCGTAATTCGCCTGGCTGAGATGGCTTACGGGTACGGATGTTTCCTGGGGGATCCAGGCGTAACCATTGTGTATCTGCGATCTATGTAGGTCGTTTTTAGTAGCGAAATCCATAGACTGAGATTGCTTACAGGTACGGATGTTTTCTGGGGGATCCAGGCGTAACCATTGTGTGTCTACGGTCTACTAGTCATCATGGCGTAATTCGCAGGGCTGAGATAGCTTACGGATACAGATGTTTCCTGGGGGATCCAGGCGTAACCATTATGTATCTGCGGTCCATGGTTAGACAATGTTTTGGTTTGGTTGTTTTGTTTGGATTGTACTTTCCATGTCTGTTTTTAAATGTTTTCCAGTATTTTCACTGGGTGTTGAAACAAGTCTACTAAGCACCTGGAGAATTCTAGCTTTGCGCCTGATCAACGCACGACCAAGGTCTGCAGGAACGAGATTAACTTGTTAAGACATCGATTTATAAAAGTATTTTGATAAAGTATCATATAAAGGATATTTTGATCGTTTATTTTTCCTTTCTGAATAATTTAAAATGTTTTAAATATTGTTTACTTCGAACTAACAAATTTGAATCAAATGACTATTCATCATATTATAAAATGTTTAAAATGTTATAAATTAAAAAATTTAAATTGAAATTTATATGGTTTTAAAATAATGGTTCATCCTTGTCTTTCAACCTATTTTCCCTTCTAGTTATTCCTACCTTCTTCCTCTTCGAGCGTCCTTTCCGCATTGTGAAAGAGTAGGTTCTTTGGCTTATCGTTGGATTTGCCCAAGAAGCTTTCTGGAGTGCTTGATGTATTCCATGTCTCACATCTTCGCTGGTATCTTCATGACCCATCTCTTTTTGTTCAGCCTTCTGCTCTTTATAGTTTGGATATTGAGCCTAATCTGAAGGGAGGAAGCTACTTCGTATTGTCGACAGAGGTACGAAGCAACTAAGAAGGAAATCTGTTAGTCTAGTCAAAGTACGGTGGAGTACAGATGATCAAGATTGTACCTGGGAGACGGAGGAAAGCATTCATGCTTCGAATCCGGAATTGTTTTTTCAGGTACTAATTGCTTTGTCTATCTTGCTTTTCCTTATTTTCCTTATTCGTTCTTTTCGAGGACGAAAAGATTTGAGTGGGGGAGAGTGTAACGACCCTGTATTTTGTGATTATTTTAATTTTATATTTTAATTATTTTAACTGAAATTCCTGATTTAGAAACTTTATTTTATTTAGTAAAATGAATGAATTTTATTATTTTAAATATAAATTCTAATTTTTATGTGATTTATAATTTGAAACATGAATAAATAGAATATTTTCCGAAAATATGAATTTTGGTCAATATGGTCAAATTTTGGCTTTTAAAATTTTGAACTTTGAATTTTATCTTTTATTATGAAAATAAATTTAGTTTCAAATAAACTGCTTTTTGTTTCGTTGAAATCTGACTAATATTGTCAAAGTTATGCGTTTTAAACTATTGTATGTAAACTGATTACTTTAACAAAATTGTTTATTTTAATTTATATAAATAATATTTTTGTTTGTCATATCATGTTCTAATTTGTGTAACATGGCATGTTATGCATATATTTTATTTTTGAAACATTTTAAAAGGTATAGTTATAAATTTTCCAATGTTAATTGTATATTGTTTATATTTTAAACTCTAGTCTCAATTTAATAACTATTTTCTTATTTATTTTCTATTTTTCCTTAAATTATTTATTTATTTCCTTTTCACTTTATTTTGTTTTCTTTTTCTACTTATTTACTTACTTTTATTTTGTTTATTTTGATTAAAAGAAATAAGAAAACAAAGAGATAAAAGACCTTTCATTCTCCTTGTGGCTTTTCATTTTACCTTTGCCTTTTCATTTCTTTCCTTTGGTTTTTCATTGCTTGGTCGTTCGTTCTTATGCATAGCCGTGACTTTCATTTACTTTTCACATGAGAAATTTCTCTTCTCCTCAAAACTCACGGCCATGCCAATTTCTGAAGAAAAAAAAATGTAAGCTAATGACTTTTCTTCTCTCATTTTCTCCTCTTTTTCACTGAAATTTTGCCTTCCTCTTCCCCTTACTTGCTCGACCCACTCTCCACCTCTTCTCCACCGACCATCACCTCCTCCATCTACAGCAGCAACCACTCCCCCTCCTCTGTCAAGACCAGGCCATGACTTATATAGGAGGCCATCACCATAAATCCTTGCAAAACTCCACAAACAAGTGCCTAGCCGACCATATTCTCACCACCACCTTCACTTTGCACTTCAGCCACCACCCTTGAACCACCACCACTGTAATAGCCCACTCCGAGACCCACCTTAACAAAAGAATTAACAAGTAATTCTATCTACTAAAGCGGAGAATAGGGCTGGCTAAGGGCGACCATCTGCACTTTTGTCTTAAACATCTATTGAATATGTTGATAAATGCAATATAATTTTTTTTCCAACTCATGTGGATCGACATACCCAATAAATGATTAATCCAAAACTATATATGGCTAACGGATCTATCAGAATAAAATACAATAGCTGAGAGTAAATCACATCACAGAATAGTAATCAACATCATATATATACATATACACTAATATATGTTCAGTACAATACAATATGAATACAATAAAGGTGGTACATGACCACACCATATACATCAAATCAAATGTAAAAACATCAGAGTATGCGGAAGAAATAAACTACTCAAGCGAATGAAGAGCTGATATCCAACATCAACTTCAAGCTAAGCCCAATAGATGATACCTGAAACAACTCGGTCTGACCCGAGTGAAAACACACGGGTCAGGCTAGCTAAAATCATCAGTTAAATAGAATAATCGATAAGGATGAGTAGGTGAAAGGTATGGTATCTGTTTTCTTAAAGGATATCATGTCCTAAACAGGGTTTCAACATCATAAGAAAGGACAACATCCCTTCTTGGCAAGTAGGAGAGATAATAATGATAAAGTCATACTTAAGTGGTATAACTGACACTTAAGCAAATGGAACATCGGCGAGCAAAGTTTAAAGATAAGACTTAGTAAACATTTCTTTTGCCTCATATCATCGGCGGCATAAAGGAATATGGATAATGACTTCAAATGATTCAACTATGAGTGGTTGTTAATATAACAATACATCAAAGGTACATATCCTTTATACATAGAATTAAAGCGCATATGGATGTGCCTCATCTCATTGGCACATCCGAATCATTCATGGAAATATAAAACCCAATCATAAAAGAAGCATTATACTTATTCATACCTCATCTCATCGGTATGAATATAGATACGTCTCAAATCCATCACTAAAACTCATCATAAAAGATTCTTCATAATTATTTATACCTCATCTCATCGGTATAAATTTATAAATACATCTCAACTCCATCTTAACATCAAGTAGTCTATAAAATCATCAAACCATCAATCCGTAATGCAAATAACTCAATCGAAGAATGACATTATAAATGATTTCACCATATATGCATACATCTCCTCTGGTACTAGGCTATCAATGTAATAATCATCTAAAGGCAGTGAAGTCTAAAACATCAAAACTCAAAGAAATCCTGGATTGGCCAAATCCTCGATTGCATGCCGAAGCAATGCTACGCGCGCTACATCGTGACTAGTACTACTATTTGGTACCATAAACATCGTGATGACTGGAGCCAAATAACATCTTAACATCATGAACATCGTGAATGACTATAGTCTATAACGTCATAATAACTCCCAGTCTGTGACGCCTCACTCCGAGAGCCTCGTTAACAAAGAGTATTACATAGATAATACTGTCGGCTAACGCGGACAATAGAGTATAATGGAAACGACCATGTGTAATCTTACCTTAACTATTCACTAAATACGTCGAAAAGTAGAATCACATTAAGATTCGACCTATTCAATAAATATTTAAAGCAAAACTACAATGGCTATAGGATCTATCAGAAGAAAATATAACAACTCAAATGTAATTCACATCATAGAACAGTCGATTATAATATACACATAAACAGATACACAACAGAGTATACAAAATAATACATGTCAAGTGGTACAGGAGACCACAATATACAGACGAGACGAAAAAAATATAAATATCAGAGTTACAATAGATAAGGACCACAAAAGACGCTATAACAAAATGAAGCTAGCGAATAGTCCATGCGGAAGCAAAATAGGCTAAGTCCCAAAAGCACCTAACCTGAAACATCTCGGTCTGACCCGAGTATAAAATACACGGGTCAGTCTAGATAACAAATCAGTTAGATTAACTGAACAATAATAAACCTGCAAGGTCATACAGTATAACAAATATCTCTAGAGGAGATAACACAATCATCAACAAGAGATGAATCATATAGAACAAGCCTCATATCATCGGCAACATATAGAAACAAAGGATACAAATATCCCAAAACAAGCCAAAAGGCAAATAACAAATACCAATAAGGTATACAAGTTCCATAAGGTAATCGTTATACATCATGCGGCTCAAACAGACCAACACGATGGGCGATACCAAGGGAATATAATATCAATGAAACATATGATTGCTCGAGCTCAGTACTGTACAACAAGGATCCATAAGCCCGAAGGCTCCAAACCCAAGTATCACCCATGCGGCACATAAGGCCAACATCAGAGCGAAACTATATAGGGCAACAAACCCGAAGGCACACACCCGAAGGCACACACCCGAAGGCAACAAACCTAGGGAGAAAGTCCGAAGACACCATCCCAGAGGCAACAAACCGTAGTGGTGAAGGTCGTAGACCCAGTACTGGACACCACTAACTGGCGGAATGTGTCACAACTCTCGAAAAGGAATCCGAACAGTGTTAACGTGCGTCCCATAACCACTCGTTCGCACTAAACGGTTTACTATCCGTCAGTCACTTTCACACTCAAAGCAGTACAAATTTACCTCATATCATCGGTAAACTAAACCCGAAGGTCAAAACAATCAATCGAATAGGTCGGGGACTAATCGGAAAGATAAACGCACAGATTCGTGGTCCGTGTTTTTCCCAACCATTTAATCACCCTTCCACTTCGCTCGAAGTGCGAAAGTGTGTGTTTTAAATAGAATTTATAAATTGGAGAAACGAGCTTTTAAATGCGATTCGAGAGATTATTTTATAAAAACCCGTGGATGAAGTCAAGAGTAAGTTATCAAAGCCAAATATGCAATAACAACCACTAAAAAGCAACTTGAATCGATAAAATCCGGAAAACAAATCAAAATATACAAAAACAGGCAAAACAGGCAGAACAGAGCAGGTCGGTCGACCGGACTACAGGGCTCAGTCGGCCGGCTAGATGCAGGAAACAAAAGATGGCTCGGGGCAGCAGGTCGGTCGACCGGCTACAGGGCTCGGTCGGCCGAACCTGATGAATTTGCAATTCCTGCCTTATTTCAATGAAAATGCAAATTCTTTCTAAATCCAAAGCAATGGCACATGCATACTTGTTAGGAATTCATACCCAACACCCATGAAATCAAGAGAAGTAGATGTGAGTTCAAAACTCACCTTTTTACACAAAACAAAGAAGATGAAGAAGCACAAATGCAAGGAATCAACCAACTACACTCCACTTCAACACTACAAGCTTCAATCTAGAATCAAAGTAAGTATTTCCTAAGTTAGGGTTAGGAAATTACTGAAATTGAAGAGGAGAAGAGACGGAGAAGATGGAGATGAACTTACCAATGGATTCCCTTTGATTATGGAGCAAGAATCAAGTTTACAAGAAGAACTAGGGCTTGCTAATTTCTATTTCCACTTCCTTTCCCCCATTTCAGTTTTTAGCTTAAGATGAAATGAAATGAAGAGAGATGAAGAGAAGGGGTTGAGTTAGAGGTTTAGTTAAGCTAGTGGGCTGAACCCCAAAACCCAATAGAAAAAGTAGCCAAAATTTCACAAACTCCAAACATATCAAAGATTATACTCAAAAAGATCGCAAACGCCATTTTGGAACCAATGGAGGTAGTTTCGAGTTCCAATTCGGCCATTTGCAGAAAGTAACATTTCGGACCAAAATCCGACTAACGACGCTATATTTAAATTAAACATTTAAATATAAAATCGTTAAATATGCGGGTTGTTACAGATCTCCCCTCCTTACAAAATTGCGTCCCCGCAATTTCTAGAGACGATATTTGTAACAACTACATACATACAATCAATCAAAAGGAAAGAAAATAAGCTTGAGATGAAAAGACATACTCACCGTTTCAAAGCAAAGAAAGAAAACCCGGATAAGATCGCTCAATAAATTCTCTGGTTTCCCAAGTACAGTCATTGGGATTAGCGGACCATTGAACTTTAACGAGCGGCACGTCCTTGTTCCGAAGGTGTCGCACCTCCTTGTCAAGCACGCGAATAGGTTGCTGTACAATAGATAAGTCCGGTGAGACCTCAAGCTCTTGCAAATCAGGAGAAGTAATAACAGAATCCGACTCCCGAAGACACTTCCGAAGTTGCGAGACGTGAAACACGTCATGAATGCCAGATAGATGAGCTGGAAGTGAAACTCTATAAGCCACAGGGCCAATACGTTCAGTAATAGAAAACGGTCCTATATAACGAGGAGCCAATTTCCCAGTCGCACTGAAACGCATAACCCCTTTCAAAGGAGAAACACGAATAAAAACAAGATCACCAATCGAGAACTCGAGAGGCTTCCTACGGTTGCCCGCGTAGGATTTCTGGCAACTCTGTGCCTTTTTCATTCTCAACCGGATAAGATCAATCTTCTCGAAAGAATCACGAACAAAATCTGGACCAAGAATATGCTTCTCCCCAGATTCTAACCAACAAGAAGGTGATCGACATGGTCTTCCGTATAAGGCTTCGAAAGGAGCCATACCGATACTAGATTGAAAACTATTATTGTAGGAGAATTCTACAAGAGGTAGGTGATCCTCCCAACAACCACCGAAATCAAAAATACAAATACGGAGAAGATCTTCCAAAATACGATTCACCCGTTCAGTCTGTCCGTCAGACCGCGGATGATAAGCTGTAGGAAAATTAAGCTTTGTTCCCAAAGCTTGTTGAAGACTCTTCCAAAAATGACTCGTGAATAAAGGATCAGGATCACTCACAATATAACTAGGAACACCGTGAAGTCTCACGATTTCCTTGACATACAACTTAGCCAAATGCGAAGCAGTTCTATTAGACTTAATAGGGACAAAATGAGCAGACTTAGAAAGGCGATCAACAATAACCCAAATGCTAGAATGGCCCGATCTCGAACGAGGTAGGCCGTCAATGAAATCCATAGAAATTTGATCCCACTTCCACAATGGAATCTCAAGAGGTTGAAGAAGACCCGAAGGACGCTGATGCTCGACCTTAAAACGCTGACAAGTTATGCAATTGCTCACATAACTCGCCACATCGCGCTTCATGCCTTCCCAATAATAAAGACGACGCATATCTGCATACATCTTGCTACTACCGAGATGAATGGTATACTTAGAACGGTGACAATCATCAAGAATGTCATGCCTAAGTGCAAAATCAGAAGGCACAAAAAGACAGTTCTTCTTACGAAGACACCCATGAGAATCCATGCTAAGATCTTGCAACGCCTCATCACAAGATCCAGACTCACAAAGCTAAATAAAATGCAACAAATCAGGATCACGCCGTTGGGCATCGGCAATACGATCCAATAAAATAGGTCGAGCTCCCAAACTAATTAATAGAATAGGAGAATTAGAAGATGAACCTCGATCACGAATTTCACAAAAAGATAGAGTTTCAAGAATATCCCATTCGGCAAACATCATAGAAATAACAGCCGAATGTTTGCGACTAAGCGCATCTGCAACACGATTACCCTTACCAGGGGTATATTGGATATCAAAGTCATAGGAAGCAAGAAACTCGAGCCAACGTTGTTGTCTCATATTGAGTTCCTTATGAGTGAACAAATACTTCAAAGATTTATGATCGGTATAGAGAATGAAGCGCTCGCCCAATAAATAATGTCGCCAAATCTTCAAGGCAAACACAATGGCGGCTAACTCAAGATCATGAGTGGCATAACGAATTTCATTCGGACGCAGTTGCCTAGAAGCATAAGCAACTACCCGATCCTTCTGCATAAGAACAGCACCGAGACCACTACCACAAGCATCGGTGTAGACAACAAGATCATGATTCCCTTCGGGAACCACAAGGATAGGAGCATTTGTGAGAAGTTCCTTCAATGACAGAAAGGAAGCTTCACACTTGTCGGACCAATCAAAACGAATGCCTTTCCGAGTAAGGCAAGTGAGAGGAAGCACAACACGGGGAAAATCCTTAATGAACCGACGGTAATAACCCGCCAATCCAAGGAAACTACGAATCTCATGAACATTCTCGGGCCTCTTCCAATTCTGGATGGCTTCGATCTTTGAGGGATCGACAGAAATGCCATCGGAAGATACAACATGACCTAAGAACTTAACCTTATTCTCCCAAAAGTCGCACTTGGAGAATTTGGCTCTAAGATGATGATGACGGAGGGTACTCAAGACAATTCTCAATTGATTAGCATGCTCAGCTTCAGACTTAGAATAAATAAGGATATCATCAATGAAGACAAGCACGAACTTATCGAGATATTCCCGGAATACCCGATTCATGAGATCGACAAAGAAAGCAGGAGCGTTCGTCAAACCGAACGGCATAACGAGCCACTCAAAAGAACCATACCGAGTGCGGAAAGCGGTAAGAGGTATGCTATCCTCCGCAACTCGTAACTGATGAAAACCTGTGGCAAGGTCAAGCTGAGAAAAGACCTTAGCACCACTCAATAGATCGAACATATCATCGATCCTAGGCAATGGGTACCTATTTCTAATGGTCAACTCGTTAAGCTTGCGATAGTCAATGCAAAGCCTAAGAGTTCCATTAGACTTCTTCACAAAGACGACCGCGGATCCCCACGGAGAAAAACTAGATTGAATCAATTGCTTGGATTCAAGCTCTAAAAGTTGCTTCTTGAGTTTCTCATTTTCCTTTGTAGACATCCTCGTGGGAGGACGACTAACTGGCTGCGCGCCTGGAATGAGATCAATGCGGAACTCAATTGCCCGTTTGGGTGGCAAACCCGATACAGGCTCAAAAACATCAGAAAAGTCACAAGCAATAGGAATACGAGATATATCCTCATCATCTCGCGAATCAAGAGAATATAAAGCCATCTCGGAATTATCCACATCCCGAAGAACAAGAGATAACTGAGAAGGCGAATCAGGATGACAAAGATATAAAATTCTCTCGGAACAAATAATCCTGGCATCGTACCTCACTAGCCAGTCCATACCAAAAATCATATCAAAACCCAAATGAGAAACAACGTGCAGATTCGCACGGAAAGAAAAGCCACATAAAACAATCTCAATATCATCACAAAATAAGCTAAGGGTCGCGGATCCCCCAATAGGATTTGCAATCCTTAAAGAAGTAACCATACAAGAAACATCCAAAGATAAATCATCTACAAGCTTCTTCGATATGAAAGAATGTGAAGCACCCGTATCGAAAAGAACTCGTATACTATGATCATGAAATAGAATAAAACCTTCCAAAATATATGGAGAGATACCTTTGGATTGAGATGAACCTCCAGAAGCATTAGCCACATTGAGCTTGCCAGATTTTGCATTAGCAGGAGCAGTAGGACAACCTGAAACATGATGACCTTCCTTCTTGCAATGACGGTAGAAGAGAGGCTTAGGACAAGCTCGAATAATATGATCCGGAGAACCACAATTGAAACACTTTCGAACGAAGGGTGTTCCGGAAGACTGAGGCTGAGAGTTAGGACCACCGGTCTTCTTCTTCTTAGAAGGAAAAGGCTTCTTCTGAAACGGAAATTGCTTCTTGTTGGGGTTCTTGGAAACCTCAACATCCTCACCACTATCACACTCCTTCTCGACAGCTTCGAGATGAAGTGCCGAATCAACCAATTCCTCGAAAGAAAGCTTAAGCTGGAGCAACAAGGACTTCTTAAGATATTTCTTAAGACCAGAGACAAACTTCAAATTCTTCTTGTAAGAAGTGCTAATGAATTCAAGACCATATTTAGATAAGGCCTCAAAAGATGCAACATACTCAGAAACAAAAGATTTCCCTTGCTTCAACTCAAGGAAGCGACGGGTCAATAATTTTTTTCTTCAGATTCAGGAACGAACTTGAGTTCAAATCGCTCCCGAAACTGAGTTCAAGAAAGGGTAGACTCATCAATCTCGGCTATAAGAAGCTCATACCAGTCAAGAGCACGCTCTTGCAATAAGCTAGAAGTCACAAGAACTCGATCATGGTCAGAAAGATCCATGCGAGAAAAGATACGTTCGCATGTGCGAAACCAAGCTTGGACTTCAAGAACGGATTCGGAACCCTTAAACGGTTTTCCTCCAAGATGAGCAAAATCACTGCACTGACGTGCAAAAGCAGACTTGCGAGGTGGAGACACTCGAGGAGGAACGGGAGGCTGAGTGCTCCTAAACAACTCCATAAACTGATCGGCAGATATATAAACGCCATCCAGATGTGAGCCACTAGATTGCCCAGCATCCGAACGTCGACCTCTGCCTCTTCCAGACATAAGCTGAAAGTCAAGATAAGGAAAAGATTATTCACAAGGTAGATATTTCAATATGGGATACTACGGAATAATCCTAGACGTATTCCCAAATACTATCTAGCCTTAATGGGATAAAGAGACACGATGATTCAAAGATTTGTATCACTTGTACACTTTGATGTACCATAATATGTGCATCTATTCTGTGTTTATCATATTTTGTTCTGAACTCAGCTCTGATACCACGCTGTGATGCCCCACTCCAAGAGACTCGTTAATAAAGAGTATTACATAGATAATACTGTCGGCTAACGCGGACAATAGAGTATAATGGAAGCGACCATGTGTAATCTTACCTTAACTATTCACTAAATACGTCGAAAAGTAGAATCACATTAAGATTCGACCTATTTAATAAATATTTAAAGCAAAACTACAATGGCTATAGGATCTATCAGAAGAAAATATAACAACTCAAATGTAATTCACATCACAGAACAGTCGATTATAATATACACATAAACAGATACACAACAGAGTATACAAAATAATACATGTCAAGTGGTACAGGAGACCACAATATACAGACGAGACGAAAAAAATATAAATATCAGAGTTACAACAGATAAGGACCACAAAAGACGCTATAACAAAATGAAGCTAGCGAATAGTCCATGCGGAAGCAAAATAGGCTAAGTCCCAAAAGCACCTAACCTGAAACATCTCGGTCTGACCCGAGTATAAAATACACGGGTCAGTCTAGATAACAAATCAGTTAGATAAACTGAACAATAATAAACCTGCAAGGTCATACAGTATAACAAATATCTCTAGAGGAGATAACACAATCATCAACAAGAGATGAATCATATAGAACAAGCCTCATATCATCGGCAACATATAGAAACAAAGGATACAAATATCCCAAAACAAGCCAAAAGGCAAATAACAAATACCAATAAGGTATACAAGTTCCACAAGGTAATCGTTATACATCATGCGGCTCAAACAGACCAACACGATGGGCGATACCAAGGGAATATAATATCAATGAAACATATGATTGCTCGAGCTCAGTACTGTACAACAAGGATCCATAAGCCCGAAGGCTCCAAACCCAAGTATCACCCATGCGGCACATAAGGCCAACATCAGAGCGAAACTATATAAGGCAACAAACCCGAAGGCAACAAACCTAGGGAGAAAGTCCAAAGACACCATCCCAGAGGCAACAAACCGTAGTGGTGAAGGTCGTAGACCCAGTACTGGACACCACTAACTGGCGGAATGTGTCACAACTCTCGAAAAGGAATCCGAACAGTGTTAACGTGCGTCCCATAACCACTCGTTCGCACTAAACGGTTTACTATCCGTCAGTCACTTTCACACTCAAAGCAGTACAAATTTACCTCATATCATCGGTAAACTAAACCCGAAGGTCAAAACAATCAATCGAATAGGTCGGGGACTAATCGGAAAGATAAATGCACAGATTCGTGGTCCGTGTTTTGCCCAACCATTTAATCACCCTTCCACTTCGCTCGAAGTGCGAAAGTGTGTGTTTTAAATAGAATTTATAAATTGGAGAAACGAGCTTTTAAATGCAATTCGAGAGATTATTTTATAAAAACCCGTGGATAAAGTCAAGAGTAAGTTATCAAAGCCAAATATGCAATAACAACCACTAAAAAGCAACTTGAATCGATAAAATTCGGAAAACAAATCAAAATATACAAAAACAGGCAAAACAGGCAGAACAGAGCAGGTCGGTCGACCGGACTACAGGGCTCGGTCGGCCGGCCAGATGCAGGAAACAAAAGATGGCTCAGGGCAGCAGGTCGGTCGACCGGCTACAGGGCTCGGTCGGCCGAACCTGATGAATTTGCAATTCCTGCCTTCTTTCAATGAAAATGCAAATTCTTTCTAAATCCAAAGCAATGGCACATGCATACTTGTTAGGAATTCATACCCAACACTCATGAAATCAAGAGAAGTAGATGTGAGTTCAAAACTCACCTTTTTACAAAAAACAAAGAAGATGAAGAAGCACAAATGCAAGGAATCAAAAAACTACACTCCACTTCAACACTACAAGCTTCAATCTAGAATCAAAGCAAGTATTTCCTAAGTTAGGGTTAGGAAATTACTGAAATTGAAGAGGAGAAGAGATGGAGAAGATGGAGATGAACTTACCAATGGATTCACTTTGATTTTGGAGCAAGAATCAAGTTTACAAGAAGAACTAGGGCTTGCTAATTTCTATTTCCACTTCCTTTCCCCCATTTCAGTTTTTAGCTTAAGATGAAATGAAATGAAGAGAGATGAAGAGAAGGGGTTGAGTTAGAGGTTTAGTTAAGCTAGTGGGTTGAACCCCAAAACCCAATAGAAAAGGTAGCCAAAATTTCACAAACTCCAAACATATCAAAGATTATACTCAAAAAGATCGCAAACGCCATTTTGGAACCAATGGAGGTAGTTTCGAGTTCCAATTCGGCCATTTGCAGAAAGTAACATTTCGGACCAAAATCCGACTAATGACGCTATTTAAATTAAACATTTAAATATAAAATCATTAAATATGCGGGTTGTTACACAGTCACAAAGACCCGAGTTAATAACATCATGATGATCAAAGTAGCAACTACATCGTGATGACTCCAATCGAGTACTCATGGTCTGTAGTACTAGTAAACATCGTGAATGTGTCTCAACTTCTCGAATAGGAACACAATAGGCGTTAACGTACGTTCCACATAATATGTTCGCGCCTAATGGTTTACTAGCCGTTAGTTGGTACCGCTAGTAAAACATCATAAACATCATGAAATAATACTCAACCTCATCTCATTGGCGAGTAAATACAATACCATACTCGTTTCATCTCATTGACGAGTACTAGTGGCATCGTGACTTGTCTCATTTAATCGACAAGTAAAAACTATCATAATACATCTCTACATCATAAAATCATCATAAAGAAGCTTACCTCATCTCATCGGCAAATAAAAATAACATCTAGATGGTTATTTATAACCATAATTCGAATTAGGAATTTCTAACTCTTAATTCACCTCATTTCAGCGGCGATTAAGAAACACATCTTAAAATGATCCTTCATCGAATGTACTCCTAAATTGGAGTTCTCGGACCATATAATCTACCCAAAATTAAATAACATCTCAAAATCATCTCAAATAGTTCATCGAAAGGGTATCGATCGTATAAGTCCGATATTAAGCGATAAAGCAAATCCATGTGTCCCATACCACATGTTATACTTTACCGTTTAATCGTCTTTCAAATATGTCCGAAATTGATAAAAATAAGTAATTTTATTTATAAAATAATTTTATTTATAAAATAATTTTATTAGAGAAAACAGAAATTTAAAACGATTTTCCAAAAACGAATATTAAAACCAATATTTGAAATTCCTTTATTATAGGAAATAAAATCTATCTTTATGTAGAAAAATAATTTAAAAAATACTATGTAATAATAATTTGAAATTTCCATATATTTCAAAAATAGTTTGGTGAAAACCATTCTCGAAAGCAACGAAAACTAAGAGAGGTGTCTCAAAACCGATAACTTGAATTCAATACGCATTCAATTCAAATTTAACCCAAAATCAATTCAAATTCCATTTAAATTTGAATTTTAAAATTTTCAAATATAGCTAGCCTACTGATAGGCATCATAGCTCTAAAATATCTCAAAAACATCATCAAAACCGAAGAAAATGAGAGCAAAAACGAGCTAATACAATTCTAAGGTCAACGATTGTTGTTGCTGTCATTTTGCTCTCAGGACAGCAACATACAACCATAATTTCGATCAAGCAAACTTCAAAGTTACAGAAAACACAATGAATGAAACTTGTAGCTCATGACCTAATCTTTCCAGAACATTCAAAATTATCCAATTCGGATAAAAAACAAAGAAGTTAAAGCTAATTTTGTTTTAGTTTCAAACACAGAGCAAATAATTGTTTTGCTCTCGGGATAGCAGTAAAAAATTTGATTTTGACATAGCTAACCTCAAAATTATGGAAAAATCAATGAATGAAAGTTGTAGTATATGAATTGTGCTCCGGTAAATTAAAAATTATCAAATTTCGATCAAAATCGAGAAAGATATGGCTCAAACAATATCAGATTCAAACTCAGGAAATTCTATCAAAGCATTAACTATTCTTCTGCTTACAAATCTGTTTACGTCAGTCAAATAGTAAAATATCAAAATGAAACCTGAAGATAAATTACTCTTCTTGAATATATTTTCCAGCAAAAAATATTTGACCTAAATTGGTTAAGAAACGAAAAACTTACGGCTAAAACACTTCTCTGGTCTATGATTGTTGCTGTTGTCAATTTGCTCTCGAGACACAACAAACAAACACGATTTTGATCAAGAAAACATCAAAAATTTTGAAAACTCAAAACATGAAACTTTTAGATCTATGTCTATGCTTTCCAGAATATCTAAAATAATCGAATTTCGACTTAAAACGAAAGAGATCTGCACAATTTACTGACGACAATTTCACAAATAAACATGCAACAAACAAAATTGAGATTTCTTACCTTGAAATCTCAATCTAAGCTAGAAATTGTGAGTTTTAAACTCACCTTTGATTCTAGACAGCAAATACCCAAATTTGTGAAGAAAGATTGGAGCTTGAAGGTGAAATCATTTCTCTATTCTTATTTTGGTAAAGTTCTTCTTGAATTAACAGCGAAATTGAGTGGAATTGAGATTTAATTAGAGAAAGCCATTGTTTTTCTTTCTTTCTATTTACTATATCTTTTGTTTTGAGGAGGAAGATGAGAAAAAAAGGTATGTACACCTATTTCCCCTTTACTCTATCGTTCTAGAGAGGGTTGATGGATTCAAACCTTACCCAAATAAGCCTAAGACTAAATATACTTAGTGAAAATTTAAAGCTATGTACATATTTATCCTATTCTAACATTATATATATATATATATATATATATATATATATATATCTTTTTACATTTTAAGTCAAATGAAAATCTATACAACAGATGTATGTAACTAAAATTGTTATTATATAAAATAATAAAATTTATTTCGACAATAAAAAGTTATCTTTATAAAAAAAACCATCTTTGATAATATTTTACAAATTACACCATTTTAGTGTAAAAACACTATTTTTAATGCAATAACTTAAACAAAAATTTCTTTTGTGTCAAATAAATTGCAATAAATCATTATAATACTTTTTAATCATCAAAATATTTTTTTCCAAACTATACTTCATCTTTTATTTTAATAAAATACATAATTTCTTCAAATTTCCTCTTTTGTAAAATCAATAAAAGGTTAATATTGATAATGCTTTTCAATAATGTTCTATTTACCCAAATAAAGTTGCACTTTGATTATTTTCTTCATATGGAGGTCATTATTTAGAATATTGAAGTTTTTTAGAAAAAAAAGTATTTTACTAGAGAAAAAAATAGTCAGAGAGAAATGAATGTATATCTCTTTGAACATTTTAGAAATTGGGTTTGTGGGCACAAAATAACCTTATAAGCCCAATTCTCACACTTAGAAAATATTAAGAGTAAATATGCTATGTGTTTTAGCAATTTACACATACTTTTGCATAAAATTTCCAAATCACATGAAACAAGTAGCATTGTTCATGTATTTATAAAGGAAACATGTTAGTGACATCAAAAATTTCATTTTCCAATTAAAAATATTATTTTCCCATTAAAAATATTGTTTTCCCCATATAACACAAATTTTAAACAATATTTACCAATATTCTCATTTGTAGTGAAAAATCACTATTTTCATCCATTTCAATCAAATAAAATTTATTTCTAGGTCTAATGAAGTGTATTAAAATGTTTTAAAATTTTTATAACATTAATACATCATTCCGAGCCTAATTACACTTCTAAATATTATTTTCTTCATATTATTCCTTTTATTTTACAATAGAAGGCTAATATTGGAATAAATTTCCAATATTACAAATTAACTAAATTTAACCATCATAATTATTTATTTTCAATCCAAATCCAAAAATAAAGTTTTTCATCTACACTTTTTTTCAACCATCAAATGTTGAAATAGGCTTCAAATAAAATAATATGACTTGTTTAAAATTCAAATCCCAAATTATATTCATCAAGATATTGTTTATATAAAATAAATAACATAATCCCTCATTTTATTATCCAATTCATTTTTTAAACACAATATTAAAGTATAATTTACTTATAATTTAATATTAACAGTAATCTCCAAAATCCCGAGTTGTTACAGGCTTCCCCCTTAACAAAATTGTGTCCTCGCAATTTCTAGTGGAAAAATGCTGTAAACGACACAAAAATTCAATCGACAAAGGATAAAAGACAAGCTTGAAACTCAAACCATTCATACTCTCAACATAGAATGGTAGATAGAAACAAGGAAAAACTCATTTGGTTAATCCAATGGCCCATCAAATGCTAATATAGTGATTAGCAAACCATCGAATTTTCCAAGTAACTCAAAAGAATTTCGAAGATATCCCGTCTTCGAATCAAAACTCAATAAGATAATCAATAATTAATCAATCGAAAATGATTGATTTCATAAAACTATGCAAATAGAGTCGGGATCAAACTCACTTAAACCCAAACTCTAAGCAATAAAGAAGATCATCAATAAGATTTTTCGCATAAATATACAGAAAGAACATCCTCACAACAGGGTAGACACAATAGACAAAATTGATAAATCACAAGACGGCTTCTCACAAGGCCACCAACTCGAACGACCGTGAAAAATGTACATCGTTAATAATATCTCAAAGATAGAATATACTCAAGAACAAGGATATAAACTCGAATTATCTTTTAATCCAGGATATTTAGAATTTTTAAATCTCAACATCTTTTAATTTTAAATCTCAATTTTCAACATTTGAAAATTTTCAAACTTTTTACTATATTGCTTAGTAAGTTATTTAAAACTCAAATTAAAAGTCCAAATTTCTTCTCTTACTTCAAAATTAATTTCCAAATAAATTTGTAAATCCATACTAATATTCCTCAAAATTAATTAAGGGTTTAAATTCTCTTTACTCTTTTTATTAAACCACTTAAATAGTTTAAACAATTTTCAAATTCTCTTATAACTCTTCTCTTAAACATCCATTGTATATAATATAGATTCTAAAATATCAAAATATACTTCCAATAAAGCACAGCTGAAAAATAATCTCAAATATATTCTCATCTTTATAATTTAAAATTAAATAAATGGCATTGCCTCGTCATTGAGTTTCTAATAAATAAATATATCTGCTGGCTGCAGAGTTGACCGAACGATCAAAACTGCCTCGCCACTCTATTACTCGTCTCTAAAATCAATGGATGCAATTACTATTCAAAAATAAATTTAATATTTAATCTCAAATATTATTTTCAAAATCTCAATTTTTAAAACACAAACCATCGTGTCTGATTGCCTCATCATAGCATTTAGTACATTCCTATCGATAACGTTGATCGGGCGTATCGACCAAAACTCTTAACTACTCGATGAACAACCTAACACTCTCAAATTATTTCTATAAAAGAAATTCTGCTCATGTAAATCTATTATCAAGATATTCTTCGATTTTTTATAAATATCTCAAAGCTCAAATTTCTCTATAAAACTCATATTTATATGGCTTCAAAATTCAAACCAAAGAACATTTAGAGAATGCATCGAGATATTCCCAGAATACTCGATTCTCAAAATCATCAAAAGGAGATAGAGTGTTCATCAATCTTACGATGTCATAAGCCACTTCCAAAAATCATCAATATACAGGGTAAGCAAGATATTCTTCTCAAAGGAGAAGAAGCACACAATCCACGAATGATAAAATTGATTAGTATCTAAAAAGAACACTCAAACGAAGCTGAATGATAAACTCAACCAAACTCGTACAAAATAGAAACTCACCTCATTCCTCAGTGGATATCCTCGTTGAAGGATAACCAAAAAGCTAAGAGCTAGGAATAAGGTTACTTCAACACTCGATTGCCCAATTGGATGTCAATTCCAAATGGGCTCAAAAATATCAAAAAATCCATTATGATTGAAATTTGAGATAGATCATCATCATATCGATACTCAAGAGTGAAATCAAAAACTTTGGAATCATCAATAACATTCCATAGTGACAGAAATAATAAATCAGTCAAAGTAGGATGCCAAAATAAACATAGGATCCTATAACAACAAAAGGATCAGACTTTACATCAAATAAGTCAATCTATCTCAAATCAGATACATCTCAAGATGGTGGGTAATAAACAAATACGCAATAAAACAGCAACAAATAAAGAACTCAGAATGCTCACAACAAGCCAATCATTGTGGATCCCTTTAATAGGATTCACAACTCTCAAAGGAATGCAACAGGAATTCCCAAAGAAATCAATCGGCTCCATCAATACGAACTCACTCGTATTGATAAAAATAAGAATCTAATAATCCCAAATAAGATATTATATAAGATAAGATGACATCAAACTCTATTATGGAATACTACGGAATACAAAATGTCTATATTCTTGGACATATTCCATCTTAACAATCCCAAAACTCAAAAAAGAATCAAGGCTCGATTCAAAAACAAGCTTGAATAAAGGACAATGATTCACCCGTAGTACTTCGATGTATCATGATAAAAGTATTGTTCTGTGTTTATTCTACTTTATTCTAACCACAGCTCTGATATCAAGCTGTAATGGCCCACCCCGAGACCCGCCTTAGCAAAGAGAATTAACAAGTGATTCTATTTACTAAAGCGGAGAATAGGGCTGGTTAAGAGCGACCATCTATAGTTTTGTCTTAAACATCTATTGAATACGTTGACAAATGCAATATAATTTTTTTTCCAACTCATGTGGATCGACATACCCAAAAATACTTAATCCAAAACTATAGGTGGCTAACGGATCTATCAGAACAAAATACAGTAGCTGAATGTAAATCACATCACGGAATAGTAATCAACATCATATATGTACATATACACTAATACACGTTCAGTACAATACAATATGAATACAATAAAGGTGGTACATGACCACACCATATATATCAAATCAAATGTAAAAACATTAGAGTAGGCGGAAGAAATAAACTACTCAAGCGAATGAAGAGCTGATATCCAACATCAACTTCAAGCTAAGTCCAATAGATGATACCTGAAAGAACTCAGTCCGACCCGAGTGAAAACACACGGGTCAGGCTAGCTAAAATCATCAGTTAAACAGAATAATCGATAAGGATGAGTAGGTGAAAGCTATGGTATGCTTTTTATTAAAGGATGCCATGCCCTAAACAGGGTTTCAACATCATAAGAAAGGGCAACATCTCTTCTTGGCAAGTAGAAGAGATAATAATGATAAAGTCATACTTAAGTGGCATAACTGACACTTAAGCAAATGGAACATCAGCGAGTAAAGTTTGAAAGATAAGACTTAATAAACATCGCTTTTGCCTCATATCATCGGCGGTATAAAGGAATATGGATAATGACTTCAAATGATTCAACTATGAGTAGTTGTCAATATAACGATACATCAAAGGTATATATCCTTTATACATAGAATAAAACGCATATGGATGCGCTTCATATCATTGGCACATCCTAAGGATCATTCAAGGAAATATAAAATCCAATCATAAAAGAAGCATTATACTTATTCATACCTCATCTCATCGGTATGAATATAGATACATCTCAAATCCATGACTAAAACTCATCATGAAAGATTCTTCATAATTATTTATACCTCATCTCATCGGTATAAATTTATAAATACATCTCAACTCCATCTTAACATCAAGTAGTTTATAAAATCATCAAATCATCAATCCATAATGCAAATAACTCAATCGAAGAATAACATGATAAATGATTTCACCATATATGCATACATCTCCTCTGGTACTAGGCTATCAATGAAATAATCATCTAAAGACAGTGAAGTCTAAAACATCAAAACTCAAAGAAATCCCGGATTGGCCAAATCCTCGATTGCATGCCGAAGCAATGCTACGCACGCTACATCGTGACTAGTACGACTATTTGGTACCATAAACATCGTGATGACTGGAGCCAAATAACATCTTAACATCGTGATGATCAGAGTAGCAACTACATCGTGATGACTCCAATCGATTACTCGTGGTCTGTAGTACTAGTAAACATCGTGAATGTGTCTCAACTTCTCGGCTAGGAACCCAATAGGCGTTAATGTACGTTCCATACCATACGTTCGCACCTACTGGTTTAGTAGCCGTTAGTTGGTACACTAGTAAAACATCATGAAATAATACTCTGCCTTATCTCATTGGCGAGTAAATATAATACCATACTCGTTTCATCTCATTGACGAGTACTAGTGGCATCGTGACTTGTCTCATCTAATCGACAAGTAAAAACTATCATAATACATCACAACATCGTAAAATCATCATAAAGAAGCTCACCTCATCTCATCGGCAAGTAAAAATAACATCTAGATGGTTATTTATAACTATAATTCGAATTAGGAATTCTAGCTCTTAATTCACCTCATTTCAGCGGCGATTAAGAAACACATCTTAAAATGATCCTTCATCGAATGTACTCCTAAATTGGAGTTCTCGGACCATATAATCTATCCAAAATTTAATAACATCTCAAACAGTTCATCGAAAGGGTTTCGATCGTATAAGTCCGATATTAAGCGATAAAGCAAATCCATTTGTCCCATACCGCATGTTATACTTTACCGTTTAATTGTCTTTCTTATATGTCCAAAATTCATAAAAATAAGTAATTTTATTTATAAAACAATATTATTAGAGAAAACAGAAATTTAAAACGATTTTCTAAAACGATTATTAAAACCAATATTTGAAATTCCTTTATTATAGGAAATAAATCCATCTTTATTTAGAAAAATAATTTAAAAAAATACTATCTAATAACAATTTGAAATTTCCATATATTTCAAAAATAGTTTGGTGAAAACCGTTCTCGAAAGCAACGAAAACTAAGAGGGATATCTCAAAACCGATAACTTGAATTCGATACGCATTCAATTCAAATTTAACGCAAAATCAATTCAAATTCCATTTAAAATTGAATTTCAAATTCTCCAGATATAGCCAGCCTACTGATAGGCATCATATCTTTAAAAATATCTCAATAACATCATCAAAACCGAAGAGAATGAGAGCAAAAATGAGCTAATACAATTCTAAGGTCAACGATTGTTGTTGCTGTCATTTTGCTCTAAGGACGGCAACATACAACCATTATTTCAACCAAGCAAACTTCAAAATTACAGAAAACACAATGAATGAAACTTATAGCTCATGACCTAATCTTCCCAGAACATCCAAAATTATCAAATTTCGATATGAAACAAAGAAGTTAAAGCTAATTTCGTTTCAGTTTCAAACATAGAGCAAATAATAGTTTTGCTCTCGAGGTAGCAGTAAAAAAAAATTCGATTTTGACATAGCTAACCTCAAAATTACATAAAACTCAATGAATGAAAGTTGTAGTACATGAATTGTGCTTTCCGAAAAATTAATAATTATCGAATTCTGATTAAAATCGAGAAAGAATAGCTCAAACAATATCAGATTCGAACTTAGGAAATTCTGTCAAAGACATAACTATACTTCTTCTTACAAATCTGTTTTAGGTTAGTCAAATAGTAAAATATCAAAATTAAACCTGAAGATAAATTACTCCTTATTGAATATATTTTCCAGCAAAAAGGATTTGACCTAAATTGGATAAGAAACGAAAACTTATGGCTAAAACACTTTTCTGGTCTATGATTGTTGCTGCTGTCAATTTGCTCTCGAGACGGCAACAAACAAGCACGATTTTGATCAAGAAAACATAAAGATTTTTGAAAACTCAAAACATAAAACTTGTAGATCTATATCTATGCTCAGAACATCTAAAATTATCGAATTTCGACTTAAAACGAAAGAGATATGTACAATTTACTGACGGCAATTTCATAAATAAATATGCAACAAGCAAAATTGAGGTTTCTTACCTTAAAATCTCAATCAAAGCTAGAAGAGTTTTAAACTCACCTTTGATTTTAGACAGCGAATACCCAAATTTGTAAAGAAAGATTGAAGCTTGAAGGTGAAATCATTTCTCTATTCTTATTTTGGTAAAGTTCTTCTTGAATTAACAGCGAAATTGAGTGCAATTGAGATTTAATTAGAGAAAGCTATTGTTTTTCTTTCTTTCTATTTACTATATCTTTTGTTTTGAGGAGGAAGATGAGAAAAAAGGATATGTACACCTATTTCCCCTTTACTAGATGGTTCTAGAGAGGGTTAGTGGTTTCAAACCTTACGCAAATAAGCCTAAGACTAAGCATACTTAGTGAAAATATAAAGCTATGTACATATTTATCCTATTCTAACATTATATATATCTCTTTTTACATTTTAAAGTCAAATAAAAATCTATATAACAGATGTATGTAACTAAAATTGTTATTATATAAAATAATAAAATTTATTTCGGCAATAAAAAGTTATTTTTATAAATAAAACCCTATCTTTGACAATATTTTACAAATTACACCATTTTAGTGTAAAAACACTATTTTTAATGCAATAACTTAAACAAAAATTTCTTTTGTGTCAAATAAATTGCAATAAATCATTATAATACTTTTTAATCATCAAAATATTTTTTCCCAAACTATATTTCATCTTTTATTTTAATAAAATACATAATTTCTTCAAATTTCCTCTTTTTTAAAATCAATAAAAGGTTAATATTGATAATGCTTTTCAATAATGTTCTATTTACCCAAATAAAGTTGAGCTTTGATTATTTTCTTCATATGGAGGTCATTATTTAGAATATTGAAGTTTAAAAAAAAGTATTTTACTGAAGAAGAAAATAGTCAGAGAGAAATGAATGTATATCTCTTTGAACATTTTAGAAATTGGGTATGTGGGCACAAAATAACCTTATAAGCCCAATTCTCACACTTAGAAAATATTTAGAGTAAATATGCTATGTGTTTTAGCAATTTACACATAAATTTTGCATAAAATTTCCAAATCACATGAAACAAGTTGCATTGTTCATGTTTTAATAAAGGATACATGTTAGTGACATCAAAAATTTCATTTTCCAATTAAAAATATTATTTTCCCATTAAAAATATTATTTTCCCCATATAACACAAATTTTTAACAATATTTACCAATATTCCCGTTTTTAGTGAAAAATCACTATTTTCATCCATTTCAATCAAATAAAATTTATTTCTAAGTCTAATGAAATGTATTAAAATATTTTAACATTTTTATAACATTAATAAATCATTCCAAGCTTAATTACACTTCTAAATTTTATTTTCTTCACATTACTCCTTTTATTTTACAATAGAAGGCTAACATCAGAATAAATTTCCAATATTACTAATTAACTAAAATTAAACCATCATAATTATTTATTTTGAATCCAAATCCAAAAATAAAGTTTTTCAAACTTTATTTCATTCATTTACTCTTTTTTTCAACCATCAAATGTTGAAATAGGCTTCAAATAAAATAATATGACTTATTTAAAATTCAAATCCCAAATTATATTCATCAAGATATTGTTTATATAAAATAAATAATATAATCCCTCATTTTATTATCCAATTCATTTTTAAACACAATATTAAATTATAATTTACTTATAATTTAATATTAACAGTAATCTCCAAAATCCTGGGTTGTTACAACCACCATCATAACATCACCTATGGCCATCACTTCACCTCTGTCTAGATCTGCAACCTCTATGGCCGAGCTCAATATTGAGCAAGCCGAGCCAAATTGTTGACAAAACTCTACTATTTTGCCTTGTCCTTTCATATACCCTATGTGAAACTCTCCTACCCTCCACATCTCATGTAGCCGTGCCATATTGATGCCATACCCAAGCCAAAGCACATCATGGCCGAGCAAAAGAACCCTATGACCGAGCATTGGAGTGCTTAAAGCAAGGTCAAATAATTTGTCCTTTGTTAATTTCAATTTCCAATTGTTTCAATATAAATTTTGTGTTGAATATTTATGTATATATTGTTCTATTTTATTGGTTGTTTTACAATATTAATATCTTGACTCTCTTCTCACTTGAATCAAAGTCGTGCTTTGTCGTGTCGTATCGTGCTTTCTGGATTTGTTCTATGTGTTTTAATTGGCTATCTCCACCTTAAAAGGTGAGTATTCACTCATGAAATTTATACTTATATAAATTGTGAAATTTCACCAAGTGAATGTGTAGAATTATTATATCATGTTATACCTACCTGTGATATGAACCATATGATGTTAACCATGTTTATAAACCTGTCAAATCATCTATTATTGCTATATGATGCTATATTGTTTATTTTATTCTGTTCTCACACTTCAAGTTCCCTGTAGACTAGAATCACTATGGGTTGAAATGATACATACCCGAATGGACTTTAGAATAGGGAAAAATCATTATGAGCTGAAATGATAGGCCTGAGCGATTTTTATTTTATTTTATTTAACTTGGGATTGCGGGTTTGAAATGATAGAACCCGGATTTCTTTTGTAAATTACGGATTGAAATGATATATTATCTGTATCACTTGACTTAGGTTAGAAAATTTAATATAGACCCATGGTTTATATAAAGTTTTCTGAAACTTTTAAGTATTTTTAAAATGTAAATATTATGATATTTTGATTTAAATTGAATTAAAAATGATTTTATAAAGTGTAAATGATTTTTCTACAAGTTAAAATGTGAACTAAATAAATGGTTAAGTTGAAATTTGAAATATGACTTAATTTTTAGATTTGAGATTTTTTTTCAAAAGTGGAGTTTAAGTTGAGTAAATAAAATATGATAATCGAACTTAAATTTGAATTTAAATGACTTAACAAAGTGTTATTGATTTTTCTATAAATTAAAATGGCAAATAAATGAATGTCAAAAGTGAAATTTAAATATAACTTAAATATTTTAATTTGAGATTTGGTTTTAAAAATAAAAGTTAAGTTAAGTAAATAAAATGGAAATTTAGTTCATATTTTGAAATGGTAATTAAAAACTTAAGTGTAATGTAAATGCAAACAATAGAAAAATTGTGCATTGATTTTAATAAGTGAAGTATTAAGAAATTTGATATTTATTGTGAAATTTACTTTATAAAAATCATAAGTTAAAGGGTATTTAAATGACCATTTTTAAAGTGGAAAATATGAAATTTTATATGTTAAAATGGTTTAAATTGAAGTTTAATTGTTGCTGAAATTCTATTGTAAATCTGGAAATATTTTTAGTAGCACTTCAGGAATGCTATCATTTCTGAATTGAACTAAAATCTGGAATAAATGAATCTGCAGCACTTTGTAAGTGCTGTAGTTGCAGAAGTGATCTAAAAGGCTAAAAACTAATGAAAGAGCTATCGTAGCACTTGTTAAGTGCCGCAGTTGGCTGAAATGAGATTTTCAACTAAAACTGAACTATTACCGCAGTTTTGTAAACGCTGTCTTTACTGAATTTAATTAAATCTTTTAATTTGAATCCTGAACTATTACAGCAGTTCTGTAAAAGCTGAAATGATAGGCCTAAGCAATTTTTATTTTATTTTATTTAACTTGGGATTGCGGGTTTGAAATGATAGAACCCGGATTTCTTTTGTAAATTACGGATTTGAAATGATATATTATCTTTATCACTTGACTTAAGTTAGAAAATTTTATACAAACCTGTGGTTATTTTATAAAGTTTTCTGAAATTTTAAGTATTTTTAAATTGTAAATATTATGATATTTTGATTTAGATTGAATTAAAAATGATTTTATAAAGTGTTAATGATTTTTCTACAAGTTAAAATGTGAACCAAATGAATGGTTAAGTTGAAATTTGAAATATGACTTAATTTTGAAATTTGAGATTTTGTTCAAAAGTGGAGTTTAAGTTAAGTAAATAAAATATGATAATTGAATTTAAATTTGAATTTAAATGACTTAATAAAGTGTTATTGATTTTTCTATGAATTAAAATGGCTAAATAAATGAATGTTCAAAGTGAAATTTGAATATAACTTAAATATTTAAATTTGAGATTTGGTTTTAAGAATAAAAGTTAAGTAAATAAAATGGAAATTTAGTTTATATTTTGAAATGGTAATATAAAACTTAAGTGTAATGTTGAGACGACCCGACTTCCTAACTCCAGGAAATCGCATCATCTTGAAGAAAGAAAGGGATAGAAGAAGAAAAGAAAGAGAAAGAAAGAAACAACAACATCGGAGAACTCACAGCGGAACGAATGAAATATAATATATCACTTAATATATTACATAGTATCTTATTACATTTGAGTACACAACTTACACAACACATGTTAGACAGTTATAAACATCTGTCTAACATACAACTCAAGCACAACATATACAGATACCAAACAAACACAGCGGAACCAAAATATATCTACATGTGGAAGCCTCCTGCTCCATTACTCCTCCAGAATTCGTCAAGCTAACCTGAATCACTTGACTACGTACATAATATGAGTACCCAAGAGTTTAATAAAACAGAAAATAAACACTTGGGTCAGACAGGGGTCTGGCGTGAGTAAACGGTTTAAAATTTGCTTAACTTTAGGAAAACCTTTGAAAAGAAAAGGTATCACGTAAGACTTCCCACACATAAACATGGAAATTTTTTTACCTTACGCTAACCAAAACATTTGATAGGAAATCCAGTGATATTATAATAGTGTCTAGGGTTTTCAAATAAATACGAAATAGCCGAAATTGTTACATTCATTAAATTCCAGCTACTAGCCACAAAAGTGGGTAATACAAACAAAACCGTAGGGTCTCGTAGGAAGAATGGGTTTCCATCAATGGCAGGGCTACTGGGGTACCGCCCGTCACAGTACGTGGCCTAGATCACCGTACCGAGGAGTACGCCCAATCCCCTGCAACACAAGGCCGGAACCATTCCTTACTGAACAGTCCCGAACAAGACAACCCCGGCAGTTGTCCGGAATTCAACCGCCCCACACAGCCGAATAAAAAGGGACTTCTAGACAGAGGTAAATCTTGCTCTCCAGTGGGAGCTACCCACGAAGCCTTGCTGCACCTCCCCTGTTTTAGCCATTCCTGGTTGATGAGGCTTGAGGCTGCAATTAACTTTATAGAACACATCTATCTTAGAATGCTCATCGTCCACTTGACGATGTTCTGAAAGCATTCAATCCATACAAGTTCGTTCCGGGTTTGAACGAAACCGAAGGCACTGTCTCGTTGCACTCATTTTGGAATCACCCTCAGAGTCAACGACCATAGCCCTTGCACTCTAAATCGCCATCTCGAATCTATAAGCACTATTCCGTCAACTCATTACGGGATCTCCCACATAGTTATACTGACGTATAGCCCTTACACCTCGAGTCTTCACTTGCTCCACTTGGATTCACGACCTAACGTTTACTTGGAATCGATGTGGTTTCCGGATATCCAAATATGGAAACCCGATCCCGGTCTCATCGAAACCAAACGCTATTTTAATGTCCAAGTTGTACTTAAGGGTTTAAAACTGTTTAAACAGTTTATCTTATATTCAGGATGATATAACTGATAGATAAATAACATTATCACAATAGATAATTCATAACAAATATTCATCTCACAAAGCATATCACATATCAAAGATATCCAAAACATCCAGTATCAACCAAACACCCAATATCAACCAATCACCCAATATCAATCATCTAATATCAACCATTAAATATTAATCAATCATCCATAGCCGAACTGATTATCTCTTAATCAATTTAATTAACCTTTAATCAAATTAATTACTATTCTTTAATCACTTGGATTATCTTAATCCTGCTTCATCGATTTATTACAAATCAAATTCATTATCATCTCTTAATGATCTTCCTTAATTAATCTTTCTTGACTAATTATCTTTTAATTACATTCAAGTAATTATCCTTAACCATATTCAGTAATTAACCTTTAACTACTATCATTAATTCAATAATTAATGATCATCCATTTACTTCATTTATTAATCAATCATAATTAATTACATTAAACTTTAAATTAATTATAATTAATTAATCACACTTAAATAAATCACTTATATTAATCAACCTTGATTAGTATCATCAATCACATTAATTAATGATCCTTATTAATTAATAATTAAATAATTAACTTGTAATTAATCAACTCATTTATAATCAGTAATTAACAACTAGTAATTACTTATCTTAATTTAATTAACTCCTTAATTAATTACTTAATTTCTAATTTAATTATATTAATCCTTGATTAATTAATTCAATTAATTAATCTTTAATTACTCATTAAGTAATTATTAAACAATTAAATTAATAAATATATCCTTAATTAATTACTTTATTAATTAATTACAATTTTAATTAATGACACTTAGTAATTAATCTTAAGTTAAATTCATTAATTAATTAATCACATTGATTAATTAACTAAAAGTTTAAGTAATTAACTCTTAATTACTTACATAAGTAATTACCTCTAATTACTTCCATTAATAGATCTTAATTACTTCTAAATTAATTACTTAAAAAGTAATTACTTCCATCATAAACCAAATCCTTAATTCTTTTATTAATTAATTATTTCATAATTAATTAACTTCAACAATTACATTAATTAATTCTTTAATTATTATCATCAAATGATTACCCAATAATCACTCAATATTAATTACTTCATGGGTAACCTCTACTAATTACTTCCATAATTAATTACTTTCGTTCTTAATTATGTTCAAAGATTAACTCTTGATTACTTCATTAAGTAATTACACTTAATTAATTCATAATTAAGTGGTTATTTAAAATTAAATAAATAATTAACTAATTATTTAAAATTAATTAAATAATTAATTAATTAACTTCTTATAATTTCAAAACCCTTAATTAATTATGAAAGCATTAAATCTTAATTAAACTTTACTTATTAACAAATCAAATTTAATATTTGATATTCAAATCAAAGATAAATTAACCTTATTCATCTTGTAATGAATTATTTGAATAAATCAAATTTTAACATCTTAAACAACTTATCCTATTTGGTTTTCAAAATCATAATGATAATCTTATTTGAAATAGGAAATTTAGAAACAAATTTCAAAATTTAGAATACTTTAAAACATCCAATATCAGTCTTATTTATTTTAATTAAAAAATTGAAATCTTAGGTTTGAATCATTACTTAACATTTTAACTTAAACTTTGATTTAATATTTAGATTCAAAATATCCTTTTTAAAACGATCTCCAAAATGTAATTAAATTACTTTCAAATGAAATCACTCTAAATAAATTTAAAGTAAAATAAAATAAACAATTTTCAACTTATACTTTTAAAGTTTGAATAACATTAAATTTTTAAACAACAAGTTTTAAGTTTTAAATAGTATTTCCAGGTTCTTGCAATTTTGAATCTGGAAATAGATTTTGATTTGCTTTTGATTATGCTTTTTGTTGAAATCCTACTGCATGCTTGAAATTTGTTGTTTTAATCTTGCTGTTTGAACTTGATGAATTGCAGGTTGCAAGATTGTAGTTTTTAATTCCAGATTTACTTTTGCTTCAGATTTGCTTTGTAAAATGCAGATCTTTTTAAATTTGCTTTTCAGATTTTCAATTTGCAGGTTGAAGCTTGTTGATATAAAAACTTGATTTACAGATTTTGATTCTCCAGTTTAAAGAAAATTTCTGTTTTGGGTTAAGAAAAAGAACAAAGGAAAAGTGTTTTGAGAAAACTCATTTCTTCTTAAAAAAAAATTATTAAAAATTAAAATAAGTATTTTGCCACTTGTTTGATACACTTATATTTGTCATTCAACTGTTAATTGCCTTACATGTGTTTTTGAAAGGTGTTAGTATGTTTACATTTGTACTTAAGAATTTATTTATGAATTTTTATTTAATTTAAAATGTAAACATAAACTTACATATTTAAATTCCTTAATAAATAAAGTTTTCATATGTATTTATAAATTTACTTTTAAGAGAAAATATTCTAAAACATTTATATTTATCAATTATAACCATTTTAATTTGAGCATTTTAAAAGAAAACAAAAATAAACTTATTTAAATTATCACATTAAAAATAAACGACCTTATATTTAAAACAATTGAATTAAACTAAATTATCTTTTGAAAAATCTTATTGAATTTAAAACAAAGCTTTAAAATTACAATATTCATTTATACATCAATTATTAATAGATCAAATTAAATTTCAAACCAATTCCAAATTATAACATATACATACATATATATTCCAATTTGAAAATTCATCTTTAATTTAAAACAAAAGATATTTCTATTCACAATATATATCAATTATATATATTATAAACAGAATAAAATTTCATTAGCTTTTGAAAAACAATTCTTATCAAATTTTTAAATTGTTAAAAGATATTGATCACAATTATCAGATTAAATATATATATAAATTTAGAAGATTGAATTTATCAGTTTAAATTAAAATTACGAAGAAAAAGTTATCAAATCAATTTAATTATTATTACAGATTATTAAATCGATATTGCCCAAAATTCCGGGTCGTTACAATCCTCCCCCCTTAAAAGAATTTCTTCCTCGAAATTTAAAAGCAAAGGTAATTTAATAACCCAGCAAAGATTTTAATTAAATCAGCAAAGCATACTTATCAATCAGTTACTAACAACCAAAGCAATCAATCACACCAACAAACTTAACTAATTATCCTGACATACGTCAGAATAAAACTCTAATACTATTTCGAGTATCCCAAGTAAAAATAACCGGGAGACTCGCGAGCTAAACTAACAAACTACACCACCAAATCCAAAGCTCCTCTCTTCTCTAGATCCATCAATCTGAATAGAACATCAGATTACTCTCAAATCCATCTCAACATCCAACTCCAACTGAACTACAGATTCAACAAGTAGCAATGAATCATACACATACTCCCTCAGAGGTACGTGAAATAAAATGAATTCCAGCTATCCAAATTGGCAATTCAATCTCATAGGCAACAGATCTTATCTTATCAGAACACAGATAAGAAATCTCAAATGCCATAGCACTAACCAACCAATCTTACTCAATTTATATTCTCTTAACCAGAGAAATCTTAACAACAATGAAGTCCCCAACTTCGAATTCCAAATTCCTTAACTCATATCAGCATAACTTAACAGACAATCCCGGGCTACCAATTCTCTTCCTAATCAGCTCAACCTATGCCGATGCTTCAAGAAACAACTAGACCAACACAAACCAGCTTCTGGATCCTATTCAACAGAAAAGTCTTCCAAAATCTGTCGAAATCCAGAACACAAACTCTACTTCCTAAGCAATAGCAAACTGAACTTGCTTCCTTCGTCGCACAGTTGCTACCTTGCTTCCGCTGCACAACTCTGATTCTGGAATAGATAAGAATACTATTGATGAACATGAGTACAAACTTATCCAATATATCCGGGAACTTTGTTCATCAAATCCATAAAAATCTGAGTGACTCATCTGACTCAGTCACAACCTTACAGTAGAATCCAACTCAAAATCTAGATCAGACCAAATCCAATTTCCAAAAATTTCTGAGCTGCTACACCAGCTTTCCTACTAGGCTAACAACCAAAATCGCTTCTGGAACCAAAACAATATAGAACTCAACTCCAGATGCGGACAAACTTCTGATTACATCAGTAACTTCTACTTTCACATGAGAATCTTCAGTCTCAAACAAAAGATTGCCTAAGAAAAATTTCCAAACTAATCGCAAGTCACTTTTGCAATCCTACCTAATTCGGATTCCAAAGAACTGCCCTTACTTTACCAATTAGAACAGCTTAAAGCTTTTCCAAACAAGGTTAATTCTTCAAGATAACTTCCACCAACTGCTCGGGCTGCTGATAGAAGAAACACTAAGATTCCTGAACCATCCGAGAAACAACCAACACTGCTGCTTCCAAACTCTACTTTGATGATACTGCCAAGCCAAAAGGCCTTCTTGACAGCACACCAAACACTTCGAGTTGTACTGCTACCACAACTAACCAAAAACTTCTAATCCAAAGGCTTCTCGAAAACCAAAACTATCTTCATACCACACAACAGAACCTTCGAGATGGTAGACAACCCAAAGAAACTCGGGCTCCAAACCAAGCATCAACTCCTCACTCTCCTTAAGGATGACAAATGAGATCATGTCGAAGCGAAGTAACTCATAGACCTTAGTCTCATATTCCAAAACAGCCAACTTCCATACTGAAGATCCAAACAACTTATACACAGATAAATCATCTTTACAACAGATAAAGACTGCTCCTCAACCACCTTTAAAACTGCTTCAAGAGAAAACACCTTCAGAAAATATCCATGGATATTGGATCTCATCACGCAGTTAATAAGATACCATCACTCACTTCCGTACTTCCGACAGATCCAAACTCAAGAAAAATTCGCTCACCCAAGCGAAATCCAAACTTATTCTTCACAGATAAATTCTGAATCTTTAAAAAGATTTCCTTCGGATATCAGAGAAATCCTTTCTCCAAACAACAAATCTTATTCAAGACGGTAATAGGTCTACGGTCTCAACAAAAACTTCCAACCTCAACATATGGACCTCTTCCATCAGTGGTAGTCGTGTGTAACACACATACCACTACTACTCCATTTACCTCTAAAACTTATGTTGGAAAATCCGAATAGATAACCCAGCAGATCAGGTGTGTGTGTGTGTATATATAGTTATATATAAAAAATACAAGTACGCTCTCTCAAGGAAGACACCACTACAGAGCTTAGGTATTCGCTCAACCTAATGCTCTGATACCAAATGAGACGACCCGACTTCCTAACTCCAGGAAATCTCATCATCTTGAAGAAAGAAAGGGATAGAAGAAGAAAAGAAAGAGAAAGAAAGAAACAACAACATCAGAGAACTCACAGCGGAACGAATGAAATATAATATATCACTTAATATATTACATAGTATCTTATTACATCAGAGTACACAACTTACACAACACATATTAGACAGTTATAAACATCTGTCTAACTGTACAACTCAAGTACAACAGATACACATACCAAACAAACACAGCGGAAACAAAATATATCTACACGTGGAAGCCTCCTGCTCCATTACTCCTCCAGAATTCGTCAAGCTAACCTAAATCACTTGACTACTCATACATAATATGAGTACCCAAGAGTTTAATAAAACAGAAAATAAACACTTGGGTCAGACAGGGGTCTGGCGTGAGTAAACGGTTTAAAATTTGCTTAACTTTAGAAAAACCTTTGAAAAGAAAAGGTATCACGTAAGACTTCCCACACATAAACATGGAAAAGTTTTTACCTTACGCTAACCAAAACATTTGATAGGAAATCCAGTGATATTATAATAGTGTCTAGGGTTTTCAAATAAATATGAAATAGCCGAAATTGTTACATTCATTAAATTCCAGCTACTAGCCACAAAAGTGGGTAATACAAACAAAACCGTAGGGTCTCATAGGAAGAATGGGTTTCCATCAATGGCAGGGCTTCTGGGGTACCGCCCATCACAGTACGTGGCCTAGATCACCGTACCGAGGAGTATGCCCGCTCCCCTGCAACACAAGGCCAGAACCATTTCTTACTGAACAGTCCCGAACAAGACAACCCCGGTGGTTGTTCGGAATTCAACCGCCCCACACAGCCGAATAAAAAGGGACTTCTAGACAGGGGTAAATCTTGCTCTCCTGTGGGAGCTACCCACGAAGCCTTGCTGCACCTCCCCTATTTTAGCCATTCCCGGTTGATGAGGCTTGAGGCTGCGATTACCTTTATAGAACACATCTATCTTAGAATGCTCATCGTCCACCTGACTATGCTTTAAAAGCATTCAATCCATACAAGTTCGTTCCGGGTTCGAACGAAACCGAAGGCACTATCTCGTTGCACTCATTTTGGAATCACCCTTAGAGTCAACGACCATAGCCCTTGCACTCTAAATCACCATCTCGAATCTATAAGCACTATTTCGTCAACTCATTATGGAATCACCCACATAGTTATACTAACGTATAGCCCTTACACCTCGAGTCTTCACTTGCTCCACTTGGATTCACGACCTAACGTTTACTTGGAATCGATGTGGTTTTCGGATATCCAAATATGGAAACCCGATCCTGGTCTCATCGAAGCCAAACGCCATTTTAATGTCCAAGTTGTACTTAAGGGTTTAAAACAGTTTAAACAGTTTATCTTATATTCAGGATGATATAACTAATAGATGAATAACATTATCACAATAGATAATTCATAACAAATATTCATCTCACAAAGCATATCACATATCAGAGATATCCAAAACATCCAGTATCAACCAAACACCCAATATCAACCAATCACCCAATATTAATCATCCAATATCAACCAATCACCCAATATCAAACATCCAATATCAACCAATCACCCAATATCAATCATCCAATATCAACCATTAAATATTAACCAATCATCCATAGCCGAATTGATTATCTCTTAATCAATTTAATTAACCCTTAATTAAATTGATTACTATTCTTTAATCACTTGGATTATCTTAATCCTGCTTCATCGATTTATTACAAATCAAATTCATTATCATCTCTTAATGATCTTACTTAATAAATCTTTCTTGGCTAATTATCTTTTAATTACATTCAAGTAATTATCCTTAACCATATTCAGTAATTAACCTTTAATTACTATCATTAATTCAATAATTAATGATCATCCATTTACTTCATTTATTAATCAATCATAATTAATTACATTAAACTTTAAATTAATTATAATTAATTAATCACACTTAAATAAATCACTTATATTAATCAACCTTGATTAGTATCATCAATCACATTAATTAATGATCCTTATTAATTAATAATTAAATAATTAACTTGTAATTAATCAACTCATTTATAATCAGTAATTAAAAACTTGTAATTACTTATCTTAATTTAATTAACTCCTTAATTAATTACTTAATTTCTAATTTAATTATATTGATCCTTGATTAATTAATTAATCTTTAATTACTCATTAAGTAATTATTAAACAATTAAATTAATAAATAAACCTTAATTAATTACTTTACTAATTAATTACAATTTTAATTAATGACACTTAGTAATTAATCTTAAGTTAAATTCATTAACTAATTAATCACATTGATTAATTAACTAAAAATTTAAGTAATTAACTCTTAATTACTTACATAAGTAATTATCTCTAATTACTTCCATTAATAAATCTTAATTACTTCTAAATAAATTACTTAACAAGTAATTACTTCCATCATTAACCAAATCCTTAATTCTTTTATTAATTAATTATTTCATAATTAATTAACTTCAACAATTACATTAATTAATTCTTTAATTGTTATCATCAAATGATTACCCAATAATCACTCAATTTTAATTACTTCATGAGTAACCTCTACTAATTACTTCCATAATTAATTACTTTCGTTCTTAATTATGTTCAAAGATTAAATCTTGATTACTTCATTAAGTAATTACACTTAATTAATGCATAATTAAGTGGTTATCTAAAATTAAATAAATAATTAACTAATTATTTAAAATTAATTAAACAATTAATTAATTAACTTCTTATAATTTCAAAACCCTTAATTAATTATGAAAGCATTAAATCTTAGTTAAACTTTACTTATTAACAAATCAAATTTAATATTTGATATTCAAATCAAAGATAAATTAACCTTATTCATCTTGTAATGAATTATTTGAATAAATCAAATTTTAACATCTTAAACAAATTATCCTATTTGGTTTTCAAAATCATAATGATAATCTTATTTGAAAATAGGAAATTTAGAAACAAATTTCAAAATTTAGAATACTTTAAAACATCCAATATCAGTCTTATTTATTTCAATTAAAAATTTGAAATCTTAGGTTTGAATCATTACTTAACATTTTAACTTAAACTTTGATTTAATATTTAAATTCAAAATATCCTTTTTAAAACGATCTCCAAAATGTAATTAAATTACTTTCAAATGAAATCACTCTAAATAAATTTAAAGTAAAGTAAAATAAATATTTTTCAACTTATACTTTTAAAGTTTGATTAACATTAAATTTTTTAAACAACAAGCTTTAAATTTTGCATTTTTAATTCCTTTATAAAACTTGTTTATAATAAAATACTTGATTTAATTTACTGATATTCTTATAAAACTTGAGCAATACAAAACCATCCCACCCAGCAACATAGCAAACATATGTCACTCGAATGAAAACTCGAGTAACTCACTGGATCTTCCCGAAGCTAACGCGAGTCATTCCTCCATCTTCCTGCTTCGAGCCTATCACCAAATTACTCGAACACAAACTCGAGAAAAAGCAACGTACTCCCAAACCCAATGAGTAAGTCAGACAAACCCAATCTCGTGCACGTGCACAACAGCCCGATCGTCACTGCCACCCTGTCGGCGACGCCTCCAAGTCAACGATCATCATGTCATCTCGTATGACCCCCCAAACATCGTACTACGATAGAAAATCGAAAATTCACTAGTGGATCAAAAATCTGGAACGAACACTCAACCCAAAACCACTTCGCCGACGATGATCATGGCACCGGGTCTCCTGCCACTTAATCTAGAGTTGCGCCTTGCACCCAATCAACAATTCCCCAACACGCGAACAACCCCGATCCTTCCTAGCCGACACAATCCCCTTGTCAACAACGTCAAACTCCAACCATCCTTAAACCCAACCTTGGCTTCGCTAGGCCGCTACGATCACAAGAAAAATCCAAAACCATTTTTCCATAAATCTCCATCCTGCAAACTACTTCCATCCCAAATTTCGACCAATTCCATCTAGCCGATCACCAGAATTCGACGACCAGCCCAATTTTGAACAAGCCCAAAATTCTCATGATTTATCAAAATAAAAATCATGAAATCTATATTAAAAATCATGATTTCTAATCACTAATTCATTCATGTAATCTAAATCAGCAAACAAGATTATTAATTTTCCATATGTAACAGTATTTTACTGTAATTTGAAAATTCTGAGTAACTCCTTCAATTTAAAATCCTATAATTATTTTTAAATGATATAATAAGTGTTTACAAACAACTTCCATTAACATACCACTGTTCAATTCATGATAAAAAACCAAGTTATTTAGATTTTTGAAAGAATTGGACTATTCCTATTAAACACGGTATTCATTTTTTTACATCTTACAGGCAATAAAATATTTTAATTTCACATGCAATCCAAATTAAATAAAATTTTCCAGATAGCATCATGATATCATCATAAAATCAAGATAAAATCTAAAATTAAACTGTTTTTAAAATAGTTTGCTCACCATTTTATGCAGAGCAGTATTTCCAGGTTCTTGCAATTTTGAATCTGGAAAAAGATTTTGATTTGCTTTTGATTATGCTTTTTGTTGAAATCCTACTGCATGCTTGAAATTTGTTATTTTAATCTTGTTGTTTGAACTTGATGAATTGCAGGTTGCAAGATTGTAGTTTTTAATTCCAGATTTACTTTTGCTTCAGATTTTCTTTGTAAAATGCAGATCTTTTTAAATTTGCTTTGCAGATTTTCAATTTGCAGGTTGAAGTTTGTTGATATAAAAACTTGATTTACAGATTTTGATTCTCCAGTTTAAAGAAAATTTCTGTTTTGAGTTAAGAAAAAGAACAAAGGAAAAGTGTTTTGAGAAAACTCA
Organism: Allium cepa; assembly: GCA_030765085.1. NCBI lineage: Eukaryota > Viridiplantae > Streptophyta > Magnoliopsida > Asparagales > Amaryllidaceae > Allium > Allium cepa. Next base: position 389,415,692 of record CM060937.1, read on the forward strand.
TTTCTTCTTAAAAAAAATTTTATTAAAAATTAAAATAAGTATTTTGCCACTTGTTTGATACACTTACATTTGTCATTCAATTGTTAATTGCCTTACATGTGCTTTTGAAAGGTGTTAGTATGTTTACATTTGTACTTAAGAATTTATTTATGAATTTTTATTTAATTTAAAATGTAAACATAAACTTACATATTTAAATTCCTTAACAAATAAAGTTTTCATACGTATTTATAAATTTACTTTTAAGAGAAAATATTCTAAAGCATTTATATTTATCGTTTATAACCGTTTTAATTTGAGCATTTTAAAAGAAAACAAAAATAAACTTATTTAAATTATCACATTAAAAATAAATGACCTTATATTTGAAACAATTGAATTAAACTAAATTATCTTTTGAAAAATCTTATTGAATTTAAAACAAAGCTTTAAAATTACAATATTCATTCATACATCAATTATTAACAGATTAAATTAAATTTCAAAACAATTCCAAATTATAACATATACATACATATATATTGCAATTTGAAAATTCATCTTTTATTTAAAACAAAAGATATTTCTATTCACAATATATATTAATTATATATATTATAAACAGAATAGAATTTCATTTGCTTTTGAAAAACAATTCTTATCAAAAATTTAAATTGTTAAAAGATATTGATCACAATTATCAGATTAAACATATATATAAACTTTAAAAGTTTGAATTTATCAGTTTAAATTAAAATTACGAAGAAAAAGTTATCAAATCAATTTAATTATTATTACAGATTATTAAATCGATATTGCCCAAAATTCCGGGTCGTTACAAATGTAAATGCAAAGAATAGAAAATTTGTGCATTGATTTTGCTAAGTGCAGTATTAATATATTTGATATTTATTGTGAAATTTACTTCGTAAAAATCATAAGTCAAAGGGTATTTAAATGACCATTTTTAAAGTGGAAAATATGAAATTTTATATGTTAAAATGCTTTAAATTGAAGTTTAATTGTTGCTGAAATTCTATTGTAAATCTGGAGAAAAAAAATTAGTAGCACTTCAGGAATGCTATCGTTTTCTGAATTGAACTAAAACCTGGAATAAATGAATCTGCAGCACTTTGTAAGTGCTGTAGTTGCGGAAGTGAACTAAAAGGCTAAAAACTAATGAAAGAGCTATCGTGGCACTTGTTAAGTGCCGCCGTTGGCTGAAATGAGATTTTCAACTAAAATTGAACTATTACAGCAGTTTTGTAAACGCTGTCTTTGCTGAATTTAATTAAATCTTTTAATTTGAATCCTGAACTATTACAGCAGTTTGGTAAAAGCTGTCTTTGCTGAATTGAATTTTTTTTTCACTAAAACTGAACTATTACAGCAGTTTTTAAATGTTGTCTTTGCTGAATTGAATTGTTTTCAAATGTAACTTACCGTAGCATTTTCTAAGTGCTGCGAAAGCTGAAATTTCACTGTTTTAATGTTTTTAAGTGAATAAATAAACTCTTAAAAGGCTAAAATTTTGTGAATTTAATATTTGATTTGAATGTATAATGACTCCAACTTTTTATGGTTTAAATGAATGATTTTAATTCGAAATTATAAACCTTTTTGAAATGTTAACCATAGGTACACTTCTCTGTATGCCTTATGATTTTGTATGTACACCTTCAATTTGAAAGTGTGACTAGAGGTGAGCGATTGTAGCAGCTCTGCGTTATCCTAGCCACATTAGACTGTTACTTGCATAGTTCACTTTAATATAGACATTTCTACGATAGCGTTTATTTCGGTTTAATTGATGGTTTAACGGATGCTTGAAGGATGGGAGATCCCAAGCATCCTTTAAGTTATCGTGCATCACTACTACGGTACACTTGAGTTGGTTTACATTGTATAAGTATGTATGTCCTGACTCAAGTATTTTGTGTTTTACTTTACGCTCGGGTCAGCCTGAGTATTCACAGCTTTGGATTTCTGTTTCTGGAGCTGGGAATCGCTAGAGATTCTATTTATCTTGTTATCCATCTATTTCAATTTCAGTTGGTCTATTTCAGCTCTTGTATTAGTGGACTTCTATGTATTTGGGATTTCTATTGTGTTTGATTTCAGACTGACATTATGTATTTTGTTTTGAGATTTTGTAATAGTAGCTTCATGAACTACTATGGTATTTTTATTTCCGCTGCGAGTTATTCTGATATTTTTGTGTCTGTGATTCTGTGATTGGTTTTATTTGCTCCAAATTTTATTACAATCCGTTATTTTGAATTATTCAAGTCAGACATGTGTGGATTATTGTCGATTTGAATAGTCCAAAATAGTGGGTCGTTACAAGATTCATTCCAAATTCATTTATCTTATTTAGATTTATAACAATATAATCTCTTTAATCTTTGGAAAACAACTGTCAAAATTAATGGAATTTTAAATTCTTAGTTTAAATCCATTTTTGTTTACAACTCAAATAGTTTCATTTCTTATATGTAATATTATTTCACAATTGTAAATCATATTAATTATAATTCCATACTTTATAATTCATTTGATTATATAATATATTCTTTTACAATTATTATTTTTATTTAAATTAGTCAAACAGCTTTTATTAACTTATGTATATTTACACTTCAACAACCAAACAATTAATTTATATGCGCTTTATAACTCCTAAAAAATTATTCCTTTACACATAAAATATAATCGAAGTAAAATTATTTCATTTACCCAATTTAAAATAATACTATGTGGACTTGCCTTGTTTAAGTGTTTAGAAATCCCTATCGATAACATGGTGTCCTACATACTGACCAAAATTCACAAACAACTCAATGGGTAAGCAAACACAATGTAAAACATTTTTATATCACTAACAAATACATGCTCATATCTATAAAATACACTCAACTCAATCTAGGGTGCTACTGAACCTATCTATACTGAGTACACATCAAAGCCTAGGAATATACAAAAATCTAAGCTTTAATATCACGTCTGACGACCCACAAATCCGTACCATTTGAATCGACAATAATCCACACATGTCCGACCTAAAAAGCTCAGGCTGACGGAAAGTCATGAGAAAAAAAAAGAGAAGAAGAGAAGAGAAGAAAGTGAGAAGATAGGACCAAATAGAACAATACAAAATCTCACATCGCAGCGGAAAATATATAATATCGTTACAATGATCTTTACAAAACGGAAACTGTATATATACATACATCAATCAGAGTTCAATAATCAATCACTAGTTATCAGACTGGACAGTTATAATAACATGTCCTTACAATTGTTGATAATATACAACAACTAAGCAGTGGATAATCAAAACAGATACGTGTATACGAAAATGAAGATCTCCAACTCTCCTAGCGAAGCTTCAAAAGCACCAAATCCGAACTTGTAAATATACTCAGTCTGACCTGAGCATTGAAAGGGAAGAATGCCCAAATCAGTCGGGTAAACCAGCTTGAGAAACACACTCAATTGAATTTTTTAGATTACCAAACTTTTCCTTTCAAAACAAAAGTATCTCGTAAGACACGCCCACACATAAAACTGGACATGTTTTTACCTTATGATAAATAAAACATTTCATATCAAATCCTCTTATATTATAATAGTGTCTATTGCACAAATAATATTAATCATAACCGAAATTGTTACATTGATTAAATTTCAGCATATAGCCCAAAATGGGTAATACAATCAAAATGGCAGGCACGTACTAGAGTTTGGATTTCCATACAAATGACCAGGTGAAGAGACTACCTTCCGATGGGTACACCACTAAAGGAATGCATCGAGGAATATCACAAAGGAACCTCTACCAACACAAGACCGGCCTATCTTTGTAACTAGATAGTATCGTTTATATCATCCTTCGGTCGTTACCGACCTTTCATGAGGGCCCTCATAGCATACAAACCACATTAATTTACATCCCGAACGTCATAGCGGGAAGAAATATATCTAGAAGAGGATGATCATACCCTAATTGGAAGCGACCCACTTAGCCTTGCCGCATCTAACCCTGTTTCGGCCATTTCTAGTTGAGGAGTCCTGAGGAACAATTACTTCTCACAAATCACATATCACATCACTTTGAATGCCACACGGCCATTTCCGTTGACTACTAATTGTCTTCCACAAAAATACAACCCTTAAGCTCGTATGTCTCAAGAATGGTGTTAAGCTAAGAGAAGTTGCCTTCTCTGCCACCACTGATGTACTTTCATAAAAACCAATGTACGTATCTTTAGAAATGCAATGTCAGAAAAACATCCATATAAGTTGTCCAGGAATAGGACAAACCGAAGGTACTTTCCTAGCATAGTCTGTCGGGAAATCCCTAGGATTAGTAGAAATAGTCCTTGCATTGGATATTTCATAATGAAGAGACCACTGCTACTATATGTATGTAGGAATTTTAACCCCAAACGGTCAACAAGCGGTCCTTCACTATGAAAATCCTAAATATCAATATCATCAATAACTTGCACAATAATCGCATAAATTTTAGTCCAAAGTGGTTTTCTGATAAATCTGATCCCGGTCTCTTCGCACCAACATTGCAAAAGCGTTTCTCAACCTCACACAGAAACTAAGTCTCATGGACTTATCACGTCTCCAACTTTCAATTTTCTATCCTTCAGCCAAGAAGGAAGCTCGATAGATTGGAGTAATACTCCACACTACACGAATCAACATCCCCAACACAAACGATAATCCAGCCTACATGGAAGGCTATGTACTAATTGTACGACTAAATAGTTCCCACATCAAGCCGATGAACTAAAATGGCCAAATTTGATAGTCGGTTATTTAACTGTCAAAGCAACAAGAAAATATCTAGCACCACAAGCAATCACTAGGCCATTTTAACTAATCCTTTATTTATTAAATCACTTGCCAAATATTCACTTCAATTATCTTTAAAAGGATATATTCCCAAACCATTTCAATATTTTAATATTGGAAAACTTTCCATATACTTATTTAATAATAAGTAGTTCACAATTCTTTTTATTTTCACACTTAGAAAATATTAAATATACTTAAATCAAGATTAAGTATATATTTTATTCTTTAAGGAAAATGTTCTCTTAAACCTATTTATTCGAGTCAAAATGAATGTTGTGTAAAACATCGTTACAACAACCCAAAATCATTAGTATATGGATTCGATAATTAGATAGAGATATAAATCTCATACACTATACAAAACATCTCCTTTCGAAAATCATTTACTCTAACAACAGTGTTATAATCTATCATTTCCATATTTCTCTAAAACGTCTATTTCAACAATGAATGTTGAAATCTATGGTTTCGATACTCAACCCGTTTTAAAACATCTTCAAACCATTTAACTCCATTTAATAATATCACTTTTCAAAACATTCATTTAAATTAAAGGATTATTCACTATCCAAAATCGTGAATATAATTCTCTTATCCTAATTTAATACTTCTACCCATTTATTAAAGTACTATCCACTATCCAAAATCGTGAATAAAACCCTTTTAATAAACTTTCATAGTGAACTTATCAAAATAAGTTGATTTTGGATTTGTAAAACAATGTTTATAAATTCCATTTCTATTTTATAAGAACTTCAATATAAAAAATTCCTTTATTTACTAATTCCATGTATATCACATTTACATGCCCAAATCCGATTATAAGTTAATTTACTTATAAATCACTTCATTTATAAATTCATTCTTTTATAACTTCATACATTTACAAATCTTATTTACTTATAAGATTTAATTATACTTCATTTTAACATTTACAAAACTCCTTTATAATTCCATTATTTTGATTTATAAAAATTCAATTTTATAAATCTTATATATAAACCATTTATAATAAATTCAAGAATCTCAATTTAACTATTTTACAAAATAGTTCACTTTATATTGAAAAATCACATTTAGATATATTTCACAAAAATCATAATTTTTATAACATAAAAGTTATGACATTTATTTATTTAAAATAAATTCATTGCCTTAACAATTCGAAATTTAACAAAACACTATTTTCAAAATCACTTTAAAATCCATTTTACTTTGAAAATCATCACTTTAACATTTTAAATTTTCAAAAATATGGCACAATGCTGCAATAGCACTAAGTACATCAACCACGGCATCCAAAACATCATATATCACATGATAACCTCATATATAACAATATTTGTAAATAAACCAATACTGATGAGGAATCCAGTTGGATCCCTCCAACTTACCACCTGCAACAAATATACATATGAGAATATGTATACAATGTTCGCTTTGAGGCAGACACGCATACAAAAGGTCATCCGCTTATACACGGGAACGTATAGGGTCTCATCTGCTCTAATAGGCAGGAATATATCCAAATACCAATCAATATATATATATATATATATATAATATATATCATATATCACCCAAGCAATCATCAATCAACATTGATAAATTTTATTCTCACTTATATAAAAATATAAGCGAGTCAGAAAGAGTGAGTCGTACTCACTTTGATTCCAATAGCAGCTGCAATGTTTTATTCCGAATAAAATTAAACGGGCGTTTAATTTTACCCAAAATTTACACTAGCTCCAATCAACTCCAAACTGGCTCTAAAATGTAGAGCTCATCAATACGGACCCAATGCAACTTGTTTCGTCAAAAATGGACCTCGTATCAAGAAGTTATGACATTTAAAAGTTTATAAGAATTAATTTACATTTTCCTTTTATTTTTATTTAACCTAGAATAAATCCTGGCCATTGATTTCCACAACTCAAATCTAGGCCGAACTTCCCTTTTCTTTTCCCCAGGCTAAAAATCGTGCGCGTGAACCCAATGGCCACCTTCAAACCCTAATTGCCGCTCCTTCCTCGACGAAGTAGAATACGATCAAAGACCACCACTTCGAAGCCCGCCACGACCTCCACTATCGGACAAAGACCGGTCGATCACGGCCATACAATTGCGTAGAAAAATGTACGTGAACGGTGCTCCTTTGAACTTGATTTGCCGCTACGTCGAGCCTCTATCTTCGACCACAGCCATTGATCACGTAGACCTCATCATCACCGACGTTTTTCCTTTAGATGTCGAGACCTGATTTTGAGTGGATAAGGAGATAACCGAGATGGAAGGGGAGGAGTTTCTGGCCATTGAAATGTAAATGGTGGCTAGACTTAGGTTTCTAGGGTTTGAGTGAAAATAGAGAAAAATTATGGCCTTTTATAGAAAATTTTGCGACACTATTCACCCGAAATTTTTTCAAACCCCAAACGAAGCGTGTTGCCTGGCGTTTATAATGTTTTACCTTTATTCCAAACACAATGGAATATATATCGAAAGCTAATTCGATCATATTTGAAAGATAGGTATTCGGATTGACTTATTTAAATTAAAATTACTTAAACAAATTTCTAAGCGTTTTAGCTTCCACGGCTAAACTGTAAATCCGATTGACACGAAATTTGAAATCCTACAATAATATAAAATTATGGATCCAAAAAAACTAGTTTCATCGAAATCTGAGACTGAATGAAAATTGACTATTTTTACACATTAATTAAATATTAAAATATTCAATTTATACAAATTAAATTTTAAATCAATTTCAAAAGTTCTCTAACATCATTCTAACTTTAAGGCTCATGCTACCATAGCATCCAAAAGTTCAAATCATAGTAACAATCTATAACAAATTATTCACAAATCATATATCGTTATATATGAATAAATCAACATTTTTGAGGAATCCAGTTGGATCCCTCCAACCTGTTTTCCTGCATCCATAGATGTTAGTCAATTATAAAAATACAAATCCCACTTCGAGGGGGATATCACGGTATATAGGGTCATCCCCTATTATGCAGGGCATATAGGGTCTCATCCGCTAAAATGTGCGGGAATATCAATCCAACTACTAATATATATATATATATATAAATATATATATATATATATATATATATATATCATCCAACAAAGGATAATTTCATAAATTCAACCTAGCATCCAATTATTTATTTTACTGTTTAAAATAAATTTAGTAGTTCAAATGAGTGAGAATTTCTTGCCTTTTAATTTTCAAATTTGCTTACAATCCAGTTTTACTCTCAGCTTGTATATTTCTCATCTACGAATACAACTCATCTTGTTTCCATGATTTTTGTACCTCGTATAAAAGTTATATAATTTATAAGTCTTCGATAAAATTATTTAGATTAATTAAAATCATTTACAACTGGTTAACTTAATTAAATTAAAATTTAATATAACCATAAAATTAAACTAACTTCTCCTAAACCCTCAACTTCTCAAGCACAATTTCAAGTTCGAGCACCATGACGCCATTGATGGCCAACCTAAGCCATAGAACAACTCCGCACTTCCCTCAGGTTGCGAGCCAAACTGAAACCATTAGCTTGCTCCTTCTCATCCATCCACTTTGTTGAACCAGAGACCAATTCCATCACCAACAAATCTCTGCTCACCTCCATGCCATCAGTTCACGTGTCTCCAAACAACATGCCTCCTGCCCATCCTTCCAATCGCTCCACCTCGCCACCATTCATGCATCGTCCTTCACCGAGGTCGCTCCACATGCACGCACGACCCTGGTTGTAGCCTTCCTTTCACGTTCACCTGATCGAATGCTAACTCATAGCCATCTCTACTGACGTCGCCACCCCTTCTCTACTCACGCTACCGCTAATCATCTCGATCGCGATATTTTTATTTGCTCGGCCATTTCTTTTTTTCTAAATGAAATCGATCGATTTCGTTTGATAATAAAAAAAATTCGTTTTTTAATTGATTTTGCGGTTCTCAATTTTTGAAGAGAAGAGAGGAAAGTCAAACATGATTTTAAAAAGGGAGAGGGAGCCATGTCTAGGACGGAAAAGCGGCATATTGGGGAAGGTTTGACTTCGATTTGATTACATATAAATTTATTTAATTCTAAATATCTCACATTACATAACCCAAAATTTTGGACCCCTATGGAGGCATGCCGCTTGGCGTCTATAATGTTATACCCCTATTCCAAACGCAATGGAAGAGATTTTTGAGTCCTAATTCAATCGTGTGGAGAAGATAGCTTTTAGGACCCAATTATTATCTTAAATTTCGATATTAATTTTCAACGCGTTTCTACCCCGTACGATCCAACGATAACTCCAAACATTATGAAATTTTGTAATCCAATAATAATACACTATTACAGATCCAATGAGACTAGTTTCATCAAATTCTGATATTATGCCCTGGATCGCTATTTTAACACGTCGATTAAATCGACGATTTCAAAATTTATGAAATCGCTTGAAATTTTCAGTTTTAAAATCTTACTAATCAAAATATAATTTCAAATCCAATATTTAAACCATTTAAATATTTAAAATCAATCGTTGAAAAACCTAAGTCGTTACATTCCTCTCCCCTTAAAGAATTTCATCCCCGAAATTGCTAATGCAGGAAAAACACTCCAAACCCTTTAGCTTGTCAAAACCCACTTGTTAAACTCTACATTTCACCTTTCTAATCCTTTAGACTTACATTCACTATCTATTTGTCAAACAATTATCAAAACCATTTGTTTCTTATTTAAATTCAAAAATCAAATTTCAGTTAACAAAAATTTACAAAAATTATTTGACACCCTAAATTTTCGAAATTTTTTAACACCCTAAATTTTCGAAATTTTTTAGCAGAGTCTCCCTTGTACGGAGAGCCTTTGCAATATGACAAGAGAGATAAAAATGTATACATCGATCCACATGGTCGAAAAACAAAATATATATCAATATTTAAAATTTTGCGATATTTAATCTAAAAACGTACCTTATTTTAGCATTTTTAAGCGAGCAGCTTATTTTATATGCAATTTGCGTGACCAAAATCTAGCCAAATGGCCTCCGTGTACCTGTACTTACTCATTTTAAACACGTAAGTACCAAAATATGAAAATTCAATAACATTTCATTTATTCAACTAGTTGACACATGGATTTCATTAGTAATGCATGCTAAACATATATTTATAAGCAATTATGAGGTTCCAACACCAATTTAATTACTTCCAATCAATCCATATACCACTTCATTCATTCAATTTAAGTGATTTACAACTCACTTTACTTGCATTCACTTTACTTGCATTCACTTTATTTTTATACCAAACAAACCCATATCCATTCCAAATTGATTAAAACTCAATTTATTCACATTCTATTTATTCATAGAATTTTATTTACTTCCATTTACGCAAAACGCCATTTTTTTTATGCAATTCCGACGGTACTCATTTAAATGAGAAAATTTCTGAAAATTATTATAGTAAATTGGTGTGTTCGGGTGTTATTATATAATCAAAACAAGATTATAAAAATATAAATGGTTTATATAACCAAATAGAGGTTGTATAAGTATGAAGTATATAAATAAATTAAAACTAAAAGTGGAGTCAAACAAGAATTTGGAAATTTTAAATCCCAGAGATTTTTAGAAGTGTTTTCCATAGTATTTTGAGATAAATAATAGTATTATTATTTTGGAAATATTTTTTAATAGAAAAATGGTTTTAAATGGATTTTGGAAGTGTTATCGTACTGAGCTCACTTCAATCGTTGGAAAATAATCCTGGTGATGACTGTAGCATCATCAGTATTCATTTTCGAGTTCCTAAGTGATGGATTGCTACCAGAGTAAATTCATATGAAGATTTTTCGGTGAAAACAAGTATTGTTTTGAAAATTCCAAGGAATTGTTTTGAAAAAAAAACAGATTGATTTTGAAATCCAAGAAATTGGGTATTGGGTTGTTAAACCAAAAGGAGTAGATATGTATATATAATTTCTTTCGAGTAATGGAATTAAAAATTGAAGTGGATTAAATGAATGAACTATTTAATAAATTAGAAAAATGGAAATGGAATTCGATTGCAAATGGAAATGAACTTAAGTTGTATGGTTAAAATGAATTAACTTTAAGTTAATAGTCTTGAATAGAACCTTGGCTTTAATAAATTTGTGAAATGATTATTTAATAAAATAGCATGGAATGGTTCCGAGCATAATAAAATGAATTTGAATGTAATGAAAGTGGATATGAACGGAATGCAACTAAATTGATTGAGAATAAATTTGAAGTGAAAAAATATTAAATGTAAATTGATTTGGAATCAAATTTAAAATAGTTATAAACTGAAATGATTATTTTATTAAATGAATAATGCCGAATTTGCATAGAAAAATTGATGTTCGGCGCAAATGAAAGTAAATAAAATTCTATGAATAAATAGAATGTGAATAAATTGATTTTTAATCAATTTGGTATGGATATGGGTTTGTTTGATATAAAATAAATTGAATGCAAATAATTTGGTTATAAATCATTCGAATTGAATGAAATGGTATATGGGTCGATTGAAAGCAATTAAATTAGTTCCAAAACTTTATAATTACTTATAACATATGTTTGGCATGATTGGGTTATGAAGTTTAGGTGTTGTCATTATTTAAATAAGCGAAATGTTAGTGAATTTTCATGTTTTGGTACTGACGTGTTTTAAATTGAGTAAGTACAGATGCACAGGGACTATTTGGCTAGGTTTGGGTTGCGTATTTGCATACGAAGTAAACTTGCTTGCTTAATAATGCTTAAAAATTCTAAATAAGATACATTTTTGGATTAAGTACCATAAAATATAAATATTGATACATAATTTTCGTTTTACGACTATGTGGGTCGATTTATATGTATTTATCTCTCTTTTTATATTGCAAAAGGTCCTCCGTACAAAGGGGACTGGCAAAAAAATTCGAAAATCTAGGGTGTTAAGAAAAAAAATTGCGACAATTTGATTTCGAATTATAATTGGAATAAAGGATTCAAAAATTAGGATTAAAAGCTAATAGTTTTCGTTGGAACTAAAGATTTGAAAAGTGAAATATCGAATCTTCACTAAGTGGGTTTTGATGAGTAATGGGTTTGGAACATTTTTCCTGCCTTAGCAATTTCGGGGACGAAATTCTTTTAAGGGAGAATGAATGTAACGATCCAGATTTTTCGATGGTTAATTGTGAATATTTAAATGGTTTTAAATATTACTAGAAATATAATTGAGGTTTTTAAAATTAAAATTTCAAGCGGTTTCGAAATTTTTCGAAAACGTTGATTTAATCGACAAATTAAAATAATGATCCGGGAGCGCTATCTCGGATTTTGACGAAACTAGTTCCATTGGATCCGTAATAGTGTAGTATTATCGAATTTCGAATTACGTAGCACTTAGAATTATCATTTGATCGTACGAGATATAAATATGTTGAAATTAATATCGAAAATTAATATAATATTAGGTCCAAAAAGCTGTCTTCTTCATACGATCGAATTAGGACTCGAAACCTTTTCCATTACGTTCGGAATAGGGGTATAACAATATAAATGTTAGCGGCATGCCTCGATAGGGATTCGAGATTTTGAGTTGCGTAGAATCGAAGTATTTGAAAATTTAAAACAATTTATTTTTATTTGATTAGACTGGGCTGTCTTTTCTCTCACCTCAGTCGTCGTGCCTTTTCAAACATGCCACCTCGTATCATACTCACCCCTTTTTTTCTTTCTTAATCATGTAGCCTCCCTCTTTCTTTTTTTTAAAAATCATGATCCTTCATTTATTTTCTCCTCTGAACATATAAACGAAATCGATTCGTTTAAAAAAAATTTAACACGTGATCGAATCGATTGCGATTTCATGAAGTTGCACGCATGATGAAGGAGCTTAGGCAGGGCACGCGAAGGTAGGGGAGGTGGTCGCAATCTAGAATGCATGCGTACGCGTGGAAGGAGGCAAGCGTGCGAAGTGGGGTTTTGCGATGGGAGCCTGGGCGACGTCAAAGTCAGTGAAGGCTAAGGCGAGTAGGCACATTCGCGTAGGCGAGTGAGAGTGGATGGAGTAGAGCGATTGTGTTAGGTCAAAGCGGCGACGATGCTAGACTGACACGATGGGTTTTAGGGTTTGCGATGGTGAAGGAGAAATTTTGGAGCGTGAATTGGGAGTCGTGTGGATTTCAATCAGTGGTGATGCTCGCAAGGTTCTGGCGATGGTTGAGCGAAGTACGGCTAGGGTGAGGCTAGGCATGTGTAGGTCTGGTCGTGTTGTCAGTAAAGGTGATTAGGTTTTGTAGCATAAAGGTAATTAACCTTTATAATTAGTTAATTAAATTAAAATTCTAATTAGCAATTAATTGTTTTGATTTAATCAAATGCTTATAAAATATTCACCTTTTTATTTCAAGGCAAAAATCACATGAACTGGCATTATTGGAGTCGTAATGTCGTAGATTACTAAATATAATTAGAACGGGATGCAAATTAAATCAAGGAGAGAAAATTCTCACTGATTTGGATTGCCAATTTAATTTTAAATAGTTAAAATAAATTCTTGGATGCTTGGATGAATTTATATAGTTTTTATCTATTGGGTGCTAAATATATATACTAGTATATATATTAGTAGTTGGAGTGATATTCCCACAGATTATAGCAGATGAGACCATATGCGCCCCGCATAATAGCGGATGACCCTATATTCTACGATATCCCCCTCGAAGTGGGATTGGAATTTTTATGTTGTATTAATCTATGGATGCAGGAAAACAGGTTGGTGGGATCCAACTGGATTCCTCAAAATGTTGCATTTAATTTCATATATTTTGATATATGGATTGTGTAGAATAATCTATTATAGATTATTGCAGTGTTTGGAATTATTGGATGTTATTGTAGCAATTGCCTGAATTTTGATATTTTAAATACCATAAATATATTTTTAAATTTGAAGGAAAAAAGGGAATTTTTTATATAAAAATATTTATATTGGAATTGGGGTTATTTTAAAGAAATTGAGTAGAAAAATATATTTGATTTTTTTGGATATACTTAACTTTTATGAATTTTAAAAGGGGATTTTAAGAATGGATTTTAGAAAAAGAAATTTACAAATGATAGTCGAAAAAAAATATAAAAAGGAGTTGAAGTCGGTATTAAAAATAGATTGGATGTTATAAATGGGATTTATAAAGGAATGGATTTATAAAAATGGAATTTTGTATATAAGATTGTCTTTTTTTTATAAACAAGTAAAATTAAAATGAGTATAATATGTTTATAAATAAGATAAGCGATATCAGTTTCTAAATTTGGAATATAAAATTCATAGGTGAATTTATATTAGAATATGGAAATAGGATGAAAAAAATAGTGGATACTATTTTTGAAAAGTGAAAATGGTTGAGGAAAATCAAAATGGAAGTAATGTGATGAAAATCGAGAGGAATTTATAAGTTGAATTGGTTATTGAGATTTTGAAAATATGTTTTAATTCTAAGAAGTTAAGTTTGTTATTAAAGGAAAATTTTATTATTTAAAACTATGAAATTTTAAACAAGCCGAGATTAAAATACTTCGGTAAGTAGATTTTCAAATATTAAGTATTTATTTAATAAATTATAACTTATAAATTTAGCTTTGGAAATTTATTTTTTAATCTCAAAATGGGTTATTAATGTTTATAAGAATGTTTTCAATAATTTAAATAATAACTTAAACATATTTTAAAAATAAATTACTATTCTTTAAAAAAAATACTTGTTATATATAGATAGTTTTGAAATGATTGAAAACTTATTTATAAATTCTCTCAAGATGCGTAGACGGGGTTTATTAAAGGATGAGATTTTATAAAAAAAATCCTATAAATGTAATTCTAGAGACTTAAGAATATTTCGAAAGGTTTAAATGCAATAACTTCGAAAAGAATTTGAATTCATTAAAGAAGTATAAATGGTTAGATGGGATTATAAATAAATTATCGGTTTTGGAAATTGTAGAAAGAAATTTATTAATAGTTTCGGAAATCTAGGAGATAAGCTAAGAAAATTCTTAAGTTTGATACTTGAGATGGTTTTGGAAAATGGACTTAGAATATTTTCCTAAGTGTTGAAATGTTTTAGGATATCCTATTATGGATTTTAATATTGAAAATTGTTTTCAAATATTAGAATATGGAAAGAAAATTGGATATATATCTTAGTAAAGATATTTTGAAGTAAATGTTTGAAGAATTATAAAATAAGGCCTAATATCTGCTTATGGATGTTTTGTTGATAGTTAAATAATTGACTATCAATATTGACCATTTTCGTTAATTGCTTCGAAGAGACCGGGACCGGATTTAATTATCCCAAAACCACTTCGATCCGGTTTGAACGTTACGAACGAATACCGTGAAGATGATGAAGATGGTGATTCGGCTTGTCCATACCCACGACAACTTGAATAGACGAATGCTATCAGAACATCGTCAGTGGAGGACGATGAGCAATCTAAGTAGAATTCTTTCTTAGAAGATAGCGCTTAGCCTCAAGCCTCATCAATCGGGATTGATTAAAATAGGGAAGATGCAGCAAGGCTAAGTGGGTCACACCCAATTAGGGTATGTTACCACTTTTCTATATATCCTTGAAAACTTATTTATTATGGATATTGTTGTGCATGAAAGAAGGAGCGCATGATTGTAAGGGTGCGAACACCCGAGGTGATAATATATTCGGTCTATCCAGGTTAGGAGTAGGCTGGTCTTATATAGAAGGGGATCCCAACGAGGTCCTCGGTACATTGTTCTAAAGGTGTACTGTGATAGGCGGTACCCCAATGGCCCAGTCATCCGTATGGAATCCATTATCTAATACGTGCCTTTATGGTTTTTGGTTGTAGAACGTACTATGCTGGAATTTAATTAATGTAACAATTTCAGCTATTTGAATAACTATTTGTATTTAGACACTATTATAATATCACTAGATTTTCTATAAAATGTTTTTGTTATAGTTAGGAAAAACCCGTCATGTTTATGTGTGACGTGTTCTTACGAGATACCTTTGTATTACAAAGGATTTTGATAACTTTGATAATTCAAATTGAATGTGTTTCTCACACTGGTTTTTCAGATTGACTCGGGTGTTATTTTATTATAATGCTTGGGTCAGACCGAGTATTACAAATTTAAGATAGGGTGCTATAGAGCTCAGGAGATGAGCTAGATGATAGAGACGTTTCACCGTACTTGACTTATATTTCCGCCGTATGGGGACATGTTATTATAACTATCCAGATTGATGTATTGATTATTGTACTTTGATGATTGTAAGATATAAACAGCTACAGATTCTTTTGTATAAAATCTGTTATTATATATATATATTATATTTCGTTCCGCTGTGTTTGTGAGGTTCTATGTTTGTCGTTCTATTTTTCTTCTATCTCTTTCTTCTTCTTTACCCTAGTTATTCGCTCTTTTGCAAAATTTTGGTTGAACAGAGGTGAATCATTGTCAACTCAAAGGGTATGGAACTATGAGTCGCTATATTTTGTTTCTTCACTTTAAAATATTACACCATTTTATTTTGGGTTTTCTATTTCACTTTTCCATTTTATGAGTCACACAACTTACTTTTCACATTTCCATCAATTATATACTCGAATATATTCACATTTTATTTTTAACTCGAGATTAAACATCCATTTATGGCCGAAGTATATTTGTATTCAATTAATCTCAATTTTTTATGAGCTATTCTAATTTATTTATTCACAGTTCCAGATTTTTCCTTAAATTTTATCTCATTCAGGATTTATACTTTATGGTTATATAATTAACAATTCAAAATTTATGTTTACTTCACTTTGATATTATTTCTAATCCAATTCAAATTTTATAACCTATGGTTATATAGTCTCGTTACAATTCACATTTACATATTTAATTCAATTCCATATAATTTAAATCTAATTCACCCTTTTATTTAAATTTCAATTCCTTTTAACCAATATTTCAAAACCATACTCGAGTTATTCATACTTAAACTAATTTCTGAAACGATCCTGACTCGATCTTCGAAAATCGGCAACGAGTACGACACTAATATTCGAATGCCGCAGATCCAAACGTCAAATCTGGTTCGCCGAAGCTTATAACACCATTAAGTACAACACAGCGGAAGAAAATGAATAATACATATACAACATCTGATACAATATTCGGATACAATGATGATACAATAGAATGAAACAATAGATATCAATACTATCAGAGATACAAGAAATAGCAGCGGAAAGGAAATAGACAACACCAGCAGCGGAACAATATCTCCATCTCCAAGGCACTAATCCAGAAACAGCCTGAGACAACATCACGTGTCACCTAGACAAGCAAGTCTCATCCAAAGACTGGTCTAACTCCAGATAATCAACTAAACCTGACTACTGAAAAACCCAACTCTAGACGGCCCGTGTAGAAAAATAGTGGGCACCCAGAGTTTAGGAAAGGAACAATAAATTCCAGGTCAGCCATAGGACTGGTGTGAGCAACAAAAGCAGTTTTTTATCTTTAAAACAATCAAAAGATTTAGATTTGAAAACTGCAATGCTTTTGGAAAATGAAACTACCATAAGGCATCCCACCACACACACCATGCAAACGCAGAATTGGAGGAGATTTCTCCTTATGATAGTCAAAAATGCTTGATACGCGAAAACCCTTTTTTTAATATTATTATTAGTGCATAGTGGAAAACATTTCGAAAGTATAATATTAATCTTAGCCAACATAGGTACCATTATATTATGCCAGCTATAGCTACCATTTTAAATGGCAGGTTCTACAACTAAAACCGTACAAGGCTCAAATTGTTTTGTTTGGATTTCCAACAAATGGTCAGGCTAAGGAACTTCCTACTGCCACATGGGAACGCTTCTGGCGGGACGCCCCGAGAACCTACCCGGCTCTCTGCCAACACAAGGCCGGTTTCCTCCCTGCCCAGGAGTAATTCCTATAGATATGCCACCCCTGGTCCTTTGGGACCTTTATACGAGGATCCTCTACACCAACAACATCACACAGTAATAAAATATACTGCAGTTCCCACATGAGTAAGTATCTGGGCTCCATACCATGATACTACCCTTTTCCAGAAGGAATGGTCACACCCTAGGGGAGCTACCCCTGAAACCTTGCCACATCTCTCATGTTTCGACCATTACCGGTTTGTGAGGCTCGATGAGGTTTCGTCCATAAAGCTTTGATCACAAATGATCATCAACACACAGCAGCACTTAGCATGCCACATTACCAAATTGAGAGTACATAGCTGATAACCTTTAACTACATAACCTCTGAGCTTGTACGTCTCAGAGAAGGGTGTTAAGCTAAGAGAATAAATTCCCGCCACTAACAGATATGTATTTGAAAGAAATCTGCTTTATATCTCAAAGTGTAGTGTCAGACATACAACCATACAAGTCTGTTACGGGTTCGAACAGAACCGAAGGCACTTCCGAAGAAGCCCCTGCAATCCGGGTATTCACAATCCCGATCGGACTTCCCATCACTTAGGAAATCTCTATACCGGCGTGACTCAGTGTAGAGACAATCGATGGGTCATCCTATCGCTCTCACAAATATCCGGTCTTCACCACCGGTCTTCAAATCCTATCCATATCGACGTATCATTATTCGAAATGGGTTATATGACACAAAGACCTCTCCCGGCTAAACCGAATAATGAGCGTAATATTAAAAATATATGGATATGGGATTTCAAATAAGTCACAACTTAACATCAAAACTTTTCTTTCAAATGGTTTACACAAATTACCATTTCAAATCTTTTAAATAAATGATTTATTTCACAAAGTTCACCCAGTTCACAAAGATCCATTCATGGATTTCAAAACAATTTCCATTTCAATTGGATTAACTCGTTAAATCTTTAAATTAAAGATTTAACTTATAGCTTTCAACCCGTTTCCATATCTTGGAAATCATTTTCATTTCAAACTAGAAATCCTTTCAACATAAACTGGAAGTTCACTTGTTATATGGAAGCTTGAAAACAAACAGTTTTCGTTTCGGAAGAATCCAGTTATATATGCATGAGTTAAAGCCTTTGAATTTAAATTCCAATTCCCAAATTAATACTTTTAGAATGGTTTAACCCCTATAACTTGTATAACATTGGTCCCTAGTTTCAAATCATAGAATTCAGTTTCAAATTTTAAATTCAAATTTAAATCAAATTATTTAAACTTTATCAAGTTATTCAAAAATAAATTTTATCTTAAAATTTCATTTCAAAAGCTTTTCACATTTAACCCGATTCCATTCCCAAAACCATTTGAATTCAAATTGTCTATTTAAAAATCATTTCAAAAATCTGTGACTTAATCGATTTTCTCGTGAAATCCATATTGGTGTGTGTATAAGTGTAGTCCAGGGGTTTTGCACAATAGTGCAACAACATTCAGTCATTACAGATTGCAATCACAACAATACCGATAAGCGGTATAATCCAATAACGCTTATCTATATACACAGATTCACAGATAGAAAATATGAATGCATTATAAATAAATAAATTACATTCATCACATATCACACTGAAACAACTCATAGCATAAAGCATAGCATATCAGAAATATCAAACAGTTCAACAATCAATAGAATTCAAACATCTATAAGTGAACTCAGTTAATTATCTGATTAATTTAAATCAGATGGGTCATCGATCATGGTTAATTAATATTAATTGATTTCAAATCATTTGATTAATTGTTCTTTAATCATTTATTAATTAAATTAATCAACCTTGAATTTTTAAATAATTAACCTTTAATTATTCAATTATTCTTTAACTAATCATCTTTGTAATTAATTTTCATCAACAATTCTTAATTACAAATAAATTAAACACTTAATTGTTAATTTACCAATTTATTAGTTATAAATCGATAAACCCCAAATTAATTACAATTACGAATTAATCAACCAATCTTTACTTACCTTTATAAATTAATCATTCTTAATTACTTTAAAAATAATTAATTAATAATAAAATTATCATAATTAACATTTTTAAAAATTTCCTTAAACAAATTATTACTAATTTGAAAACTGTAATGTTAATTACATTAAATACTTAACTTAGGTTAATTACTAAATCAAAATATTTATTAAAATTTTTAGAAAACATTGTTAAGAATTTTCCTCAAATAATTAAACTTGTAATAAAATCTTAACTTGACATTATCATTAATTAAGTCGACAATACTAAAAATTGTTTTAAAGAAAATTTGCTTAACCCGTTTTTTTTTATAAATTTGAAGCTTTGAAGACTAACCCGAGAACGCCTCCTGATTTACTCGAGTAACACTCAAGTTTCCCCGAGTTAAATTCTGTTTAAAATCTTTAATCACTTTACAAAATACTTTAACAATTTAAGTTATTAAAACATTTCATTTTTTTTATAAAATTTATGTATAAAAGAAAACTGAAATTCAAATTTGTTTTAAATTCAGATTTAGATTTGTTTCAAAGCCTTTGCATTGAACTTACTTTACACTTTCAATTTGGTTGAAGTTTTAAAACTCAAACACTGTAAGGGTTTAAGAAAAAACCTATAACTAAATAATTTACTCGAGCCAAGCATTACTGACTTCGAGTCAAACTCCACCTGACTTCGAGCCAAACGTGAAATAACTCGAGTGAAGCTCGAGTGTCTTCTGTTGCTTCAAACCACAGTTCTCCAGGTACAATAATGCACCGTGCATATGCACAGTGACGATGATCGTCGCTGATCATCATTGATGATCTTCCCCCATAATCCATCACCCAAGCACCCTCTCGCAAGCATCAAAACATCATCTTCATCCCGAAATCAAAATTGAAAGGTCGAACCCAACCTGAAAACGAACGATAACCCATCACCATCCGAACCTAGAAACTCGCCGTTCACCCAACCTCGACCACCAGACGCTTCGAGCTTTCAGCCACGTCTTCGTCAACCACCAAGCCACCACCTACCCAGAGCACGTGCGACTCGATTCACATACGAGGCCGCGGTGATCATTTTTTCAACCATCTCGAAAATTAGTTTAAAAACAAAAACTCCACGCCGCCGTCACCTCGACGATCGAGAACATCTTCGGCTATTTTTCCCTACAGCGTCGTAGGCTCCTCCACCTCCACACGAAACCCCGGCCTCCAAAACGTCGCCCATCGCCGGAATTCGTCAAAATATCATTTTTCGTTCATCTATGAACTTCTCTTAAACCACTCTCGTAAAAATCATCAAACAAAGCTTAAAATTCTTATTTTTGAATAAGGGTTCAGGCTATATGATTTTAGCAACAAATCATTTCATTCGAATTTATTCAAATTTGAATTATACTCTATAACACACAGTTATTTCTACTGTATAAACTCAACCTGCTTGAAACTATTTTTAAATTATAGTTTATACTTAAATACGCATATTTGCTTTTGAAGTCAAGGCCTAACAATAATCAAGTGATAAGATATTGGGTTTTGAACAAGGTTGATGCTCTAAAACAAAAAGACAGAGATTGTTTCAACATAACAGACATTCACACCTACTAATATTCATACACATGGGAGATTTATGTATACATATACATAATAAAGCAATTTCAAATCTCAGATTAACAAGCAACAAATAAATATACTTAAATTTCGTTTTACGTTGTTTACTCACCTTGATTTTAGGAAGAAGAACAGGGCTGCTCATTTATGTTGAAACAGGCTGAGGAATTTCTAGCTGAAGCTTTTTATCTTTAATCCTCTTGAATTTCTGATTCGAATTGATTGTATTTTTGTTTCAGTTGAGTTTGTTTGAGTTTGAGATGTTGTTTACTACTAAAAAAAATTCTCAGCTTTGATGGACGAAATGAAATGAGAGGAAGTTGATGTATATACATTGAGTTTACAGGGATATCAATATTTGTACAACAGGTTGATTAATGTTTTGTACAACAAAACAGAGATAATTTTTTCTTTTGTATGTTTGACTATGCTGATTCGTTGTGTTTGGTGGCTGAAATGATATTGTTGTGGTGGCTAAAGATATTAGAATTAAATACAATTGTCTTCTCTTTATACACTTTCATATCTATCTTTTCTTTCCTTTAGTCTTATACTTAGTTGAATACTTGAATACATTTTGCTGTCTTCCTTTGCAAGACATTTATATATATTGTTTACTTGTTTCGTTCCATACTCATAGTTGAGTGAATTTCTTCTTTTCTTTTGCTTTGTCATATGTTTTGCAGTATAAATGAGATTCTATGTTGTTATAATTTTATTTAATGGATTCACTTTATATTTTTGTTTGTTTGCACCACACTTGAATGTATTTTATTTTCCTTTAGTCATAAGCTATCTAAGTGAAGTCCTATGATGTTAGATTTAGTTAGATTTTTAGTTAATACGTTTACTTACTATTTTACAAAGCTATACAATTAATCTTATATACAAAATTTGTTTCTTCTTTTCTTCTCGCATACTTTTCCTGTTTTTGTTTTGTTCTTGCATTGCACAACAAACACACTTTGTTATTATATCTTCTTTTGCAAGCCTTCCTAGATATTTGTGTCTTTGTTTTATTACTTTGCCTACATTTGTTTCTGCTTCTATTATACATACCTATATTTTCTTTTTATTTCTTTGTTTTAAAGTTTAACTATTCATATTAACATGCTTTACAATTATATTTTATACTTGTAGTTTGTATTGATAAAATTTATTTCATTTTGAATACATCTTATTACTTAGTATTATATACACATTATTTTAAAGAGAATGTTTTTAAATTGAACTACCCAAAATCAATTTACATAAGTATAGTTCTTAAACCTAAATCAAATTCTATATTCATGTGATATCCCGGAAATTTTAGCAATATCAATTTAATAATCTATATTTAAAATTAAATTGATTTGATAAAATTTTGTTAATAAAATTAAGTTAATTGAATAATCCAATTAATAGACGTTTAATTTGGTGAATTTTTATCTTTTGAAAACTAATAAAATGTTTTCCTGTTTATAGTGTGTGTGTGTGTGTGTGTGTATTGTGAATAGACAAGTTTGATTTGAAGTTAGATAAACAAATAAAATATAGTTTTTAAATTTTAATATTCATTTTGATAGTTTGAAGATTTTTATTTTATTTAATAAATAACTAATTGGTTTAAAATACTTAAAGAAATTGTTTTAAATTGTATAATTGTATTTTAAACATAGTTTAAATTTCAATAAGATAAACAAAGGTTTATTTTATTTTTAAATATAGCTTAATAATTATAATTTGGAATTGTTTGAAAATTTAAAATACCAATTGTATACTAAAACATTAATGTAATTAATTAAGTTGAATAAGATAAGTAATTTATAACTTCTTTTATAAATTATTTAAATTGGATAAATATGTTATTTTCAAATAATGATAAATGTATAAATATAGATAGATTTTAAAAAGGCAATATTATTATTTTAAAATTAAAAATATGTTAATATAAACTAGTTTAAATTGGATTTTTAAAATGTATAAATAGAATTTGATTTGAATTTATTTTAAATTCAAATGAATAAACATATATAAATCTTGTAAGTAAACTTTCATGTTTTATATAAATTGTTTCATTTCATTTTTTCTTTAAAAGGAAATGCATAAACATTTATATATGAAAATGATTTATATACATAAGTATTAATAAATAAAGAAAGAGTTTTATTTACTTTTAAAATAAAATAAAAACAAATAAAATTCATTTATAAAACACATGTTATTATATTAAGAGGTATAATGACAAGTGTTAAGATTCTAATATCTTAAATACATGTGTTAGTATAAGTTTGAGACAAGTGTCTTTTATTTTTATTTTTCTTTTAATTTTTTTTTAAATAAACCATTTGTACTTATATAAAGCATGTTTATTCAAGTTCTATTCTTTTCTAATATTCATTTCTCAAAGTTAAGAATTTTTTTTTTCAGCTGAAACTCATCCTCAAAAAAAAATCAAGCTTGCATGTTAATCCTGTAATCCCTCTTTAAAACTAAATCTACAATGCAAGTGTTAAAAACAAGCAAGTCCTCTGTAAAAATTTAGATCATGCAAACCTGAAATTCATTTCAAAAAGAAAATTGAAAAGCCTCTGCATTTCTTAAAAATCTGGGGATTTGCAATGCGAGTTTGAGCAAAATCAAAGTATAGTCTGCATGCAAATCTAAGTGCAAAGCAACAGCAAACATGCAAGTTAAATCAAATTTCAGCAACTCAAATGTGTGCTCTACTTCCAAAACAGTTTTCAAAACATCAAGTGAGTAACTTGTTTTTCTTTAAATTTAAACTTAAGTATAATTTGTTGCTTGATTTATGATTGGAATGAGTATGCCTTGTGTTTATATACCTGATAGCATGATTGAATAGTGTGTTTGTGAGCAACTTCTGTTTACTTAAAAATAAATTTGTTGCATGATTTATGACTGAAATAGGTATGTATGTAAGTAACAATTACAGTATTTAGATTTAAATAAATACTTGTGTTGCCTGCTCATGTATAAAATTGGTATGTTATAAATGATTCCATCAGTGAGTTTTGCCTGCTCATTCATAAAATTTGTACTTCCTCTGATTTTAGTTCCAGGTCCAGATTCTTTTAAAAACAAAAATAAAAATCCTCTTGTTCTTGTTCAAATTTTGTTAAGGATTAAGTCCTGAAGCAAATGTGTTAATTATACCATAGTTTAGATTAGAAATCTTATTTAAGTAAAATCGAATTGGGTGATGTCTCTGTAAAATTGTAAAACATCAAAGTATGATAAATAAAGGAAAAATTCATACAAAATAATTTATAAAATTTAGTATTTTAACTGAAAGCTTAAACAAAAAAATGATTTTTAAAACCAAAATAATAGTTTTTAGTTTGAGATTAAGGCCGTAGTTCTTATGTGAACAGAAATTGGGTTTTAAGCAAATTCAGATGCTCTCGGGTTTTTGGAAGGTTGGGGTTGTTTCTGGTGATGGCGGGATGATCTGAGAGTGGAGGAAAAATAGTGGTGGAAGTGGAAGATCATCAGAGTGACGATGGTGGACCATTTTGTTCTGTAAACCTAATTTTATCAGGTCTGGGAATTTCGATCATCATGAAGTCTAGAGACGATCGAGTGCAACAATTTTTGGGAAGATAGGAGAATGGCCACTGATGAGATTATGACCGGAGTTTCTGCTATTCTGGTGGACTGAGGGCAGTGATGTTGGCGATGACAGGTTTTGGGAGGGAAATGGCCTTTTGATTCCAGGTTTCCAATTTGCGTTCCAGTTTGGGGTTTAGGGCTCATTCTCGATATTGAGCTACTTCTGGTGATCTGAGTGATGGAACGGGGAGCGAGGTTGAACGTACATTTGTGTGGATCATCAGGGATGGTCGGAGTGGCGTGGTTCGTCGGTGGAGGTGCACGAGTGCACAGAGTATCAGGTGAAGCGGGTTTGGGAAGTTGTTGTTTTCTTTGGGTGATTTGATTATTAACTCGAAGTAGCAGATGGTTTTACTCGAAGTAATATATGGGGGTTTCGGGTATGTAAGTGTTTACAGGTTTCATAGGAAAACCTGTTTATTCCCAATCCAAATTTAGTTTTAAATCTGAAGCAAGTTGTTTAACAGAAATAAAACTTAAATTTAAAGTCTGGATTTCAAACTGAGTTTGAATCCAGGTTTGAAAATTTAATTTAAACTTTATAAATTAAAATGTTTAACAATTATAAAAGAATTTAAATATTTGAATTTAAAATAAAGCATTAAATTAAAATAGAAGATTTAAAAACAAGTTTAAATCTGGAAATAAGATTCAAATTTGAATCATGTTTTTGAAAATAAAAGTGGTTTTTAAAATTTTGAAATGTTTAAAAAGTTTTAATTGTTGAAACATATTCTAAATATGATTTGAATCTTAAAATTTAATATGGGTGTAAATTTCTTTTATAAAATAAGAAAATCTTTAGCATAAGTTTTTAAAGGGTTTTAAAATGTTTTTAAAACTTTGTTTAAGTTAAGTTTGATTTCTTTTTAAATTTTAAATTTAAAATGTAAATTGAAAACAATTTTAAGTTAAATTGTTTTAAATTACTTTGTTAATGATAAAGTAATCATTAATAAGAAATGTTTTATGTTAAATTAAAGATTTAATGATCTTTGTTTCATTAAAATTAGTGAGATAATTTAAATTATTTAATTAATTAATTTGTTTAATTAATTAAAGATTTGAAATAAATTAATTAAGGTCAATTAAATTTGTAATTAATATTAATTAATTTAAGTTAATTACTTAAGAAAGGTAATTAAAAGTTAATGAAGGTCATTAACTTGTGATTATTTATTAATTAATTAATGTAATTAATTGGATTAATTAATTTAGATAATCAATTATGGAACTTGATTAAGTATAATTACTATATGGAAATAATTAAAGTTATTAATTACTCATTGTAATTAATTAATTAATTTGATTATTTTAATTAATTAATTAAGTTTAATTAATTTAGAATAATCACTGAATGGGTTGATAAGTAATCAATGAGGCATAATTACTTAGAGAAGTAATTAAGTTAAGTAAATCACTGGAGGTAATTAATTGAAGTATGGTATTTTGGGATTAATTACTTTGTGTAATTAATAATGAGGATAATTACTTTGTGAAAGTGATTAATAATTAATTACTTAGTGTAATAAATTTAAGCATTAATTGATTAAGTCAATTGGAAATAATTAAGTGATGTAATTAATTAAGAGTAATTAATTACTAATGAGATTAATCAAGGATGATTAATAAATATAATTAATTATTAAATGTAATTAATTTAGAAGTAATTAAGGGAGTACTTAAGGGCAGTTAATTACTAAATGCGATTAATCGGAAATGATTAATAATTTTGGTTTAATTAAGGTTAATTACTTAATGTAATTAATTTAAATAAGTAATTAATTTAAATTTAATTAAGGATCATTAATTAATATGATTAATGATGTAATTAAGGATAAGTGATTAATGAAGTAATTAATTAATGTAATTAATTAAGGATTAATGTAATTAATTATAATTAATTAATTAATGAAGCAATTAAAGATTAATTACTGATTTTGGTTAAGAATAATTAATTTATGAAATTAATTAAAGGATGATTACTTGAATGTAATTAAAGGATAATTAATCAAGGGTGATTAATTAAGGTAATTAATTTGAGGATAATTATTTAATTGATTGGTAATCAATTAATGGTTAAGTAAGTAAGATTTAAAATAAGGAAGTAATTAATTTAATTCATTTTAAACTAATTAAAGATAGGTAATTAATTTAATTCACTTTAAGTTAATTTGAAATAAAAGTAATTAATTTAATTCATTTTAAATTAATTATAGATAGTGTGATTATAGATCTTTGCTTATGAATGGATGATATGGTTTACCCTGAATGGTTTAAATCTTAGACATGAGATAAATAGTGTTGTGTGATATGGATGCATTGGTTGCATTGTGTAAGTTATCTATTGGTGATGATAATATAGATTATCAATTTGTGATGATTACCTATTTATGATAATAATGATGATTATCTATTATGATGATGTGAATTATCTATCTATGTATATATAGATGATTAAATTGAATTGTTTTAAATTTAAAACAACTTGGACCTAAAAGACACGCTTTGGATTTCGTGAGACCGGGATCGGGTTTCCATATTTGGATATCCGAAAACCACATCGATTCCAGTTAACGTTAGGTCGTGAATCTAAGTGGAGCAAGTGAAGACTCGAGATGTAAGGGCTATACATCAGTATAACTCTGTGGGTGATTCCGTAAAGAGTTTGACGGAATAGTACTTATAGGTTCGAGATGGTGATTCAGAGTGCAAGGGTTATCGTCGTTAACTCTGTGGGTGATTCCGTAATGAGTGTAACGAGATAATGCCTTCGGTTTCGTTCGAACCCGGAACGAACTTGTATGGATTGAATGCTTTCAGAACATTGTCAGGAGGACGATGAGCATTCTAAGAGATGTGTTCTCTAAAGGTAATCGTAGCCTCAAGCCTCATCAACCGGGAATGGCTAAAACAGGGGAGGTGCAGCAAGGCTTCATGGGTAGCTCCCACTGGAGAGCAAGATTGATCCCTGTCTAGAAGTCCCTTTATATTCAGCTGGGTGGGCTGTTGGTTCGTGACAACTGTCGGGGTTGTCTTGTTCGGAACTGTTCAGTAAGGAATGGGTCCGTCCTTGTGTTGCAGGGGAGCGGGCGTGCTCCTCGGTACGGTGATCTAGGCCACGTACTGTGACGGGCGGTACCCCAATAGCCCTGCCATTGTATGGAATCCAAAAGCCAATAAGTGCCAACGGTTTTGATTGTATTACCCACTTTTGTGGCTAGTAGCTGGAATTTAATCATGTAACAATTTCAGCTATTTCATATTTATTTGAAAACCCTAGACACTATTATAATATCACTGGATTTCATATCAAATGTTTTGGTTAGCGTAAGGTAAAAACTTTTCCATGTTTATGTGTGGGAAGTCTTACATGATACCCTTTCTTTTTTAAAGGTTTTTGAAAGTTAAGCAACTTTAACCTGTTACTCACACCAGACCCATGTCTGACCCGGAGTTTATTTTTGTTTTTCATAAACTCTTGGGTACTCAAATCTTTACGAGTAGCCAAGGGATTCAGGTTAGCTTTGACGAGTTATGGAGGAGCAAATGGAGCAGGAGGCTTCTGCGCTGTAGTTATTTAGTATTCCGCTGTGTTAGTATCTCTGAGTCATTTGTTTGAGTTGTTTTGTACTGTGTTGTAATAACTAGACATGTGTTTATAACTGTCTAGTATGTGTTGTATTATCTGTGTAACTCTGATAGTTGTTATATATCTATGTAATACTTTTGATTATTAATATAATTTATTCGTTCTGCTGTTGAGATTCTGATGTGTTGTTTCTTCTTTCTTTTCTCTATCCCTTTCTTTCTTACTAGCGATGCGACTTCCTGGAGTTTGGAAGTTGGGTCGTTACAATTCAAATACAAATTCAACATTCAAATTCAAATTCTAAGGTCAATTCCAAATTAGTTCAAAATTTATTCCAAAATTTTACATTAATAATTAATTTAAAATCAATTCAAAATTGGGATCGTTACAGATTCCCCCCTTAAAGAAATTTCGTCCCCGAAATTTGCAGGTAGGGAACAACAAAGATAGATACACAAAGATAGAGAAATAGTTTTCCAGGTCAAACTGGATATCTATTCTGTATTTGGCTTACCAAATCAGAATATCAGCAATATGAGAAAAAACTCATTCAAGACCACACCGGATACTTGGATCATCAAATCTGCAAAATATGCAAAGCACTGGTTAGTCCGAAGGATAACTAACCGTTCGTAGAATATATCGAGACCCAAACAATAGATAAATGGATTTAAATCTTCTAAAATTTTCAAATACTAGATATGGATCCCAAACTCAAGTCGGAATACCCCAAAGTATATATAACTTGTCGCTCTTCGGACTTTGATATTTACAAGGAATTACAGTAGAATTTCGAATTTGGTTATAATCGAAATCGTTTTATTGATACAAATCTTCATATTTGAATTTATATTTAATTTACCAATTTATTTCAAATAGAATTTCAAATTTATTGAAATTAAAACAAAAAGATGATAGAAATTTAACGAAGAGAAGACGAAATAGAAACTTATCTACACGATTCATAAGGGCCACCATTACATCGAAGCTTCTCCCTCGAACTGCCACAAAGCTAATCAAAGAGTTGAAACCGAATAAAGTAGATTGATAGAGCAAACTGTTTTCGCTATTGCAGGGTATTGACCATTCGCAGTGGTACTCCCATGTCCCCTATCTCGTTTTCTTCTTCCACTCATACTTACTATCAGTAGATAGTAAGAGAATTTACTAAGGCATTTGAACGGATATCTTAGGGATTACTCATTCTAGGGTATACTTCACCCTATCCCTAATGAGCTACTTAATGTGTTATACTCCTAAGCTAAAGTTTCAACCTTCAGCTCTGATACGAAATGAAACGATCCTGACTTGACCTTTGAAAATCGGCACCGAATACGACACTCATATTCGAATACCGCAGATCCAAACGTCAAATCTGGTTCGTCAGAGCTTATAACATCATTAAGTACAACACAGCGGAAGAAAATGAATAATACATATACAACATCTGATACAATATTCAGATACAATGATGATACAATAGAATGAAACAATAGATACCAATACTATCAGAGACACAAGAAATAGCAACGGAAAGGAAATAGACAACACCAGCAGCGGAACATATCTCCATCTTCGAGGCACTAATTCAGAAACAGCTCGAGCCAACATCACGTGTCACCTAGACAAGCAAGTCTCATCCAAAGACTGGTCTAACTCCAGATAATCTACTAAACCTGACTATCTGAAAAACCCAACTCTAGACTGCCCGTGTGGAAAAATAGTGGGCACCCAGAGTTTAGGAAAGGAACAATAAACTCCAGGTCAGTCATGGGACTGGTGTGAGCAACAAAAACAGTTTTTTATCTTTAAAACAATCAAAAGATTTAGATTTGAAAACCGCAATGCTTTAGGAAAATGAAACTATCATAAGGCCTCCCACCACACGCACCATGCAAACACAAAATTGGAGGAGATTTCTCCTTATGATAGTCAAAAATGCTTGATACGCGAAAACCCTTTTTTTATATTATTATTAGTGCATAGTGGAAAACATTTTGAAAGTATAATATTAATCATAGCCGGCATAGGTACCATTATATTATGCCAGCTATAGCTACAATTTTAAACGGTAGGTTCTACAACTAAAACCGTACAAGGCTCGTATTGTTTTGTTTGGATTTCCAACAAATGGTCAGGCTAAGGAACTTCCTACTGCCACATGGGAATGCTTCTAGCGGGACGCCCCAAGAACCTACCCGGCTTTCTGCCAACACAAGGTCGGTTTCCTCCCTGCCCGGAAGTAATTCCTATAGATATGCCACCCCCGGTCCTTTGGGACTTTTATACGAGGATCCTCTACACCAACAACATCACACGTTAATAAAATATACTACAGTGCCCACATGAGTAAGTATTTGGGCTCCATACCATGATACTACCCTTTTCCAGAAGGAATGGTCACACCCTAGGGGAGCTACCCTTGAAACCTTGCCGCATCTTTCCTGTTTCGACCATTACCGGTTTGTGAGGCTCGATGAGGTTTCGTCCACAAAGCTATGCTTTACACGAAAGCCATGCTTTTGTCACAAATGATCAACAAATGATCATCAATACACAGCAGCACTTAGCATGCCACAATACCAAATTGAGAGTACATCGCTGATAACCTTCAACTACATAACCTCTGAGCTCGTATGTCTCAGAGAAGGGTGTTAAGCTAAGAGAATAAATTCTCCGCCACCAAAAGATATGTATTTGAAAGAAATCTGCTATATATCTCAAAGTGTAGTGTCAGACATACAACCATACAAGTCTGTTCCGGGTTCGAACAGAACCGAAGGCACTTCCGAAGAAGCCCTTGCAATCCGGATATTCACAATCCCGATCGCGCTTCCCATCACTTAGGAAATCTCTATACCGGCGCGACTCAGTGCAGAGACAATATGGGGCATCCTATCGCTCTTGCAAATATCCGGTCTTCACCACCGGTCTTCAAGTGCTATCCATATCGACGTATCATTATTCGGAATGGGTTATATGACACAAAGTCCTCTCCCGGCTAAACAGAATAATGAGCGTAATATTAAAAATATATGGATATGGGATTTCAAATAAGTCACAACTTAATATCAAAACTTTTCTTTCAAATGGTTTACACAAATTACCATTTCAAATCTTTTAAATAAAAGATTTATTTCACAAAGTTCACCCAGTTCACAAAGATCCATTCATGGATTTCAAAACAATTTCCATTTCAATTGGATTAACTCGTTAAATCTTTAAGTTAAAGATTTAACTTATAGCTTTCAACCCGTTTCCATATCTTGGAAATCATTTTCATTTCAGACTAGAAATCCTTTCAGACTAGAAATCCTTTCAACATAAATTGGAAGTTCATTTGTTAGACGAAAGCTTGAAAACAAATAGTTTTCGTTTCGGAAGAATCCAATTATATTTGCACGAGTTAAAGCCTTTGAATTTAAATTCCAATTCCCAAATTAATACTTTTAAAATGGTTTAACCCATATAACTTGTATAACATCTTTGGTCCCTGGTTTCAAATCATAGAATTCAGTTTCAAATTTTGAATTCAAATTTAAATCAAATTATTTAAATTTCAAAACTCTATCAAGTTATTCAAAAATAATTTTTATCTTGAAATTTCATTTCAAAAGCTTTTCACATTTAACCCGATTACATTCCCAAAACCATTTGAATTCAAATTATCTATTTAAAAATCATTTCAAAAACTGTGACTTAATCGATTTCCTCGTGAAATCCATATTGGTGTGTGTATAAGTAGTCCAGGGGTTTTACACAATAGTGCAACAACATTCAGTCATTACAGATTGCAATCACAACAATATCGATAAGCGGTATATTCCAATAACGCTTATCTATACACATAGATTCACAGATAGAAAATATGAATGCATTATAAATAAATAAATTACATTCATCACAGATCACACTGAAACAACTCATAGCACAAAGCATAGCATATCAGAAATATCAAACAGTTCAACAATCAATAGAATCCAAACATCTATAAGTGAACTCAATTAATTATCTGATTAATTTAAATTAGATGGGTCATCGATCATGGTTAATTAATATTATTTGAATTCAAACCATTTGATTAATTGTTCTTTAATCATTTATTAATTAAATTAATCAACCTTGAATTTTTAAATAATTAACCTTTAATTATTCAATTATTCTTTAATTAATCATCTTTGTAATTAATTTTCATCAAAAATTCTTAATTATAAATAAATTAAACACTTAATTATTAATTTACCAATTTATTAGTTACAAATCGATAAACCCCTAATTAGTTACAATTACGAATTAATCAACCAATCTTTACTTACCTTTATAAATTAATCATTCTTAATTACTTTAAAAATAATTAATTAATAATAAAATTATCATAATTAACATTTTTAAAATTTTCCTTAAACAAATTATTACTAATTTGAAAACCATAATGTTAATTACATTAAATACTTAACTTAGGTTAATTACTAAATCAAAATTTTTATTAAAATTTTTAGAAAACGTTGTTAAGAATTTTCCTCAAATAATTAAACATGTAATAAAATCTTAACTTGACATTATCAATAATTAAGTCGACAATACTAAAAATTGTTTTAAAGAAAATTTGCTTAACCCATTTTTTTTATAAATTTGCAGCTTCGAAGACTAACTCGAGAACGCCTCCTGATTTACTCGAGTAACACTCAAGTTTCCCCGAGTTAAATTCTGTTTAAAATCTTAAATCACTTTACAAAATACTTTAACAATTTAAGTTATTAAAACATTTCATTTTTTTATAAAATTTATGTATAAGAGAAACTGAAATTCAAATTTATTTTAAATTCAGATTTAGATTTGTTTCAAAGCCTTTGCGTTGAACTTACTTTACACTTTCAATTTGGTTTAAGTTTTAAAACTCAAACACTGTCAGGGTTTAAGCAAAAACCTGTAACTAAATAATTTACTCGAGCCAAGCATTACTGACTTCGAGTCAAACCCCACCTGACTTCAAGCCAAACGTGAAATAATCGAGTGAAGCTCGAGTGTCTTCTGTTGCTTCAAACCAAAGTTCTCCAGGTACAACAATGCACCGTGCATATGAACGGTGACAATGATCGTCGTCGATCATCATTGATGATATTTCCCCATAATCCATCACCCAAGCACCCTCTCGCAAGCATCAAAAAATCATCTTCATCCTGAAATCAAAATCGAGAGGTCGAACCCAACCTGGAAACGAACGATAACCCATCATCATCCAAAACCTGGAAACATCGCTGTTCACCCAACCTCGACCACCAGACGCTTCGAGCTTTCAGCCACGTCTTCGTCAACCACCGAGTAACCACCTCCCCATGCGACTCGGTTCACGTACGAGGCCGCGGTGATCATTTTTTCAACCGTCTCGAAAATTAGGTTTAAAAACAAAAACTCCACGCCGCCGTCACCTCGACAATCGAGAACATCTCCGGCTATTTTTCCCCGCAGCGCCGTAGGCTTCTCCACCTCCACGCGAAACCCCAGCTTCCAAAACGTCGCCCATCGCCGGAATTCATCAAAATATCATTTTTCGTTCATCTATGAACTTCTCTTAAACCACTCTCGTAAAAATCATCAAACAAAGCTTAAAATTCTTATTTTTGAATAAGGATTCAGGCTATATGATTTTAGTAACAAATCATTTCATTCGAATTTATTCAAATTTGAATTATATTCTGTAATACACAATTATTTCTACTGTATAAACTCAACCTGCTTGAAACTATTTTTAAATTATAGTTTATACTTAAATACACATATTTGCTTTTGAAGTCAAGGCCTAACAATGATCAAGTGATAAGATATTGGGTTTTGAACAAGGTTGATGCTCTGAAACAAAAAGACAGAGATGGTTTCAACATAACAGACATTCACACCTACTAATATTCATACACATGGGAGATTTATGTATACATATACATAATAAAGCAATTTCAAATCTCAGATTAACAAGCAACAAATAAATATACTTCAATTTGATTTTAAGTTGTTTACTCACCTTGATTTTAGGAAGAAGAACAGAGCTGCTCATTTATGTTGAAACAGGTTGAGGAATTTCTAGCTGAAGCTTTTTATCTTTAATCCTCTTGAATCTCTGATTCGAATTGATTGTATTTTTTTTTCAGTTGAGTTTGTTTAAGTTTGAGATGTTGTTTACTATAAAAAAAATCTCGACTTTGATGGGCGAAATGAAATGAGAGGAAGTTGACATATATATATTGAGTTTACAGGGACATCAATATTTGTACAACAGGTTGATTAATGTTTTGTACAACAAAATAGAGATAATTTTTTCTTTTGTATGTTTGACTATGCTAATTCGTTGTGTTTGGTGGCTGAAATGATATTGTTGTGGTGGCTAAAGATATTAGCATTAAATACAATTGTCTTCTCTTTATACACTTTCATGTCTATCTTTTCTTTCCTTTAGTCTTATACTTAGTTGAATACTTGAATACATTTTGTTGTCTTCCTTTGCAAGACATTTATATATATTGTTTACTTGTTTCGTTCCATACTTGTTTCATAATTGATTGTATTTCTTCTTTTCTTTTGCTTTGTCATATGTTTTGCAGTGTAAATGAGATTCTATATTGTTATAATTTTAGTTAATGGATTTACTTTATATTTTTGTTTGTTTGCACCATACTTGAATGTATTTTATTTTCCTTTAGTCATAAGCTATCTAAGTGAAGTCCTATGATGTTAGATTTAGTTAGATTTTTAGTTAATACGTTTACTTACTATTTTACAAAGCTATACAATTTATCTTATATATAAAATTTGTTTCTTCTTTTCTTCTTGCATACTTTTCCTGTTTTTGTTTTGTTCTTGCATTACACAGCAAACACACTTTGTTATTATATCTTCTTTTGTAAGCCTTCC
Organism: Allium cepa; assembly: GCA_030765085.1. Classification (NCBI taxonomy): domain Eukaryota; kingdom Viridiplantae; phylum Streptophyta; class Magnoliopsida; order Asparagales; family Amaryllidaceae; genus Allium; species Allium cepa. Next base: position 389,451,306 of record CM060937.1, read on the forward strand.
AAGATATTTGTGTCTTTGTTTTATTACTTTGCCTAGATTTGTTTCTATTTCTATTATACATACCTATATTTTCTTTTTATTTCTTTGTTTTAAAGTTTAACTATTCATATTAACATGCTTTACAATTATATTTTATGCTTGTAGTTTGTATTGATAAAATTTATTTCATTTTGAATACATCTTATTACTTAGTATTATATACACATTATTTTAAGGAAAATGTTTTTAAATTTAACTACCCAAAATCAATTTACTTAAGTAATGGTTCTTAAACCCAAATCATTTTTCTAAGTCAGTTATTCAAGATTTAAATTCAAATACAAATTCAATATTCAAATTCAAATTCTAAGGTCAAATCCAAATTAATTCAGAATTTATTCCAAAATTTTACATTAATAATCAACTTAAGATCAATTCAAAATTGGGATCGTTACAATTTCACTCCAAGCAAATTTATTTTTAATTCATTCAATTTCATTGTATATTCCAGTTACTTTGCTTAAGTCAACTCCAAACTGTTACAGATTCTTTTGCATAAAAATCTGTTATTATATATTATATTTTGTTCCGCTGCGATTTTGAGATTCTGTGTTATTATTTCTATTTTCTTCTGTAATCTTCTTTACCCTAGTTATTCACTCTTTCATACACTTTGGGTTGGACTAGAGTGAATTATTGTCAACTCAAAGGGAATACGGAATTGCGGGTCGCTTCAACACAACTCGGTTTTATTATTATTACTTCATATCCTAAGTTATTATTAATTCCTCGATTCACTTCATTTATTCAAATGCGTACTATTAATTCGCTAAAGTAAATTTTTTACTTTATAACTCAATTCATATTAATAAAAAAAATCTTGCAGTTTATTTCATTCAATTTTCTTAAGTTGCTTCCATCCTTTAAAATTTTTTCATTAACTTATTTCATATGCAATTAGCTAACATGCAATTTATTAAAACTCATTTCATTGTATTTAACATATTTTCATCAAATTTTAAATTAAATCCAATTACTCACATTAATTTTTTTTCTTACATTCATTTATTTTTATTCAATTTCTCACATTAAATTTTTTTCTTCACACTTAAATACATTTCATTTTAAAATTCAAGTTCATATTCATTTGATTAATTCATTTTTATAGCTTAAATGAAATTAGTTCACTTTACTAATTAATCTAGTTTCACGTAATATTTAATTCAATTTTATTTAATATTAAGTTAAACTTCATTTTATTTTAATCCATTACTCATTTTATTTAATCTTATTCAAGTTAAATTTTCTTATCATTCCCATTCAACAAATTTAAATTCGTTTTTAGCTTACTAATTCTTAAATCTATAAGTTATAAAAATTAAGTTCTTAAAATTTCATTTCGTTATTTTATCTACTTTATTTCAAATGCAATTTAATTTTATTTAAGCTTTCATGAGTTAAATATATTTTATTTACTTCATTCCACTAACTCAATAAATTTAACATTTCTTAAGTTAATTAATTTATTTCGTTTCTCAAATTTAAATTTCTTTTATCTGCTTAATTAAATTTTTTAACCATTTTAAATTTTATTCTTTTACTTCCTTGTTCAAATCTACAAGTTATAACTTTTTTTCCCTATTCAAATTTATAAGTTACAAACTTATTTCTTATATACTATTTTCAATTTTAAGTTCAAAACTATTTTCATATACTTATTAAATCACACTTAGAATATATATTTTTCACAATCAAAACTAGTTTTAATCGAAAATAAATTTCTTTCAGTAGCAATTCTCACCCAGAAACCTGAAAATGAATACTGGCGATGTTGTAGTCATCCCTAAAATTATTTCTCAGTGACTAAGCAAGTTTAATGCTTTTATTTCTTCAAAAATCCTTTCCAAATATTTTTTTTCTACTTAAAACTCTTCCAAATAATATTAATATTAATTTTAAAAATCTTCGAAAACATTTTTGAAAATAAAATGGATTTTAAATTCTAAAATCTCAATTTTTAAAATCATTTCTATATATAAGCTATATTATAAATATACTTATAAAAAATTTCATAAATTATTATCAAAATATTCGATTAACTTACAACTTGCTCATTTTAACCAATTATTATTGCAATTATATTTCAGTTCAATTTAATTATCAATGCTTCATAAAATAAAATTCATTAAGTATTCGTTTTATTTTGATTTAACCAATAATCGATGATAACTAAATATTATCATCTCCTAACATCTTCATTAATAATTTATATAGGCTTATGAAAGTCATAAATTTATATATAAAATATAATTTAGGTAAAATTATTTCATTCACCCAATTTTAAAACAATATTATGTTGATTGGTCTCGTTTAAGTGTTTAGATACCCCTATCGATGACACGGCGTACGACACATCGACCGGAATTCATAAACAACTCAATGGATAAGTAAGCACAATATAAAACATCTTATAACACTAACAAATATGCTCTCTCATACACACACACACTCAAACAGAATCATTCTAGGTTATTACTACCCTATCTCTAATGAGTCAAACCCCACAAAGCCAAGGTTATCGCTAACTGTGACGACCCACATTTCGGAAGGTTTAAATCGACAATAATCTACACATGTCCAACTTAAACAATCCGGAACGTAGATAATCAATGGGGTCAAATAAGAAAAATGAGAAAAGAAGAAAAAAAACAAACACAGAATCTCACAGTGGAAACGATAAAATATAATAATCAAATAACAGTTCATGAAGCTGTTTACTATACATTTGATTATAATCTATACGCATTGATCAGAGTTATATATATACACCTTAGGGATAAGTGATAAATATACGGGATAACATGAATAAGAGTATAATAATAATAGTAATATACCTAAATCTTCATCTTCGTCCTCTAGAGAATAATCTTCAATACGCTGAACAAACTCAAGACTGACCCGAGTGTAATGAAAAGACAAGCACTCGAGTCAGGACTAAAATACTGTTATTTAATTCAAATCAATATCACAAAATATGACTGCAATAACTTAAGAGATGTTACGTGATTTTCCATCTCCTAAGAGTCTGTTGAACTATTTATATATAATAGTATACGCTATAATTGATAATGTCTATCAGTAAAATAAATATCAAAATAGCGTTAAGGCTTTACAGTATCCCCCTTAAATACATTTTTACAGTTTTAAACCAAAGTCGTTATGGGCTCGTATAGGGATAAATATGGCAAGGCACGTGAGGCAATGCCTAAGGTAGGATTCTACCCGTTTAACCTTTCTGGCTGGTCGTAACCCATCTGTGACCGACCGCGACAATCAATCCAAACGTGAAAGGTGCACACATCGAATACGAAATCACAATAGTAATACAAGGGATCAACATCGCTAGAGGTTGCTAACCTCATTGGTAAGACATAGGCTCCTGTTTTAGTCATTTTAATTATAACACGAGTGTCAAAGCTATCTATCATCGTTCTCTTACTTCATTCCAGTAAACATCGCCAATTCAACCATTACATTCTAGATATCATCCACCGCGTACACGATTGTCAAAGTGGTTCCAATATTGACAGAGCGTATGCCAATAAGAGGCCCTGATCTCTTTAACAACCAAACGTTATTTTACACACCGGTTGGTACTTTTACATTTTGAAAACAATTCGTGCTTGATATCAAAAATATCATGTTTTCTTCAAAATCAAATCCATTTTGAAATCATCGTATTTACTCAAAAGCTATATTTTTACTTCAAATGTTAATTCAACTCAACATATCGATTTCACTTCAAAACTTGATTCGAATTATAATTTTGGTTATAATTCACTTTAACCCAATTCGTAATTAAATACAAGATTTAAATAAAAACACTCCACCCTTTGATCAGTTTGAATTTTTAGAAAATAGTTTAAATAGTTTTAAAATAGATAAATAGTTAAAATAGTTTAATAGAAATTAGTTGAGTATTAAAAATGGTTTATGTAGTAAAATAGTTTGGAAAATCAAAATAATTTGAATATTTAAAGAATATAGATTTTAAATCGTTTATACTAAAAATAATTCGTTTACAAATAGTTTCAAAGTCAAACCGGTTCACTTTCCATATTTTTCAATTCAAATCAGTTCCAATTTCCATTTCGACTTAATCGGTTCAATTTTGACTTCAAGTCGAACTCAATTTCGATTTCAAATTAATTTAAATCCAAATACCAATTTAATTTCAACTTCCAATTTCAAATCAATTTAAATTTGAATTTCAAATTAATTTCAACTCCAATTCCAAATTTAAACCATTACAATTTATTGTAACGACCTAGAATTTCAGTCATTTGAAATTGGGATATTTAATTTATTTTAACTATTCAAGAGTTAATTGTATAAGTTGAATAACTTATATTTCGAATATCTTGATTTAATTGGATAATTAAATTGTTAACTTAATATTTGAAATTGCAAAAATAATTGGAAATTGAATTTAATAAGAATAAAAATGAATTATAAAGATGAATTAAACTCTATTTGGCATTTTAAATACCATAAACTATTATTTTTAGTTTAAAGGAATTTGAAAGGAGATTTTTGATATAAAAATATTTATATTGGAAATTGGATTTTTTTTAAGAAAATTGAATTAAGAATAATATATATTTTGATTGTACGTAACTATTTGTAAATGGTTTTAAATAGAGATTTTAAAAATTAATTATATAAAGGAGTGTAAATGATATTCTGAAATATGAAAAGGAGTTAAAATCAATATTAAAAATAGATTGGAAGTATAAATGGAATTTATAAGAAATGAATTTATATAATGAAATTTTATAAATAAGATTTGTTTTATGAATAGGCAAAACCAAAGGGGTTATAAAAATTTATAAATGATGTTTATAAATAAAAGAATTCGATATCAGATGATAATTAGGAATATAAATTCATAGGGTGAATTTATATTAGAATATAGAAACAAGGTTGAGAAAAATAGTAGATTCTATTTTTGAAATGAGAATGGTTAGGGGATCGGCAATGAATCGATATGTTGTGAAACCGAGAGGAAGTTATAAATTAAATTGGTTATTGAGATTTTTGAAATATATTTTTATTTTTAAGAAGTTAAGTTTATTTTTCAAAGGTAAAACTTTATTATTTAAACTATGAAATTTTAAACTAGTTAGTATTGGAATACATCGAAAAATGGATTTTCAAATATTTTATATTTATTGAAATAAAATTTTAATTTTTATAATCATCTTTGTAAATTGATTAAAAAAAATTAAATGAGTTATTGATGGTCTATTAAAAGTGTTAATATTTTAAATAATAACTTAAAACATATTTTAAAAAATAAATTACCATTCTTTAAAAAAGCTCATTATATATATATATATATATAGTTTTGAAATGATTGAAAATTTATTTGTAAAATTCTCTCGAGATGTGTAGACAGGTTTTATTTTAAGGATGAGATATTATAAGAGGAATCTTATAAATGGAATTCTAGAGACTTATTGTAACGACCCAGGATTTTTAGTAATTAAAATTTTAATATTTAATTAATTTTAAATATTAATAAGTGAATTTATAAGTCGAATAAATTTTATTTTGAATTATTGGATTTAATTGGATAATTAAATCGATAATTTAATATGTTAAATTATGGAAATAATTGAAAATCGAGTTAAATATGATTGAAAATGACATGTAAAATTTTATTTTATTATATTGAAGTTAGAATGATATTTTAGAACTTTTAAAATCGAATTTAAAAGTTAAATTGTGAAAATTGAATATTTTAATATTTAAATCGACTAGTGAAAATAGTCAATTTTTGAACAGTCTCAGAATTGAATGAAACCAGTTCCATTGGATCCATAATAGTTAGTTATTACTAGATTTCAATTTTCGTGTCAATCGGAGTTATCGTTTGATCGTGGCAGCTCGAAACGCATCGAATTATTTTTAATTTTAATTTGGCGAGTTAAAATAGCCATTTTTCAAAAAATCTCGGATTTTGACGAAACCAGTTTCATCGGATCCGTAATGTGATATTATTGTAAGGTTTCAAATTTCGTGTCAATTGGATTTACCGTTTGTCCGGTACAAATTAAAACGCCTAGAAAATCGTTTAAATCGGTTTAATTTAAATTGAGCGTTTATAGCCATAACTCGCACAGATGTCCGAATTAGCTTTCGAAACATGTTCCATTGTGTCTGGTACGCGGGATAAACCCTAGGAACGTCAGTTTCGGCGCGTAAATCGGAGTTCGGAATTCCCTGATGAATAGTGTTCGTTTTTCTCTATAAATAGACCAATATCTCTTCATAAATTAAAAAAAAAATAAAAAAAAATAAACAAACTAAACCCTAGCCGCCACCCCCCTCAATCAAAGGCCAGAATTTCGTTTTGCTTTCCCTCAATTTTCTCAAAATCTGTGAATCAATTTAGGAAATCATCAACATGGAAGTTGTTGAGCATCTCGAGGGCTTCACATCCATACGGATTTGATGGAGATCGGAGCAACGAGGAGGGAGAGAGACGCTCGCGTTCATGGCCAGCTGCGCACGCATTTCGAGAGCGAGGGGGGCACGATGGGGGTGCGGTCGGCCGGCGTTGGTGGATGGAGGTGGGGGCTTCGACGAGAGGCTCTCTGATCGTCGCGAAGTGGATCGTGGAGGTTGCGATCTCTAACCCTAAAAATTTGTATATAGGTTCGGCTGTTCAGGTGGTTTGCGTGAGAAGGAAGATGGGGAGGGGGGACGCACGGATCTGAAGGGAGTTGGATCCAACGGCCCAGAACGAATAGGTTTAAATTAATTAGAATATGTTGTAATTTATATATAAAAATCGGGTAAAACTTTGAAATGTGATAACTTTTTCATACGAGGTCGAAAACGCGCGAAACCAGTTGCGTTGGAATCGTATGGACGAGCACTACGCGATGGAATTGGATTGGAGTCGTTTGGAGTTAGTGAGAATTTTGGGTAAAATTAAACGCGCGTTTAATTTTATTCGAAATAAATCGCTAAAATGAAATTGAAATCAAGGTGAGAACTTCTCACTCAATCGAACCAGTTTCGATTTTATTTTAAATAGTTAGATTTAAAATATTTGAATGCATGTTTGAATGATGATTGATATCCATTGATTGTTAAAATAGACATTATGCGCCGTTAGTAAGCGGATGTTATTTATTAAAAACATATACCGCGAATATTTCATAAACAGTGAAATTGGTATTATATATAATAGCAATATATATATATTGGCATATGTATATATTGGAGTTATTGATTTCCCGCATTTGTTTAGCGGATGAGACCCTATTGCGCCGTCTATTAAGCGGATAATATTTTAAATCCCATATACCGCGATAATTTCGTACTGAAGCGAAATTGGTATTGTGCTAATGTTTGTGGATGCAGGAAAACAGGTTGGAGGGATCCAACTGGATTCCTCAACAGTTTTTATTTGATTTCAGATATTTTGATATTTGATGGATTATCATATCGATATATGATATCGTTGTTGTCGTGATTGACTATTTGGTATGTAGCATCATTGGACCAAATTTTGGAATTTTAAAATGATTTTTAGAGTGATTTTTGAAAGAAAATGTTTATAAAATATTTTTGGAATTGATCCATTTTAAATAAATAAACGTATAATTTTTAATGTTATAAAAATCATGATTTTTAAGAAATATAGTTAAAAACTGATTTTTGAGAATATGATGCTAATGATTTTATAAAATGATTAAATCAGGATTTTTGAATTTATTATAAAAGTTGAAAATATAGGATTTATAAAATTTAATTATTTTATAAACCAAAATGATGAAATTATAAAGGAGATTAAAGGCGTTTTAAAAGAATAATATAAATTGAATTATATTAAGAGATTTATAAATGGATATTTATATATTGAAATATTGAAATTATAAAACGAGTTTTTTTATAAGTGTTTGAATGAAGTGAAAATGGATTTCATAAGTGAATGGAATTTATAAAATTATAAATGGTGAAGTTATAAATGAAATTTATAAACAGTAAGATTTATAAATTTTGTGAACTTATTTGAAGAATAGATTTGGTTAAATAAATAGAAATGAAATTTATAAATAGTAAGATTTATAAATTTTATAAAGTTATTAAAAGAATAGCTTTGAATAAATAATTGAAGCTTATAAGTTATAGGATTTATAATTATGAAGTTCAAAAGAATGATTTCTTGTAAACAAATAAATTATAAGTGTTTAACTTATAATATGAATTTTAGTAGATAATTGAGTTACAAATCGAATAAATTAATAAAGGAATTTATAAAAGGAAGTTGTTATAAAATAAATGGAAATGGAGTTTATAAACGTTGTTTTATAAATTTGCAAACGACTTATTTTGATAAGAAAATTGTTATAACCTATTAATGGAGTTATATTCACATTTTTTGACTGTGAATAATCCTTTGAAATAAAATGAATAGAAGTGATGAAATTTGTTAACGTAGTATATTCACGTTTTTGAATAGTGAATAATATATAAAGAAAATGTTTTAGATATGATGTTTTGAATTGAATTAAAACGATCTAACGATGTTTTAAAATGTGTTGAGATTCGAAACCATAGATTTCAACATTCATTGTTGAAATAGACGTTTTCGAGAAATAAAAGGAAATGGTGGACTATAACACTGTTGTTATAGTAAATGATTTCCAAAAGGGAATGTTTTGTATAGTATTGGGATTTATATATCTATTTTAATTTCGAATCCCTATACTAGTGATTTTGGGTTTTCGTAACGATGTTTTACGCAACATTCGTTTTGGCCCAAATAAATATGTTTAAGAGAATGATTTCCTTAAAGAATGAAATATATACTTAATCTCGATTTAAGTACATTAAATATTTTCCAAGTGTTGAAAATAAATAAAATCTGTGAATTACTTATGAATAAATAAGTATGGAAATGTTTTCCAATATAAAGTAAATATTTTGAGAATTTATCTCTTTGAAGATAAATTGAAATGAATAATTGAAATCGTTATTCATAAATATTGGGAAATACAAATTCATTATGGAATTTATGAATAGAAAGGGAGGTTGTTTAAAAATAAATATTGATTTATTTTTAAAGAATTGGAAATTATATATCTTGTAAAGATATTTTATTTTGGAAAATAAATAATTTGGAAAATTATTTGGAAACTGGTGATGTGTGCATATCCATTGATAGTTCAATAACCGACTATCAATATTTCCCTTTGAATGGGTATTTGATGTGAATTGTTTGAATTTGAATGCCACACTTATTTTTGAATAAGCGCTCACTATTCGGGTTAACCGGGAAAGGACCATGGGGTCGTATAACCCATTCCGAATATGTGATACGTCGTTATGAATTGCATTTGATGACCGGTGTTGAAGACCGAGTATTTGCGAAAACGATAGGATGACCTATCGATTGTCTCCGCACTGGGTCGCTCCTGGTATAGAGATTTCCTAAGTGATGGGAAATTCGATCGGGATTGTGAATACCCGGATTGCAAGGGCTTCGTGAGAAGTGCCTTCGGTTTTGTTCGAGCCCGGAACAGACTTGTATGGATTGTATGTCTGACATTACAAGTTGAGATATAAAGCCGATTTCATTCAAATATATTTCTGTTGGTGGCGGAGAATTTATTCTTTTAGCTTAACACCCTTCTCTGAGACGTGCGAGCTCAGAGGTTATGTAGTTGAATGTTATCAGCGATATATTCCCAATTTGGTAATGTGACATGCTGAGTGTTGCTGTAAATGATCATTGTGTTGATTATTTGTGATAGGATCGTTTATTTGATCGTCTATCCTGGTGATCATTTCTATGATCATTTGTTGACCCAAAGCATGGCTTTTGTATAAAGTATGTTTTTGTGGACATGACTTCGTCGAGCCTCACACCCCGTGAATGGTCAAAACAGGAAAGATGCGGCAAGGTTATGAGGGGTAGCACCCTTTAGGATATGTGCATTTCCTTCTGGAAAAGGGTGGTATCATGGTATGGAGCCCAGATACTTACTCATGTTGAAAACACTTTATGATTGTGTGAATTGATTGCGAGCGCTCGGTGAAAGGTCCCAAAGGACCGGGGGATGGCATATTCGGTCAGTTGTTACTCAGTTAGGGGTAACCCGGCCTTGTGTTGGTAGAGATCCGGTTTGGTTCTCGGGGATGTCCATCCAGAGGCATTCTCATGTGGCAATGGGAAGTTCCTTGGCCTGATCATTCGTTGGAAATCCAAAGAAACAATACGATCTTGTACGGTATTAGTTGTAGAACCTATCATTCACTTATGGTGGCGCCCCACTGTTTGGATGGTAGCTATAGTAGGCATACGATAATGGTCGTATGTTGGCTAAGATTTATATTCTACTTTCGAAATGAATTTTTTTCTACACTATGCACTAGTAATAATATCAAATGTTCTTTTAAATGCGTATCAAGCATCTTTGACTATCATAAGGAGAAATCTCCTCCGATTCTGCGTTTGCATTGTGTGTGTGTGCGGGAGGCCTTATGGTAGTCTCATTTTTAAAAGCATTGCGAATTGACTTTAAAAATATTCTTCTATTTTTGATTTTAAAGATAAATAAACTGTTTTGAGTTCTCACACCAGTCTTGCTTATGCTAGGTGATATGTGATGGGGGGTTCTCGCTTCGCGGTTTGGTGGCGAACGGGAGACTCTTACCCCCACACGTCCTCTTTACGGGGTTGGTTAGGCGAAGCCGTGACATTCGAAAGGGTGGCCGTAAAAGCAAGTTTGGGATACCAGTTGTTGCCACGGTGGGGCTGGGATGGTTGAAAAGCCTACCGGTTGTGACCACTGACGGCGGGTCCTGACAATGTGGTATCAGAGCATATGGTTAAGCGACAACCATGGTTCTGTTGGGTATTACTCATTAGAGATAGAGTCAGTAGTACTCTAGAATGAGTTTGAGTGTAATAATAGCTATGAGAGCGTATTTGTTAGTGAATATAAAATTGTTTTATATTGTGATGATTGGTTTATTGAGTGGCATATGAACTTTCGTCAGCGTGGTCCGCAAGACTATGCCGAAGGGGTTTCTAAACACTTGAATAGAACAATTCGGCACAATATTGATTTTAAATTAGGTAAATAAAATAATTTTTGCCTTGAGTATATTTTATATATAAAGAAATAATTTTTCAGAATTATTAAAGTATATAAGTTGATTGTTTAGATGTTTGAATAATCTAAATTGAAGAAGGATTGTATAAGCAAAAGAATTATAAGAATTGAATTATAATTAAAGTGATTTACAATTGTGAAATAAACTTATATATATAAGAAGTGAAACTATATGAATATATATTTATGAATATGAGTTGTAAATAAAAATGAATTTAAAGTTAAATGGAAATTTACTTTAGAATTGAAATCTGAATTGATTTATAAGTGGGAATTTAAGTTATGTAAAACCAAGTGATGTTGAATGAAAATCAAATAATTAAACCAATGAAATTGAATGTAAAGTGAATATACATTGATTGTTATATGGTTGTTAGTTGATTGATTGTATATAATTCATTAAGAGTTAATGAAATTGGAAGCTAAAGTAATTGAAATTCAATTAGAAGTTATATGAATCTTAAATAGAATTGAATTTGATTTGGAAGTGAACCAACTTGAATATGAATTAGTGAATATAAACTAATTGAAAATGAATGTTAGTAAGAACATCCACTGTTAATGAATCAAATGTGATTAAATTGAAAACCTATTTCATTGAATATTAATGAGAATATGAATGAATATTTATTGGTTATGGATGATAGTTGGTTGATGTTTGCATTTGTTGTTTTGTTTCATTTGCTATGTTGACATATATAGTTATTATGTTGCTATATGATGTATATCGATACTATTGTCTATATACATGATTCTCATGTTGTTTGTTGAGTGATTAGTAGGTGCGGATCGCGTTTGCTTCGCATTTGGAGCTCGCTAATAAAATATAAGGTACATATCTCGGATTAAATATCGTACTTTTATACTTTTTCCCTGCGGGATGCCTCATTACTTGATGAGATGTATATTTGTGATATATATACTGTCATTTTTTTTTTCGGATCGAGCCGCGCAAAGGAGACTATGGCGAATTTTTCCGAAAATTTAAGGCGTTAGAAAAAAAAATTTGAGAAAATTTGGAAAATTTTGAAAACTTTAACTTTGATTTTGAGTTGAAAGTTAAACAATAGTAGTTGTTTTTGAAAAGATAACTAAGTGTGATTTGAAAACTTAGTAAATAATTATAAGAAGTTTAACTATGGATTTTGGAAAGTTAATAGATTCTGTAACTTTTCTTACTTAATAATTTCAAGGACGAAATTCTTTTAAGGGGGGAAGATTGTAACGACCCAGGATTTTTAGTAATTAAAATTTTAATATTTAATTAATTTTAAATATTAATAAGTGAATTTATAAGTCCAATAAATTTTATTTTGAATTATTGGATTTAATTGGATAATTAAATAGATAATTTAATATGTTAAATTATGGAAATAATTGAAAATCGAGTTAAATATGATTGTAAATGATTTGTAAAATTTTATTTTATCATATTGAAGTTAGAATGATATTTTAGAACTTTTAAAATCGAATTTAAAAGTTAAATTGTGAAAATTGAATATTTTAATATTTAAATCGACTAGTGAAAATAGTCAATTTTTGAACAGTCTCAGAATTGAACGAAACCAGTTCCATTGGATCCGTAATAGTTAGTTATTACTGGATTTCAATTTTCGTGTCAATCGGAGTTATCGTTTGATCGTGGCAGTTCGAAACGCATCGAATTATTTTTAATTTTAATTTGGCGAGTTAAAATAGCCATTTTCCAAAAAATCTCGGATTTCGACGAAACCAGTTTCATCGGATCCGTAATGTGATATTATTGTAAGGTTTCAAATTTCGTGTCAATTGGATTTACCGTTTGTCCGGTACAAATTAAAACGCCTAGAAAATCGTTTAAATCGGTTTAATTTAAATTGAGCGTTTATAGCCATAACTCGCACAGATGTCCTAGCTAGCTTTCGAAACATGTTCCATTGTGTCCGGAACGCGGGATAAACCCTAGGAACATCAGTTTCGGCGCGTAAATCGGAGTTCGGAATTCCCGGATGAATAGTGTTCGTTTTTCTCTATAAATAGACCAATATCTCTTCATAAATTAAAAAAAAATAAAAATAAATAAACAAACTAAACCCTAGCCGCCACCCCCCTCAATCAAAGGCCAGAATTTCGTTTTGCTTTCCCTTAATTTTCTCAAAATCTGTGAATCAATTTAGGAAATCATCAACATGGAAGTTGTTGAGCATCTCGAGGGCTTCACATCCATACGGATTTGATGGAGATCGGAGCAACGAGGAGGGAAAGAGACGCTCGCGTTCATGGCCAGCTGCGCACGCATTTCGAGAGCGAGGGGGGCACGATGGGGGTGCGGTCGGCCGGCGTTGGTGGATGGAGGTGGGGGCTTCGACGAGAGGCTCTCTGATCGTCGCGAAGTGGATCGTGGAGGTTGCGATCTCTAACCCTAAAAATTTGTATATGGGTTCGGCTGTTCAGGTGGTTTGCGTGAGAAGGAAGATGGGGAGGGGGGACGCACGGATCTGAAGGGAGTTGGATCCAACGGCCCAGAACGAGTAGGTTTAAATTAATTAGAATATGTTGTAATTTATATACAAAAATCGTGTAAAACTTTGAAATGTGATAACTTTTTCATACGAGGTCGAAAACGCACGAAACCAGTTGCGTTGGAATCGTATGGAAGAGCACTACGCGATGGAATTGGATTGGAGTCGTTTGGAGTTAGTGAGAATTTTGGGTAAAATTAAACGCGCGTTTAATTTTATTCGGAATAAATCGCTAAAACGAAATTGAAATCAAGGTGAGAACTTCTCACTCAATCGAATCAGTTTCGATTTTATTTTAAATAGTTAGATTTAAAATATTTGAATGCATGTTTGAATGATGATTGATATCCATTGATTGTTAAAATAGACATTATGCGCCGTTAGTAAGCGGATGTTATTTATTAAAAACATATACCGCGAATATTTCATAAACAGTGAAATTGGTATTATATATAATAGCAATATATATATCTTGGCATATGTATATATTGGAGTTATTGATTTCCCGCATTTGTTTAGCGGATGAGACCCTATTGCGCCGTCTATTAAGCGGATAATATTTTAAATCCCATATACCGCGATAATTTCGTACTGAAGCGAAATTGGTATTGTGCTAATGTTTGTGGATGCAGGAAAACAGGTTGGAGGGATCCAACTGGATTCCTCAACAGTTTTTATTTGATTTCAGATATTTTGATATTTGATGGATTATCATATCGATATATGATATCGTTGTTGTCGTGATTGACTATTTGGTATGTAGCATCATTGGACCAAATTTTGGAATTTTAAAATGATTTTTAGAGTGATTTTTGAAAGAAAACGTTTATAAAACATTTTTGCAATTGATCCATTTTAAATAAATAAACGTATAATTTTTAATGTTATAAAAATCATGATTTTTAAGAAATATAGTTAAAAACTGATTTTTGAGAATATGATGCTAATGATTTTATAAAATGATTAAATCAGGATTTTTGAATTTATTATAAAAGTTGAAAATATAGGATTTATAAAATTTAATTATTTTATAAATCAAAATGATGAAATTATAAAGGAGATTAAAGGCGTTTTAAAAGAATAATATAAATTGAATTATATTACGAGATTTATAAATGGATATTTATAAATTGAAATATTGAAATTATAAAACGAGTTTTTTTTATAAGTGTTTGAATGAAGTGAAAATGGATTTCATAAGTGAATGGAATTTATAAAATTATAAATGGTGAAGTTATAAATGAAATTTATAAACAGTAAGATTTATAAATTTTGTGAACTTATTTGAAGAATAGATTTGGTTAAATAAATAGAAATGAAATTTATAAATAGTAAGATTTATAAATTTTATAAAGTTATTAAAAGAATAGTTTTGAATAAATAATTGAAGCTTATAAGTTATAGGATTTATAATTATGAAGTTCAAAAGAATGATTTCTTGTAAACAAATAAATTATAAGTGTTTAACTTATAATATGAATTTTAGTAGATAATTGAGTTACAAATCGAATAAATTAATAAAGGAATTTATAAAAGGAAGTTGTTATAAAATAAATGGAAATGGAGTTTATAAACGTTGTTTTATAAATTCGCAAACGACTTATTTTGATAAGAAAATTGTTATAACCTATTAATGGAGTTATATTCACATTTTTTGACTGTGAATAATCCTTTGAAATAAAATGAATAGAAGTGATGAAATTTGTTAACGTAGTATATTCACGTTTTTGAATAGTGAATAATATATAAAGAAAATGTTTTAGATATGATGTTTTGAATTGAATTAAAACGATCTAACGATGTTTTAAAATGTGTTGAGATTCGAAACCATAGATTTCAACATTCATTGTTGAAATAGACGTTTTCGAGAAATAAAAGGAAATGGTGGACTATAACACTGTTGTTATAGTAAATGATTTCCAAAAGGGAATGTTTTGTATAGTATTGGGATTTATATATCTATTTTAATTTCGAATCCCTATATTAGTGATTTTGGGTTGTCGTAACGATGTTTTACGCAACATTCGTTTTGGCCCAAATAAATATGTTTAAGAGAATGATTTCCTTAAAGAATGAAATATATACTTAATCTCGATTTAAGTACATTGAATATTTTCCAAGTGTTGAAAATAAATAAAATCTGTGAATTACTTATGAATAAATAAGTATGGAAATGTTTTCCAATATAAAGTAAATATTTTGAGAATTTATCTCTTTGAAGATAAATTGAAATGAATAATTGAAATCGTTATTCATAAATATTGGGAAATACAAATTCATTATGGAATTTATGAATAGAAAGGGAGGTTGTTTAAAAATAAATATTGATTTATTTTTAAAGAATTGGAAATTATATATCTTGTAAAGATATTTTATTTTGGAAAATAAATAATTTGGAAAATTATTTGGAAACTGGTGATGTGTGCATATCCATTGATAGTTCAATAACTGACTATCAATATTTCCCTTTGAATGGGTATTTGATGTGAATTGTTTGAATTTGAATGCCACACTTATTTTTGAATAAGCGCTCACTATTCGGGTTAACCGGGAAAGGACCATGGGGTCGTATAACCCATTCCGAATATGTGATACGTCGTTATGAATTGCATTTGATGACCGGTGTTGAAGACCGAGTATTTGCGAAAGCGATAGGATGACCTATCGATTGTCTCTGCACTGGGTCGCTCCTGGTATAGAGATTTCCTAAGTGATGGGACATTCGATCGGGATTGTGAATACCCGGATTGCAAGGGCTTCGTGAGAAGTGCCTTCGGTTTTGTTCGAGCCCGGAACAGACTTGTATGGGTTGTATGTCTGACATTACAAGTTGAGATATAAAGCCGATTTCATTCAAATATATTTCTGTTGGTGGCGGAGAATTTATTCTTTTAGCTTAACACCCTTCTCTGAGACGTACGAGCTCAGAGGTTATGTAGTTGAATGTTATCAGCGATATATTCCCAATTTGGTAATGTGACATGCTGAGTGTTGCTGTAAATGATCATTGTGTTGATTATTTGTGATAGGATCGTTTATTTGATCGTCTATCCTGGTGATCATTTCTATGATCATTTGTTGACCCAAAGCATGACTTTTGTATTAAGTATGTTTTTGTGGACGTGACTTCGTCGAGCCTCACACCCCGTGAATGGTCAAAACAGGAAAGATGCGGCAAGGTTATGAGGGGTAGCGCCCTTTAGGATATGTGCATTTCCTTCTGGAAAAGGGTGGTATCATGGTATGGAGCCCAGATACTTACTCATGTTGAAAACACTTTATGATTGTGTGAATTGATTGCGAGAGCTCGGTGAAAGGTCCCAAAGGACCAGGGGATGGCATATTCGGTCAGTTGTTACTCAGTTAGGGGTAACCCGGCCTTGTGTTGGTAGAGATCGGTTTGGTTCTCGGGGATGTCCATCCAGAGGCATTCTCATGTGGCAATGGGAAGTTCCTTGGCCTGATCATTCGTTGGAAATCCAAAGAAACAATACGATCTTGTACGGTATTAGTTGTAGAACCTATCATTCACTTATGGTGGCGCCCCACTGTTTGGATGGTAGCTATAGTAGGCATACGATAATGGTCGTATGTTGGCTAAGATTTATATTCTACTTTCGAAATGAATTTTTTTCTACACTATGCACTAGTAATAATATCAAATGTTCTTTTAAATGCGTATCAAGCATCTTTGACTATCATAAGGAGAAATCTCCTCCGATTCTGCGTTTGCATTGTGTGTGTGTGTGCGGGAGGCCTTATGGTAGTCTCATTTTTAAAAGCATTGCGAATTGACTTTAAAAATATTCTTCTATTTTTGATTTTAAAGATAAATAAACTGTTTTGAGTTCTCACACCAGTCACATGATTGAATTGGAGTTTATTGTTTTCCTTCCTAAACTCTGGGTGCCCACCAATTTCCAAACGGGCAGTCAAGAGTTTAAGGTTTATCAGGATATTCTGGATATTCTGGAGTTGCTGGAGGCAAGATGGATGGCATGGCGTATTACTAGTTATATAGTATTTCTTTTTCCGCTGCACTGTTTGTTGTTGTTGTTGTACACTCTGATGATATGATGTAATGTAATGTAAAAAATGTAATAACTGATATGGTTCTTTGTTTAAAGATTATTCATTTATTATTATATGTTGTTCCGCTGCGAATTGTGAGATTCTGATGTTGTTCTGTTGTTTTCTTTCTGTCCCGTTCTTTTCTCTATTTTCTTTCTCTATTTTTCGATCTTCTTATCTTTTCTTCTGTCCTTTTTCTTCTTCTTAAACCCTCAGTGTTCGGTTTTCCGTCGTTTGATTGCTCGGCAGTCGATAAAGTGAGTATCGATGTTAAATTTTCGGAAGACGAAGAATCGGGTCCTGACACTTAAGAAAATTTCCAATGTTTGGATGCGATAACTTCGAAAATATTTTGAATTCATTTAAAGAAGTTATAAATGATTGGTTGGGATATAAATAAGTATAATCGGTTTGGAAATTGTAAGAAGAAATTTATTAATAGTTTCGACAATGCAGGAGATAAGCTAAGAAAAATTCTTAAGTTTTGATACTTGAGATGATTTTGGAAAATGGGCTTGGAATATTTTCCGAAGTGTTGAAATGTTTTGGGATATCCTGTTATGGATTTAAATATTGAAAATTGTTTTTAAATATTTGAATACGGAAAGGAATTGGAATATATACCTTGTAAAGGTATTTGGAAAAGAATATTTTTGGGAAAATGTATAATAAGGCCTGATGTCTACTTATGAATGTTTTATTGATAGTTAAATAACCGATTGTCAATATTGGTAAATTTCGTTAATCGTTTGGAAGAGACCGGGATCAGATTTAATTATCTGAAAACCACTTCGATCCGGTTTGAACGTTACGAATGAATACTATGAAGATGATGAAGGTGGTGGTTCGGTTTGTCCAGATCTAGGACAACTTATATGGATGAATGCTACCAGAACATCGTCGTTGAAGGACGATGAGCATTCTAAATAGAACTGTTCTTTGAAAGGTAACGCTTAGCCTCAAGCCTCATCAACTGGGAATGAATAAAACAGGGGAAATACAGCAAGGCTAAGTGGGTCGCACCCAATTAGGGTGTGTTATCACCTTTTTAGATATCCTCAGAAACCTATATATTATGGATATGGTTGTGCATGAAAGAAGGGAACTCGATTTGTAAGAATGGGAACACTCGGGGTGATAAAATATTCGGTCTATCCAGGTTAGAGGTAGGTCGTTCTTGCATAGCAGGGGATCCCGGCGAGGTCCTCGGTACATTGTTTTAGAGGTGTAATGTGATGTGCGATACCCCAATGGCCCAGTCATTCGTATGGAATTCATTCTCTAATACAAGTCTTACGGTTTTGTTTGTAGAGCCTACTATGCTGTAATTTAATTAATGTAACAATTTTGGATATTTGAATAAGTATTTGTACTTAGACACTATTATAATATCATGGGATTTTCTATAAAATGTTTTGGTTATCGTAAGGCAAAAACCCGTCGTGTTTATGTATGACGCGGTCTTACGAGATATCTTTGTTTTTCAAAAGATTTTGATAACTCTAATAATTCAAATAGAGTGTTTTCTCACGCTAGTTTTCCAAACTGACTCGGGCATTATTTTATTATAATGCTCAAGTCAGACAGAATGTTACAAATTCAGGTTAGAATGTTATAGAGCTCAGGAGATGAGCTGGATGATAGAGACGTATCTCCGTACTTGGATATATTTCCACTGTGTGAGGACAAGTTATTATAACTGTCCAGATTGATGTATTGATTATTGTACTCTGATTATTGCAAGTATAAAATATTTACAGATTCTTTGTATAAAAATTTGTTATTATATATTATATTTTGTTCCGTTGCGATTATGAGATTCTGTGTTATTGTTTCTATTTTCTTCTATCTTTTTCTTCTTCTTTACCCTAGTTATTCACTCTTTCGTACACTTTGGGTTGGACGAGAGTGAATTATTGACAACTCAAAGGGGGTACGGAACTGTGGGTCGCTACATTTTATATCAACTTCAACTCCTTTTTGTATTCTCAAATATTGTTTATAAATTCTTTATATATTTCATTTTTTTAATAGTCTCTATCTTAAAACAATTTACAAATAGTTAAGTACAACTTAAACAAAAATTTATTATTTTTATTTTTCAATTCAGTTTTCTTTAATATAATCCAATTTCCAATATAAATATTTTTATATTAAAAATATCCTTCCAAATTCCCTTAAACTAAAAATAATAATTTATGGAATTTAAAATGCCAAATTTAAGACCCGTGCTACCGCAGCATCCAAAAATTCAAATCATAGCAATAATCTATAACAGATTATTCACACAAAGCATATATCATTATATATGAAAATAAATAAACATTTTTGAAGAATCCAGTTGGATCCCTCCAACTTGTTTTTCCGCATCCATGGATGTTAGTCAACAATAAAAACACCAATCCCGCTTCGAGGGGGATATCGCGGTATATAGGGTCATCCGTATTATGTGGTGCGCATAGGGTCTCATCCGCTAAAATGTGCGGGAATATCAATCCAACTACTAATATATATATATATATATATATATATATATATATGTAGGATCTAGATTAACCCTAGAGGGGGGGTGAATAGGGTTATAGAAAATTTTCTCGATTTAAACACAGAAACAAACTGCAGAAATAAATATGCTGAAAAGTAAATCACACATAAAATTTACCCAGCTTCGGCAACCCCTGCCTACTGCTGCATTCCCAAATTTCTATTAGAATTAAATAGTTTCCCGCTTACAAACACTCTAACAGACTCGCAAACCCTTGATCCCGCTTACAAACACTCTAATAGACTCGCAAACCCTGCTCCCGTCTATAGAGTTTTGCAAACTCGCAAACTCTGCTTCCGCCTATAGAGTTTTGCAAACTCGCACACCCTGCTCACTGAACTAATTCTAACTAGACAGTCTGACACTACCTACAACCTAGGTGGTGATTTACCAAGACTTGAACCTTTTAAAAAAAAAACAAACTTAAAAACAAATTAAACAAAACCCCCCTTTAAAATAAACCCTAATAAACTAAATCTCTTTTGTAAAACAAGGCCGGCCCATATTTTCCTTTCACCCGATCCTTTATTTTTCTGGCTTGAAGAAAATGGCGGCTTTGATTCTTCGTTCGTTCTTTGTCCAAATTAGGGCTTTCAGTAAATTCGATTCTCTGGTTTTTGTTGCTCTTTCTCGCGGCTTCTCTGATGATCGGTGGCTTGCTTTACTTAAGGTTGTTCGCAGCTGCTCCTCTGATCGAGTTCGATAGATTGTGGTATGTAATCTTTTTCGTTGCTGGTTTAATTGCTTGCTTGACTCGATGCTCTAACTTGCCGATGATGATTGATATTTATAGGAGTTGAATTCCTTGAATTTGTTCGTATCAATTTGATACTTTCCTAAATTGTTAATTGCCTGATGCGCACGGCTTTTTTGATATATCTTCGACTTGTTACTCACAGCTTTGATTTTCAAACGTTCGATTTATTCTTGAATAATACGGCAAAGACTTTCCTGTTTTACTTTGCTTGACTTTCCTATTTTCGGCAATTTCCATTTTTGTACTGTGTCGATTTCTGACTTGGTTAACACCTGCTTTTGACATGGCTTTGGCCATCTTTTGTGTTTATCCCTGTCTTCGTCTCTGGCCATCTCCACTGGTTTCCACTTGAACATTACATTCGTGAATATGATGTTGTCTGTCACTTGTGCATTGTTGTACTTCATGCTAGCGTTCTTGGTTTCATATGCATTGAGTTTCATTGTGTATCTTCACTGTGTTGCATTCATTCGTTTGCATATATCAGTTGCTCGGCCCTTGGTTGTTTCAGTATTCATGTTGTTGTGCATTTATATCACTTGAGACTGCTGTGTATTTGTATCACTGCAAAATTCTTGCAGTCTTCATTTCTGTTATATTGGTGGCAATCTTGTTCTGCACTGTGTCTTTGTTTGGTCTGCACTTTGGTTTATTGATGTTGCTTGTTGCATTTGGACTGGATTGTACTTGATGCACTTTACTTGTTGCTTTCATGTACACTGCATAGTGTTCGAGACTTGTTTCTTTGATGTTGTTTAAGTCTGTATTGTATCACTGCACTGACTGATGGATTGAACTTCATGTACTCAATTTACGTTCTGTTCATCTGCATGTAGTTGTTGGTCTGACTATCTCTTTGAGTTGAAGTGCTTCATGTTGATTGCATTATATCGTTTGTGTGTCTTTTTGAATTCCTGTAGTTGCATTCATGTCATGTAGTTGCATTCACTTGAGTCTGTTGCATTTGTGCATTGCCTTACTGAACTTGATTCATGCTTGTTGTGTACTGATTCTTGATGGCTTGCATGATGCATTTTGACTTGACTTGCTATCTGGTCGACACTTGCAGTTTACTTTGTCAAGTAGCTGCCTTTATATTGTCACTATATCATGTTCGATACAGTTTGTATTTCATTGATATT
Source organism: Allium cepa (assembly GCA_030765085.1). NCBI lineage: Eukaryota > Viridiplantae > Streptophyta > Magnoliopsida > Asparagales > Amaryllidaceae > Allium > Allium cepa. Next base: position 389,473,496 of record CM060937.1, read on the forward strand.
AAGACCTGTAGTCTTCATTTATGGCCTTGACTTTGGTTGATGTGCATGTCACTGTTGCATTATGTTGGTCTGGCTTGAACTTGATATTGTACTGTCGATCATGTTGCCTTCAGTTGCTTGTATATATGTTTCATGTGCTTGTACTTCCAGTGTGCACTTGTTTGTACTATCATTTTGCTAGAATGACTTCGACATTGTTTTGATGCTCTGTTTTTGACTTGTGAACTGCCCTGTGTTGAATCCAATTTCAAAAACTCGGGTTTGACCTTGTGCTCGTGTCGTGATTTAAATATATTGCACGTGAGTTGAACCCGACTTTTCATTTGGGTTTGACATGTGCTCACCTGTCCCTGTAGCATTATCAAGTGTATATTGATGTGCACGGCCTTGTGGCATGTACAGTGATACACTGTGCATGTCACACTGTTCGTGTGTGATGAATTCAAATGTGAATGATGACGAACAACCCAAATAACTGAGGAAAATAATATTTTCAAAAATCATATTTCATTTTATATTGCAAAAATATTTCTTTTTTAATTTTACTGCGTTAGTGAATATTTTTGCAGATTGCTCAGATGCTGGATTCTAACTGGAATGAAGTTGAAGATAAACTATGAGTGTGAGTGATATGTAGTGAGGAAATTATGTAAACTGAAATTGTGATGTAATTACAATCAAAATTATATATGTATAGTGAGAGCTTGAATTTGTACTATTCAAAGATGTAATAAATATTTGTTTGAATAAAATTTTTGTTTGAATTCAAATTCTGTGTATTTAATTTTATTTAGCAAATATTTATTTATTCTATGACAAAAAAATAGTACATTAGCAAATACATTTAAATGAATATGTATATATATGTTTATTATCATCAAACAAAAATCATATAAGCGCATATTCAACAATATACACTATATATATATATATATATAATATCATCCAACATATAATAATTTTATAAATACAACCCAGCATCTAATTATTTATTTAACTGTTTAAAATAAATTCAGTAATCCAAACGAGTGAGAATTTCTCGCCTTTTAATTTTCAAATTTGCTGATCGATCCAATTTTATTCTCAGCTTGTATATTTCTCATCTATGGATACAACTCGTCTTGTTTCCATGATTTTTGTAGCTCGTATAAAAGTTATACAATTTATAAGTATTCGATAAAATTATTTAGATTAATTAAGATCATTTACAGCTAGTTAACTTAATTAAATTAAAATTTAACATAACCATAAAATTAAAACTAACTTCTCCTAACCCTCAACTGCTCAAGCACGATTCCAAGTTCGAGCACCATGACGCAATCGACGGCCGACCCAAGCCCTAGAACAACGCCGCACTTCCCTTAGGTTGCGAGCCAAACTGAAACCATTAACCTACTCCTTCTCTTCCATCCACTTCGCCGAACCAGAGACCAATTCCATTGCCAACAAATCTCTACACACCTACACCCCATCAGTTCACGTGTCTCCAGCCAACATATGCCCCTGCCCATCCTTACAATCGCTCCACCTCGCCACCGTTCACGCACCGTCCTTCACCAAGGTCGCTCCACATGCGCGCGTGATCCCTGGTCGCAGTCTTCCTTTCGCGTTCGCCCGATCGAACGCTAACTCATAGCTGCATCTACTGACGTCGTCACCCCTTCTCTATGTGCGCTGCCGCTAATCATCTCGATCGTGAGATTTTTGTTTGCTTGGTCATTTCTTCTTTTTTTATAAACAAAATCGACCGATTTCGTTCTGTAATAAAAAAAATTCGTTTTCTGAATTGATTTTGCAGTACACAATTTTGAAAAGAAGAGAGGAAAGTCGAATGATATTTTAAAAAGGGAGAGGGAACCGTGTCTAGAAAGAAAAGGAGCGGCATATTGGGGAAGGTTTGACTTCGATTTGGTTATGTATAATTTTATTTAATTCTAAATATCTCACATTACATAACCCGAAATTTTGGACCTCTATAGAGGCATGCCGCTTGGCGTCTATAATGTTATACCTCTATTCCGAATGGAATGGAAAAAGTTTCGAGTCCTAATTCGATCGTATGGAGAAGATAGCTTTTTGGACCCAATTATTATACTAAATTTCGATATTAATTTTCAACGCGTTTCTATCCTGTACGATCCAAAAATAACTCTAAACACTGCGAAATTTAGAATCCGGTAATAATACACTATTACGGATCCAATGGAACCGGTTTCGTCGAATTCTAAGACTGTGCCCCGAATCGCTATTTTAACGCGTCGATTAAATCGACGATTTCAAAAATTTACAAAGTCGCTTGAAATTTTCAGTTCTAAACTCTTACTAAATAAATTATAATTCCAAATCCAATATTTAAACCATTGATATTCAAAACGATTCGTCGAAAAATCCGGGTCGTTACATGTGTTGTATAAAATATTTGGAATAAATTTAGATAATTTATAAATGATGTTAGTATAATAAAAAGGAGGGTATACTAAGTGGAAATAAAACAAATTCAACGTAAGCAAGGTTATGTGGAATAATTTTATAAATGATTCCCTAATGAATTTATATGAAATAGATCAAATAAAAAAATGTGAAACGATTGGAATTTCACAAAATAAATTGAATAAAAATTGAATATAATGAATTTGTAACAAGTGTTAATAAGTTAAAATAAATCAATGGAATGTAAACCAATTAAATGTAGATGAAACAAATGTAAATAATTGAAACAAATCGACTAAATGTAAATACATTTAATTGTAATTAATCAGATGTGAATGCAATGAATTGGTTGGTTAAATAAAATGGATTGAAACCAAATTAGTTGAATGTAAATCAATTTAAAGGCGAATGAATTGAATATAAATCCATTGTATGATTAACAAACAGAATATTAGTAAGTGAATGTGAATCAATTTAAAATATATTGAATGTGGTATAGAATTAATTTACCTAAGTGTAATTAATTATATGAATTATTGAAATGAAATAGTGGAAGTGAAAAAAAATGAAAGTAACTATAAACAAGTGTAAATAAAATAGAATGTGAATTCATAAATGTTGATAAGTGCATGCAAATCAATTGGAAGTAAATAAATTCAATGAAAAATCAATTGAACGTGAATCTAATTGAATAAAAGTTGGTTGAATGCAAATAAATTGAAACGAATCAATTAAAATGTTAATGAAATGAATGTTAATAAGAAATGAAGGGTATAAATTAAAAATTGACATTGGATAACGTAAATTCACATGGTTATGATAACTGGATTACTTGGATGGATATTGATGGTTGGGTGGATTCTTTTGTCGCAAACCATTGTTATTACGGTTTTGATTGCATATGATTGTTACATGTTGCGTATTTATGCTTCTATTTATTGTTTGGATTCAAAATCCATGTTATATGGTTATATTACACTCATTCATGCTTCTATATCATTATATGCAACTAATATCTTAATTTTGAGTTGAGATAGGTACGTACGAAAACAGTTTGGACGTATACGTGGATTTTACATGCTTTAGCTTGCTTAGTGTGAACGAATCGCTCGTATTATTATTAATAAGGTACGTATCTCGGATTACATACGGCGGTTTCATATTTTTCCCCTTCGGTATGCCTCATCATTGAGATGAGATGTATATTTGATATTTATTTGGTATATTATGGTATATATTGTATTGTAAAAAATTTCCAATCAAGCCGCGTAAAGGAGATTCCACCGAAATTTCCCGTAAATCCGGATGTTAGAAAATTTTTGAAGTTTTAAAAATTTTGTAACTTGTTTTTCTATATAAATTATATTTTCCGTAAAATCGATATCAGAATGGCGTAGTAGAAGTGTAGTAATAGTTCGCAAATAAGACGATTATGTTTTATAAGTTAATTATTTCGAGAAAATATATCAAGTGTTAAATTATGTACTTAACGCCTTTCCGATGACGAAAAGTTTTAAGTGGATGAGCATGTAACGATCCTTTTTTTTTACTGTTTTAAATTATAAGATTTGATATGATTATTGAATAAAAATGGTTAGAGATAAAGTTTAATTATATTTTATTGAAATTTATGGTATAATTAAATTGTTTAAATTTAACAATGGAATTATTTAAATAATTGAATTTTAAATTTAATATGAAAGAAAATGATTCCGGAAGTTGAATTAAATTTTATATAAATATGGATGAAGATCATTTACTTTCAAAATTTGATTCAAAATGTAAATAATTAGAATTTGGAAATTTTATATATTAATTGACGAGTAAAAATAGACATTTTGGTCGTTATCTTAGATTTCGGCGAGACTAGTTTCATCAGTTCCGTAATAGTAAATTATTGTGCGGTTTCAAGTTTCGTAGCGATCGGACTTGCCGTTTGACCTTGTGAGCTTGAAACGCGTAGAAATCAATTTAAGGAATTCGATAAATAAATTGACCTTGAAAATCTATGTTCTGCATACGATCGAATTGGCTTTCGAAACTAGTTCCATTGTGTTCGGAATGGAGGTAAAACATTACAAATGCCTAGCGACACAATTCGTTTAGAGTTCGGATCCACACGGGCCTATCAGGCGAGATACTTCATATTTTAATAATAAATATCTATAATTTTATCTCAAACTCGTTCAAACCCATATCCACTTAACCCTCTCGTTTTCCCTTTATTGTTTTCAACTGCCAAATCTTCATTCAAATAAAAAAACAGGGAGGCCGATCAAAATAAAAAAAACAAGAAAAAAACAAGAAGAGATCGCATTCGATATCAGAGACGAAGTCGTGACCTTTGCCGAAGGAGGAAGTCGAGCGAAGTGAGTCAGGTGGAGGGCGATGCGCGAGGGTGAAGACTCGATCTTGGCTCGATCGATTTAGAGTTTCGCCTGCTCTCGTGCGCATGTTGATTTTGTGGTCGGTCGAGGTCATCTGAGGCGGCGTGGTAGGGGAGGCGAGCATGAGGTTGGAGCATACCATGTTGGCGATCGCGGTCTGTCTAAAGAAAATGATGGCAGTGGTCGCGAGCGGGTAGGGAAGAAGACGAAGTCGAATGAGAGAAGGAAGTTGAGCAGTGAGGTAAAGGATTTTTTTAGTTAATTTTTGTAAATTAATATTAACTAAAATCGTAATATTAATAAAATCGTTGCTTTTGCGTGCGAGGTCTCTTTTGGATGAAACGAATCGCAATGCGATCGTGTCGACAACATCTACGGCATGGGATTGAAGTGAGATTTATTTGGAGCTGAAATTATTTTTCAGTTTCAAATAAAATAAGGTGAGTGTTTCACGCTCATGTTTGACTGTTATATTTTTTATGTTAGTAAAATATAAATGTGAAGTGATTTAAATTTATTGATGATGGTTGGATAAATTTAAATTGACATTTAATTGACATCTGAATTAATTGATAGAATTTAAATTGACAGTTAAAATTGAATTAGAATTTAATTGCTAATAAAATCTTCGATTATCGATAATTGGTTGATTGTTGTGATTATTGATTGTTTGGATGTTTGATTGTGATGGATGGAAATTGGTCGATATTTGAATGATTGGGTGTTTAATTATTTTGATATATCATGTTATCATCCTGCATATTATTTACGGTATATAAAACTGTAAATTGAATTATTTCGAATAAATTAAGAAATATGTTGAAATGGTATATACCTATGACATTTATTTTGAATTGAAATGAAATATATCCATCCCTGGATTAAATTAGAATAACTGACTCACTTGGCCGTAGGATAGAGAATTATATACGAACACCGAATTGGTTAAATTTAATGATTTTAAAATTTTGATTTGAAAGTAATTTTGATTTGGAGGTATGTAAACAATTGGTTTTAAAAAATGAAAAATCAAATTATTTTCGAATTGGAACTCGGAATATTGAATTCAAATTTTTCAGAAATTGTTTAATTAATCGAAGTTGAATTTTTTTTTTTTTACTTATAATCAAAATATGATGTAAATTTCAGAAATTGATTTGTTTTAAAGGATTGGACTTTTATTCGAACTTTAGATATTGCTAAGTAAAAGTGATATAAAACGATAATTCGAAATTGAGCTCGGAATTTAATAATATTTGAAAATTTGGATTTTAAATTGGATATTGAAGGAAAATTTGATGTAAAAGTGTTTTGAATCGATATTTGGAAATGAACTCAGAATTGATGTAAATCGAAATGGTTTACATTTGAATTTGGAGTTGAAATTAATTTGAAATTGGAATTTAAATTGATTTGGAAATAGAAGTTGAAATTAAATTGGAATTGGGATATAAATTAATTTGGAATCGAAGTTGAGTTCGACTTGAAATCGAAATTGAACCGATCAAATCGAAATGGAAATTGAAACTGATTTGAATTGAAAAATCTGAAAAGTGAACCGGTTTGACTTTGAAACTATTTGTAAATGAATTATTTTTAGTATAAACGATTTAAAATCTATATTCTTTAAATATTCAAATTATTTTGATTTTCCAAACCATTTTACTATACAAACCATTTTTAACACTCAAACCAATTTCTATTAAACTATTTTAACTATTTATCTATTTTAAACCATTTAAACTATTTTTAAAAAATTCAAACTGATCAAAGGTGGAATGTTTTTATTTAAATGTTGGATTTAAATACGAATTGGGTTAAAGTGAATTATAACCAAAATTGTAATTCGAATCAAGTTTTGAAGTGAAATCGATATTTCGAGTTGAATTAACATTTAAAAGTAAAAATATGGTTTTTGAGTAAATACGATGATTTCGAAATGGATTTGATTTTGAAGTAAATATGATATTTTTGATATCAAATACGAATTGTTTTTGAAATGTAAAAGTACCAACCGATGTGTAAAATGACGTTTGGTTGTTAAAAAGAATGGGGCCTCTTATTGGCATACCCTCTATCAATATTGGAACCACTTTAACAACCGTGTACGTTGTGTATGATATCCAGAATGTAGTGGTTGAATTAACGATGTTTACTGAAATGAAGTAAGAGAACGATGATGGATAGCTTTGACACTCGTGTCATAATTAAAATGACTAAAACAGGAGCATATGTCTGACCAATGAAGTTAGCTACCTCTAGCAACAGTGATCTCTCGTACTACTATTGTGATTACGTATTTGATGGGTGCACTTTTTTCGTTTGGATTGATTGTCGCGGTCGACCACGGACAGGTTACGACCAGCCAGAAATGGTAGACTGGTAAAATCCTACCTTGGACATTGCCTCACATGCCTTGTCATATTTATCCCTATACGAGCCCATTACGACTTTGGTTTAAAACTGTAAAAATATGTTAAGGCGATAATGTAAAGCCTGAACGCTATTTTAATATTTATTTTACTGACAGACATTATCTGTTATAGTGTATATTATTATATATAAATAGTTTAACGGACCTTTAGGATATGAAAAATCTCGTAACATCTTTTAAATTATCGCATTCATATTTTTGCGATATTCATTTGACTTATATAAGAGTATATTAGTCATGACTCGAGTGTTTATCTTTTCATTACGCTCGTATCAGTCCTGAATTTGTTCAGCGCATTGAAGATTATTCTCTAAAGGACGAAGACAAAGATTTTGGTATATTACTATTATTATTATTCTCTTATTTATGTTATCATGTATATTGATCATTTATCCCTGAGACGTATATATACCTCTGATAAATGTGTATAGATTATAATCAAATGTATAGTAAACAACTTCATGAACAGTTGTTTGATTATTACATTTTACCATTTCCGTTGTGAGATTGTATGTTTGTTTTATTTTTATTTTTTTATTTTTCTTATTTAACCACATTGATTATCTACGTTTCGGATTATTTTAGTTGGACGTGTGTGGATTATTGTCGATTTAAACCTTTCAAAATGTGAATTATCACAACTAAAGTATGATAACTGCACAATAAGCAGTAGATAAGAAAATGAGGCAGGCCTAACTCTTAACCTGTGTAAAACTAAATAAACATAAGCAGCCTTTGCATGCAATAAACGCAGAAACTTGCAAAGCGAAGCTTCCTCTACAGACCCTGGGAATATAAGTGAGAGCCAGACGATATGAAAGGCAAAAGTCTATACGGTAAAAACAAAAGCAAACAGATACACCGATCATACATGAAAATCAAGATTAACATACTATTTTTGTTCTTCAAAAATATCGACCATCGGAATTGTAAGCTCTGCCACCAGGATACGGACCACGAGGCTGCTGATACCCACGGTCCCTGGCTTGATCTCCATATGCAGATTCAAACTCACTGCCTGAAGCAGCCCCATATCCTCTACTAATGGGCCCACCTGGTGGCCCATATCCATGAGGCTCAGGGGGTCGCACATTGCTTTGATAACCAACCATATGTGCCTGCTGCTGCTGCTTCTTTTGGTATTCATTATGCCTCGCTTGTGATTCTATACGTAGGACTTCTTCTCTTTTGTTTGCTTGCCTAGCTCTCATTGCCACCAGCTTCTCTTGATATTTTGTATTTATTTCCATCAACCTCTGCAAGCCAATTAATAAAAAACAAGGTAAGTAATAATGCAAAAGTAGGCGTGTCAAATGGGTTGGGTTGGGTCAAAATGGGTTGGGTCGAGTTTGACCCAACCCATTTATGACCCATTCTTTTTTACCCACTTACGACCCTAGCCATATATGACCCAACCCGTTTAATAAGCGGTTACCCATTTAACCCATTTAAAGATTTAGGGATCGTTTGGATTACAATAAATAAGTGTTTTTTGCTTATAAAATGAAAAAATTAAAAAGTCAATATGGATAAACAAAATCTACCGACTTTTAAAAGTTATTTTTCAACTTATTGCAAAAGCAATTTTTTTTTACTTTTCGACTCACATAAGTCGATTTTTTATATGAAAAAATTCTAAAAAAATGTATTTTCAAATTTCAAAATTTCACATTTCAAAATTCAAATTTAAAATTTTCAAATTTCGAAATTTCGAAAATTCAAAATTTAAAATTTTCACGGTACAAAATTTTAAAATTCAAATTTCAAATATCAAATTTTCAAATTTCAAATTTTGAATTTTAAAATTTGAAATTTCAAAATTTTGAACTTTAAAAATTCAAATTCCAATTTTCAAATTAAAATTTCAAATTTCAAAATTCGAATTTCGAAAATTCGAAATATGTTAAAATTTGAAAATTTTGAATTTGGAAATTTTGAAATTTCGAATTTTGAAAATTTGAATTTTAAAATTCGAAATTTTAAGTTTTCAATTTTGAATTTAAAAATTGAAATTTTAAAATTTAAATTTTGAAATTCGAAATTTGAAATTTCGAAATTTAGTTTTGGAAATTTTGAAAATTTTAAATTTGAAATTTTTGGAAATTTCGAATTTTGAAATTCAAACTTTTAAAATTTGAAATTTAAATTTTGAAATTTTTGGAAATTTTGGATTTTGAAATTTTTGGAAATTTCGGATTTTGAAAATTTTAATTTTGAAATTTTTGGAAATTTCGAATTTTGAAATTTTGATATTTAAATTTTCAAATTTTTGGAAATATCGAATTTGAAATTTGGAATATGAAAATTTAAAATTTGAAATTTAAATTTTGAAATTTTTGGAAATTTCGAATTTATAATTTGGAATTAGAAATTTTAATTGCGGTCTGAACAGAAAAAATAGCGGCTTCTACAGTAGGTGAAGTTCAAATATGAAGATGCAGTGGCCTGTTATTTTTTAAGTACAACTGTCAATTTTCATGAAAACTACATTGTATGTTTAAAATTCTTATTTTTCAAATTTATATTAAAATTTAATGTTTTTAATAAATGGGTAAGTGAGTTACCCACTTATAACCCTTTTAAAAATGGGTCAACCCAACCCATAACCCATTTAATAAAATTCATAAATGGGTTGACCCAACCCACTTAAAAGTAGAGTAAATGGGTTGGGTTAATGGGTTGGGTCATATTTTGACAGGTCTATGCAAAAGGAAGTAAATAACAGTCCATGAACTGAAAGGCTGCGTAAGATGACAGATTTTTATCAAGCGGCATTTTTTTTTCCCCTTTTTAACATTGAAACTGTAAAAAGATCAACTGTGCAAGAACATTTTAGGGAACTGACCTCTCTATGCCTAGCATTTTCTTTGTCCTCTGCATCTTCAAGTTCCTTGGTCAACTCAATAATATCTTGGATAAACTTCTGTTCGAGACTCTCAAAAGTTTGTGGGAGAGCAACGGTGTCTTCATAACCTACCTCCATGTCAGCTTCATGGGCTGGAGCTCTTGGATCTTTAACTGCTTGTTTCTCTAAGCCTGGCTTTCCATCTGGTCTTTGACCTGGATATGTTTGTCTTGACACATCAATTATTTGACCTGTAATACTAATGTGAAACTCGTCTGAAAAGTAAATTTGAAATAAGGAAGATTTAACAAAACCAATTTTCCAAATCCATTTTCATGATATGTAATGTTTTACTACCATGTTTCAGAACGATGCTAATGGTAAGGTAACTTTCTGCAGTATATAAAGAATACTTTTCACGAACGAAAAAAAAAAAAAAAAAATCCACAAAAATATTAATATGTTTTCATCCCTACTGTCAACAAAGGAAACACATTTTCATATGATTTAATTTTTTTTTTCCTCCTTTTTTCTCCTTTCTTGAAATGATAGATATATCCCTTCTAATCTCCATTATTCCATCTATATCTATACTTCAACCAACGACTGAAACTTCAACCTTTCATCGAGTTATTAGCACTGCGCTTGGTCTTATTTAATTTTTTTATTATGTTCTAGATAAATTGAACACCATTTTTACATATGTGTTAAATAATTAGTTTCTAATTCACAAAACATTTTACCATTTTTAAAAATAAGCATACAATTAAGTAAAATTGTGCATGTAGGCCAAACACAGTCATTTAAAAAATAAGAAAACTGAATGAATATACATATTTCATAAATGACGTTTTAATGTATATTACTGTACAATGGAAAATAAAATTCTTTTCTTTTCTTTTTACCAGTAAAATTCATGTCCATGATCTAAGTTAAATTTGAATAAAATTAAAAAAAATTGTTGAGCAAACTTGTATCTTTTATTATAAAGCAAACCTTGATCAAACAAGTTAAAGCGAAGCCTATTCCGAGTTTCCAAGAATGCCTTATTTCCAATTTATTATATTGGCACACAGTATGGGTATATTCGTCTTTCGGCTATAAACATGATCATTTTTCCTTTTCTGTTTCATCCTCAGCCAGTTTCCCAATTCGTTTATTTTTTCAACCAGGAAGTCAAAATTGACGCTGATCCATTGTTTTTTTTTTCAAAGTGAACGGCAACAGTGGAGGTAATTGAATTTCTTCCTTCTCTCTTCTTTATATTCTATATCCTGCCTCCATTTGTTGTCTTTCCATTGCTTCCCGCCAGGGCCGGCCCCAGGGCAAGGCGACCAAGACGGTCGCCTAGGGCAACACGGCGGAGGAGGGCAACATTTTCAGTATCCGTGTTTACAAATTGTCTGGTTGATATAAGTAAAAGGGCATAAGTTTCAATAAGATTATTTGGTCAAGTGGTTTGTTTGCTTCCTTCCTAATTGAACGACCTGAGTTTGAGTATGTTTTCCTCCAATATTAATTTTTTACTCCTCTTCCATTCTATGTTTGCCTAGGACAACGGAAGGTGTAGGGCCGGCTCTGCTTGCCGCCCCCTCGGATTTAAAAGTTGTTGAACTATGAATTGCTTTTATTATGTCAAAAATTCTTTCTTTCCATTTATTCTAATGAAAGATGATTCATATTAGTTTGATTGTTGTGGTTCCTATCAAAAGTAAAGAAGTCGTTGATGATCTTAGCGGTGAGGTTGTGACAATAAGTTACGATTTAATTTATTAAATGCGAGCATAATTCTCTTAACATTTATCCAATTTATAGTGAAACACATGTTGAATTTCTAATTAAATAAATTCAACCAAATATAATATTTATCTCAAAATTCTTTCCATTGAACTTATGCGCAACACATGTAATATTTAATTATACAGATCATTCGATTATATCGTTTGTTTCTACTGTAGGAAATTTATCTGTTGAAATGTCACAGTTAAAATTTGGAAGGGATTTTTAACTTCCATGGTGCACAGTTTGTTATCAATTACTTCAAAAAAAAAAAATCATAGGATTTCTAGTTTTGTACACATGCTTAGTATTGTTGCATTATAATCTTTTGCTACAACATTTTCAGTTATGTATTATGCTGCATTTGTAAACACGTAATTTGAATTTTTAAACATGTCAAACAGAGATGTGAAAATGTAACCTAAGAACTGTAATTGATGTAAAAGCACATTAACTAAGCTATTTCCTTTGGCATACAAATCCATGTTGGGTTCAAGTTATACACTTAACTCCTATGTTTTCTAAAAACCCATAATAAGTAATATGAAATTTTGATAATGTTGGCCAAAACATGGAGGGGGTCCCTGAACAAACATGATGCAAATTGAACTTTGGCTTCTAAACTACCAAGTTGCTGAGCATTTTCTCTATATCGCTCAACATTTGTCGCTATTCCGAAATTAGTGCTTGCAATTAGAACGGAGATCCACAAACCTGAACCAAGTGAATCAGTGTCGGATCGTCTAGGGTCGGGTCTAGACGATGAAAAATACCATATAGACCCGATTAAACCTGATCCGAACTGACCCAACCACAAAACAGAAAAAATATGTGTATTTTAAGTGTATTTACCCAACTGGAACCGATCCAACCCGACCAGAACTAAACCCTGGGTTGGGTCGGGTCTAGGTTTCAAAATGTATAATTTAGACCCAACAAAACATAACCTGCCTAGAACTTAAACCCGTCGGTTTAGGTTTCACTTACTGATTATAGCGGATTACAGTGATGAATTTCGAGTACAACAGCAGCCTTGAAGTGCAACAATGGTTTCGGCAGAGTTTGAACGTCAAAGAGCCAAAAAATCCTTTTTCTGTAAGCTCTGGGGTGCTATTTATACGCGTAGGATGCAAATATCTTGCTCAGATCTCGAAAGACCTCTTCTGGCACGTGGGTGGACCCACGCGATCGATCTCACGCGATTTGACTCGATCCGTGATCGATACGAACGAATTTCGTATCAATCAAGATTTGACTCAATCGAGTCGAAACTTGGCATGAACATTGTTCACGTTGTACGTAAGCTTCTGTGAGAATTTCATAGCATTTGGGCCTGTGGATTACGAGTTATGATCGATGCAAATTTGGGTGTTTCGGTCATGGTTCCCTTCGTATCGATGTTGTTCGTATCGATGATTTCGACTCGATGTTGATCACGTGCCTGCAAGTTGACATGGCGCTTAATTCTTGGATCGATCCACTTCGATGCCGATTTGACCGAGTCATTCCAGAGTTTTCGCTTTGTTCATATCAAACTGTTGTGGCTCTGTTCGTATCGATGGTAGTGGTCCAGTTCGTATCAAGTGTCGCGGCTCTGTTCGTATCGATCCAAGTTGCACAGTTCGTATCGATTGTGTGATCTTGTTCGTATCGATCGAAGTCGTTCCAACTTATGGATATGAACAACTGATAATGTGATGGATACGAACAGATGGACGCGAGATGATATCGATGGATGGATATGAAGAATCGATGCTTTATGGATACGAAGGAAGTCTTTCGGTTGATGGGTACGAAAAGTGCAGCTCTCCTGATCGATATGAAATCGCGCGCCTCTGACCGATTCGAACCAGATCGATACGAAATCATATTTTCCCTGGTTGTTTTATGGACACGAACAGGGTGATTATTGATGGATTCGAACAGTCGACCCAAGCATGGCTTTTTTATGGATACGAACGGTTTGCTTTCTTGAGTTGTATCAATCATATCTCGAGCATACGCACTCCGATTGACTTGAAACTTGAAACGTTGGCTTTCATAGCTTTGCTTGTCATATCTTGTCAATTGCAGCTCGATCCGGACTCAGACAAAATTTATCGATGTCCATAGCAAACCTGCGTATAACCGATCTTCAGGATGGACTTTTCTTGGTTTCCAGTAAAGTTCTTGATATCACAGCCTTACCAAAATGCGAGATAACAATATTGTTAGAGTTGTCATTTATAATAAATTTACTGTTATCATACCATCCTTAACCGGTTACCATTTTTGAGTTAAGCCGGTAAGTAAAATAGATATAGTAACTGTAACTTTACCATTTTCAACGGTAAAATATCGGTAACGTTTTCTCAAATCAACGGTAACAATAATTTATCAATCCATGTATAATATTCAATGCAGTCAAAAAAACTGCACTATAATTGTAGAACATGTTGATAAAATTATATTTTAGGTCGCTATAATATTATTTTATTTAAATTTAGAATAGTAATACAAAATATGCTAACATATTGTTAGGGTTGTCATTTACAGTAAATTTACAGTTATCATACCATCCTTAACCGGTTATCATTTTTGAGTCAAGCCGGTAAGTATAATAGATATGGTAACTGTAACTTTACCATTTTCAATGGTAAAATATCGGTAACGTTTTCTCAAATCAACGGTAGCAATAATTTATCAATCCATGTAGAATACTCAATGGAGTCAATGCGAAAAAGCGTAAAGATGCACAAGGCTTTGCGCATTTTTACGCCTTAATTGCGTTTTTTTTCCTGCTGCTGCACTATAAAAACTGCAACTAAAACCACTAATAATTATGCAGTTTTGACAATAAAAAATTTTGAACTGGTTTTTTAAACACAAATTTGTTTTTCTGTTTAAAAATTTCACACAGACTTTTTAAAAAAAAACTGACTTGAACAGAATTTAAAATTAGTTTTAAAACTGATTTGAACAAAGTTTAAATTTTAAATTAGTTTTAAAATTGAAGTTTTAAACAAATTAGTTGTTAAATTTCAGACAAATTTAAGACAAATCGGTTTTAATATTATCAAACTATAAAATTAAATAAATTAGAATTAAAGGAAAAAAAGACATACCACTGAGAAGGAGAAGCTCGAGGTTGACGGCGCGGGCTGAGAAGTTTCGACGACGGACAAGGTCGGCAGTTGGAGCAGGAGCAGGCAACGGCAGGTGCAGGTGTTGGCAAGCGAGGTCGACGGCAGGTGGAAAGTAGTTTTTTTTTAATTTCGATTGCGCATTTCATTTCTACGGTTAAGTGGAGTTAGGGTTTTTTCTTGGGTTTGATTTTGGACTGGTGATGATGGGCTGAAACTCAAAATTTTAATTTTCTTCAATATAAATAAAAAGCGCGCTTTTTATTGCTCTGCGCCTTTTTGCACCTTAGAGCTTTTCTGCACTTTTTTGCGCTTTGTTACTACTAAAATTCCTTTCGACCTAAACGAAACCAGTTTGAGCAGAAGACAAAGAAGAACAAGCGTAAAAGGCTCCAGCTAGGCCTTTCAAATGAGTCGAAGGGATGACACAGCACAAGCTCAAAAGCTTTAGAGCCTTTCAAAAAGGTTGAAAGGATGCTACAGTCAAGGTCTAGAACATTCTCAACCTTTCGAAGGGGTCGAAAACATCCTTCCGCTTCAGTGACCATCTTTCAAAGCAGACGATTCCACGTGCATGAAGACCTTCCGAATGAGTCAAAGCTACACCTTTCGAAGACAAGGAATGGTAACCCATCGTATACGCGCCAAACCTTTCAAAACCAAAAGTTTCTCCTACACTCAAACCACTCATAAGCATGTATTACCCAGAACAACCCTTTCGAAAGCCAAATCAAGCCTTTCGAACCGGTCGGAGCCATTATCATTCAAGGAAGTTTCGCATCAAGTCACAGGCAAAAGTTCAGAAGCGACTAATAGAGTCGAAACCACCAATGTTGCAACACCTTTGAAACCACTAGTTAAAGCATAACGACAGAGTCGAAAGCCCCCACAAAGCAACATAGAGAAGAAACATGCAACCGTCACTTTCGACAAAGGCGGAAGCAAACTAACGATAATACAGCAGTCACCTTTCGACCAAGTCGAAAGAATTGGGGTCGAAATGTGTTGACCCGCATCTATAAATAAGACCCAAGAGGTCTGTTTAGGGGATCCGAACTCAGTCATTCTAAATTTGTACTTTCTTAATCCAAAAAGCTGTAAAGCCCTAAATTGTAAATTGATTTGAGTAAATTGGGTAGTAAAGGCTTCTTGGTGCTAAAAAATAGGAAGATCTTTGCATTTTTGATTACTTAGCTGTTTAAAAGCATTATTATCAGAATTTATTGTGTATTTCCAGGCGTCGACCACGACGAAAGGTTCTTCCGACCTGATCAAGATCATTATATATCCAAGTAATTCTAGTGATAGACTCCAGGTCACCTCTTATAAAACTTCTACTTTCGACAATGTCGAAACCTTATCACAATCCACTCCAACCCTTGGGTTCTAACCCAAACCCAAGACACATAAGGCTACAGTCTTCGATAGAGTCGAAACCTCAATTTCAACTAGATTTACTTCAGATCACAATCCCAAGCCTACCCACTAAACATCTTAGCCTTCAGTAGGGTCGAAACCCATTAAACTCAACCTAGATCCTAGATTTTTAGAGATACCCATCTGTGTTCTGCAACTGTTTCGAAAGGAATGCTTTCGAAGGGAAAACCAAACTATTTCAACAAGATCGAAAGGTTGATGGGAAAGGAAAATAATCCTTTTGATTGGGTCAAAAGGTAGACCCAAGAAAGCTCTCACTACTACAACCAGTTCGAAAGAGCGGCCAAGGAGAAAACACACATCATATTCTCTTCAATTTAACTAAAGGAAACCAAAAATGGACAAGCCTTCTTCCTTAACTCAACTTCGGAGTGTTAACAAGATTTCTTGTCAACGTTTTAACGCTATGAGGGTATGAACCTCCGACTTGGTTGAACACCCAACACCACTTGTCTCTAACCTAACTCAACTCAATCTCAGGCTTGTCTACTTTGGTCTAACACCATCATGGCTAGAAGAATCAAAAGATCCAAGCAAGGGTCTTCTGAACCACATTTGATAGGATTCTCCCAAAAACCATCATGGATTCCAACCAATACGAAGAGCAAAGGATAAGATTAGAAGCTCTAATGATTATGAACAAGAAAAAAGTGGAATCATATGATCCAGAGAAATGGAGCTTCAACCCTTTTCATATTAGCCAAACCTTTATTTTTGCCTTAGGAAAAAGGAAAAGTGGAAGTGACAATTTGTTCTATCCAACGAGGAAAACTATCCAACATTATTCCAAAGGCAATCTTTAAAAAAGAAATAATGGCGGACTACAATGCATTTGCACATAAATGGCAACAAGCAACAACAAGAACACTTCCAACACAAGAACTCCAAAGGGTGTCAAAAAGGAAAGCGATCGAAGAATATAAAACTACAAGGCCAAGAAACAAGAAATCAAAAAGTCATCCTCAAGAAACAAGTTTCAAGTCTAGACTTCCTAAAGTATGCAACTTAACAACATCCATAGAGAAGGTTTACTTGTTAACCAAGGATGAGCTCAATTATTGACCATCACAGAAGAAGAAGCCAAAATATGAAAGGAATCTACAAGGATCTTACTGCTATTACCACATGATGAATGGACATAAGACTAATCATTATAGAGCCCTAGAAGGGATGATAATCAACTTCTTCCGTCAACGAAAGAATAACGAATTTGTAAAAAAATATTGAATGAGATCAATAAAGAGCTGCTTTTCAAAAGAGAATCCACATGATTGGAAATAAAATGCTCCTCTTATTTGAACACTACCTAAGACGGTATAAGGCCTATGTCCGCGCCGAGGGTAGAGCGCCTCCTGGAGGGAGGTAGGAGTAAGTCTTTATCCGCGTCATGCTATGGCCAGCATAAAGCACCGGACAAGCCCTTAGTCGCGCCTCTGGTCAGGTCAAAGCACTTCCTGAAAAGAGGGCGGAGTAAGCATTTATCCGCACCATGTTATGGCCAGGGCAAGACGCCTCCTGGAGGGAGATCGGAGTAGGCCTTTATCCGCGCCACGCTATGACCAAGTTAAAGCACCGGACAAGCTCTTGGTCGCGCCTCTGGCCAGGTCAAGACGCCTCTTGAAGGGATGTTGGATAAGTCATTGGTTCAATCCTCTAAGAATGAGCTAAACAAGAGCACCGGACAACAAAGGACTAAGATGTTCAAGCACAAGAAGAGACTCATCAAATAATGGACTAAGATGTCCAAATCTAAAAAACAACATATCTCCAAAGGACTAAAATGTACAAGCCTGAGAAACGGCATATCTCCGATGGACTAAGATGTCAAGGCCCAAGTAGTGACATAGCATATCATGGACTAAGACGTTCAAGCTCAAGAGGCAACCAATCAAATTACAACTACATACAAGACCCAAAGGGTTCATACATGTCGAAAAAGACAGAATCAAAGGAGTAGAACGGAACAAAACTTCCTTAGTAATACCCGAATCTGGATTTCGGGACTTTCATTTTTAAACTTCATTTACTAATACCCGAATCCGGGTCTCGGGTCTTTATCAATCACTTACTGCCTTTATCATACTCGAATCTGGGTTCCAAGACTATATTACTTATAAATGCCCTAATCTGAACTTGAGATTTTATCATGAATTTATGATTATCCGCTATGAATGCCCAAATCTGGGTCAAAGACTTTTCTCAAGAAGATCATCATTATGAGTTTCCGTTAATACCCGAATCTGGGCCTTGGACTTCTAAGTTTTCAAATCTCATTAACACCCGAGTATGGGTCTTTGGAATTCTATTACAAATATTCAGATAATGATTTCTGAATCTTTTTCATATTTAGCTCTTTATTAACTATATACTAACTTTCTAATGTTTATACCCCTACTTTGGGATAGGGTTTTCCACCAATAAACTTTGGATATTTCAGCAATATGGTTAATATTTCTCATCGTGACGCAAGATGGGATTTAGATATTTAATCAAATATAAACTACTTTTCATATGATTAACATGATGATTTGTTAATCTTCACAAATGATATGCATGTAGATTTAAACACAAATTTCAAGCTAACAATAAGAATTTTTGTTTGCTTTATACTATTCATGGAGATCAAAACGGCAAAGAAGAATGAAAGATTCAGCAAACACAGAAGTTATGGTGTAAGCTATCAGGCAAATGATTCAAAAATAACATTACAGGAAAAAATCACAAATCAAGTGATATTTACAAAGTTTACATGATTTATATGACTTATGAAATTATTTACAAATATACAAGATAAGTATATGCATTTTATGAATATAAATCTATCATAAATCTTGAGTAGCTTAATTCAGATTTTCAGCAATTAAAGGGTCTACAATATGACAAATTGTGATGCAGAGGACCTCTTTGAGTTTCTTCTCTTTCTTTCTTATCCTATCTGCATCATCAATTGCATCGATATTGGTCTTCATAACGCGATTAAAAGCTCTATTTGCGCCTCTAAGGGTTTTGTTTTCCCTTTCTAATTCAACAACGCTCTTCAAAAGGAGATAATTCTCGCATTCAAGTTTTTGGATTTTAGCAGCATATTTGTTTATGCGTTGTGAATATTTTGCTTTATATTTCTCATCAAAGTGTTTCACCATTTCAAACTTAACTTTCCTACATCACTCGCCCACTACCTTCTCATCTAAGCCTAGAGGAGGATTTGTTATAATGGAAAATTTCTGAGCAGCAAGGGAAGTTGATTTCGTAACTTCGGCAGCAGATGAAGTGGCAGGAGAGACTGGTAAATATATACTCGAGAGTCTCCATAATAAATTCCAACGACTCACGCTGAGCTTGGTTGTCCTTCAATTTCATCTCCAAATCACTCATCTGTTAGAGAAGTTCTGACATTTTAAGATCAAAGTCGATTGAAGGATTCAACTTAACTTGACGCTTCAAAGCAGAAATCGTTTCGTTCTTATTATTAACATCAGCCTCTAAACTGGCGGTCTGATCCTTAAGATTTCTAACAACCGTTTTCTAAAGTAAGAACCTTTTGTGTCATTTTGAAGCTTCTATATTGCCATGAAAGCGAGCGAGTAGGATATCTTCAAGGAGTTTACTCTTTTTAAGTTCTGTTAACAGCTTATCTCTAAGGTTAACAAAACGTGACGCTAAATCTAGTGAGAGAGAAGCTGTTGATAACTGTAACTCCTATTTAAATAAAAAAACAGAATGAAGTTAAAACCAAAATGATATATCTCTTTATTGTTACGATAAAAAGATTACAACTTAAATGAAACTGAAAAGGTACAATTGAACATTTACTTTACATCTAAAGCTGAGAAATTGCATTTCTAACTTTACTTAATGTGTTAGCAGAAAGGATAACGATCGAGTCAAAAGGAATATTGACTTTTTATGGAGTAACAACCGATGGATATTTACTGTAATCTCACTCTCCGACGGTGGGACTATGGTGTCCACATATTAGTTTGGTGTGAAATGTCTAAATCTCTTCTGAGTATTTTCTCCTTTTCTTCACCAAGGAAGTCAAAGTGAATACGAGGGTGTTCCATGTAAGTCTTTGTAAAACCCAAAAAAACAATATCTTGCCCATTGTGAAGATTTTAAAATTAGTGCCTTTTCGAGGTAAAATCTTCTCAATTTAACGTATTGACTTAGGTAATCTCTAAAGACAATGTTGCTTGAGGAACATTCTCTCTGTGATAATATAATAAAATGCACCTAAGTGTGAAAAGGAAGACAAACAAATATTTATAAATCAATATATTATTTTAGGTGCGAAAAGGAAGACAAACAAATATTTATAAATCAATATATTATTACATGCTCACAATCATTCATCTAGTTCATACAAAATTGACCTGGTAAACAACTCTGAAACAGATTTGTTCTTATAATCCTTGAGTTTTTCAGAAGGTGGATCTTGGGGAAAGGATCTGACTCGTTGTAAGTTCCAACAAGCGTCAGGGTGCGGGCCATATCAAAATTCATCCAATTATCTTTTGTGTAAACGCCTAAGTAAACCCCCACTAAAATCACATAAATATAAGAAATCAACAGTCAGGTGTCTACAATAAGCCTTGTATAAAAAATTAACTAAAATGTCTCTCTCCTCGATCAACATCCAAAAGAGGGTGATTAATTTTCGATTTTCTTTAAGAAGACCATCATAACGGAGGTGCGCTCTCCTTAAACGTGGGGTGGCTTCTTGATGCTTAAAGGAGGCTAACATAGCCGCACTTCTATTGGATCTATGGTATTTATCAGATTGAATGTTGTGCTCCTTCAATTGCATGTCTAACTCCCTATATAACATATTTATCTGTGCCTGTTTCCTTTCAAGTTTGGTCTTATAGAGGTGAACAGTTTTCTTTCTTATCTAAAATAAATGATTTACATTATTATTATCTTCGAAGAAAAAGACGTTTAAACAGAGAATCTCATGCATGTGATATCGGGACTGATGTTTAAGAAACCTGTCCCTTTTCTTTCGGTTCCTCGGCGTTAACAAAAGCAGGTCCTTCTTTAGGAACAGATGATGCGGCAGATTCAAGCGGGGCTACTTTGTGAGGAGATGGATCATTTTCAGAACCTCTTTTATTATCGTCCTCGTCTTTGTTTGAAACTTCAGTATGGTCACCTCCTTTTCCACCTAATCCTTGCCCACTGTTGGTGTTATCATCATTCATTATCATCGTTGTCATCATTATCGTTGTCCCCCTCATCTTCGGCAGCGTCATCTTTGTCGCCTTCATCTTTTGAGTCAGATTCGACCTCGGAGGAAGGGACCTCAAAAGAGAATCTTGGAAGCGTCAATCTCCTCTTTTCAGCAGCTTCGATTCCTTGCTTCATCAGATTGATCTTACCCATAACTTTATTAACAAGGGCAAAGTCGAGCAAAGGAAAGCTTAACTCAAGGCATTTGTCGATGTTGTCGGCGTAAGCGGGCATCGGAGCTTCTTCGAAGGAGTTCGTCATGATCTCATCAAGTGTAGTATCGAGAAACTGTGACACTCGCCGTCTCGCATCAGAGATGGTAGCGACTGCCAGTTTCAAGGAAGCTTTGTTCCTCTCCAACTTCTCTTTCAAAATGGCATTCTTTACCCCCATTCGGGTCTTCTTCTCGTCGTATTCTTTTATAGTTATTTGCATCACCAAGTTTTCGTCGGCAAGAAGTTGACGAGCTTTTCTTTCTTCTAAGAGAGTGGATTCTGACTGGACGAGAGAAGCTCTCAATCGCTCCAGTTTGGATGTAGCTTCATCTTTTTCAGTAGACAAGGAAGAAACTTTGTTTTTAAAGCAAACATTTCCTCCTGAAACTTGGAGGATTCGGCAGAGGATTTAGATGCATGCAAAGATAACCAACTCTTGGAAATCTAAAAGGAAGCATAAGTCGAAATCGGAAAGGCGAAGGATGCAGAGTTTAAGATAGGCCGGACTATCTTTCCAAAATTAATGGAGAGGAAGATGTCGCCTTGGAGGAATGCGCTTTTGAGTGACGGTCATCTCCAAAGCTTTTTGCATCCGCTCAAGTGCGCCTGGAGAGCTTGAAAACAGTGATGCGAGAGAGGAGATTGACTACAGTAGGAGAATTCTTGGATTTATCCTGAGGAGCTTCAACAATCGGAGTCTCCGAAGTTTTGTCAAGAGATAAAGATTCCTCCTCGGAATTAGGAACATCGATTACTTTAGCTATTTTCAGAGGCGGTTTCGTCTCGGTCGATTTCTCCAACTTTCTCTTGACCGCCATCTTTGTCCTAGCAAGAGATTGAGCAAAGGATTATGCACGCGAAGTCGTAAGAAGAGGGCCAGACCACCAACAGGTTTTTCAACCTGAGGAGCAGCAAACAGATTATGAGTTAGCAGAATAATTTGGAAAGCAACACAGAAATAGAAAACAAATGTCGTGTCTATAACTTACCGGAATGGTCGGAGCAAATAGGTGACATAAAAGAGAAATTTGCAGGATTTTCTAGGGAAAGGAAACATTTGCTTTTTGACTTATGCTAGATTAGAGGCGGTTCCTCTAACCAGAAGGGAGGAGAGAGTGCTTCATCAAATTCGAAGGGTTCAACAGCTTCAACCGACTTTCGATCCTACTAGAAGTTACAATTAAAGACTTCACTATTCTCTTATCTGCCTTGTTCAGTTCTTTAGCAGGAGTACCTGACATAAGGCAAGAACCAAAAAAGAAAAATAACTAGATGGAACGAAAATAATGAAATCCGAGCTTACGAGGATTAGAGAAAGTCCCGCTGATATTTGAGAAGCATCTGATGAAGAAGAACTGGATCTCCCATTCTCTAGACTTTAACTCCATCAGATATCAGTTTCTTCGAAGGGTTCGCTCTGAAGATTTGATGGTTAAGATTGCTGAGCTTGACTAGTCGGTCGAGGTGGTTTAACACTTCGGCATTTAGAGAAGGGATGTTGGATTCTAGAGTCATCAACTCCAAAGATAGAAGATAGGTGTATACATTCGGAGACAGCTCGATTGGAGCGATTCCAAGATAGGACAGAAACCGAGGTAAGAAGTTCGGGAATGGAAGAAACCCTTCATGCCATACGTGTATTGCGGTATATGCGAAGAACTCTTTAGGATGGCTACTGATGGTGTTGGTTTCCATAGGTGGAATGACTTCCACTCCGGTGATTCCATAGTCATTGAAAATAGCATCCACTTTATCTTGTGTAGATATCAAAGAACGCTTTGAAGCGGCTTCGACCGTCTTTGGAGATCTCATGGTACTACCAGGTGAAAACGTTTCAGTTAGAATTTTCAGTCTATTATAAAGCTAACATTCTTTCAAGAATTAGTAAAAACCTACTACGTCAATTTAAACATCAAACAAAATATGAAGCTTCGGGTTCTTGAAAGAATGTAAAGTTGAAAATGAGATATGTTGAGTTTTCGACAGAGTCGAAAGAAAAGAAAAAGTTAACACTCAACAAACACCTCTCGACAATGTCAAAAGCTCAAATACAAATGTCTGCCGATCTTTCGACGAGGTCGAAAGGAAGGCTGAAGTATATGTCCAATCAGCACTCTTCAACAATACCGAAAGCTCGATAGGGCTATGTTATTAGAAAGGAATAGTCAAAACCAACTTGAAAAAAATTGAACAAAGTATATGCTACTAGTATTCAATAAACAAGATAACAATACCCTTCGAAGCTGTCGAAACCCATGACTTAAGTTTTTCTAGGGGAATATGAACGTTGTCGAAACCGTATATACCCATTGAGTCGAAAGGTCCTAGGTTAGAATCATATAAACTTTGAACATTTCGAGAAATATTGGAGAAAGGTGATTATAGAAGGTTTCAATTCATTAGTTACAGAAGGTTTCGATAGGGTCGAAAGGGCATCATGGTTTCAAAAACATGCCGAAAACAAAGTTTCAACCAATACAACAAGTTTCGACTAAGTCGAAACGTTTGGCTTGATTCATGAACCTTATAAAGTGTGCTTTCTTCAACCAAGTTTATAAGATACATCTTTCTCTAACTTAAACAAATCTAAAATGAGTTTACATGAATGGTTGCGAAACCCATGCTTTCGAAGATGTGGGTTACGATGCATAACCAACATCCTCGAAAGGTGTTAAAGTTGAAAGCAGAAAATTGCTTTCGATAAAGTCGGTTTCGAATGAACTAAAACGTTTCGACGAGGTCGATCAAGTTAGCGCTACAGCCTCTTTCGACCCCATCGAAAGAGGCTAAGAAAGCAAAATAAAGGTCGCTGTCTTAATCCCTTTCGAAAGGGTAGAAAGGTAAATTTGTGGCGTCGATTTTTAACTCGTACAATTCAAATCTTTCGGGCGAAGAAAACAAGAAATCATGCCTTCCAGAAACCCGATTTCAACCCAGAAATTCAAAAAATTAATAAACAAATGAATTAAAACGCAAATCAACTATTTGAAAATCATTGAGATAAAAATTCAAATCTTCTAAAAAAGGCAATAAAAACGAAAATTAGCAAAAAGGAGAAAATCTAATCGAACAATGAAATCGAATTAAAGAGTACTTCCGGTTAAGTTGAAACACGAACAATTTTCAGTAAATCAAATCAAAAATTGAAATCTCGATTGTCAAATTTGAAAATTTTAAATCAACTGTGAAATAAAGTGAAAAAAATAACACTTACTTGGATCTGGATTTTTGACGAAGAAAAATGAGAATTATCTAGAGGTTTTAAGCTTTTGATTTTTCTCAAAGATAATCTCTTTTGCAGGTAAGTGAAAGGGATGAAGAACAAGATGTAATTTATATAAAAAAGTCAGCAACAGCGGCAGGCCATTCGATTGGATTTAAATGAGCGGTCCAGATTTACACGGGAATACCAAAAGGCAGGAAAATTCTGGGTTTCGACATGACTGCCTTGAAAAGTCAAAGAGCATCCCTCGGAGGGAGGGGGCAACTGTTACTACTAAAATTCCTTTCGACCTAATTGAAACCGGTTTGAGCAAAAGAACAAGCGGAAAAGGCTCCAACTAGACCTTTCGAATGAGTCGAAGAGATGCTACAGCACAAGCTCAAAAGCTTTAGAGCCATCCGAAAAGATCAAAAGGATGCTACGCTCAAGGTCTAGAACATTCTCAACCTTTCGAAGAAGTCGAAGGGGTCGACCGCATCCTTCCGCTTCAATGTCCACCTTTCAAAGCAGACGATTCCATATGCATAAAGACCTTTCGAATGAGTCAAAGTTACACCTTTCGAAGACAAGGAATGGTAACACATCGTATATGCGCCAAACCTTTTGAAACCAAAGGTTTCGTCCACATTCAAACCACTCAGAAACATGCATTACTCGAAGCAACCCTTTCGAAAGCCAAACCAACCCTTTCGAATCGATCGGAGCCATTATTATCCAATGAGGTTTCGCATCAAGGAGGTTTCGCATCAAGTCACAGGCAGAAGTTCAGAAGCGACTAACAGAATCGAAACCATCAATGTTGCAACACCTTCGAAACCACTAATTAAAGCCTATCGACAGAGTCGAAAGCTCCTACAAAGCAACATAGAGAAGAAACATGCAACCGTGCCTTTCGAAAAAGGATGAAGCAAACTAAAGATAATACAGCAGCCACCTTTCGACCAGGTCGAAAGCATTGGGGTCGAAAGGTGCTGACCCACATCCATAAATAAGACCCAAGAGGTCTGTTTAGGAGATCTGAACTCGGTCATTATAAACTTGTACTTTCTTAATCCAAAAGGCTGTAAAACCCTAATTTGTAAATTGATTTGGAGAAATTGAGTAACAAAGGCTTCTTGGTGCTGAAAAGGGGAAAGATCTTTGCATTTTTGATTACTTAGTTGTTCAAAAACATTATTATCACAATTCATTGTGTATTTCCAGGTGTCGACCACAATGAAAGGTTCTTCCGACCTGATCAAAATCATTATATATCCAAGTAACTCTAGTGATAGACTCCAGGCCACCTTCTATAAAACTTCTACTTTCGACAAGGTCGAAACCTTATCCCAATCCACTCTTACCCTTGGGTCCCAATCCAAACCGAAGACACATAAGGCTACAGCCTTCGATAGGGTCGAAACCTCAATTTCAACTAGATTTACTTCAGATCACAGTCCCAAGCCTACACACTAAACATCTTAGCTTTCGACAGGGTCGAACCCCACCAAACTCAACCTAGATCTCGAATTTTTAGAGATTCCCATCGGTGTTCTGCAACTGTTTCAAAAAGAAGGCTTCCGAAGGGAAAACCAAACTATTTCAACAAGATCGAAAGGCTAATAGGAAAGGAAAATAATCGTTTCGACTGGATCGAAAGGCTGACCCGAGAAAGCTCTCATTACTGCAACCTGTTCGAAGGGGTAGCCAAGGAGAAAACACACATCCTATTCTCTTCAATTTAACTAAAGGAAACCAAAAAGGGATAAACTTTCTTCTTTAACTTCAGAGTGTTGACAAGATTTCTTGTTAAAACGCTTCACTAACATTTGCGCCTTGCACTTTTTTGCACCGTTTTGCGCCTAGGGATGCGCCTTTTCTACACTGATAATACTTGGATATTCATGTAAAATATTGAGTTATAGACATTTAGAAGCAAATAAATGACTAAATTTAGTTCAAGAATTTTGTTTAAATGATGCTAATTACGTTTTTTCCCATTGTTGTCTTTTATTAAGTGGCATGATGAAATATATAATTAAACACTATTATAGTATAAATGTATAACATATATATACGTATATATATGTTGTACGAAGTAGAGCACAGAGCTGGGAGCTAAGATTGTCTTTAGAGTCTAGGCGGAGTTCAGGCGTAGCCTGGACGAAAATAGGCGTTTGTGACATATATTTATTTTGCACAAACAATATCCGCGTTAAATAATTACAAAAAAACTAACTATTTATTAACCTATATTACATAAATTTATTTTGCGCAAACAATATCCACGTTAAATAATTACAAAAAAAACTAACTATTTATTAAACTATATTAATGTTGATTAGATGATCACTACGTATTAGTTTATTATAAGTGATACACACGCACATATATATGTGTGTGTCCATATATATACACGTGTAAATGTTTTATCAGTCAAGTACTTTTTAATTATAGAAGCAACACATATTAGTAAAGTTTGTGCTATGGCAATAACTGAACATTTGTATACCAAATAATCTTAAAGAACTCAAGTACAATATTAATGAAAAAGTACATATTTTAACTTATAATTAATTATTTTTTGTTTGTAAGAAATTATTTTCAAATGATATAAAAGGCTAACACGATTAACATAAAAAAATTAAGAAATCGGTAAAGCGAAATTTCAAAGAAAAGAGAAATTATATGGTAACATTTATTCTCAAATCAAATATAAAGAAGAACCGTTAACATTTACTAACTTATTGTTTATATATTTGAAAAAAGATATAGAAAAATGATTTAAACATTGAAATTGTTGAAATACAAAGACTTATAATAAATAAAGTAACCATATGATTTTATTCTAAATGTATTAAATTTAGCCAAGTCAAAAGTAAAGTTGTACTAAAAACGCCTATTTTATGGCGTGGAAAACTCAGCGTTCAAATGGTGCCTCAGACAAAGAGCATGATAAAACGCGATTATAAAAAGACGGGGTGTTAAAATTGTAAATAAGCCCAATCGGGGCTCAACAGCGCCTCGGCGGCCCCCTTGACAACATAGATATACATACACTTTTTTAGACAAACGGTAATTTACCATTATCAATGTAACATTTACTAATTTGTCGGTATAACAGCCTTCGGTATACCAACAAATCGGTAACGGTAAATAATTATAGTTTATCAGTAAAAACGATACGGCAACGGTATCTGCAAAGTGGTAACGTTAACAATTACCATAATAACCATAAATCAACTGCTGTTTAAGATGGTGAGCATAGAACTGTTATTTAATTGAAGATATTCCTAAATATATTTTTAATGATATATCAAATGGCATTATTAAAAATATTTGTTTATAACATATATCAGATGATATTGCCAATTACATTCCACATGATATTTTCGTTTATATTGTAATGATAATCAAAATGATGTTATACGAAGTAACAATGATTTTAATAAGGATTTTTCTAAAACTTGCAATGCATAAGTTTAAATTAGCTATATTAGTTTTTATTTAAAGTTCCTAAACAAGACTTCCTTGAGTTCTGTATTACCATATTGAGAAAAAAATATGGATCTTTATAATTCTTGCTATTTTCGTAACTAAAGATATGCATTATTGTGGGCAAAAGTAATGAAAATGAAATTATATGTCCTTTTTAATCATGAAACAACTTTTGACTACCATTACATTTTGGCGATTATATCATGAATGGGTTGTTTCGCAGCACACATGCACACGTTGTTGTCCACTCCAAAATTTTGTAACGAACAAGATATGATACAAAATACAGTTTTTGCACACGTTCATCGGATGTGCATTTACTACTGGTCTATTTTAAGAGAAAAATTGATGGATGCTGTCATGATTAGGAACAAAAAGAATAAATGAAATTAAAAAATCAAAAACATGCAAAAGTTATTCCTATAGGAAAAGGACAAATAAATGATAATAAGAAAATGCCATGCACACAGATAAATAATAATAATTTATGACTATAAACATCTAGTGATTTGAGGCATGTCTCACAATTTTCCATAACATACCTTCATGGTACATATGAGGTGAGATAGCATGTGATGCCTTGGGCCCATCTCTGTTCCACTGCCACTGTCCCCCTGCTTTTGAGGACATGTATTGGCTTTCTTCATCTGCTCTTCCTGGATAATGGCCTATTCCTGCATTCTGTGGTGGTCTCTGTGCTTGCGCATGCTGCATTTGAGCAGCAATCATTTGATTCATCCCAGAATCAGAATAATGATCTTGTCTACTCATTTTTTCACAAAATATAACTGCCTTCTGCAATCAGAATCTGTTACGATTACATGATTAACAAAGGTAGAGAGAGCTAAAGCTAGCATAATACATATAGTCTGAAACTGAGAGAAAGAACAAAATAAATGAAACATGGTTGTTCTAAAATAGAAAAGAGCATCAAAAGAAATTGGGTGGTTCATTATCTGCTTGCTATAAAAGTTAATTGTCGAATGTCACAAGCGATTTCAGACAATGAGCAAATTATTGATGTAGATTTCTTGGGAAGTAGAAAATGGTAACCTCATTCTTCATTAAGGAAAAAAGGGTTATGTGCCTTACGTGAGCAAGAAACAAGTTGCTACCATACTATGGGCATTTGTGCAGCCTATGAATTATGATTTAAAAGAAAGATGATGTTAGCCTAAGGGAAAACAAATAACGATCGCGAACAAAAAGTACAAATGCAAGTGCTTTCTTATTGGAGCTTAACTTTACAGCTTAGTACAAATCAAGAAATTATGCCTAAAGAGATCAACTTTCTACTTCAATCAAAAATAATATCCACGCTCGATGGATTTGTGTCGTGTGCGTGCGCACACGGGCATGTCGATGCTGTTTTCCGTGTGGTGGATGCTCAATCCAACTGGAATGGTACACTCAATAAAGAACTAATTAAAATTTACATACTCCTATTTCTATTATATGTTGTTTTTGGATTTTCTATGCATGCACAGATGCACTAATTTGAAATATATTTATTCATGGACTAAAGTTGAACTTCTTTCATGATAAACAAAGGTTATAATTGAACTTCACCAAAGAAACTTAGTACTCAAATACAGTGATTGCAAAAATCGCGAGATCGTAAGTTCCAAAGCGCGATTTGGTAGGAATCGCAGCCTTCCCGATCCAAGAGTTATATTGGATCGCAACCCGTCTAAAATGTGCGATTTTATTTCAGCACGAAAATATTGGAGTCCAATACTGGATCGCGATTTCAATTTAAACATCGAATTGAAACATTTCAAAAGAGATTTAGTTTGGCATCGCGATCTCGATTCAGCAAAACAGAAAAAAGAAAACGGAGGAATAAAAAGAAGAAGCAGCAGCAAACCTGAATTTTTTAGAAACCCTAAGCTTCAAGGAGGAAGATGACTGCCAGAATGTATTGAGATTGGATCGGTCTTACCTCCGCACACCAAATTATCGGCCCCCTCTATGCTCGTAATTTTTATTTTGTTGCTCTCATACACGGACTAAAGTTTTTCTTTTTTCAATAAAAAATCATAAACCGCTTTTTAGAATCACTTTGTTGATTTATAGGTAGTTGGTACCTGTTTCAAACGCAAAAGCTTTTCAAACCATGTTCTCTTCGTCATCCAATTTTGTTCTTAAATGTTCAAATCAACGATTGCTTTCGGTAAATTTACCACAGTCTTGAAATTGACTAAGTTTATAGAAACTAGACTATAAAATGATGAAGGAATGAGTCAGATGCTAAAACGGGTTGATACCAACATATTTTGCACCGACATAATTGGTACCGACGTGTGTTAGCGTCAAAGTTGGTCACTTACACCCAAATGTAAATGAAAGCACCAACTAACAGTCACAGATAACAGATAGAGTGTATGTAAAGAGTATAAATATGAAGAGCGATAAAAATTAAAAATAAAGCCAAAAAAACAGTGGATTTATAGTGGTTCGGCTAACTCTGACCTACGTCCACTCCAAAATTTTCGTTTTATTAATATGAGAATCAATTACAGTTACAATCCGGAGTTTTCAAAATAATTATGGCAGAGTAGTTGTAACATCCCGCCTTTTTGCACGCTTTAAATCGACACACGTGTCAATTCAAACCATACGGAATGGCGGATTGTTAAGGGGGTAAATAAGAAAAACAAGAAAGAAATAAAACAAAACAGAATATCACAGCGGAAGGATAAAATATAATAATCAAATATACAGTTCATGAAGCTGTTTACAAAACATTTGATTATATTTACATAATACATATCAGAGTTACACATACCAATAACAATGCAGCGGAATAGTATGAGTGTAGTGCAATAATATGGATGATAGAAATTCAAATCTTCATCTTCGTTCTCCAGAGCTAAACTTCAAATCCTGAAACGCTCGGACTGACCCGAGCGAATTGAAAAGACAAAACACTCGAGTCAGAACTAAAAGATCTTATGTAAGTTAAATTAACAGAAAAGAATATGAGTGCAGTAACTCAAGAGATGCTCGGGATTTACATCTTCTAAGGATCCGTTAAACTATTTACTGTATAGTATATTTCGCTATTATAATAGTGTCTAATTGTAAAATAAACTTACTTTTTAATAGCATTAAGGGGTTACCCATATGGCCCTTAATACAAATAATGCCAATAGTCTATACAGTGCCTGCATATCTCCTGATCGGGAGACTACGAGAAGACACTCCATAGGTACGACACAAATAGAAACTCGTACAAGGCGCGGTAGGGTAGGTGACACGGCACAACTAGGCAATGTCAGGGTAGATATACCAATTACGCTTCCGGGTCGGTGGTAACGCGTAGCGCGCAGCTACCGCCCACCTCAAGCCACACCCCCAAATAAAATCAAAAGTGGTCACCGAATCAATCCAAGAGTCAAAGTATAATATCGAAGGGATGTGTCCGATCAAAGGTGCTACCTTATTAACCCGTCAATCGCTCCTGTTTTAGCCACCTTATGCCAACTCACGGGAGTTGGGTCCACGTATTTACCTTACAGCAAACGCCGCCACCAACCTACTTCATTTTGGAATCTCCACCGTGTACACGGTTGTTAAAGTAGTTTTCGGAGTTGGCAGAGAGTATAACAACTTTCGATCCCGGTCTCTTCAACAACCAAACGTTATTATAACACCGCGGTCATTTAAAAATTAATTATACTTTCAAAAACCAGAATATAATTATCCATTTCAAAACCCATAAATACGATATCATTTTCTTTCCAAAACAAACTCTTTTGATATTATTTTTATAAAAAATCAAATTAATATAATATCATTTTATTTCAAATGTATATTTCTTTTCCAAAATCATATTGTTTTCGAACTTATAATAATCGGAAACCAAACATTGAATTATAACTTTCAAACTATGATACTTCGAAAATTCATAGCTTTAAACCATAATTTCTAAAACTTAAATGGTTTGGATATTCAAACAGTATATAGCATCAATAGTTTGGATTCAAAATTTCTTTATAAAATAAAATAATTTCCACGACTTACAATTTATTTCATTTAAGATTAAGTCAAAATCCATAAATTTTAAAATCGCTTTCAGTTTAAATAAACCACTTCAGTTTCAATATATTTAAAAGTTTGAATATTAAACAATTGGAACTAAGGCTGGAAATTTCTATTTCATCAATTTAAAGTCCTATTATTTAGTTTGAAATAATAATTGCATAATAAACCCGTAATCATTTAAGTAAAACTCAAATTACTTATAAAAGAAAATTTCCTTAAATTTTTATACTAGAAATATTCATTTAATTCACCTTGAATAGAATTTAGTGATAAATATCATACCTTTTTTTAAAATTTCAAGTTAATAAATTTTAAATCAACTTATGAAGTTAACTTCTTAATTAAGCTCAATTCCAAATAAATTTTCCAATTTAACTCCAAATCCTAATTAATTTAAATCCTTTAAATTATATGTAATTTCAATATCTTAACATGTACTTAACCATATAATATAAAATAATCAAACCCCGTCATTCAACTTATTTATTTTATTTAACAAATCCATACATAGCTTATCTTCAATACTTTAACTATAGATGTATATATAAAATAAGATTTTATAAAATATCAAAATCTATATTTATTAACCGTATCCTATCCAAACCATAGAAAAATCATTTCAAAAATAATTTTTATATACATACCGCGGGGCCTGTATAAAATTTTCTATCCTATGATCAAGTGATACGGATATTTATCATTTCAATCCGCAATTTAAAAATAAAAAAAATGCGGTAGTATATCATTTCAAACCGCAATCTCGAATGAATGAAATACATGATAACTTACAGATTTTAAAATATAGTACACATCAGCCATTCACCAAACATCAATCATCAATCATTAATTATAATCATCATCCAATTTAAACAAACATCAATATATAACAGGTGATAAATAACTGGTATCAATTTCAGTTTATACTCAAATAAATTTAATAACTGTTAATTGGCAGTTTATATGCAAAATAAATATAATTTAACTGGCAGTTAATATGCAATAATGAATTAAATAACGCGTAAATTAAATAAATGCAATTTAACTGAGAAATTGATGACATATATACCAAACAGCTATAAATAAAGTTTTAAACACATCAAAAATCAATTTAACAAACATAAGAAATTTTAGAAATCGTGAGTGGGTTAAAACACTCACCTTTTGAATTTAAATTGAATCTAAATTCAGTTTAAACCCAAAAATTTGACAGTCTCCAAATTCGCCCAAACCAACGCCAAAATGTCTGGAATTTTGATACAATCCCAACAAAAAAAACCACGCGTGAATCCGAGCTCGTACGCAAAACTTATGAAAATTGGAAAATTCTGGCCCTGTGTCGACTTTGGGTTCGACTTCGATGCGCCGCCTCAAATCCCCGGTGCTTGCTTGGATTTTTTCCAAAACGACCCGGAGCGACCCGAGTCATTTTCTTCCTGACCGAAGTAGATACAGCGTTTTTGCCTCTGAAACTCGAAGCGTGACTCGAAGTGGCTGCATATCCGATTTTTTTTTATTATTATTGAAATAAATTTTTGGAATTTGGGAATTAGGTTTTTTTTTGCCATTGGAATGAGGAGTTGAGAAGGAGATGTACGTATAGACAAATGAAAATAAGGAGTGGATAGGGTTTATAACGGGTTATATATAGACGAGGCTGAAAAATAATAGATGAATCAGATTGGTGTACGCGTTGAACGCTAAATGGCCCGAAAAGCCCATTTCTACTCCGAAACGAAATTGGGTCAACCCATGTTGGGCGAATTTTCACCCAGAAGACCTCAAGACCAAGAAGTGTCAGTTTCACCCGGGTTTGCGACCTCCATTCCATCAGCTCCTATGTCCATTCGGCAATTCAAAGGAACAAGTTCCATTCGGCAGTGAAGGTCCATCTGG
This sequence comes from Allium cepa, assembly GCA_030765085.1. NCBI lineage: Eukaryota > Viridiplantae > Streptophyta > Magnoliopsida > Asparagales > Amaryllidaceae > Allium > Allium cepa. The sequence goes on from CM060937.1 coordinate 389,508,014, forward strand.
AGTACATGTTCATTCGGCTATGCAAGCCTACGAGTTCATTCGGCACTAAGGTCACATGTTCATCCGGCACTAAGGTCACATGCTCATTCGGTAGCCAACAGCCTCCTTCTCTCTACCGGTCCACCATCCTTCACACCCCTATGCCGGACCAGAAGGCCTACCGGACCATCTCCACAGCCGGTCCATACAAGCACCGAGCCAACCACATACCTCACCACCGAATGAACCTCCATCTCGCTCCATCACCGGTCCAAGCTCCATACCGAATGGAGGCTCGCCGAACCAGAATTGCCAATCCAGGTTGCTTCAGCCCGGGCCCACCAGCAGCTATACACATCCAAGACCCCTGTCCCCTGCCTCACTCTATAAATAGAGGGGCAGGGGTACACCAATGGCAGACAAGTTTGAGAGCTCAAGCATGGAAGGAACTTTCAAACTACTTTCATACACTTGTACACCAAGCATTGTACTTGTAATCTGAAAAAAGAAGATAATAACATATAAAGTGGACGTAGGCACGTTCTGGCCGAACCACTATAAATCTGCGTGTCTTTTACATTTCAGCCCCTTGCCTTTTTTCATATTTACATAACTCATCTAAATCATTAAGAATCACATAAAATCAACTAAATCACTCGACTTGGAGGTGTTTGCCCATTTTTTGTGCAAACATTTTTGGTGCTTTCACTGAGAACTTCGAACTCGAAGCTTCAGCTTCCCTCATTCAACCTTCTTTCCCAATAGCACCTTTCATTGCCTAGGAAACATGACTTCCAGGCCAAGAAAAGACGCCAACAAGGGAAAGAACGCTGCAACTAGCAGCGCTCCAAATCCAGTAGATCCAGATCAAGAGAACCATCCCACTACAGCAGCAGTGCCACATGTAGATCAGGCAATTCCAACAGCCCCTGCCGCGGAACAACGGGCAGTAATCACCAGAGCAGACCTACACAGAGTTGTGGTGGAAGTGACTAACCGCTTCGCATCCCAACAAGAAGTTTTGGTGAACCAACTCATGTCACGCTTGAGGGATGTCGAAGAATCCAACCGCAACACTGAATCATGGGATGAATCTCAATCTGGAGGATCTCGGAGACAGCAAGGGTCTTCCCTCTTCGAGGAAGCCATCAACAGGAACAACAATGATAGGGGCCGCGCCCGGACTCAGCCCGAACTCCGACTCGATGAAGCACTTGGAACCGAACCCAGTGGGGGAGGCGCCAGGCGAGGGTCGGATGTGGCTGAGCCAGTCATGCCACCTAATCATAGAAACCCCGCCGAACGGAGCCGAGCTAGAACCCAGCCCGAAGTTGACCCCATGGAAATGCTCGAAACAGAACCCCGCAGGGGAAGATCAAGGCAGGGGGCAACTGTAGCTGGTCCTAGCATGCGTCCGAGCAACCGGAGACAACCACTGGATCACGTCAGAAGTGATAGACTATACCATCCCTACAGATCATCTGGACGAGACCGATCTCGCAGGGAAGAACCAAGTTCATTTCTATCCGCTCCAAATTCTGATGAAAGAATGGCACGACTATTCAGAGAATGCGTCCAACGGGAGCAAAGGGACCAAGGAATAGGCGCTAGGGTCACCAGCCCCTTTACCCGCAATATCGAAACTGCCATCACCCCCCGGGAATGGAAAATGCCAACCATGGAACCTTACAAGGGAACTTTCGACCCCATCGTACACTTACAAAGATACACCCAGCATATGCTCATGAGCGGAGCAACAGAAGGGGTGCTGTGTAAATGCTTTCCGCTATTCCTAGCAGATCTAGCTACCTCCTGGTTCTGCCATCTACCCCAAGGATCTATCAGCTCATGGGAGATGTTGAAAGAAAGGTTCATTAGCCAGTTCCGCATCCATGTAGAACAACCCAAGGATGCTTATTCTCTATCCAATGTTAAACAGAAATCCGGAGAGACACTGCAACAATATCTAACTCGGTTCAACGCCGCAGCGGCCGCAGTCCAAGATGCCGATGAGAAACTCACCCTAATGGCCCTCTGTAGCGGTGTACATCCAGATACCAAGTTCACAAGAAGACTAACTAAGGAAAAACCAGCTACTTTATCTGATTTCTTCCATGAAGCTGGAAAGTATATGAGACTTGAAGACGCCGCCACTGAGAGGCAGTCAGGGCAACAAGGTAAGACAACTTCGGACAAGATTCCCGCTGCAACCAAGGACATTCGAAGAAATGAATCTAGAGACAATGTTGGGGGCAAGAAGGTTGAAAAACGCCAATATCGACCAGGACCGAGATTTGACTCCTACACTCCTTTGAATGAAACCATCGAAAACATCTATCTAGCCACTCAGGGCGAACTCGGATACAAGCGCCCCCCGCACAAGAAAGAATCTAATAACGCCCTCAAGTCTGGAAAGTTCTGCCGCTTCCACGAATCCCACGGACATGACACCAATGAATGCCACCATCTCCGGGACTTGATCGAAGAACACATCAGAAGAAGAAGGCTGGAACGCTATGTGAGAGGTTAGAACAGGACTCCAACTCCTGCCAATGAGAACTCAAAGCAACCCCTCCCAGAAGTAGGCGGAGGGAATCGCAACACCAGTGGCTCTAGCCAAGAGAAGATAGTGGTCCATACCATCTCGGGAGGACCACACATCGCCGACAGAAGCTGGGCAGAGATGGAAAGATACGGCAAGTCACTTAGAAATGCTGAGGGCTATGTCAACTACATTATGGAAGAACGCCGCCTGAAACGGAAAGAGAGTGACGACATCGTATTCAGTAGGCGTGATTTAGAAGGAAGACAGTATCCGCATATGGATCCCATGGTCATCTCTGCCTGGTTCGGTCCAGCTAAAGTTTTCCGAATTCTAATAGACACAGGAAGCTCCGTAAATATCCTGTTCAAGCATGCTTTCGACAAAATGAAACTGTCAATGAAGGATGTGTCTCCCTGCAACAAACCCCTGCACGGTTTCACTGGAGATGCGAAAATGCCCCTCGGGCAACTTGACCTCTTCGTCGAAATAGGAAGTCATCCCCGCTCCGTTGTGCGAAAACAAACGTTCGTACTAATAGAAAACCACTCGGCCTACAACGCCTTCTTGGGAAGACCAGCCTTATCTGACTTCCAAATTGTCCTAGCCCCGTGGTGCCTAAAGATGAAATTCCCAACAGATAACGGAATAGGAGAAGTTGAAGGAGATCAAGACGCCGCTCGAGATTGCTATGTAACTGAACTTCGCAATAACCATAGAAAGAATAAAGGGAAAGATGCAGAGACTACTCTCTGCATGAAAAGCTTGGAAGCATAGCAACTAAAGAAAGCCCATCCTCTTCGATACACCAGCGATCCTTTCAATGAACTAGACCCCAGGGATAAGGAGGAGGAGGCTACCGCTAAGCCCGCAGAGGCCATGGAATTCATATCTGTAGACAAACATGATTCAAGCAGACTATTAAAAATAGGATCTCAGCTAAAAACAGAATTGAAGGATCAACTCATTGACTTTCTCCGCCACAACTTAGATGTATTTGCGTGGACACATGCCGATATGACAGGAATCTCCTCAGACATAGCATGCCACATGCTGAACATCGATCCCACCAGGGCACCGATAAAGCAGAAAAAGAGAAGCATGGGAGCAGAACGATCAGCGGCCCTCGACGAGGAAGTAAAGAACCTACTCGCTAATGACTTCATACGAGAAGCCATCTACCCCGAGTGGATAGCTAACCCGGTACTAGTAAAGAAAGCTAATGGGAAGTGGCGAACATGCATTGATTTCTCCAACTTAAATGACGCTTGCCCGAAAGACTGCTTCCCGCTCCCCCGAATCGATCAACTTGTGGACAGCACTGCCGGGCACGAACTTTTATCTTTTATGGATGCATACTCCGGATACAACCAGATTCCCATGCACGCTCCCGATCAAGACCACACTAGCTTCATCACTGACCGGGGGTTATATTGTTACAAAGTCATGCCTTTTGGACTCAAAAATGCCGGAGCCACCTATCAGCGCCTCGTCAACAAGATGTTCGCGGAATTAATAGGACGAACTATGGAAGTATATGTGGATGACATGTTGGTAAAGTCCAGGAAAGCCGACGATCATGTAAGCCACCTGAGCGAGATGTTTCAGGTACTTCGCCGATATGGAATGAAGCTGAATCCTCTAAAGTGCTCCTTCGGAGTGTCATCGGGAAAATTCTTAGGGTTCATTGTCCATTCCAGAGGAATTGAAGCAAACCCTGAACAAATCCGGGCTCTAAAAGAAATAAGGATACCTTCCACCCGAAAAGAAATGCAGAGCTTAAACGGAAAGGTAGCTGCCCTAAGCAGATTCATTTCCAAAGCAACTGACAAGTGCGTCCCTTTCTTCGAAGCTCTCAAGAAAGACAAAGGAAAGTTCGAATGGACCGATGAATGCTTAAAAGCCTTCCTTAACCTGATCGAACACCTCCAGAAACCACCAGTACTCTCAACTCCAAACGAAGGCGAAGAGCTATACCTATACCTCGCTGTATCATCTCATTCTCTAAGCGCTGCCCTGGTAAGAGAAGAAGACCGCACACAACTCCCGGTGTACTTTATAAGTAAGAGATTTACAGGGGCAGAAGCCAGATATCCTAAACTTGAGAAATTGGCATATTGTTTATTGATCGCGTCACGAAAACTACGACACTACTTCCAATCTCACTCCATCAGAGTTCTAACCGATCAGCCACTAAGACAGGTGCTCCATCGTCCCGACACTTCTGGACGACTCCTCAAATGGTGCATTGAACTAAGTTAGTATGACGTCACCTAGCATCCTCGCACTGCTATCAAGGGGCAAGCCCTGGCCGATTTCATTGCCGAATTCACCACCAACGAAGGCAAGGATCAGCTTGAAATAGCAAAAAACATCAAGTGGAACCTCTTTGTAGATGGAGCATCAAACGAACAAGGCTCGGGGGCAGGTATTGTAATAATCACCCCCAGGGGAAGAAAGCTGTACTATGCATTAAGGTTGGAATTCGCGGCCACTAACAACGATGCGGAGTATGAGGCAGTAATAGCGGGATTGGAGCTTGCCTTAGAAATTGGAGTCAATTCTTTATGTCTTCATAGTGATTCTCAACTTATCGTAAACCAAGTACTAGGAGAATTCCAGACACGAGGAGAACGACTCACAGCATATCTAAAGAAAACCAAACTGCTGCTCGACCAATTGGACCATTATCTAATCAAACACATTCCTCGAGAAGATAACCAAGAGGCCGATGAACTAGCAAAGCAAGCTAGTATGATGAATAGCACCATTTCCGGAGCACTAGCCATCTCAAGGCAGCTAGCCCCAAGTTTTGAACAAGTGAATCTGATAACTGCAATTGAAGAAGCAACTTGGATGACTCCTATCCGGAAATATTTGCAGGACGGCACACTACCAGACAAACGTGATGAAGTCAGGAGAATTTTGAGGAAAGCTCCCCACTACACAATACAAGAAGGCATCCTCTATCGGCGTGGCTTCTCTAGCCCCTTATTCAGATGCGTCGCTGGAAGGGAAGCCAAGGAAATCTTATTCAACATCCATCAAGGTAGTTGCGGAGATCACACTGGAGGGCAGACTCTGGCGAAGAAGATACTCCGATATGGATATTACTGGCCCACACTAAACAGAGACGCCTTAGACTTCGTCAAGAGATGCGACAGATGTCAGAAATTTGCCAAAATTCCTCGACTACCCACAAATGAGATTACTCAAATGACCAGCCCTTGGCCCTTTGCTGTATGGGGAATTGATTTAATTGGCGAACTGCCAACGGGCAGGGGCGGGGCCAAATATGCTATAGTGGCAGTCGATTATTTCACCAAATGGGTGGAAGCGGAACCCCTAAATAAAATATCTTCAGCAAAAGTTATCAACTTCTTGATCAAAAATATTCTGTGCAGGTACGGAGTACCACTCAAGATCATATCAGACAACGGACTCCAATTTGACAGCGAAGAATTCGCCGACTGGTGCCAAGGGCATGGAATTCATAAAAGCTTCTCATCAGTAGCTTATCCTCAGGCAAACGGACAAGTTGAAGCTGTCAACAAAATTCTCAAAACCCTAATCAAAAAGAAACTTGAAAAGTCAAAAGGCGCTTGGGTGGACGAACTTCCTACGACACTTTGGGCCTACCGCACATCTTTCAGAACATCAACGGGACATACTCCCTTCTCTTTGGCATACGGATCGGAGGCAATGCTCTCTGTTGAGACTATTGTTCCTTCCCATCGAAGGATCCACTACAATCCAGAAGAAAACGAAGAACTCCTCCTCATGTCTTTGGATCTGATTGAGGAAAGGAGAAACGATGCAGCCCTCAAAGTAGCAGCTCACAAGCAAAAGGTGGCAGCACTATACAACTCCAAAGTCAAACATCGCATCTTACAAGAAGGAGATCTTGTCCTCAGGCGAATCTTTCCGCGCCCCGGGGCACTGGACCCCATCTGGGACGGACCATATGTAATTCATAAAGACCTCCACAACGGAGCTTATATTTTGTCAACAGTGGACGGAGAGGTGTTCCAGAGGGCATGGAACATCCGACACCTCCGTCGATACTTTTCTTAACTTGTACTGCCCATATGAAGTGAATTAACAAAGAGAATCAGTGGACGTAGGCATTTTCATGCCGAACCACTTTAAAAATCTTGTCTCTTTTTAACTTGTTCCTTTATATCTTGGCTGCTTGTTAAGCTTTATCCTTTTCTGTTGAACAAAATCTTATGGCATCTCCACTCAAGACGCACCACGGCCTCATCTGGACAAGGCCTAACAGGTACGCTACGATTCTATGCACTCGCCAATGAGACTCTTTTGCTCCAGCATCCCTCTGCTGCGGGTTAACTCATTGCTCGCGCCTGCCCTCAAAGCCAACTGTAATGAGCCGATTATAAGTCATCATAAAGGCCGACTATAGCCGATGGCAGCTCATTACGGCGTTCGGCTCGCCGGCAACTGTGAACCTACTTTAAGCCCCAACATAAGGTGTGGCCAGCCAGGAGTAGTTCACGGCCAACGGCACCCACGCTAGCCGGCCACGGTAAATCGAATAATACCCACGATTACGGACCATAATGGTTCGAGTAGTTACCGTGCGCGATCTCGGCTCCGATGTGTCTTAAGTGCGGCTGTGGTAAAAAAGAAAACTCCCCGCGGAGGCGTAAGATGGGTGACAAATGTCTCCAAGACCCACAGCTAGGGAAAGTGACTACAAAACCCGTTTGCCACGAACTTAAGCACATCGACGGCCTTCCGTGACTGGAAGTTTTACTTTTTCTATATTTCCATTTCATTTAAATACTTTTCTCCTATCCTGTATAACAAACTCTAAAGTACAGGAAACCGAATAGGGAGCGTTCACTCATGAGAATCTAAGCCCGCGTACTGGGTGGCAAGGTACTCAGATATATTCATGATCAGTTACACAAGATGCTCAAAACTACCGCCTGCAAATAAAACATGAAGGGCGGTACTCTCTTCTCTTATACATAGATGCATAACTATAGCTTATTCATATGTCACACCAACATTGCAAAACATGAAATTATATTTCAAGCAAAGCTTTAACATCAAACACAACTAAAATCACAGGCATATACATGGTTATACTTCTCACGCAGCACATCAAAATGACAACAACGTTTAAACATAACAAAATCAGCTTATATTATGAAATCACACCAAGTTATTCTCTGCAAATAATATTATTACAGTCATATCAATGTTTTGGACTAACATAAACAACAGTAAAAAAGAAATAAAAAGCGGCCGAATCCGGACGAGTAACCAGCTGCGTCCACACTCCATCACCGACTTCCCAAACCTATTTGGCCGCAGGGCCGGAACCCCCAGCATGTTGATCGGAAGTTCCACCTGTCCAATTCATAAGAGGAATCCATTAAGCAAACGACAAACAAGTCATGGAAACCCAGAAAGAAAAGGAAAAGAGAAGAATAGCTCACCAGCGTCCGCCGCTTGATCCTCATCCTCCAGTTGCATACCCGCTTCCTCCGCAGCGAGCAACCGCATCCCCTCCTTCACCGCCACTTGCTCCTCTTTCGAGAACTGAGCAGTGACCACATCCAGACTAAAAGCCACTCCACCTTCCTTACCCGCATCGACCCTGGCCTCCTCTAAAGCCCGGAGATATATCTTGGCCATGACCTGGGGATAGTCATCCATCCAAGACAAGCTGCCCTCCTTCCAAGTGCGGAAGTACATGTCCTGCAGCATCTCGTCCATCATCCCCTCATTCTCCTCGAACTCCCTCACCCTGGCCTCGGAAGCCTGCAACTTGGCGACAGCGGCATCCCTCTTTGATCGGTATCTCGAGCAGTCAGCCTGGAGAGACCTCCTCATCTCCTCCATCTCCTCCTTTAACTTAACTTGAGCCATCTCCGCGGCCTCAAGCCTCCCAGACAACTCCTCTACCTGCTCGAGATCCGCATTCCGAACCTCATCCACTGTCGCAATGGCCATGTCGATCCGCTCCTTACAGGCGGCCTCCATCTTCAGTAATTCCGCCCTACTAGCCTTTTCCATGGTCTCTTTCAGACGCCTGGAGGCTTCCTCATGCCGAGAAATCTGAACGGCTTGACCGGCAAGCTGTTCGGCCTGATCAGCAACCTTCAGCCGTAACCGAATATTAGCACTTCCAATCTCCTCCCCAGCCTTGACCAATTGAGCATGATACTTCATTAACTTCTTGGTCTCCTCAGCCACCCGATCAATATTAGCCTTGGCCTCGTCTCCCATGGTAACTACCCGAGTGGTAAGCAGATCAAGATCTAGAGACTTAGCCTCGTCTAACACTCGTACCATGGGGTTGCGGGGAAGGAGGTGTTCACCCGTGGCCTCATCAAATGAAATATCCCGAGAGCTTGGATCTAAATCAGGATGACCGGCAAAGGGGTCACGGGGCACGTCAGGACGCCTTATGCGGATAACTGTAGGATTCTTGGAAGGAGGTGGAGGGGGGATAAACTCCGTACTCTCCTCCGTGGCATCACGAGGAGGCTGAACAGGAAGCTGCGGACCAGGGGAAGGCTCAAATAAAGAACGACTCCTCTTCTTTTTCTGAATGCCCTCTTCGATGACCCCAAGAAGAGGACGGTATTTGACCACGTCCCCAGTACGACCAGTGGGAGGCTTCGCAGAAGCTCTCATCAACTTGAATTGTTCGAGGCGGTGTCGAACGTCTGACGTTGTAACCACCTGGCCTGCCCCTGAAATAAAGAACAAGTGTTACGAACATACAATGGTCCACAATTCAGGAAACATGTTAAGTAAAAAGAAAGAAAAGTGTGAAGGCACGTCTATTATACAAACCCTGCGGAGGAGTGGGGTACTGCAATAAGTCCTGAATCTCATTCCAGGACGGAAGTGAACCACAAAATATTTCTAAGTCCTTATCGAAAATGGAATCGACAGAGGACAAAAGTTCACCTTGCACCGCCGAAGTTACCCTAGCCGAGGAGCCTTTAGGGGATGGATCGGCACCAGCCACAGCCTTGCCCGCCTCCTTTGCCTTTTCCACTTTCGATTCTTCCTCCGATTCCCCGAAGGCCTGACGAAGGGCCTCATCCAGTTCAGAATCTTTCCCAGAGGTTAAGGCACCAACATCACCATCACCATCTCCATCGCCATCTCCTCCGCCTTCTGACTCTCCTCCCACATCGCCTCCTTCGCCCTCTTCCACACCTTCCTCCTCCGGAATGATCGGGCAAGTACTAGGAGAGGGACCCTCCGATTCTTTAAGTATCTTGCCCCCCGCAACGGGATGCTGTGCGAAGGGTTTTCTCTTTCCACTCTTCACCGTGACCCCCTCCTTAGCTTTGGCAGCCTTCTCCTCGGCCGTGTCCCTCTGCTTAACCACGGACTGGTGCGGCAGGATCAAATTGTACTCCAGGAGGGTAGCGTTCCTGATCAGATGGCGGCTGACCTGTCCCTCTCGGAGATAGCCTTAACTTCTGCTGCCATATGGACTAGGCGATCGCTCTCCACCACCGCAAAACCACCTGTCGCTGACAAACAACAGAAGCACATAAGGAAAGGAATTGCAATCAAGACAGGAATTACGAATAAAGAGTTAACTTACATCCGGAAGTGAAGCGACGAATGGAGACAGAATCGTCCCTCACAAAGAACCACTCCTTCTTGAACATGCTGTACTTTGAGTATAGGTCCAGGACCGGCTTGAAGGAGATGGCCGACTCTAAGCTAATGTAGGGGGACCCCTTCCTATAGACCCTCAGATTATATAGATACCGGATTTCCCGGTTGGATGGAGAACGCCCGTACCTCTTCTGGAAGATAGAATATAAGCACACCAAGATGGCATACGAGTTGGGCTGCAGCTGGAAAGGCGCCACCTTTAGATATGTAAGGAAGCTAACAACCCAGGCGTTGATAGGGGGAATGGCCCCGCACATGCAATGGTACCAGCTGTAGGCGAAATACCCTTCGGGAGGGTCGTATGGCATCACCCCGACTCCCGGAAGCAACATAAGCGCCCTATCTATCCCGAAAGAACGGGATATAGCATCAAGCTGCTCCTCTTTAGAGAACTAGGGAAGCAGTCGGGAGGGGAGACCAGGAGCTCCTGGGGTCCATACCCCTCCACCAGCGATCTCGAAGCAGTTCCATGCTCCCCGGACCCCGATTGGGCTGGGGGCACAGAGGAAGGCTCGCCTCCATCCTTGGATTTCCGTCTGTCTGATCGTGTTTCCGCCTTGCGAGACATTTATCTGCATACACAAAAGTGAAAAGACAGGTTGTTAGAACAAGGAGTACGGAGATGTAAGCAAAAAAGAATGCATAAGTCCGGAATTCTGCTAAAATATCAAGTTCATTCGGCAGTGCAAGTGAGTTCATTCGGCAAGGAGATAATAGGTTCATTCGGCACTAAGAGTCATTCGGTATACATGTCATTCGGCACTAAGAGTCATTCGGTATACATGTCATTCGGCACTAAGAGTCATTCGGTATACATCCATTCGGCACTAAGGCCTAAGGCCCATTCGGTAAAACGAGGACCTTCGTACGTATTCGGCAAATTAGGCCCATTCGGTAGTGAGTCCATTCGGCAATAAGTGTATACCTGATTCGGTAGGCAAGTTGGTTCGGCACGAAGTGGTTCGGCTTTCGTTTGATTTGGCAAGAGTGTTGGCTCGGTATAGTGTTGGTTCGGCACTTGTGATTCGGTGAAGAAAACCTAAGGGGGTATAGCCCCTATATATAGACTGGAGGAACACCACCGGACCAGATGGTTCGGCATACCGGACCAACCATATGCCGAATGAAAACATCCATCCGGACCAACCAAACACCAAATGACGTTGCCTCCACCAGCAAAAGTCAGAAGCAGGGGGCATGCAAGGCACCGCATTCAGATAAGTACCGAACTCTAGAACCGACTGATGAAATAAAAATTATAATAACGATGAATGAGTAGTAAATCTCCCACCAACACGGGTTAACCATTTACACGTGTACGCGACCACGAACGGTCCATAGGCACGCTCTGAATGGCTATTAACCCTATCGTCGTGAGAATTTGCACTTTGACATTCCTTTTTAAGCTCATCGATTAAATGGATATTTGATTCTGATAATTAGGAAATGGCTAAGCCACTTACACATGTACAGGGTCGCGAACGATCCTTAGGCATGCTCTGAGCTGGCGATAAACCACCTTAGCAAACGATCCAGGGGCCCACTCTAACGTGAACCTGGCATCGATAATACTAAGCCCCCTCGGGGCACACTCTCTCGTCCCGAACGACACAGTTTACTTCATCTCGAATATGTCAATCCCGAACGATCGTTACATGAAATCACACTAAAACTGTAAATTCCTTTGCAGGACATCAACAGGATACGAACATCCAGCCCATGACGTTACAAGACAAGCCTTCCTACCACAGAGAAACAAAGCGCGACACATGCAAGCACGTGCCCCACTTTGGGGGGCAAATGTTGGGCGAATTTTCACCCAGAAGACCTCAAGACCAAGAAGTGTCAGTTTCACCCGGGTTTGCGACCTCCATTCCATCAGCTCCTATGTCCATTCGGCAATTCAAAGGAACAAGTTCCATTCGGCAGTGAAGGTCCATCCGGAGTACATGTTCATTCGGCTATGCAAGCCTACGAGTTCATTCGGCACTAAGGTCACATGTTCATCCGGCACTAAGGTCACATGCTCATTCGGTAGCCAACAGCCTCCTTCTCTCTACCGGTCCACCATCCTTCACACCCCTATGCCGGACCAGAAGGCCTACCGGACCATCTCCACAGCCGGTCCATACAAGCACCGAGCCAACCACATACCTCACCACCGAATGAACCTCCATCCCGCTCCATCACCGGTCCAAGCTCCATACCGAATGGAGGCTCGCCGAACCAGAATTGCCAATCCAAGTTGCTTCAGCCCGGGCCCACCAGCAGCTATACACATCCAAGACCCCTGCCCCCTGCCTCACTCTATAAATAGAGGGGCAGGGGTACAACAATGGCAGACAAGTTTGAGAGCTCAAGCACGGAAGGAACTTTCAAACTACTTTCATACACTTGTACACCAAGCATTGTACTTGTAATCTGAAAAAAGAAGATAATAACATATAAAGTGGACGTAGGCACGTTCTGGCCGAACCACTATAAATCTGCGTGTCTTTTACATTTCAGCCCCTTGCCTTTTTTCATATTTACATAACTCATCTAAATCATTAAGAATCACATAAAATCAACTAAATCACTCGACTTGGAGGTGTTTGCCCATTTTTTGTGCAAACAACCCATATATCAAAATAGATGTTTTAAAATATTTTAAACGCAATGGAATAGGTTTCATGTCCAAATTTCATCGTATGCAGAAGTTATGCTGAAAACAATATTTTCCAAATTGATTTCAATTGATTTCAATTGCATAAATTTCAAGGCATTTCGAGTCTGTACGATCAAACGACAAGTCCGATCGCTACGAAACTTGAAACACTATTATAATTCACCGTTACGGATCCGATGAAACTTGTTTCGTCGAAATCCGAGTCAGTGGCCAAAATGGCTATTTTTCCATTAATTACATAAATTTAAAATAAATTAATTAAATCAAATTTCGCGTTAAAATCTAAAATTTGAAATCTTTATCACTTTATAATTCTCAAACATTTACAATGTTTTAAACAATTTAAAGGTCAATTTAAAGTTGATTAACTTCCCATTTTAGTGTTAAATTTCATTTTTATTAAATTTAGAAATTATCAATTAAGTTTCCAAAAATTTCATTGAATTAAATCTTCATACTTATTATTCAATCCATTATAGCCAAATGGATGAAATTAACATACATAAATATTTTTCAATTTCAACTAAATTTTCAATTAACGTAAGATTAAATGTTTAATTTTTAATTAATTGCGAAAACTCAGTTACCTTAACTCTTTATATGCATATAAATAAACAAATCTTGATTTACAATCTTTTCATTCACCCATAGTCATATTATAAATGGAATTTACATTATCTTCGATTATTAATTACCATCAGTTAAGATCTTAACATTTGTTCCATAAATTTATTTGCCTTGAATTATTTACCGTATTTATCTAATTCCAATTTCATAATCACATTCAATCCATTAATTGGTATTGTATTGACATTTAACTTATTAGCTTATGTCAACACTATTGTCATTAATTGCAAATGGATTACCAAATTTAGTCACTACCCTAAATAACTAACGTAAATTTCTCTCCATTAATTCCACTGATTTAACTTTCATTCAATTAATTAATGATTCCCTCGGTTAGCAATAACGTAACATTTTCTTTATTTGTATTGCAAATAATTCAAAATTCAATTCCTAATTCTTAATATCCTCTGAATTACAACTTCCAAACATGGTATTAATCATCATTTATGTACCTCTAATTTTTTTAATTTACATTAACATAATAAATAAATTACCTTTAATGAAATCCATCCCCCAATTTATTATATGCAATAAATTTTGACCTTACAGCAGTTTCAATTAATTATTTATATTTATTGCGATTGAATACCAAAATTTATTTAACACATCAAATAAATGAACAATCTATATTCATTGTCGCCTATTTTCCTTTAAATTCAGTTATAAGTTTGTACTTACCAACCAGGTTATAATAACACTAATTTTTTAATTCCGCTGCTATATATGATATATTTGCATCACATACTTGAATTTTTCAATTTCATCTTAATTCCAATTCACGGTAGTATAATTTCTTACTATCAACCCATTATAATTTGCATACCAATTAATTAGTTTCAACTAAATAGATTGATTCAATTCAACTCTTTTATTAAGTCTATATAAATCAATATACTATTTCATTGGTAAATGTTTATTTCAATTATTCCTTTATTACTTACAAATCTTATTTCATTCATGAATGCCATCATTTATCAATTATTACATAATTTCATTAATTTACATCCAGTTACAACTAAATTAATACACTGATTTCATTTGTAAATTAAATGCTTACAATTTATAAGCTTTCATTCCAAACAATATTTCAATTTCTACCGGACATTGGTTTAATTCAGATTACTATTTAATATTATTAATTCATTAACTAAATTCACTACTTACCTTTGTTCTCTTATATGCAACTCTTAGCCTAGTATAACAATTTACATCACTTCAATTTATTCGTCATTTTGTTTCAACTGTAAATATTTAGCCTTATATTCCCATGGTTTCACTTCATTCTAAGCATTTGCTTCATTATTAATTATAAAATCTTTATTTCTTTTAAATTAAATTTACGTAAATCTTATTAAAATGACAAATTTAATTAACGAAAATTACGGGTCGTTACAGTAGTCTTAATGAGGAAGAAGGGAAACAAAATGAAGAAGATCTTTTTTCTGAACCCCCATATACTGTATTTATAGGCAAATCCCGAGTTACTGGGTTTCCTGAGTAGTCCGGGCCCATTAGGACCATAGCCGAGCCAACATCCTTCATCATGGTACGAGCGACTTCCTGTAGCGACTTCCTGTAGCGACTTCCTAACGAACGACTTCCTGTGGCGACTTCCTGCAACGTCTTCCTGTAGCGACTTCCTGTGGAGACTTCCTATAGCGACTTCCAGCAGCGACTTCCTGTGACTTCCAGTAGTGACTTCCTGCCGAGCGACTTCCTATAGCGACTTCCTAGAGCGACTTCCTGCTGAGCGACTTCTTGTAGCGACTTCCTGCCGAGCGACTTCCTGCAGCGACTTCCTGCCGAGCGACTTTCTGCAGCGACTTCCTGCCGAGCGACTTCCTGTAGCGACTTCCTGTAGCAACTTCCTGTCGAGCGACTTCCTGCCGACCGACTTCCACGTCGACCGACTTCCAAGCCAACCGACTTCCATGCCGACCGACTTCCATGTTGAACGAAGTTCCTCGCCGACCGACTTCCTGTAGCGACTTCCTGCCGAGCGACTTCCTGTCGAGCGACTTCCTGTCGAGCGACTTCCTGCCGAGCGACTTTCTGTAGCGACTTCCTGCCGAGCGACTTCCTGTAGCGACTTCCTGTCGAGCGACTTCCTGCCGACCAACTTCCACGCCGACCGATTTCCAAGCCGATCGACTTCCATGTCGACCGACTTCTATGTCGAACGAAGTTCCTCGCCGACCGACTTCCAAGCCGACCAATTTCCAAGCCGACCGACTTCCACGCCTACCGACTTCCACGTTGACCGACTTCCAAAACGTGCTACGTTACCTATCCATTCAGTCGACTCAAACCTACCGCATTCCATACTCGATAACTGAGAAATCGACTTATTTAAATCCGTCTGCCTACAGCCTTGCCAAAAGGCGGGATAACACTTTGCCCCCCAAAACATGCCTTTTGGCAAAAGGCATGTTTTGAATGGCTTGGAATCCAATATGGTGAGTCCCTATTTTATTAATAACTATAGTATACTTGATCAAGTTCGTGGCTGTTCGAAACCGAATCGCTATTCATTTCCACTTGTGGAAGTCAGGAATTAAATTCTGCAGCCTCTCCGGACTATCAATGGTCACTTCGGACCTTTGCCAAGTCCATTCCAAAACTCAACGGTCGAATAGAAAGATCATGTTGCGCTCCGACATTGCTTTCTATCCATTGCACTCTGACCCCAACGAGGGCATATAGCGATATCTTGGTCATCCTAGACCGATCATAGCCTCTTTGGGCTCTCACTGGATCCCATCATGTCACTCTCCGGTAAAGGGGAAACAACGTTGAGTGAGCCAATCCTGTCGCTCTCCGGCGAAGCAGCGTCACTCCCTACACTCCGGTTCAGTGTCCCTGAACGTTAAGCGATGCCCTGGTCCTCCTGGACCTATAACAGCCTCTCTGGGCTCTTATTGGATCCCATCCTGTCACTCTTTGGTGAAGGGGAAACAGCGTTGAGTGAGTCAATCTTGTCGCTCTCCAACGAAGCAGCATCACTCCCTGCACTCCGTTTCAGTGTCCCTGAACGTTAAGCGATGTCATGGCCTAAATTCTAGGCCGATTACAACCACTCCGGGCTCTTATCGAACCCCGGTCCAATCACTCTCTGGTGAATGGGGAACGATGTTAAGTGATTTGATCCTGTCGCTCTCTGACGAAGCAACTCACTTCTTGCACTCCAAACCCTGTTTCTCCGGGTGGGTCATAAAGCGATTAATTTCAAATCGACTTCCAATATTCATCCTTTAACTCTCCGATCCAAGGTTAATTTCATGAAATTCAAGTTCATTTATTAAATTAAAAGTCTAAATGTTCAACTACAAACAAAGGAAAAATCTAGGTACTGCCACTCTGGGCAGAGCAGTCTATTACTATCTTAGAGCATGCTTGGGGATCTCTCCGGTTCCCTCACATGTGTAAGTGGAATACTTTTTTATTTTGAAATCAAAACCTAAGAATTTTATGTAATCGACCAAAGTTCAAGTCTTGAACTTGGCCTATGCCATCATGATCGATTGATGACGAGTCGTGATCCCAATACAGGACTAGTTCTGTTGGGTGTAGGCGGTAGTTGCTCAGGTCCTACGGCCGTTGTCTGATTTCTCATGTACTGTGGCAATATACCATTTATAACATGCTCTTCCACCTCATCCTTCAAATGGCGGCATTCATCAGTAGCATGTCCTTCCATTTCATGGAATAGGCAATACTTTCCACTTCTAAGTTCACATTCTGTGGGATCTCTCCTGGGTGGTTTCTGATAGGGGAGGTGCCCCCGAGTTTCCGTGTAAATCCGTTACAGGTTTGCCGTCTGGTCAGCGTATTGTTTGAATCTGGGTTCTCGGAATTTCTTCTGTATGTCAGGACCATCGTATCTGTCATCCTGCTTCCACTTTCCTTTTTCTATTCCACTCTGTTCCTTGGAGGTTTCTTCGCCTTACACGACGTTTATTTCTCGTCTTTCAGCTCGTGAATCCTCTAGCCAAATGAACCTTTTAGCTTCATGATAGAATTCTCCAAGGTCTTATGGTGGATCTCTTGCCAAAGAATCCTTAAACTATGTGCCTTCTGCAACCCCTGCTACCGCCGTCATCAAAATCATCGATGGATCTGGACGATCTACTGAAGCCACCGTTGCATTGAATCGCGATAGAAAATCTCTTATGGACTTTCCGGTCCTCTGCTTCATTGAAGCTGAGGTCATCACACTTTTGGGTCGCATCACGTGGACCCTAAACTATCTCATGAAGCATTCCACTAGCTCACCCCATCTTCTGATTGATCCATTCTCTAGCTGCCTGAACCAAAGCGCAGCCAAGTCTATTAGATATAGAGGGAAGCATCGTGCCATCACTTCCTCGGACGCCCCTAGAACTTTCATATGCCTGATATATCTGGTAATATGCATGGTTGGGTCTGATTTCTCATCATAAGGATCCAACGCGGGTACTTTAAACTTTGGAGGATTCCTTGCATTTCTAATATTCGAAGTGAACGGACTCCGACTCACTTCCTCTAAGCCTTCGCTTGACAGTCCTCCTCTCATAACCCTTCTTATTAATCCATCCATCTGCTCGTCTCCATCAGGGGGTAGTCCTCTGTTTGCATCTCTACCTTGCCCCCCATGTCCTAGGGGGTACTCCGGGTAGTACTCTTCATATTGGTCATTTACGTTCACGTTAGTCCCTGCTTGCTGAGCTTCATTCACCGCTCTTCCAGTATCCAATCCTGGAGGTCTGCTCCCGAGCCTTTGATGATTTCCTTCAATCCCTCCAGTCTGGTTCTGGTGTTGACCTCCAGAAACTTCTACAGCTTTGGTTCCTTGTTCTACAATGCCAGCAGGCGTGGTTGGTCCATTCCCTTGACTTTGTGCTCCAACATGTCCAACCTGTTGAAGCAAGTTCTGTATCATGTCTTCCTGCATTTTCAGCATCGTCTCCATCTCATTCCTAGTGATGTAGATGGATGCTTGGCCTGCTCCAGCTCCAGAGGAGGCCTCTTGATTTCCCTCCTGATTGCTTCTTTCTATCACTTGCTGCCTTGTTGATGGCCTAGCCATTGCTTTCTAGAATCCAAGTTCCTAGCTCCAAAATCCCCGAGTGCTTGCATTCTCAGTGAAAGCACCAAAATGTTAGCGCCAAAATTGGTCACTGATGTGAGAAATGCGGATTACGGATCTTAAGGCTAAGATTAACACTAGAGGGGGGTGAATAGTGTTAATAAAGAATTACTAAATCTTTTTCAATTTATGTTAATTTAGACACAAAAGTATGCAATATATAGACATAGATATGATCACAGAAACAATCGCAGATGCAGAAATAAAATAAAAGCAGTAAAGGAAAGAACACACCGGATTTTATATTGGTTCGGAGTTACTCTACATCCAGTCCCGCAACACAAGTATGGATTTCCTTTCAAAAGCAATCGTACAATTACACCCTCGGTTTCAAAGCTACGAGGTACACCCTCCAGAATTTCGATCCTCTGGGAAGAGATACTTGATTTCCGGGCCACAAGTTTACACAATTGATTTACCAAGGCAACAATCGCACCTTTTCCCTTTTGATTGATTTCCAAGGCAAATCATACCTTTTCTCGCTTAATAGATTACAAAGAAGTCTATAATTCTGAATAGCACTGAGAATCTTGTAGAGAGTGATAGAGAATCAAACTAGAATTAATCGAGTATGATTCAATGTTGATTTCGGCAGAGTAATGATAAGAATATGTATTCAGAAATGAGGAAGAAGAGGAGGAGAGAAAACCAGAAAATTATGATTGAAAATTCGTTGAAACTGACCCCTATTTATAGAAGAACAACGACCATGATCATTAATGAAGAGTTATGGCGAATAGACACTTTTTTTGAAATTTGAATTTTTGAATCAAACTGTCACCATGTCGACATGGTCATGCTAGGCATGTCGACATCCCAAAGGATTTTTTGGTGTTTTTGATTTTCTTTGAAAATAACCTTTATCTTATATAAAAACCATTTTAAACTTTATAAATATACTTGACTATAGTTAAAATTCATAAGTAAATATAAAGAATAATATATATAGATTTTAACTATAATTTTATATTTAAATCTAAGTATAAATATTTAAAAGTTAAATATATTATTTAAAAATATAGTTTAAAATCAGGAGTAATTTGACTTTGAAAATAAAGATGTTTTTGATGCTAAAATTATTTAAAATGAGGATCGAGGGTTTTGAATCTTTTAAAAGGAAAGTTTTGAAATCATTTTGAAAATAGGATATAATTTTGAAAAATCATTTTGAATAAAAAGTTAACAGATACAAAAAATGTTCCACCAGATTTTTCGTAGGTTCCATCCTGCTTAGGGTTCCATCCCATTAACAGGCTCGAAGTGGATTCCATTCCACAAATAAATTGGATTTTAAGATGCCAGTGCTTTTCTATGAGTTTTAAAAAAAATTCCTAAAAAATACTTAACCTTGAAATCTTGAACTCTTGATAATCTTGATGCTCATGAGTCTTCTATCTCGATATCTTGAATCTCTATACTGTATAGTCTTCATTCTTGGTACCTACATGGTTAAATCCTGCATATACATATATATCTAAACTTATAATGTCATTATTTATATTTTATAATCTATTCTAAGGTTGTTGTCATCAAAACCATCATCTCACGGACTAACAATCTCCCCCTTTTTGATGATGACAACCTTTGTTTATAAAATATTATTTTTATCCTAATAACTCCCCCTAAAACTAATAACCCCCCCTTAATTTATGCCTAACTACCCTATTTTATATTTCTCCCCCTTTGTCATCAAAAAAACTCATTCCAAACTATATAACTCCACCTAAAACTAACACTCTATGACATGTGATTATATGATAGTGTTATCACAAGTAGTCAACACTTAACCCTAAAAACTAAAATTTAATCCTAAAGTACTACCTATCCTAACTAAGAATCTATTATAATACTTATAATAGTTAGAAAAATATAAGAACATAAATTATTTATTAAGTATATTTCAACACACTCATCAAAACCAATCGTGTCAGACAAGTCAAACAAATCAATCAAGTCAAACAAGTCAATCAAGTCAAACAAAACATACCAAACAAATCAAAAAACTAACAATCCTATATTATAGAACAATACTACAAACTCCTGCTAAATAAAATACACTCGTTATGTATACATGTATGCAATATGTAGTTTGTAATGCAGTATGAAATGTATGACATATGCAATGTAGCATGAGATAATATGCAGAATGAAGTGCAACTTGTGATGCAAATAATTATGATATGCATTGTAATTTATGATGTAATATGCAATAAAATGAGATATGAAATAGGATGCATAATTATATGTAACATGAAACAAAATGATAATGAAGTAAAATAATAATATGCAGAATGATATGATGATATATACACTACGGTAAGTGACATCCAGATTATAAGATAAACATGAGTAATAAGTAATATCTAATTGACAAGTATATATATATATATATATATATATATATATCTGTGTGTGTTAATATATGTATGTATACATATATCAAACTATTTATTATACTTCAATCACACAAAGGTAAAACTCACCAATTACTAGACTTAAGTTAAGGAAACTAATGAATGTGACTGAAAGAGTTGTATAGATAGAGTTTGAAGGTAATACATGATATTAAAACTGTAACATAATTGTGAAAGATAGTAATCAAACTTAATATTAAAATCAAATGCTAAGGAATAAGGACTTATACTATATATGATTAAATATGGTTTTTATAAAGATTAATATCCACCTTATTTAATTCCCCTTTTTTTTAAAAAAAATTGTTGTTGGTTTAAATATTTAGAAACATGTTTAAACATCTTTTAAATTTACAAAATATCATAATGAAATAAAATAATAAAGATTGAAAAGGTAAAATAAACATGTGTTATATTAAGGCCTCTTACTTTAAAAAATTTAATTAATTACTAAAAAATTTAAACATGAAATTAAATTTATTAATATAAGTTAGAAAATAATTTCTAAAAAGAATAGAGAAAAATACTTAATTTAAATATTATTTTTACATAATTTAAAGTCTGAAACAGAAAAGACAGCATTTACAAAATGCTATAAAAAGTTTTTGCAATAAAATATATTCGAAACTTTATAAATCTAAAACTGTAGCTTTTACCAAATGTTGTGTAAAGTTTATGAAACTCTACAGCGTTTCAAAGCATAGAAATGCTATAACAACGAATTTGCAGTATGTACAAAATATTACAGAAGAAAATAAGCATTTTAGAAATGCTATCTAAAATTCTGGTCATGTGATGTGGTGCAATCTTATTAATTGAAGAAATATATAAATAGAACCTTATTCTAACATTATAAATTCATTCTATTAATTTCTTAAAGATATAAAATTAGTATCTTAAAAGAAATAGAGTACGAGAAGTAAAAATAACATTAGAAAAGTTGAAATCATGAATGAGGGTATGCTTTTCTACTTAGTATAGATGTAATAAATTAGTTGTAGATTTTATTTGAAAGAAAACACATTTTAAAAGACTTTTAAAAAAAATTAGACTTATATATCGATATTTATACTATGGTTCGTCGATATATGGACCAAAATATCAAAACTTTTAAAAGAGATAAATTTCTATGCCTAACTGAATGCATAAATATATATATTCCTAAATGCAACAATAAAGATGAAATAATAGTAAAGCATACCAATTTTTGCACTCCATATTTCTAACTTTGTTGTTCTTCCATTTTCGTGATCCACACCTTTATATCTTTCAGAATTTAACGATGAGGTATGTTCTATTGCGACGGGCTCGTTTTTCTGATCAGCGTAGTATATTCATTTGCTGAATTTGAATACCGTATGATAAAGATACAGATGATTTAGTAGATCGACCAACTTGGCGTCAAAATTTTGAATTCGAATTTTGAATGAATAAACACTTCAACCACTATAAATAGGCCCAACGGTCACCACTTTTCATAAAGATTCCTCTTTTTCTTCTTCCCGTTTTTCTATATACTATCAAACTTCTAGAGAGCATATCTCCTTCGTTTCTTAACGGAATTAGATGAAACCAGCGGCAAATCGAAGAGAAAGGCAAGGACTACGATCTCTAATAGTTTGGTGTCGAATTTGAATGGTATTGTGATGCAACAGACCGAACAGTAGATGAAATGTAGAAGATCCCATACACAGTTTTTCAGCTTTGGAAAGCCAACTTCAAACACTCATATCTCACTCGATTTTGGTTGGAATTTGATGATCCACCCATCAAAATGACCGCGAGAACAAGAATTACAATCTTGAAAAGGAGTGGAAACAAAATACTCAAATTTCTAGATGCAATTTGAAGAATACCTTTGATAGTTTCGCCTTCTTTATTCTTTGTTCACCAAAACTTCATTTGACCATAACTTGGTCATTTCTTGACGGATTCACACGAAACCAGTGGCATTGCGAAGCAGATAAAGAGAAGTACAATATCAAATCAAGTTGTAGATGAGAACCAAAAGTTTTATATTGATCTGGTACCCATTTCTTTGTCGATTTCCAATATATATCCACTTGTTCTTCTTGATCGATGAATGATTATCTGATATCTTTTAACCAACAGTCATTAGACATAATTCTTCTCCTGCAAAACAACATAACCTTTTAAAGAATCAAGTGACTTTTCAAAATAACTAAATATAGTTTTAAACAAAAATATCATGATGATTTTATGACATATTCATATGAAAATAGTGTTAATAAAATCCCTAAAAATAGCCATTTTAAAAACTTTTTCAAAATTAATCACTACACCACAAAAGGCTTTTAACAGCGTTTGATAAATGCTGTAATATGATACAACAGCGTTATTAGAAACGCTGTATAACGACATGCTGTCGTATATACATAACTTACAACAGCGTTTCTATAAACGCTGTTGAAACATCTCTGTGACAGCGTTTATTACGAGCTGTCAATAATTTTTTCAACAGCGTTTATAACGTGCTGTATTATGTTTTCTAAACGCTGTTATTGAATCATCAACAATTTCGACAACATGTTTAAAACGCTGTTATTGAATCATCAACTTTTTCGACAACATGTAAAAAACGCTGTTATTGACAATTTCAAGATAATTACAGCACGAATTAAACGCTGTTGTTTCTTCATTGACAGCATTAATCAAACGCTGTCTTCTATTTATATAACAGCTTTAATATTCCACTCTATTTTTGAATATTCCAGAATTATATTTTGAGTATATTGAAGCAACTAGCATATATAACATGTTCTAATAACTATTAATTAGATACATAAACGTTTACATGATATATACGTTCAATATATTACAATTACAAATATATACATTCAGTATAACAATCCTTCAAACATATCACCTTCAACTGTTCGCATATAAGCATATCAGACAATGCATATCCGACAACACATATCACCTTCAACTGCACATAACTTGAAATAAGTACATACAACAGACACACTAATACTCTTACAAAACTGAAATGTTCATGTGAATTACCCAAGGCATCAGATAAGTTCATATCAGCTACATCATGAAGCATTGACTGGCGATTATGTAAATGTTGTATGGCGTCTGGAGGATCAAGGACGGTCACTTCTGGATGTCTTTCCTGATAATCCTTCAATGTTAGAAGTAATAAAGCCATAAGTATATGCATTATTGTAAGCTTTCATATAGGTACAAACAATATAGATGCTAAAAAAATAGTTGATTTGATTATGGTAATTTACTGAACCATTGAACTTGTACTTCTTCACGAAATCCAACTCATTGTTAAAATAAAGTGAATACGATAATGAACAAGACTTGTTGTTGTTGGTGGGGGGTGTGTGTGTCCGTCATTTTGAATTAACACAGCAATTAAATAACATGCATAAAACGGTGCCATAATAATCAAACCAAGCAACCAAGTGAAAATATTTAAGGATTTTTGTAAGACTTGGATAAATGTCAAAAGATAGATAGTTCCTGCCGACACTGTTGATTTCGATTCCTATGGTTACCTCGACGGAAGCAAACTAGTGATTGTGGCAGCTAATCCATCATGACAGCAGCTCGATTAACTATTGCGATACTTTATTCAAACACCGTGGCACCTTATATCAAGTGTTGCATAAGCTTTCAATCAAAATTTGCAGTAATCAAAATATCTGTACGTATCCATATCTCCACTGCACCAACCAAACTTCCCCGAACCACTCCTTCTCCTCACTGACTATCAACACACAATACTGCATCTCCCATTACAACTGCTGTCACATAACCACATCACCGACAATCATCTACCACTCTATTGCAATCTGCCATCCACTACCGTCACACCACTACACTCACCCACCTGAAACCAGCCTACTTCACATCAAATACACCAAATACTATGTCAATCTGCAAAACAATGAAGGACATATAATCCAGCTTGCTTAGCTAGCTTAATAAATCTCACCAAATCATATCTCCCACCAAAATAATACTAACAAGAAACCCAAAAAAAATTAAATAATCAATTGCAGAAGTAATCTACATAAAAATCAAATTTTCAAATTCTGTAAATTGCATATATACCTGGCCAGGAGAAGGTTCATGCCCATTCCAAAACACATAAGTTTGTATAACATCCAAACCACCATCTTTTGCCTTTTGAATCAGATTAGTCCACATCTGGAAAAAAAACGTCCATTCAATCAAAATCAGTTATTGGTCACAATAATTACATAAATGAGCCTTCTGCATTTTGCAATTACAACCATTATCAAATCTCTACAGTTCAAATAGCCTACTCACCAAACAATTACAACCATTCAAATAGCCTACTCACCAAACAATTACAACCATTATCAAATCTCTACAGTTCCTTCATTCTCCTTCAACCATATTGCACTGCCGAACACTCCTCACTGAATCACAAAACAGTGCCTTGTTCTGCATATTCCACCATAGCCTTTGTTACCACTGCACACAGTCTGCCCTTCAACAATCTACCAGACTTCTTCACATTCAAACTGCCTTCTGCATTTTGCAAACTTCCACGTCAATTCCCTTCTGCTGCCATTACTACATCATCCACCACCAAACCACAAACACCCAACCTTATGTTACACTGCAATACCCCCACCACCAACAAACTCATCCTCTATCTCTTTGTTTACTGCACCTGCATACTTCATTGAAATAAAATATAAACACTTAGATGATATACCTGGAGAACTTCAAGATCCTTCTTCAAATGTGGCAGACCATGCTTCTGAAATTCAACCGTGTATATCACTGCAAAAATAAAAGAGTGGTAATGTTGGTAGTTGCTTCTGCCGAGTTAAAAAAGTAGACAGTGTACTCCTTTTCAATTTGTTCAACATTTCTGATGTATATCATCCATCTAGATTTTCCAGGCAAAGATAGTTGCAAATCAAAGTAATATTGTTAGGTTAAAACTATTGAAGCAAGTCTAGAAATTGAACAGTTGCTGTAACCATAGAGCTATGTGCCGTGAATATGCGAAACTCATGCTGCAAACGTGTATGTCAATGAAAGGAAGAAAGTGTGGTATTTATGAAAACTGCCAATGTCAAGTGAAAAAAGTAGACAGCAGACCGAGCAGCTGTTCCACTGGTCCAATGCAAATAAAGAAGATGACATAAATTCATATAAGTGTGGTGAGATTTATTTTGTGCATACCTGCATACCTGCACTTCTCTGTGCATACCCAACTACCCAGACATACAGACCATCATAATCGCCTTTCATTGCCCCCCTGCTAGCTCCATAATTTCACAATCCCCTGCTTCGACACAACTATCACAGCAGTACACCTTCCAGACTATCACCACCATCTTCCTTCCAAATATCATCAACAGCCTACATCACCAATACATTTCCATATCCACCTTGCACTACACTGTCAACAGTGGTCACTTCATCTTCAAACTGATACATATCGACCTCTGAATCATATCAACATATCCACATAGCTGCTGTCCAAAAATCTGACTGCTCCCCAAATCCTTCCTCAACAAGACTGCTCCTTCATCCAACTTCAAACTGCATTGACATCAAACAGTTAACCACTGTCATTTGCCACCCTACCACATACCAATCCCCACTTGCATTTCAACTCTCATTCAAAAAAAAAAGAGAAACAAAAAAAAAACTGTCACCTGATCAACACGCGCACATCACCTGACTAGCCACTATCATATACTACTGCTTCAATACAGCTACTATAACCTCTACAGGCACAAACTTCCCCCTCATACTTCACTGACTTCATCACTGTTCCAATCATTTCGGCAACTACAAAGCCCACTGTTCCAATCATTTTCACTATCATTCAACAGTGCACACTTCCAGCCTCTTCAAACTTCATTCCAATCTCTGAACCCCTGCAACAGCCACATAGAATACCAATCAACCACTCAATAACAGCCACGACTTGATCAACTTCCCCCACATCCGCAACTACAACTTCATGCTACTTCCCATTGCTGCTACTCATCCACAAAACATCAGCTGAAACCAACATCCTCTGCCATTCTTCTTGCTTTTCTCTATCTGCCACAATAACTAGCATTTAAAACAAAACTTTCTGCCTATTCAGCATTTAAAATAAAACTCAATAACTAGCTTATTTTCACATTGCAGAATGCAAACTGTGAAGCTAAGAATGGTAACTGATACCTGCTGGCGTGCTCTTTTGTAGATTTCAAGTGCTTTGATTGCATCATATTTGGACAGTTTATATATGGGGAAGTGTAAGGTAGCTCAGTTTATAATATTAGCCCCTTCATTCATAAGGTTCAAGCTATCATTCAAAACTAGCATAAAGCAATTGCGTATATATTTATATACGTATATTTATATATAAATTCGATATTGGCTATTTTCTTTGTGTAATTTATAGTATGTCACATTATATTATCTCTTTACTCATATGATTGTACATACATATACCATTTAGTATATTGTTAATTTTAAACTTTATGATGTCCGCACAATATATTTTCCTACAAACATATGATGTTTAAATATTTAAGTTAACACAAAAGAATTGAGGTAAACTAAAACTAAATTTTGAGACTACCTTTTCTTGAGTTTATCAATCATATCCTTCATCAGATTTTCCTACATGAAGTAGAGATTGATTTGTCAGTATTAATACAATAATATGTATGGATGCATCACATTGATTTTTATTATATAGGAGCTTTATATATATGGTTATTGATCAAAGATAGGAAATTATTATATAATGAAGACATACTCGAAAGATAGGAAATTATTATATAATGAAGACATACTCGAAAAAAACAATACTATATTTTCATTGTTATTGTAATGATATTTCCAATATGTTTACACCTAAAGTGCCTAAGCACGACCTTAAACTGAAGTGTTTCCATCCAACCCATGAACATTGAAAAAATCACATCAAATTTTATTTAAACCTAAGCCTATAAAATGTAAAGTTCTACTAATCCACTACTGAATAGTGAAACAAATACTTTATTATATTCAATTGCCTGAATTAACCACTATCACAAATATTTTTTTATAAATTAAATTACTTCGCTGCTGTGTAGTGCGCACATAACCAATGTTGCATGCATGCTAAAGATCAATAGTAAAATTTTGTAATATGCCAGAATATGGATGATATATAGTCTACAACATGCATCTTAAAATGCAGTAAGTAATAACAAATTTAGATGTAGTTATTTTTGTATTGTAGCAATTTTAAATAAAGACAATATGTCTGTGTATTTAAAGTGAACCAGCTTATTTATACATTATGGGTACATTTTTGTTTAAAATCATTTTAGAACTACTTTACTTGACTTGACTTTGAGATTATTTACAATAACACATTTGAACAGATTTTGAAATCCTTCTGGAATTACTGTAGATCACAGATATGCGTGAAAATTAACATCTTCAAACTAATAAATACTCAAAAGCTCATAGGCATGTACACACCTAAGCATTTTTTGGGCCGCTTCACAACCTTTTCATTCAAGCCTTATTCTCCTACCTGTTCAGCAGCACCCACTTCCTGAACTTGCTGCATAAATACAATTTTTTTCGTACTACCCATTCCCACAAAAAAAAGTTATGTTCTATATTCGATGAGGCTAACGAAATGCATTATTTTAAAATTTTCTAGTTTGGCAATTGCTGCATAACCAAAAATTATAGCGTTTGTAACATAACCAGAAATTTTCTAGTTTGGCAATTGCAATATTTGCACAGTTTGTAACATATCCTAAAAAGATACCATAAACTTTTGCATTTGAGGTACTAACTACTCATAAGTTATAAATAACCAATATTACAAGTGCGTCTTATATCATGTTTAGTCACTCCTTAAAAGTACTCAAGAATTCTGGTGTTAGCTAGGAAACTTCTCAAAAGGATATTGCATAAATATCTTAGAACTAGAAATACAAGAAAAAATTAGGTCCATTAATAGAGTTATATAGTTTGAAGTACTTCTAGATACTATAAATATACATGGTTACATATTACCAAATAATGTACCTGGCAAGCCTTTGTCCAGCTACACACACATATCACCCATCCATTGCCATAGCATAAACTCAAACCATACCCAAAAAAATGCCAGCCCTTCAGTGCACCAATATAGAGGGAGCGAGAGTTCAAAAATAAGAGGATGGTAAAATAACTAAAAAGAGCAAACATGACAAGTAAACAACATTCATCAGATGCAATAGAAACAGACCCACACACTAACTCTAAAGGACCAGTCATCATACCTGTACATAGTATCATTTACAACTTTCTTGATCATTTCTTTGTTTCCAAAGAATTTAAACTGGATATAGTTGATTACCTGCATATTTATTCTATGGAAACCTTGATCTTCACCTTCCCCTGAGGCCTACCAGACGGCCTTCTCGGTGTTACGGTTTGGGTAACTTTTCCAGCATCAGGCGATGACAGGGCTACATTGGGAAATAAAGTTTAGAGTGGCTAAGAATAGAAAAAAAGAAGCCTGAAACACTGCACATAACTAGTTTACCTATCACGCTTTGTAATACACTCAACCTTACATTTGCCAGGCGTCTGTCTTGTTGACTACAGTGAAAGGCATCGAAATATTTACATATATATCACTTCCGCAAATGCTATTCCACCCGAAATTAACAGCCGATTTTATACCTAAAATCATTTCAGCCATTAAATCGTTTGCACTCCCCTGAAATCCACCGTTCAATCCACTTTCAGGTGTTTCAGGTGCCCTTTATTTCGGGCAAAGTAGCAAAGCTCTATCACTTCTCTCTTTAATAATATTTTTACCATTAAAAAATTGAGATATCTTGTACATTAAAGCTGTATAACATGTCTCTTTGTCTCACATAAATTGTTTATTTTTATTCTGTATGTTATAACTTATAAGACTAATATTTGTCAAAGTTTCTAGTTCTACTTCTAAACATAATTTTTTAAGTTGTTGGCAAAGGGGCACTAAATTGGGCTCTAGAAATAAGTAAATTGCATCAAACTTTGATGCATAAGCATTATAAAAGCATAATTATGTAACAGAAATATGATAATTTAATAAAAATATAAATAGATGAAAAATTGGCAACCTTGGATTCTTCCAAACAATCAGGAGAAACTGGAGGGCTATCTGAGAGAGAACCTGCATTCAGAGGCCCATTGCTATGTGACAGTCTTCGTGATGTCAGCGGTGACACCTCCTGCTATTCACGTTTATTTTCATATTTATTAAGATTAACAAAAATCGCGTTCTGTAAATACAAGAGGATGGTCATCTAAAATAGATGCAGTATCCGACCTTGGCAAATTATTGTACACTTCACTTTTCCATAAGCCGGGAAAAATATTAAATCCTCCTTCTGTTCAACACAATATTCAGTTACACAATCTATTTAAACTCATATACACAAACATATGGTAGCGTATAAATTTATACCAGTTGGAACAGAGAAGCTGAAACACGACAAGCATCTGAACACTTCCTCATCTTGGTGAGTGTTCTTGGCTTCAGCTGGAGCATTCCCCGCTTCAGGTGGAGTATCCTCGACTTCAGGTGCAACAAAAGGCACATTCGGTTTTTTATGAGGCATAAAATCAGTAGGCTTTTGTCCTGGCATTCGTTTTCTTTTGCATAAAATAACTCTTTTGGTGGTACAAGAATGGCAATTTGGGCAGAACAAATCATGTGTTTCCTGTTCTGCTATAACTCTCCCAACGTCATAATTTACAACTTGTTCAGCTTCATCGATTTCAGGTTCTTTCTTCTTTTCGGTAATAATCTGAGATTCCGATCCATTTTCAGTTATTTTGTCGCTTAAATTATAGCTTTCGTCTGCAGATACGTCATTAGGATCTTTGTTCTCTTTAGTGCCATCGACATCTGAATGTTACTAGCGGAATTAGAGGAGGAACGAGATTTCATGGGAGATTTCATGTATAATTGGGATTTTAATTAGGTTTAAAGTAATCATGGGAAAGATTGGAAGTTTACTGCTTTCTTACTTCATGCGGAAGAGAAGTTAAAAGGAAGAAAGGAAGGCGGCTAGCTACCCGCGTAATGAAAAGAATCTGAAAATGAAGCGGGTTAACTTAAACAGCGTTTAGGTCTCCAATTTTTATTTGATTAAATGCTTTGTCAGCATTTATAAGGAAAACGCTGTCCAATATTGCTGTAAAAACCAAATTTTCTTGTAGTGAATACTATGAAAACTTTGAAAACCTTGCTCCGGTACCAATTGTGTGAGATGCGGATTACGGATCTTAAGGTTAAGATTGAGGAGGGTGAATAGTGTTAATAAAGAATTACTAAATCGTTTTCGATTATGTTAATTTAGACACAAAAGTATGCAATATACAGACACGGATATGATCACAAAAACAATCACAGATGCAGAAATAAAATAAAAGTAGTAAAGGAAAGAACACACCGCATTTTATACTGGTTCGGAGTTACCCTACATCCAGTCCTGCAACACAAATACGGATTTCCTTTCAAAGGCAATCATACAATTACACCCTCGGTTTCAAGGCTATAAGGTACACCCTCTAGAATTTCGATCACCTGGGTAGAGATACTTGATTTTCGTGCCACAAGTTTACCCATTTGATTTACCAAGGCTACAATCACACCTTTTCCCTTTTGATTAATTTCCAAGGCTACAATCACACCTTTTCTCGCTTAATAGATTACAAAGAAGTCTATAACTCTGAATAGCACTGAGAATCTTGTAGAGATAGTAATAGAGAATTAAACTAGAAGTAATCGAGTATGATTCAATGTTGATTTCGGCAGAGTAATGATAAGAATATGTATTAAGAATTGAGGAAGAAGAAAAGGAGTGAAAACCAGAAAATTATGATTGAAAATTCGTTGAAACTGATCCCTATTTATAGAAGAACAACAGCCATGACAATTCATGAAGAGTTATGGCAAATAGACACTTCTTTTGAAATTTGAATTTTTGAATCAAACTGTCACCATGTCGACATGGTCACGCTAGGCATGTCGACATCCCAAAGGATTTTTTGGTGTTTTTGATTTTCTTTGAAAATAACCTTTATCTTATATATAAACTATTTTAAACTTTATAAATATGCTTCACTATAGTTAAAATTCATGAGTAAATTCAAAGAATAATATATATAGATTTTAACTGTAATTTTATATTTAAATCTAGGTATAAATATTTAAAAGTTAAATATATTATTTAAAATGATAGTTTGAAATCAGGAGTAATTTGACTTTGAAAATAAAGATGTTTTTGAGGCTAAAATTATTTAAAATCAGGACGAGGGTTTTGAATCTTTTAAAAGGAAAGTTTTGAAATCATTTTGAAAACAGGATATAAATTTGAAAAATCATTTTGAATAAAAAGTTAGCGGATACAAAACAATGTTCCACTAGATTTTTCGTAGGTTTCATCCTACTTAGGGTTCCATCCCTTTAACAGGCTCGAAGTGGATTCTATTCCACGATAAATTGGATTTTAAGATACCAGTGCTTTTCTACGAGTTTTAACAAAAATTCCTCAAAAATACTTAACCTTGAAATCTTGAACCCTTGATAATCTTGATGCTCATGAGTCTTCTATCTCGATATCTTGAATCTCTATACTATACAGTCTTCATTCTTGGTACCTGCATGGTTAAATCCTACATATACATATATATCTAAACTTATAATGTCAGTATTTATATTTTATAATCTATCCTAAGGTTGTTGTCATCAAAACCATCATCTCACGGGCTAACAACTAACACCCAAATATAAATGAAAGCACCAACTAACAGTCACAGATAACAGATAGAGTGTATGTAGAGAGTATAAATATGAAGAGCGGTAAAAATTAAAATAAAGCAAAAAAAACAATGGATTTACAGTGGTTCGGCTGACTCTGGCCTACGTCCACTCCAAAATTTTCCTTTTTATTGATATAAGAATCAATTACAGTTACAATCCAGAGTTTTCAAAACAATTATGGTAGAGTAGCATTAATGAGGAAGAAGAAGGGAAACATAATAAAGAAGATCCTTTTTCTGAACCCCCACATGTTGTATTTATAGGCAAATCCTAAGTTACTGCGCTTCCTGAGTAGTCCGGACCATCAGGACCATAGCCGAGCCAACATCCTTCATCATGGTATGAGCGACTTCCTGTAGCGACTTTTTGCCGAGCGACTTCCTGTGGCGTCTTCCTGTAGCGACTTCCTGTGGCAACTTCATGTGGGGACTTCCTATGCAAACTTCCTGCAGCGACTTCCTATAGCGACTTCCTGTCGAGACTTCCTACCGAGCGACTTCCTGTAACAACTTCCTATAGCGACTTTCTGTAGCGACTTCTAGCGACTTTCTGTAGCGACTTCCTGCCGAGCGATTTCCTACTGAGCGACTTCCTATAGCGACTTCCTGTAGCGAATTTCTACTGAGCGAATTCCAATAGCGACTTCCTGCCAAGCGACTTCCTATAGCGATTTCCTGCCAAACGACTTATTGTAGCGACTTCCTGCCGAGCGACTTCCTGTAGCGACTTCCTGCCGTGCGACTTCCACGCCAACCTACTTCCATGCCAACCGACTTCCAAGCCGACCGACTTCCATGCCGACCGACTTCCAAAACGTGTTGCGTTACCTATCCATCCAGTCGACTCAAACCTATCGCATTCCATCCTCGATAACTGAGAAATCGACTTAGTTAAATCCGCTTGCCTACAGCCTTGCCAAAAGGCGGGATAACAACGTGATTTGGGAACTATCAAGAATAATAAAAGGAAGAAGCATACAAAATTTGATTAAGTTTTGGTCAACAAAAACACGTCGGTAACGATGTGATTTGGTCGGTACCGACATAATTTTGGATCTTGTTTTGGCTACTTTGGAGGCTTGGGACTCAAGCTATAAAGAAAAACTAAAGTTTTGACACACACAAACATGTTGGTACCAACATGTTTGGTTGCCTTGGAAAATGTGTGCGACAATCTATTCTTCATGCTAAAAGTTCGGATCTGAAAGAAATAACTCGTTCAAACCGGGAATGGCGAAATTTGTGTTGAATCTTGCCTATAAATAGCAATATATCTTCAACTAGAAAGATAATCAATTTTTTCATCTTCTATTTTATAAGACATTGAGAAAACGGAGATACATTAGATTGTAACTTGAGTTTGATTATAAATTGTGTGTTCTGGAGATAATTCATAAATAAAACCGATTGAGTGGACGTAAGCCAAAATTTTTGCCAAATCACCGAAAATCTTATGTCCCTTCTTCATTCTCTTTTGATTTCTTCATTTTAATATTTGTTTAATTCGTTTTTTATTGATATTAGGGCCTTGTACCAATTTTTTGGGTAACATTTTTTGTGCTTCCACTAAGATGAACTTAGATCTTATATTACAAAAGATGAAGAGGCATACTATAAGAGTCACTTTAGACCAAGTCAACTCGAGCATGGGGCAGGCAGAAGGTGTCTGTTAGTTCAAATCAACATTTTATCTATGTGACCAGAGGGGAGGTGGATGGGATGATGATAAGTTTGCAAGAGAGATTAATAGCTCGATAAGGAAAGATGATGAATAGATTCTTTCGAAGGATAGAATAATAAAGTGCAGCTAAATAAAAATTAGAGGTTAGAAGGTGGAGCAGATGGACAAGAAAGTAAAGCGGAACAAGTTGGAACCATCCTCCAGCACGCCAATAATTTGGTATCGAGAGGTCCAGACCAGTCGGTAACGACATATTTGGACAAGGGAGCATGGTCGATCTGAATGTTAAGCATTAAAGGGCACGTCAAATAGATCATGTCGAGCTTTGAAATCAAGATAAGAATGCAAACTTGCAACCGCAAGGCTTTGAACCGAAAATTCCTCACAGGAACGGGGGCATGAAGAAGATTTGAATCAAAGGCAAGCGAAGAGAATTCAACCAAATCCAAATTATCACTTAGCTAAGATGGTAATACCTGTACTTCTGGATGAAGTTATGATCGAAGTTTAGAGGATGTGAACGGAAACAATTTCACCTCAAACACCAAATATGCAAGGAATCCACCTAATTTCAAGGTACCTGCTTTGTAGCCGTATAATGGAAAGATGGAGCCAATTGTTCACTTAATGATATAGATCCAAAGAATGGGAGTGTTAGCAGCTTTGGAGGAGGTGATGGGATGATGCTCCCATTGTACTTGACTGATTTAGCTGCCATGTAGTTTTTCCAACTTGATAATTGGTCCATAACCATTACATGGACTGTAATACCTCTGAATTTTTATTAACATTATTCAGAAGATTTAATTGGATAAATTAAATAGAATAATATGATGTCTAGTAAAATAAGGAGGATGAGATTTGATAAATAACAAGGTCGAGCCTTAACTAATTAATTGTTAAGATTGTTTTAGAACTTAAAACATAAAAGGATATATAAGAGGGGCAAAATAGGAATAGATCTACCTTTCACCCTTTAAAGCCACCCTCTCTCATACCATTTTCACTTTTACTCACACAAAAACAATCAAGGGAAAATGCAAGGAGGCCAGCCATTAATCAAATTTAGAAGTGGAAAACCAAGGAGAAATCAAATGGGAAAAGCCAAGGAAACCATTCTCTATGAAATCTCAACTCCATTATCCAATCTAAGGTGAATAATGATTATCCATCTCAAGTTTTCTATTTTTGTTTCCGTTTTTTGATTAAATCTGAATTATTTGATGTTATTATGTCATGTTTTAAATATTGGAATGATTATATGCTTACTGATGAATTATTGGATTTATTCATGAAATTGGTTAATAGGTTTAACTATGAAAGCCAATCATTTGATACCCAAATGACTTGAAATTTTAAAATGATTTTACAAACATTATTTTAGAAGTATGCTTTTAATTTCATAATTTTCTAAGTATGAATATTTCATGAATTTTCTAAGCGAGGAAATTGATTTATTTTGGATTTAATTATCAAAAATAATTAAATAATGTTTTTTTTCCTCGAAATTTATTTATGTTAAAGAATATGATAAATATGATTTATTGTGCTTTTTGGGGATTTTTCCCAAGCGTTTACGAATTATTATGAATTTCTTAGGCTAGAAAAGCTTAGTAATTATATTAAATATTAATATAAATTATATGGGTTGCAAATTATTTTGGGAATGAGAAACCACATTTATAGCAGTTTTCTTAAAGGATTTGGTAAAGAAAGTTATTATCCAATAAGAATTCGACAAATAATTAGAGTTGGAGAATAGATATTGCTTTTTAAAGAATTAAAAATAGGTTTTACATATTGCCATGCGCTATTAATCAACGTCGTAGCTCATCAACACCACATGTCATCTCTAACAAGTAGGGAAGCATATAATAGCAACTTTGTTAGTATCCAATGATTCCATTAAGGTTGGGACTTCAGTGTCGACATCGATGTCTGCCACGTTGATGATGCCGTTGGTGTTCCATACCGCTAGTCTTCTATACTGCATATGTTTTATGTCGCGTGTTTTATGTCGCATGTTTTAGCAGCACATATCAATGACGCATATTTTCTATATTGACATCAACTCCACAAGGCAATAATGTCGCTAGTTTTCAATATCAACTCTGTATGATTTCAATGCCGCTACTTTCTCATGTCGCAGTGTTTGATCATAATTCCGCTATAGGCTATTTCCAACATAGATTATAAAGAAGCAATGATGCTGCTAATTTCTTATGTTGCCTTGTTTTAGCTATGTCGCCGTTATAGGCTATTCTCAACATTTGTTTTAAACGGCAGTGATGTCGTCTAACTTAATATCGACATTCCCATATTTCTAAGTTTGCAATTCTTATACTATGCAGCTCATAACTATGTTGCATGTATTCAACGATCTACATGTATTTATGGTATGCGCCATAAATGGTTTTGGCCTTATGGCCTTGTGTTCTATGTAACGTCCCGCCTTTCCGCACGCTTTAAATCGACGATAAACCACACACGTCATATCCATCCCAAGTGTCCATGTTGTTCGTATCGATCTCCTGCTTTGCATTTCATCTTGACCGCTTCATATCGATCGATACGAACACGATCAATACAAACCGTGCCTCCATATCTAATAACTGTAGCCCTTCATGTCCATCTCTCGCTTTCTTCTTCGTATCGATCCCTAACTTGGATCGATACGTACTGTGATTAATCCGAAGCAAAGTGCATTTTCCATATCCATACCCATTCTGATCGGTACGAAAGCATCGATCCGATGTGAATCGCTAAGCCCATGTTGATCAATATGAACTATATCGATTCATATTGATTTTCCATGAATATTGATCCATCCATATCTTCAGCATATGAACTCCATTTGACCTGAAATTTGAAATGCGGCATTTCATAGCTTTATTCATCATTCCCAATCGACCCCTCCGATTGGAGCTTAGTCAATTTTGATGGTATCGATCATAGCCTCATTTCCAATCGATCTTCAATCTTGATATCCATCCTTTTTAACCGATTTGTTGATATCCCGACCTTGACCAAAATATGGGGTAACATATATTTTACTAGGTGCCACAAAAGTGGAAGCCGAGTTTATTGGATTTTAAGTTGTAAAAAGAATTTGCAGATGTTTGTGAGCCTATTACAGGACTACCACCTAAACGAGCTATTGAGTTTCGAATAGATCTTATACTTGGAGCTGAACCCATTGTTAGACCACCTAACAGGATGAGACCTACCGAGATGAAGGAGTTAGTGGTGCAGCTAGTGGACTTAGAAGGAAAGAATTTTATTAGACTAAGCATTTCATCTTAGGAAGCGGCCGTAGTATTCATGAAACCAGATGGGTCACTGAGATTATGCATTGATTATCGTAAGCTAAATGAGAAGACGATAAAGAATATATATCTTTTGCCAAGAGTTGATGGTTTATCTGATTAATTGAGTGGAGCCAAAGTATTTTCCCAGTAGGATTTGGCGACAGAGTTCCATCAATTGAGGGTGGCGGAGGACAATATTCATTTAATGGCATTTCGAATAAGATATGGTTCATACAAGTGGTTAGTAATGACATTCAGGTTAACTAATGTGCCTGCCTTTTTTGTGGACTTGATGAACCGAATTTTCTGGAAGCACTTAGATATGTTTATGTTTATTGATGACATTTTGATATATTCTAAGGATGAAAGAGATCATGAGATTCATCTTGGAATAATACTTGTGACATTGAGACAACATCAATTAAAGGCAAAGTTTTCGAAGTATCATTTTTGGAAAAGAGAAGTAAAGTTTCTTGGTCATGTAGTTTCAGAAAAAAGGTTGTCTGTGGATCTAGCTAAGATTGAAATTGTAAATAATTGAAAGAGGCCCGAGATAGTGATCGAGATAAGAAGTTTTCTTAGGTTAGATGGTTATTGCCAAAGATTTATTAAGGATTTCTCACGGATAGCAGACCACTAACTAAACTAACCAATAAGGATGTAAAGTTTATTTGGTTCGATAAATGTAAGGAAGCATGTATTAAGTTAAAGATTTGTTGACCAATGTGCCCGTGTTAGTTGTGCCAAATTGTAAACAGGACTTGGCGGTGTATACAGATGCTTGCAGAACAGGGTTAGGAGTTATGTTGATGTAAAGGGGTAGAGTAATTGCCTACGCTTCTCGAAATCTTAGACCACATGAATTCAAATATCCGATTCAAGATTTGGAGTTGGCAACGGTGATTTTCACATTAAAAGTATGGCAACACTACCTCTTAGGGGAAAGATTCGAATTGTTTATGGATCATAAGTCAATGCGTTATTTATTCTCTTAGAAGGAGTTGAATATGAGACAGTAGAGGTGGTTGGAGTTTTTAGAAGCTTATGATTTTGGTATTAAGTATACGTCATGAAAAGGAAATAAAGCGGCATATGCACTTAGCAGAAAATATCAGAATGTGGTGTTAGCTATGTTGGCGGAATAGAAGGATTTGGAGGCGTTGACTGCTTGTAGTGTAGTTAAGGTCGACTGCTAGTTCTAGTCAAATACTGTTATGTTGTCTTGCTTGGAAGTTCGGCCAGTATTGATCAAGAAGATTGCTTCTAAGCAAAGATATGATCCATTGTTAGCCAAAAGGATTAGAAGATTAGAAGTGGAACTAAGATTGATGATCGAAAAGATTTTAGTCTTGACCAGAGAGGATGGTTAAGGAATAAGAGACAATTGTGTGTTCTAGGTGTTAGTGGCCTAAGGATGAAAGTTCTTAGGGAGTGTCATCAATCAAAGTTTACTATACATCCTGGAGGAGCGAAGATGCATCAGGATATGAAATGAATTTTCTTCTGGGAATGTATGAAAAAGTATGTGGGCTTATAGGTGAAGCAACGTGTGAATTGTCAGCCAGTGAAAGCCGAGCATCAAAAGCCAAGTGGATTGTTTCAGCCTTTAGATATACCAATTTGGAAGTGAGATTCGATATCCATGGATTTTATTGATGAGTTGCCAAGGTCGAATAAGGGAAATGAAAGTATTTGGATCATGGTGGGTAGACTGACCAAGTATGCACATTTCACTTCTGTTAAGTCAACCAGGATGACACATGTATTGGCTAAGTTGTTTATGAAGAACATTGTCAGAGACTTTATAAGATTCCTAATAGTATAGTCAATGACAGGGATACTTTGTTCACTAGTGAATTCTAGAAGTGTCTACAAGAACTGTTAGGTACCAAGCTTAAGATGAGTATCGCTTATCACTCACAAACGGATGGGAAAACAGAAAGAGTCAATAAGATACATAAAGACTTGTTGAAAGCTTGTGTACCGGGTACTGGGTGGAGATATGTTGGACCATTCCCTATTGTAGAGAGGATCAGGAAACTTGCGTACTGGGTGGAGTAACTGAGTAGTTTGACTGGAGTCCATAATATGTTTCATGTTTATCATCTTAGAAAGTATGTACATGATCTTAGAGACAGCTATTTCCTGACTGCGTTGTAAGGTTTAGTAGTAGAACCGGATATAATTTTTATTAGGCAACACCAATTCGTGTTGTATGAGAGATGAGAATAAGTTAAAGAAAAGACAGTTAGATTGGTGAAAGCCCAATGGAGTGACAACAAGAAAGACTGTACTTAGAAGACATGACAGTATTAGGGATACTTATCATGAGCTATTATGACAGCATGTTCTATATTTTTTGTATATAGACTTTGTAGCTGGTAGGATATACTTAAGTTGTTTGCATGTTTGTTATGCTTATTATGTAGTCCTTACTGAATTTCGAGGACGAAATTCATTAAGAAGGGAGCCTCTAATGCCCTTAATTTTTTATTAACATTATTCAGGAGATTTAATTTGACAAATTAAATAGAATAATGTGATGTGTAGTAAGATAAGGAAGATGATATTTGATAAATAATAGGGTTAAGCCTTAACTAATTAATTGTTAAGATTGTTTTAGAACTTAAAACATAGAAAGATATATGAGAGACGCAAAATAGGAATAAATTTATCTTTCACCCCTTAAACCCTCTCTCTCTCATATCATCCTCACTTTTACTCACATAAAAACAATCAAGGGAAAGCGCAAGGAGGCCGACTATTAATCAAACTTAGAAGTGGAAAATTAAATGCAAATCAAAGGGGAAAAGCTAAGGAAATTATTCTCCATCAAATCTCAACTCCATTATTCAATCTAAGGTGAATTATGATTATCTATCTCAAATTTTCTATGTTTCATTCGGTTTTATGATTAAACTCGAATTCTTCAATGTTATTATGCCATGTTTTGAACGTTTGAATGATTATATGCTTATTGATGAATTATTGGTTTTATTTGTGAAATTGGTTAATAGGTTTAAGTATGAAAACCCTTCATATTATACCCAAACGATATGATTTTTTGGTAAAGAAAGTTATTATTCAACAAGAATTCAAAAAGTAATTGGAGTTGATGAAAAAATGTTGCTTTTTAAAGAATTAAAAATAGTTTTTATGTTACTTACATATTGTCATGCGCTATTAATCAAGTCACAGCCCATCAATGCTACATGTCGTCTCTAACCTATACGGAAGCATATGATAACAATATTGTTAGTATGCAACGATTCCACTAAGTTTGGGACTTCAATGTCGACATTGATGCCTGAGACGTTGATGATTTCGCTGGTGTTCTATGTCACTAGTCTTCTATGCCACATATGTTCTATGTCGCCTATTTAATACCGCATGTTTTAATGCCACATATCAATGCCGTATATTTTCTATACTGACATCAACTCTATGAGGCAGCAATGCCGCCAGTTTTCAATATAAACTCCGCATGATTTCAATGTCGCTATTTTCTTATGCCACAATGTTTGATCATAATGCCGCTATAGGTTATTTCCAACATAATTTATAAAAAGGCAATGATGCTGCTATTTTCTTATGCCGCTTTGTCTTAGCTATGATGCCCTTATAGGCTATTTTCAACATTAGTTTTATACGATAATGATACCGCCTAACTTAATATCGACATTCCCATATTTCTAAGTTTGCAAGTTTTATACTATGCTGCCCAAACTATGCCGCATGTACGCAGCGATCCATATGTATTTATAATATGCACCATAAATGATTTTGGCCTTGTATTTTTATAAATCATATACTTTAACATAGTTTCGATGCAAAGGGGTGCGATAAATCCCATGTAGGCAATATCAATATCATACTTTATCAATTTAATGGTTTTTATTATATATGGCTTCGTAGCCTATGGTTTTGAGGTGCGACAACCTCTAAGTGACTTCGAAATTCATCAATGCTATTTTATGAAAGCACATGTATCTTGGCATAATATTTTTGATAAAGTAAGGGGCATACATTTTCCTTGTTTTGAATACGAGTTAAAGGGATTAATCATATACGATGATAAATGTTTTCAGGGAATAAATTATTGTTTAGCCCAAGTTTTTATCTGAAATTTCCAAAGAGGGCTATTACTTAAAATTAAGCAATCATAAGATGCTGATTGATTGAACATATTTGAATGATGGATGTTATATGTTCTTATTTTATTTGATCAGTTACTTTGCATGATTATTATGCCATATTTACATCATCATGACCCATAACAACATTTTGGGATATAAAAAGGGCTGAATAACCATCTAGGTTGATCCGTTAGTAAGTATAATTGGATTTAACATCTCGTGTGAGTAGAATTGCAGAGATCAGATAGATCAGAAGAGTTAGGATGTCCAGAACTGATCAAGATTATGATATGAGGTATGGTATTGGAAGGGTCCAATAGGTTCATAGTGATTCCATAAAATCTATGGCTTGAGTTGTGTTATTGGAGGATATCCAATAGGTTCCTAGTGATTCCATGAAAATTATGATTTAAAATTATTATTGGAGAGTTCCAATAGGTTCATATTGATCCCGTAAAACTGTGATTGGGAATTGTTATTGGTAGAAACCAATAGGTTCTTAGTGATCCCACAAAAACTGACTCCGGACAAGTAGCCCTTAAGAGCTTTAAAAGGTTATTAGTCAGCCAATGGAAACTAATAGGTTCATAGTGACACTAGAAAAACTATGGATTGAGACAGATAGTCAGTTTTTTAAAAGTGTGAACTTAGGATAGATATAACCCTATGTTAACAAAAGAGCCAGACTTACCAACATTGCATACTTGCATATAATTATGATATTATGTTTTAATCATTATGGATGTTGCAACATGATATGTGGTTGATATGTTGGTTAAGATACTAGTGAGGGGAAAAGCCCGTTCCGCCCAGCGGCTTGGTCTCACTAGATATCTATTTTGATTCGAGATGGTAGGTTATTGAAACACCCCACATCCCTTAGTATTCTCAAAAAGGGCACACCAAAGGATGTGGTGTGTTATAGGTATAGCTAAAGCATCATAGAGACTAAGATTCATATGACAAATAAGTAAAATCAGTGGAAAACATTTAAATAATAACCTATCATTCAGAATTAAACTTCATCTCAAAATAAATCATAAAAATATAACATGTCTCAAAAACTCAAAATCTCTCATGTCTCATGAAAATACATCTGTCTCACATAATTAGAGTATAAAAATAACAATAATAATTTAAATTATTTTGAACCATTTGAACTATTTTAAATCAATTTAAACTAATTTGAACTATTTTAATCTAATTTAACCTATTTTTAACTAATTAACCTATTTAATCTATCTTAATCTATTTTAATATATTTTAATCTATTTTAAATCATTTAAATTTTATTAAACTATATTAAAATGTTTTAATTTATTTTAAATTTATTTAATCTATTTTAAAACTATTTAATCTATTTTAATTCCATTTAATCTATTTTAAATCACATATATCCATAATAAACCTACTTAATCTATTTAAACCATCTAAACTATTTTAAATCTATTTAAAGTATTTTAATCTATTTTAAACCTATTTAACCTAATTTATATCTGTTTAAAACTATGTTAGACTAATTAAACTATTCATAACTATCTAATTTATTTTCTAAATTTCAAATGGTGTAAAGTGGAAGTGTTTATAATTAAAGCCTTGATTTTTAAAGCGAATAAGGTTTAATAATGTTATAACATAAGCTAGGATTTGAAATGATATTTGCTGGTGAAATAAAATATTCTGAGTAAATATGATGATTTTAAATGAGGGTTTAACCTATTTTAGAAAATATGATTTTGAAAGTGAATATGATTCCGAAAGTGATATGGGTTGAAATTGAATATGATATTTTGATATCAATTATGAATTGACTTTTGAAATGTAAAAGAACTATTTGGTGTGAAATAAGCATTTGGTTGTTACAGAGACCGGGATCAGATATTGTCATACTCTATGCCAATACCGAAAACCACTTTAAAACTGTGTACGTGGTGAGATTCCAGAAATAAAGTTGGATGGTTTGGCGAATGATTCTATATGAGGTATTTACATGACCCTGACTCCCATGGGTCAGCTTTAATGTGACTAAAACAGGAGCTATACCGGGCCAAGTGAGGTCATTCCTCCTATCGAACACATTTTTTCGACACTATATTTTGACTTTGTGTTTAATTTGGTGGCCACCACTTGATTTGATGACGGGAGTGTGTCCGAGGTGGACGGTAGTAGCTATTATGCGTTACCACCAGTCCAGGAGTGCAATTGATAGAATCCTACGCTGGTATTGCCTCGAGTATCGTGTTCACATGCCCTATCACGCCTTCTACGAGTTTGATTTGTACCATACCTATGGAGTGCCCTCTGAGTAAAACTTACGGAGGAGATTACGGTACTCTATAGACTATTTGGATATATAAAATGTGTTAAGAGGGATATGAGTAACACCTTAATGCTATTTTAATATTTTACTTTACTGTAAACACTATTATAACAGCGTATTGTACCATGTATGTAGATAGTTTAACGTATCCTTAGGAGATGGAAATCCCGAACATCTCTTAAGTTATTGCACTCACGTTTGACACTGGACTGGAGATGTCAAATTCTGTAAACATCTCCGACATCGTTACACTCATATTTATTTACTGTTGATTTGACTTACATAAGATCTTTTAGTTCTGACTCGAATGTTTTGCCTGTTCAATTCCTCGAGCCAGTCTGAGCTTTTTAGTTTATCGAAGATTATTTTCTGGAGAACGAAAACAAAGATTTAGTACTATTATTGTTTATTATATTAATTCCACTGCATAATATTGTTCTACTGCATTATTTATATATTTCTGTTGTATGTAACTTAGAATTTGTACTGTAAAAGTATTACCAAATGT
This sequence comes from Allium cepa, assembly GCA_030765085.1. Taxonomy (NCBI): domain Eukaryota; kingdom Viridiplantae; phylum Streptophyta; class Magnoliopsida; order Asparagales; family Amaryllidaceae; genus Allium; species Allium cepa. The sequence goes on from CM060937.1 coordinate 389,552,843, forward strand.
TATTTGTAAACAGCTTCATGAACTATTTATTTGATCATTATATTTGTCATTCCACCTCAAGATTTTGTATTTGTGTTTCTTTCTTTCTCTGCCTTTTCTTATCTACCCGATAACAATCTGCCATTTTGAATGGTTTGAATATGATGTGTGTGGTTTATCATCGATTTAAACCGTCCAAAAAGCCAGGTCATTACATTTGGTATCAGATCTTTGGTTTAGCGATGACCTTAGCTTTGTTGGGTCTGACTCATATAAATAGGGAGTAATACCCTAGAATAAGTTTGTATGAGTGTATATATATGAGAGAGCGTACTTGTTAGTGTTATTAAATATTTATTTATTGTGTTACTTTATTTTATTTAGTATTTACAAATTCTAGTCGATACATGGGACGCTATGGTATCGATAGAGATTTCTAAACACTTAATTGGACGGATAGACACAATATTGTTTTGAAATATGGGCAAGTGAAATAATTTTACCTAATATTATATTTTGTATATAAAAGAATAATTTTATAAATGATATAGTTGGTTGTGATATGTTTGTTTGTTTGTTAGGAAGTGAAATGTATACGTATTGGTTGCAAATTGAGATTATAATTAAAATGATTATAAATTGAAATTTGAGAATTTAAGTTCTGGGATTTTGGAAATTTCTCTCAAAAGATTTTGGAATATAATATCTATATTATTTGGACGTATTTTCTGATATTAATATTTCAATATTATTTGAAAGAAACTTTTTAAAGGAATTTTAGAAGGAAATAAGTTCTACACCCTCTCTCTGTCATTGGGAAATAACTTCGGTGATGAGTGCACGCATCATCGACGTTCATTTTCAAGTTTCAAAGTAGGAAGACATTGTAGTAGTTTACGACAATTTTTTTTGATAAATAAATCTTAATTTTAGTTCCCAAATATAATTTGATATATATATATATATATAATATGATTATATGTTATTTTAAAATAATTGAAAAGGAACTCGATATTTAACTCTTACGTTTCTGTAAATTAGAAATTTCAACTGTTGTAATGAATGAAATCTTAACAATGTAATAATTAGCAACTTCTAAGATGTGTAAATAGAAACTAGATTCTAAGTGATTAATGAAAATATAAGAAACGGAAATTTTGTAAATTGTAGATCAAAAGGATATGAAAATTTAGAAGATGCAATCATTGAACATTTTGTTAAAAGAAAGATGAATAAGGTAAACTTGTGTAACATTCTATTACATTCTAAAAGACATACATACATACATACATATATTTATATATATAACTTACCAAAAATGTTAAAAGTTGAAATGTTAATAGAAATATGTAATGGAATATTATACAAGTAAAACTTAAGTAATGAAGTGTTCAATGGAATTATGTTTATAAATGAAGAATTAAGATGCATAAGAATGTTATAAATTTAAGTTGATAATTTGAAATGCTAAGTAATTGAATTAAACATGAACACTGTAAGTAAATGGTTATGAACTTAATTTAACATTTTAAGTTTTTTATAATCAGATTGAATAGTAATGGTGATTCCTATATTAAGTAAATGATTATAACTTTTGAAAAATTGAAATGATTTAGAAAAAGACTTAATATTCAATTGACATTATAAAAGGAAAGAGTAAATGTGAATTAAAGATAGAAATACTTAAGTATGAAATGATTTATTTATTGGAAATCAAGTATAGCATTAAATAATAAATGTGAATAAAACTGCAATGAAAAGTATGTAATACTTAAATAATGAATTAGTTGATTATTTTTAATAATTGAATGGAAAGAACATATGTAAGCAATATAGATTAATGAAAATTGGCAATGTATGAATAAATGAGAAATGAATTTTGTAAGTAATGAGTGGAAATAACTGAAAGTAAGTATTATATGAATGAATGAGAACTGAATTTTGTAAGCAACAAACGTAAATTAAAGAAAATAATCATTGTATGAATGAAAGAAAAAAATGAACAGTAAATAATGTGAAACAAGATTAATAAGAATAAACTTAAATAGTAGTTGTAATTCTTGGTCGTTTGGCTTATGGGTGTTTGGGAAGTGATACTTTAAATTGTTTAGGATGTATAGATAATTTGTTAAGTTTTATCTAAGACTGTTGAGTCTATGATATACTTAGTAGTTTATTTATCATTTTATGTGATTAAAAGTTTCTAAACCCCCGAACAAACCATTTGTTTTGATTGTTATGGATGGATGGCTAATTACTTTAATTTCATGTGATGATTGTATGGTTTGTTTGCAAGTAACTATTGTTATGTTGTGTTGATTGGTTTGTTATTAATTGAAACAACTCAAGTATTCCTCTTTATATAATTATTAACCTCTTTTGGATTGTATAAGTAAAATACAGGTTTATGAAAGCAATAGCTACTGCTTTAGTTTCATAAATAAGCGTTGTTTTTCCGACAAATAGGTACGTTTTTGGATTACGATTCTATAACGATATTATATTGTTTTCCCGTGGTTTGGGATATATTATTTTGAAATATGTGATATATATTGTTATTATCGATATCATTATTTCTCCCGAACCTCTCCGTACAAAGGAGGCTGCCAAAATTTTCCATGAACTTTGGACTTAGAATTTTTTTGTGAAAATAGAAATGTTTTCAAACTTTTATTAACTTGAATATGAAAGGATTTAATTTCTTATAAATTGATATATTTTATTTAAATTATTTAGTTATGTAAATGATTGTTTATAAATTTAATATTTTGAATAAATATATTGATTCCTTATTCCTTCTTTTCCCTTTTTGAGGAAGAAAAGTTTTGAGTGGCGGAGAGTGTAATGACTCATAATTATCGTATGACGACCCCCAATTCTATACCCTTTGTGCCAACAATAAACCATACATGTCAGACCCAAATTGCATGGAATTGTGGATTATCAAGGGTAATAAAGAAAATAAGACATAACAGAATCTCATACGGATGGAATAACATATAATGCTGAAAAAATATCTTTACAGCGGAAAACTTTTAAATACATATATCAGAGTCTAACCTAAAATTCAGCTTAGACGGTTATAAACGTTTGTCCTTACAGTTGCTGACAAACATTAAACCAAAACACACTAAGTACAGCGGATAATAGAATATGTCCATACGCAGATGAATATCTCCAGCTCTCCTTTGGAAACTCCAACCGTCTTCGACTAAACCTGAAACTACTCGGATCTGACCCGAGTATTGAAAATACCCGAATCAGGCTTGATAAACCAGCGTGAGAAAACCCCAGTAATAAATGATAGTGTCATATATCAATCTTTGAATAAAATCCTTTGGAAAGAAAGATTATCTCATAAGACCACTCCCACATATAAACACAGACGAGTTTTTACCTTATGATAACTAAAACATTTTTATATCAAAACATTTGATATTATTTCTAATGACATCTCTTTGAAAACATTATTAAATAAACTTATTAATCTTATCCGAAATGGTTACTCATATACCATTTCGAGGCTATTCATTACGCCAATATAAACAAAACCGTAGGTTCTTATAGGAGAATGGATTTCCACACAAATGCAGGTAAAGAATCTACCTTTCGAATGGGTACACTTCTAGATGGATGTCTCGAGGACCATCACAAATGATCCTCTGCCAACACAAGATCGGCCTACCTTTGTAACTAGATAGTACCGAATATGTTGTCCTTCAGTTGTTCCTGACCTTTAACCGAGTGCTCGTTTCCATACGCCACATTAATTTACATCTCGAACATTATAGCGGGTATTTAGAAGGGATGATCATACCCTACTTGGGAATGACCCACTTAGCCTTGCCGCATCTAATCCTGTTTCGGTCATTTTCGGTTTGATGAGCCTTGAGGGAACGATTACCTTTTCACATAGCACATATCACATCTCTGAATGCCACATTGCCATTTTCGTTGACCACTAATTTCCTTCACAAAAATAAAAACTTTGCGCTCGTATGTCTCAAGGAGGGTGTTAAGCTAAAAGAAGTTGCCTTCTCCGCCACCACTGGCGTACGTTTGTAAAAACCAATGTACGTAATTTTTAGAAATGCAATGTCATACAAACGTCCATACAAGTTGTCCAAGAACAGGACAAACTGAAGGCACTCTCCTACTACCACTAGTAGCGAGTAGTCCTTGCAATCCGAAAAATCTCCACCACAGGGAGACCACTACTATAAATAACTCTATAATGGAAGCTACCCAGAGCATGTTCAACAAGCAGTCTTCATGCTATGAAGATCCACGGTCTTCAAGAATCATTGTCTTCAACATGTTTACACATTCGACCGTATACATTGGTTCGAAGTGGTTTTCGGATAGGAATCACCCAAATCCGACCCCGATTCCTTCGAAATCCAGTTATCGATAAAAAGTTAATATGAGTATGCAGGATTTATTAAGTCTCTTTTCACTTTACTTCTTTCCAGATGATTTCTAAATCTCTTTCTTTTGACTTAGAATAATTCTAAGTAACTCATTCTTTTGCTTTGGAAAATATCTCAAATTTCCTTACTTAACTCTCGATCCAAAATTCTTTAACTTTTAGGCGGGTCAAAAACAATGTTATTTAAAGACATCATTTATGATAAACCCTAAATCAATTTAAGCAAACATTTTTGAGTAAATAGGATCATATGAATAATTTCAATTTTAACCAATATCAATTTCTGTATTCAACAAGTGCTATGGACAAAATAATTGCGAAATCACCTTTTAAATTCCATGAATAGGACGAGTTCCTTCTTCGGATTTTAATACCAAGTATAAGAAGATTATCTTTATGCAATCCAAGTCGTAATTTGTTCATTTTGGAGATTGCTTAAAAAAAATTATAATCCAATCTACTTTTATTTTGGAAAAACTTAATAAAATCTTTTTATCTTAGAGCATCCGGCTTTCCTTTCGATCTGTTCCACCCCTCACCTAAGAAAAATAAACATAGACTAGGTAAGTTCAGTGCACTGGTTGCTCCATCCCTAACCTTAGTTAAACACCTTGTTTTATCTTCCTAGATCTCACAGACGGAACAAATGTACTTATTGTTTCCACATACTCAATTATCAACTTTATTTTGGAATTGATTATAAAGATTTCAAATTTTATTTCAAATGCTTAATTTTCCCTCTTAAAAACATTCCCAGTTGATTCTAGGAAAAATCGTCACGTTTAAACTCATTTTAAAAAAAGTTATATAATTTTGTAGCATAAAAGTGCCACGGAAAGCACTGTATAAGCTTATTTGATTTAAACAACTTTTAAACATTCGATAATTCATATTTTTCAATCCAAATCTCTTTTAAATCATTTAAATAGATTTATCAAATTTATGCCACATTTTTCCATTTTAAAAACGTTTATTTAAACAGATTTCCTGTTATGGTCACTTAACTACACTATCGCGATTTTTCTAGAAAACTGATTTGGATTCAATTCAAAATCTACAAGACGAAATCTTGATTTTATTTCTTTGTTTAGAAGATATGGATATAACAGTCTGGAATTTTCTTCTCTCGAAGAATTCCGAGCTATACTCCACTCTATATATTCATTTGAACTTTTCGGCGTGAAATCGCGAACTATCGTTGCGCGACGTGTCTAGTTTTTCAATATTTGAAATAATCTATCCAAATTGAATTTTATCACTTATAAAATTATTATAAGTCATTTTAAACCAATATTTTCTCCTTTTTAAAGCATTTAAAATGAATTTTCACTATTACCATATTATAATATTATTATATTCCTATTATTTTAATATTAAATTTTAAATTCCAATTTCAATTCTAACTTCAAATTAAAATCATTTAAAACTTAGATTTCAAAGCTAATTTCAATTTAAACTCAAATTCAACCTTAACCTCAAATTCAATTTTCAAAATCGATTTCAATTTCAATTGCACTATTCATCTCAATTTCAATTTAACTATCCTTTCAAACCCGTTTCTCTTCAAATTTCAAATTCTTTTTTATTTTTACTTTAGTTTCACTTCTAATTGAAAAGAGACTTATTTTTCTAACGTATCTCATATCACTAAGATTTGGTCTTATTAACAAAGAGATTATTAAATCAAAATGAACATAATCAATGTCCATATTCATCACTAACATAACATCCATTCAACTAATCACATAACATATGATTTCAAATCCAGCATTCACTATTAATGTCATAATGGGATATATTATCATAATTCAATCATCTAACCAAACTATCAAATCATCCATATTATCAATCAGTTGGTATAAACATTCATATGTCATAAGGGTATAAATGCGATTGTTTTAACATAACCAAAATATAAATTCAAAAGCGATGAGAATTTCTCACCTTCATATCCACTCTGTCAAACTTTAACGTGAGATACGCGTATTTCGAGCTAACGTAATATTTCCAACGTCTTCGAATTCGCCACTTCTTTAGATTCGCCAATTTCTTTTCCCTCTCTTTTTTTCTTTCTATTCTTTGTTTTTTATTTTGGCCATGGCTATAGGGGAAGGGGTATGTGCTTTGGCCGTGTGGCGTTGAGTGGGGTATGGCTTTTGTGGAGGTGGGTAGGCGGTGTGTGTGCTCGGATTGGGGTAGGTAGAGGGGGTTCATGGCTTATGGAGGTGGATATAGGTGTGTAAGGCTTGACTAGGATGGTTGAGGCGTGGGTATGGGTGCTTAGGTGGCGGGTGTGGGGTTTTGGACATGGGTAGGTGTGTTTGGCCGAGGTAGATGTGTGTTTTGGTGGTGGTGGAGCTTGGTGGAGAGGATGGAGGGTGGAAAGCCATGGAAATGGAGGGGAAGAAAGTGAAGAAGTAAGGTAGAGAATGAAGTGTGCAAAATAAAAGGCATAGATGCTTATTTATATTTGAGCTTTGGATGACAAATGACTACAATACCCTTCTCTACTTTTTGACTTTTAATTTACCTTTTTTACCCTTAATTTGAACTTTTCTTAATGGAGAAGAAATGGTTTAAATGTAAAATGATGTTAGGATTTGATTTATGTACTTATGAAATGATTTTACCTCTTTTTCTTACTATCCAAATTACGTAAATATCCTTTTGCTTTTTTTTGCATAATTGATAAGGCTTGAGCATTAATGAGATAATAAATATAGTTATGATGTTATAGTATAGATTTGTTTATAGGTTTATGTCAAATCATGTTACTTTTTTAATTATTTGTAAACTTTGACTTTTCAAAGTGCATTTGTTAAATGTAACATGTAGCATAGTTTGTTAAGTTCATATATGTGTTAGAAAACATATCATGTTGCAACAACTTAACGACAACTTGTTTTGGTTAAAAACGGTGTTTTTGTCGACAAAATTTACAGTCCAAATTTGATGTTTTCGTTAACTATATATTGATGTAATCCAAACTTTAAAATGAACTTTTTACTTCTTCATGTCTCTTTATATTTTAAAATCATATTTAAATAATATCAAAATCTCTAATTTTGCGGTGTATTTAAAACTGAGAAAATACGACAAAATTTGGTTATTTTTGTAAAATGATTGTTAACATAAATTTAAATATATTAATACACTTTTATCATCTTTATAAGATGTTTTAATTAAGATTTAACTTTCAAATAAATATTCAAACCTATTTATTTAAGCCTTTATTTATTATTAACAAAACTTAACTTTTGTCGATTTCTTTTAAAAATCCAAATTTATACCTTAATTTATTAACTATAAGAATAAATAATTTCTTCATTATTATCTATTATATATATAACATATTATTTAAGTTTTAAATCTTTTAAATTTAAAAATAAACAAAATCTCTCATCTTCGAAGTAGCGAAATTACGGGTACGAGAATACGTCTCGGTCTCCGGCTCATCTCCTGAGCTCCATAGCATCCTTACTTGAGCCTAAAAATACTTGGTCCGACCCGAGCATTGTAATAAAATAACACTCGAGTCAGTCTAGAAAACCAGCATGAGAAACCACACTCAATTTTGAATTATTAACTTTTGTCGAAATGCTTTGAAAATCAAAGGTGTCTCGTAAGACAGCGTTACACATAAACACGACGGGTTTTTATCTTACGATAACCAAAACATTTCATGTCAAAATCATCTAATATTATAATAGTGTCTAAGTACAAAAACTTATTCAAATAGCTGAAATGGTTAGGCACAATCAAAATCATACAACGCTTATTGGAGAATTGATTTCATCGGAATGACTAGGTACTGGGGTACCACATGTCATAGTACATGTCTAGAACAGCGTACCGAGGACCACACCAGGATCCCTTGCAACACAAGACCGGACTATCCCTGACCTGGATAGACCAAATATGCTATCATCTTAGATGTTCCCCCCCTTTTCCGAGCTCCTTCCATAATCGTAGTAATAATATCCGAGGGTATTTAGACAGGTGATAGACATACCCTACTTGGGTACTGCCCACTTAGCTTTACTGCTTCCCTCCTGCTTTTCAGTCATTCCCGGTTGATGGGGATAGAGCCTACGATTACCTTTTTAGAAATATTCATTTATAATGTTCATTGTCCTCCAATGATAATGTACAGAGCATTCATCCATACAAGTCCATTTCGGGTCCGAACTGAACCGAATGCACTATTCCTACTACATCCATTTTGGAATCGCCCTCAGGATTAGTAGCGATTAGCCCTTTCACTTCGCTGCTCCATCTTGGACTCCGTGCTCTTGTCTTCATTTCGAAAACGTACTCGTTGGATCGAAGTGGTTTTCAAATAACAAATCTGATCCCGGGCTCTTCGAAACAATGTTCGTCATTTCCGGTAAACTCAACCCCGGTTCTTTAGGAAGTAAACAGACAATAAGATAAGCGATCACCTCATAACCGTTAGTGGACGGATTTCCTTATAACGTCATAGAAGAATGAAACGATTCGCACGTACAATATAGCACCTCGAACGGTAACTATACCTTATAATCCCGTGCTTCTTCTAGATATTTCCAAAGTTATATTTAGGTCCAAATTTTGATAGTCGGTTATTTAACTATCAAATAAACAATGAATTCAATCAATTCCACTAAAAAAAGCAAGTCTTATTAATTTAATTTTAAATAAATAAATTCCTTTATCCAAATTATACATACTTACCTTATCGAACTTAGTAAATTCCCAAAGTATCCTTTTCAAAAATATTCAAAAGAAACCTTTAAAACAATATGAAAAGTACCACTGCGGTACCAGAATGAATCACAACTCAATGGTTACGTCTCTATCCCAGGAAAATCCAAAAATTAACTTTAGGCACTCATTGCCTCTGATTTATGCTACGCGAGTATACCATTACTTTTCGAGAACTTTATTTAAAAATTATCTCAAAATAATGCTTGTAAATTCTAAAATAAATTTTCATGTTTAATCTAGGTAAATGTACTTAAGTAAAAGCTATTGTACAAAGCCATATAAATATTTAGTAATTCATCTTTAAAAATAATAATGCTGACTAATGCTTAAATAATAATAAATCTTTAACAATCGTTTTAAGGTTACTAGTTAATAATTTAATATGCTTTAACAATTAAAATAATTAATAAACTACTTTTCTAAAATATTTTTTAACACTTTTAAAGTTACCAAATTAATAATTAAAAGTATCTTTTTAAAAACAAGCCAAATTCTCGGTTCCGATTATATTTCGTAAATTTGGAAATCTCACTTAAACTCCGGTATAACCAATTTTATACTCATTCCCAAAATCACTTCTATCTTTCCAATCTGTTAAAAATCTCAATTTTAACCCTTTTATATTCTAATGGGCATCACTCAAGGATTTATTATTAAAAATCCTTTTTATATACTTCATCCCAAAATTCCATTTACAACATGCCGACTTAGTTAAGTACAAATTTCAAAACCATGTATTTAATCCAATTTATTAACCCAAAATCCTTTATAAACATTTTAGTTCAAAACCCCCTTTTTAAATTCTTTTCCAATTTAAAACATATATTACTGGTATTTAAAAATACCAAAATCTAAGTCAAAACCTGAGATAGAATCCAATCAATTCAAATCACACAACAATCTATCACAGATAATCCAGACAAATCATATACAAATAACTATGAAATTTAATTCAATATTTTCAAGGAATCTAGTTGGATTCCTCCAACCTATTTCCCTGCATCCATAGATGTTAGCATAACATAAAAATACCGATTCCACTTCGAGGTAGAATATCGTGGTATATAAGGTCTTTCGCTATTATGCAGGGCGCATAGAGTTTCATCCGCTATATATATGTGGGAATATCAACCACTCCAATATATATACCACTATATATAATATCACATTCAACTAATAAAAATGCATCAATTTAACCATTCAATCATTTATTAACTTTAAATATTTAAAATTAAAGCCAACAGTCCAAAATTGAGTGAGATTAACTCACCTTGATTTTTAAATCTCCAAACGTTCAAATTTTAAATTAAATCGAAAACGTTCGATTTAACACAAAATTTTCTCTAACTTTGAATGACTCCAAATCTCTTCCACTATGTAGAGCTCGTTATTACAATTTCGACGCAGCTTGTTTTGTAACGACCCAGAATTTTAATTAATGAAAATTTGAATATTTAATTAAGTTTAAATATTAATAAGTGAAATTTATAAGTCAGTTAAATTTTATTTCGAATAATTGGATTTAATTGAATAATTAAATCGATAATTTGATATGTTAAATTATGGAAATAATTGAAAATTGAGTTAAATATGATTAAAAATGATTTGTAAAATTTTATTTTATCATATTGAAGTTAGAATGATATTTTAGAACTTTTAAAATCGAATTTAAAGTTTAATTGTGAAAATTGAATATTTTAATATTTAATCGACTAGTGAAAATAGTCAATTTTTGAACAGTCTTAGAATTTGACGAAACTAGTTTCATCGGATCCGTAATGTGATATTATTGTATGGTTTAAAATTTTGTGTCAATCGGATTAACCGTTTGTCCGGTGCAAGCTAAAACGCCTAGAAAATCGTTTAAATCGGTTTAATTCAAATTGAACGTTTATTGCCATAACTCGCACAGATGACCGAATTAGCTTTCGAAACCTATTCCATTGTGTCCGGAACGCGGGGTAAACCCTAGAAACTCTGGTAACGGCGCGTGAATCAGAGTTTGGAAAATCCGGGATGAATAGTGTCGTTCGATTCCCTATAAATAGCCCCCTCTCTCACAAACAAAAAAATAAATAAAAAATAACTAAACCCTAATTCTATACAGCCAGCCGCCACCCCTGAACCTAAGGCCGAAATTTGTTCATCTTTTTCCCCTCTGATCTCTCAATCCATCAAGTAATTCGAGAAACTTTCTAAATGAAAGTTGTAGAGCACAACACGTTCTATGAATCCAATGGTCAAGATCAAGTTTCAAGCTACGGATTGATGGCAAGTGGAGCTCGAATGGCCGAAGTTGCGCACGAATTTCGAGGAGGAGGGGGGAGCCGAGTACCACCATGTCACGGCCGAGTGTAGAGGCTGTAATGGGCTTTCAAATGGAAGTTGTTGATCGTGTTTTAGTCGAGCGTGGAGATGGTGGTTTGGAACCCTAATATCGAGCTATGGGTTCGGCCGTGTTTTGTTCCTGCGTGCGTACGTGAGAGTTGAGGAAGATGAAGGGAGGGTGCGTTCTACGGTCATGATCGGGTTGGAAGAGATCCAGCGGCCAGAAATGTTGTAGGTTAAAATATAAATAATATTGTTGTAAATTTATATATAAAAATCGTGTAAACTTCATAAATGCATATCTTTTTCATACGAGGTCGAAAACGTGCGAAACCAGTTGCGTTGGGATCGTATGGACGAGCACTACATGATGGAATTGGATTGGATTCGTTTGGAGTTAGTGAAAATTTTGGGTAAAATTAAACGTCCGTTTAATTTTATTCGAAATAAATCGCTAAAACGAAATTGAAATCAAGGTGAGAATTTCTCACTCAATCGAATCGGTTTCGATTTTTATTTTAAATAGTTAGATTTAAAATATTGGAATGCATGTTTGAATGATGATTGTTATCTATTGATTGTTAAAATAGACATTATGCGCCGTTAGTAAGCGGATGTTATTTATTAAAAACATATACCGCGAATATTTCATAAACAGTGAAATTGGTATTATATATAATAGCAATATATATATATTGGCATATGTATGTATTGCAGTTATTGATTTCCCGCATTTGTATAGCGGATGAGACCCTATTGCGCCGTCTATTAAGCGGATAATATTTTAAATCTCATATACCGCGATAATTTCGTACTGGAGCGGAATTGGTATTGTGCTAATGTTTTTGGATGCAGGAAAATAGGTTGGAGGGATCCAACTGGATTCCTCAATAGTATTTATTTGATTTCAGATATTTTGATATTTGATGGACTATCATATCGATATATGATGTCGTCGTTGTCGTGATTGACTATTTGATGTGTAGCATCATTGGGCCAAGATTTTGAAATTTTAAAATGATTTTTAAAGTGATTTTTGAAAATATACTATATTTTTGGAATTGATTTATTTTAAATAAATAAACGTTATAATTTTAATGTTACAAAAATTATGATTTTTGAGAAATATAGTTAAAGGTTGATTTTTGAAAATATGGGATTAATGACTTTATAAAATAGCTTAAATTGGAATTTCTGAATTTATTATAAAAAAAAGTTTAAAAATAGGATTTATAAAATTTAACTATTTTATAAATCAAAATGGTGAAATTATAAAGGGGATTAAAGATGTTTTAAAAGACTAATAGTATAAATTGATTTATATAAGAAATTTATAAATTGATATTTATAAATTAAAGTATTGGAATTATAAAACGAGTCTTTATAAGTGTTAGAATGAATTGTGAATGAATTTTATAAACGAATGAAATTTATAGAATTATAAAAGGTGAAGTTATAAATGAAATTTTATAAGCAGTAGGTTTATAAAATTTGTAAAAGTTATTAAAAGAATAAGTTTTGGATAAATAATTGAATCTTATAAGTTATAAGATTTATAATTATGAAGTTCAAAGGAATGATTTTGCAAACAAATAAATTATAAGTATTTCACTTATGATATGAACTTTTGGTTTATAATTGAGTTATGAATTGAATAGGTTAATAAAGGAATTTATAAACGTTGTTTTATAAATCCGCAAACGACTTATTTTGATAAGTAAATTGTTATAACTTATTTATGGAGTTATATTCACGTTTTTGATAGTGAATAATCCTTTGAAATAAAATGAATAGAAATGATGAAATTGGTTAACAGGTATATTCACATTTTTGAATAGTGAATAATATGTTAAAGAAATTGTTTTGAATGTGATGTTTTAAATAGAATTAAAACGATCTAACAATATTTTTAAAATGTGTTGAGATTCGAAACTATAGATTTCAACATTCATTTTTGAAATAGACGTTTTCGAGAATAAAAGGAAATGGTGGACTATAACACTGTTGTTATAGTAAATGATTTCCGAAAGGAAATATTTTGTATAGTATTGGGATATATATATCTATTTTAATTTCGAATCCCTATACTAGTGATTTTGGGTTGTCGTAACGATGTTTTACGCAACATTCGTTTTGGCCCAAATAAATATGTTTAAAAGAATGATTTCCTTAAAGAATGAAATATATACTTAATTTCGATTGAAGTATATTGAATATTTTCCAAGTGTTGAAAATAAATAAAATTTGTGAATTACTTATGAATAAATAAGTATGGAAATGTTTTTTCAATGTGAAGTGAATATTTTGAGAATTTATCTTTTTGAAGATAAATTGAAAATGAATAATTGAAATCGTATATTCATAGATATTGTGAAATATAAATTAACTATGGAATTTATAAAGGAAAGGGGAATTTGTTTAAAAATAAATATTGATTTATTTTTGAGGTATTGAAAACATATATCTTGTAAAGTTATTTTTGGGAAATAAATAGTTTGGAAAACTATTTGGAATCTGGTGATGTGTGCATATCCATTGATAGTTCAATAACCGACTATCAATATTTACCTTTGAAAGGTATTTGTTGTGATTTGCTGAATTTGAATGCTACACTTATTTTTAAATTATTGCACTCATTATTCGGATTACCCATTCCGAATAGTGATACGACGTAATGGATAGCATTGATGACCGGTGTTGAAGACCGGATATTTTTGAAAGCAAAAGGACAACTCGTCCATTGTCTTTGCACCGAGTAGCTACGGTATAGAGACTCCCTATGTGATGGGAAGTCCGGACGTGATTAGAGATTATCCGGATTGCAAGGACTTCTTTGCAAGTGCCTTCGGTTCTGTTCGAGCCCGGAACAAACTTGTATGGATTGTATGCCTGACGTTACAAGTTGAGGTATAAAGCCGATTTCTTTCAAATATATTTCTGTTGGTGGCAGAGAATTTATTCTTTTAGCTTAACACCCTTCTCTGAGACGTACGAGCTCAGAGGTTATGTAGTTGAAGGTTATCAGCAATATATCCCAAATTTGGTAATGTGACATGCTGAGTGTTGCTGTGAAATGATCATTGTGTTGATCATTTGTGATAGGATCATTTATTTGATCGTCTATCTTGGTGATCATTTCTATGATCATTTTTTGACCCAAAGCATGACTTTTGAATAAAGTATGTTTTTGTGGACGTGACTTCGTCGAGCCTCACACCTCGGAATGGTCAAAACAGGAAAGATGCATTAAGGTTATGAGGGGTAGCTCCCTTTAAGGTATGTGCATTTCCTTCTGGAAAGGGTGGTATCATGGTATGGAGCCCAGATACTTACTCATGTTGAAACACTTTATTTATGATTGTGTGATGATGGTGACGAGCGCTCGGATAAAGGTCCAAGGGGACCGGGGGATGGCATATTCGTGTCAGTTGTTACCCAGTTAGGGGTAACCCGGCCTTGTGTTGGCAGAGATCCGGTTTGGTTCTCGGGGATGTCCTTCCAGAGGCATTCTCATGTGGCAATGGGAAGTTCCTTGGCCTGATCATTCGTTGGAAATCCAAAGAAACAATACGATCTTGTACGGTTTTAGTTGTATAACCTGCCATGGAATGTGGCGGTAACCTGCTATTGAACATGGTAGCTATAGTAGACATAAGTGCGGAATGTCTATGCTGGCTAAGATTTATATCTTTATTTTCGAAAGAATTTTCCTACACTATGCACTAATGATAATATCAAATGTTTCTTTTTAATGCGTATCAAGCATCTTTGACTATCATAAGGAGAAATCTCCTCCGATTCTGCGTTTGCATTGTGTGTGTGTGCGGGAGGCCTTATGGTAGTCTCATTTTTAATAGCATTGCGAATTGACCTTAAAAAATATTCCTCTATTTTGTTTTCAAAGATAAATAAACTGTTTTGAGTTCCCACACCAGTCACATGACTGACTTGGAGTTTATTGTTTCCCTTCCTAAACTCTGGGTTCCCACCAATTTCTACACGGGCAGTTAAGAGTTAGGTTTATCAAGATATTCTGGATATTCTGGAGTTGCTGGAGGCAAGCTGGATGGCATGGCGTATTACTAGTATATAGTATTTCTTTTCCGCTGTTTGTTGTTGTTGTAGTTGTACACTCTGATGACATGATGTAATGAAATGAAATGTGATGTAATGTAATAACTGATATAGTTCTTTGTTTAAAGATTATTCATTTATTTATTATATGTTGTTCCGCTGCGGATTGTGAGGTTCTGATATTGTTCTGCTGTTTTCAGTTCGGTTCTATTTTCTATTTTCCTTTCTCTCTATTTCCTATCTCTTTCTCTCTCCTTCTCTCTCTTTCTTTTTCTTAAACATTGATAATTCGTATTTCTGTTCATCTTGAGTTAATCTATGGAGATTAGTGTATATTCAAGAAGTACGGATTTACGGGTCATCACAGGTGGTATCAGAGCATATGGTTAAGCGACAACCATGATTCTGTTGGGTATTACTCATTAGAGATAGAGTCAGTAGTACTCTAGAATGAGTTTGAGTGTAATAATAGCTATGAGAGCGTATGTGTTAGTGAATATAAAATTGTTTTATATTGTGATGATTGGTTTATTGAGTGGCATATGAACCTTCGTCAGCACGGTCTCGACAACTATGCCGAAGGGGTTTCTAAACACTTGTACAGAACAATTCGACACGATATTGTTTTAAATTGGGTAAATGAAATAATTTTACCTAAGTATATTTTATATATAAAGAAATAATTTTTCAGAATTATTAAAGTGTATATAAGTTGATTGTTTAGTTGTTTGAATAATCTAAATAAAAGAATAATTGTATAAGCAAAAGAATTATAAGAATTGAATTATAATTAATGTGATTTACAATGGCGAAATAAACTTATATATATATAAGAAGTCAAACTATATGGATATATTTATGAATATGAGTTGTAGATAAAAATGAATTTAAAGTTAAATGGAAATTTACTTTAGAATTTGGAATCTGAATTTATTTATAAGTGGAAATTTAAGTTAAGTAAAATCAAGTGATGTTTATAAAATGGATTATAACTTAAGAATTGTTGAATGAAGTAGATATTGGTATCAAAGTAAATTAATAAAGTTAAGTGGTGGATGTGAACTTGAGTTATGTAATGAAATTCAACTTTAGAAATTGAATAGAATGAATGGATTGAAGGTTAAATAATTGATATGAAATAATGAATGTAAGTGTAATTCATTAAAATCTAATGTTATGGAAAGATTGAATAGTTGAATGAAAATCAATTTAATTAAACCAATTAAAAGTGATGGTGTTAAACCAAATTGAATGAATATAAGCAAAGGAATTTGGTTGTAATAAATATACATTGGTTGGTATATGATTGTTAGTTGATTGTATATAATTCATTAAGTGTTAATGAAATTGAATTAATGGAATTGGAAGCTAAAGTAATTGAAATTCAATTGGAAGTTAAGTGAATCTTAAATGGAATTGAATTTGATTTGGAAGTGAACCAACTTGAATATGAATTAGTGAATATAAACTAATTGAAAATGAATGTTAGTAAAAACATCCACTGTAATGAATCAAATGTGATTAAATTGAAAACCCATTTCATTGAATATTAATGAGAATATGAATGGATATTTATTGGTTATGAATGATAGTTGGTTGATGGTTGAATTTATTGCTTTTACTGCATTTGCTATGTTGGCATATATAGTTATTATGTTGCTATATGTTGTATATCGATACTATTGTCTATATACATGTTCTCATGTTGTTTGTTGAGTGTTTAGTAGGTGCGGATCGCGTTTGCTTCGCATTTGGAGCTCGCTTTCGCACTATATTAGCCGTATATGCTCGCTAATAAAATATAAGGTACGTATCTCGGATTAAATATCGTACTTTTACACTTTTTTCCCTGCAGGATGCCTCATTACTTGATGAGATGTATATTTGTGATATATACACTGTCATTTTTTTTTGGATCGAGCCGCGCAAAGGAGACTATGGCGAATTTTTCCGAAAATTTAAGGCGTTAGAAAAAATTTGAGAAAATTGGAAAATTTGGAAACTTTAACTTTGATTTGGAATTGAAAGTTAAACAATAGTAGTTGTTTTTGAAAAGATAACTAAGTATGATTTGAAAACTTAGTAAAGTTATTGTAAGAAGTTTAATTATGAATTTTGGAAAAGTTAATAGATTTTGTAACTTTTCTTACTTGATAATTTCGAGGACGAAATTCTTTTAAGGGGGGAAGATTGTAACGACCCAGAATTTTAATTAATGAAAATTTGAATATTTAATTAATTTTAAATATTAATAAGTGAAATTTATAAGTCAATTAAATTTTATTTCGAATAATTGGATTTAATTGAATAATTAAATCGATAATTTAATATGTTAAATTATGGAAATAATTGAAAATTGATTTAAATATGATTAAAAATGATTTGTAAAATTTTATTTTATCATATTGAAGTTAGAATGATATTTTAGAACTTCTAAAATCGAATTTAAAGTTTAATTGTGAAAATTGAATATTTTAATATTTAATCGACTAGTGAAAATAGTCAATTTTTGAACAGTCTCAGAATTTGATGAAACCAGTTTCATCGGATCTGTAATGTGATATTATTGTATGGTTTAAAATTTTGGGTCAATCGGATTTACCGTTTGTCCGGTGCAAGCTAAAACGCCTAGAAAATCGTTTAAATCGGTTTAATTCAAATTGAACGTTTATTGCCATAACTCACACAGATGACCGAATTAGCTTCCGAAACCTATTTCATTGTGTCCGGAACGCGGGGTAAACCCTAGAAACGCTAGTTACGGCGCGTGAATCGGAGTTTGGAAAATCCGGGATGAATAGTGTCGTTCGATTCCCTATAAATAGCCCCCTCTCTCACAAACAAAAAAAATAAAAAAAAATAAACCCTAATTCTATACAGCCAGCCGCCACCCCTGAACCTAAGGCCGAAATTTGTTCATCTTTTTCCCCTCTGATCTCTCAATCCATCAAGTAATTCGAGAAACTTTCTAAATGAAAGTTGTAGAGCACAACACGTTCTATGAATCCAACGGTCAAGATCAAGTTTCAAGCTACGGATTGATGGCAATTGGAGCTCGAATGGCCGAAGTTGCGCACGAATTTCGTGGAGGAGGGGGGAGCCGAGTGCCACCATGTCACGGCCGAGTGTAGAGGCTGTGATGGGCTTTCAAATGGAAGTTGTTGATCGTGTTTTAGTCGAGCGTGGAGATGGTGGTTTGGAACCCTAATATCGAGCTATGGGTTCGGACGTGTTTTGTTCCTGCGTGCGTACGTGAGAGTTGAGGAAGATGAAGGGAGGGTGCGTTCTACGGTCATGATCAGGTTGGAAGAGATCCAGCGGCCAGAAATGTTGTAGGTTAAAATATAAATAATATTGTTGTAAATTTATATATAAAAATCGTGTAAACTTCATAAATGCATATCTTTTTCATACGAGGTCGAAAACGCGCGAAACCAGTTGCAATGGAATCGTATGGACGAGCATTACGCGATGGAATTAGATTGGAGTCGTTTAGAGTTAGTGAAAATTTTGGGTAAAATTAATCGTCCGTTTAATTTTATTCGAAATAAATCGCTAAAACGAAATTGAAATCAAGGTGAGAATTTCTCACTCAATCGAATCGGTTTCGATTTTTATTTTAAATAGTTAGATTTAAAATATTGGAATGCATGTTTGAATGATGATTGTTATCTATTGATTGTTAAAATAGACATTATGCGCCGTTAGTAAGCGGATGTTATTTATTAAAAACATATACCGCGAATATTTCATAAACAGTGAAATTGGTATTATATATAATAGCAATATATATATATTGGCATATGTATATATTGCAGTTATTGATTTCCCGCATTTGTATAGCGGATGAGACCCTATTGCGCCGTCTATTAAGCGGATAATATTTTAAATCCCATATACCGCGATAATTTCGTACTGGAGCGGAATTGGTATTGTGCTAATGTTTTTGGATGCAGGAAAACAGGTTGGAGGGATCCAACTGGATTCCTCAACAGTATTTATTTGATTTCAGATATTTTGATATTTGATGGACTATCATATCGATATATGATGTCGTTGTTGTCGTGATTGACTATTTGGTGTGTAGCATCATTGGGCCAAGATTTTGAAATTTTAAAATGATTTTTAAAGTGATTTTTGAAAATATACGATATTTTTGGAATTGATTTATTTTAAATAAATAAACGTTATAATTTTAATGTTATAAAAATTATGATTTTTGAGAAATATAGTTAAAGGTTGATTTTTGAAAATATGGGATTAATGACTTTATAAAATAGCTTAAATTGGAATTTCTGAATTTATTATAAAAAAAAGTTTAAAAATAGGATTTATAAAATTTAACTATTTTATAAATCAAAATGGTGAAATTATAAAGGGGATTAAAGATGTTTTAAAAGACTAATAGTATAAATTGATTTATATAAGAAATTTATAAATTGATATTTATAAATTAAAGTATTGGAATTATAAAACGAGTCTTTATAAGTGTTAGAATGAATTGTGAATGAATTTTATAAACGAATGAAATTTATAGAATTATAAACGGTGAAGCTATAAATGAAATTTTATGAGCAGTAGGTTTATAAAATTTGTAAAAGTTATTAAAAGAATAAGTTTTGGATAAATAATTGAATCTTATAAGTTATAAGATTTATAATTATGAAGTTCAAAGGAACGATTTTGCAAACAAATCAATTATAAGTATTTCACTTATGATATGAACTTTTGGTTTATAATTGAGTTATGAATTGAATAGGTTAATAAAGGAATTTATAAACGTTGTTTTATAAATCCGCAAACGACTTATTTTGATAAGTAAATTGTTATAACTTATTTATGGAGTTATATTCACGTTTTAGATAGTGAATAATCCTTTGAAATAAAATGAATAGAAATGATGAAATTGGTTAACAGGTATATTCACATTTTTGAATAGTGAATAATATGTTAAAGAAATTATTTTGAATGTGATGTTTTAAATAGAATTAAAACGATCTAACAATATTTTTAAAATGTGTTGAGATTCGAAACCATAGATTTCAACATTCATTTCTGAAATAGACGTTTTCGAGAAATAAAAGGAAATGGTGGACTATAACACTGTTGTTATAGTAAATGATTTCCGAAAGGAAATGTTTTGTATAGTATTGGGATTTATATATCTATTTTAATTTCGAATCCCTATACTAGTGATTTTGGGTTGTCGTAACGATGTTTTACGCAACATTCGTTTTGGCCCAAATAAGTATGTTTAAAAGAATGATTTCCTTAAAGAATGAAATATATACTTAATTTCGATTGAAGTATATTGAATATTTTCCAAGTGTTGAAAATAAATAAAATTTGTGAATTACTTATGAATAAATAAGTATGGAAATGTTTTTTCAATGTGAAGTGAATATTTTGAGAATTTATCTTTTTGAAGATAAATTGAAAATGAATAATTGAAATCGTATATTCATAGATATTGTGAAATATAAATTCACTATGGAATTTATAAAGGAAAGGGGAATTTGTTTAAAAATAAATATTGATTTATTTTTGAGGTATTGAAAACATATATCTTGTAAAGATATTTTTGGGAAATAAATAATTTGGAAAATTATTTGGAATCTGGTGATGTGTGCATATCCATTGATAGTTCAATAACCGACTATCAATATTTACCTTTGAAAGGTATTTGTTGTGATTTGCTGAATTTGAATGCTACACTTATTTTTAAATTATTGCGCTCGTTATTCGGATTACCCATTCCGAATAGTGACACGACGTAATGGATAGCATTGATGACCGGTGTTGAAGACCGAATATTTTTGAAAGCGAAAGGACAACTCGTCGATTGTCTTTGCATCGAGTAGCTACGGTATAGAGACTCCCTATGTGATGGGAAGTCCGGACGTGATTAGAGATTATCCGGATTGCAAGGACTTCTTTGTAAGTGCCTTCGGTTCTGTTCGAGCCCGGAACAGACTTGTATGGATTGTATGTCTGACGTTACAAGTTGAGATATAAAGCCGATTTCTTTCAAATATATTTCTGTTGGTGGCGGAGAATTTATTCTTTTAGCTTAACACCCTTCTCTGAGACGTACGAGCTCAGAGGTTATGTAGTTGAAGGTTATCAGCAATATATCCCAAATTTGGTAATGTGACATGCTGAGTGTTGCTGTGAAATGATCATTGTGTTGATCATTTGTGATAGGATCATTTATTTGATCGTCTATCTTGGTGATCATTTCTATGATCATTTGTTGACCCAAAGCATGGCTTTTGAATAAAGTATGTTTTTGTGGACGTGACTTCGTCGAGCCTCACACCCCGGAATGGTCAAAACAGGAAATATGCAACAAGGTTATGAGGGGTATCTCCCTTTAGGGTATGTGCATTTCCTTCTGGAAAGGGTGGTATCATGGTATGGAGCCCAAATACTTACTCATGTTGAAACACTTTATTTATGATTGTGTGATGATGGTGACGAGCGCTCGGATAAAGGTCCAAGGGGACCGGGGGATGGCATATTCGTGTCAGTTGTTACCCAGTTAGGGGTAACCCGGCCTTGTGTTGGCAGAGATCCGGTTTGGTTCTCGAGGATGTCCTTCCAGAGGCATTCTCATGTGGCAATGGGAAGTTCCTTGGCCTGATCATTCGTTGGAAATCCAAAGAAACAATACGATCTTGTACGGATTTAGTTGTATAACCTGCCATGGAATGTGGTGGTAACCTGCTATTGAACATGGTAGCTATAGTAGGCATAAGTGCGGAATGTCTATGCTGGCTAAGATTTATATCTTTATTTTCAAAAGAATTTTCCTACACTATGCACTAATGATAATATCAAATGTTTCTTTTTAATGCGTATCAAGCATCTTTGACTATCATAAGGAGAAATCTCCTCCGATTCTGCGTTTGCATTATGTGTGTGTGCGGGAGGCCTTATGGTAGTCTCATTTTTAAAAAGCATTACGAATTGACCTTAAAAAATATTCCTCTATTTTGTTTTCAAAGATAAATAAACTGTTTTGAGTTCCCACACCAGTCACATGACTGACTTGGAGTTTATTGTTTCCCTTCCTAAACTCTGGGTGCCCACCAATTTCTACACGGGCAGTTAAGAGTTAGGTTTATCAGGATATTCTGGAGTTGCTGGAGGCAAGCTGGATGGCATGGTGTATTACAAGTATATAGTATTTCTTTTCCGCTGTTTGTTGTTGTTGTAGTTGTACACTCTGATGACATGATGTAATGAAATGAAATGTGATGTAATGTAATAACTGATATAGTTCTTTGTTTAAAGATTATTCATTTATTTATTATATGTTGTTCCGCTGCGGATTGTGAGGTTCTGATATTGTTTTGCTGTTTTCAGTTCGGTTCTATTTTCTTTTCTCTCTATTTCCTATCTCTTTCTCTCTCCTTCTCTCTCTTTCTCTTTCTTAAACATTGATAATTCGTATTTCTGTTCATCTTGAGTTAATATATGGAGATTAGTGTATATTCAAGATGTACGGATTTACGGGTCATCACAGGTTTCGTCCAATTCCGACCTCGTATGACAAAGATATGCAATTTCAAAGTTTGGAATATAATGTATAATAATAATTTTTTTTTTATTTTTTTAGTTTTACAAACCCTAAATTGGGCCATTCATTTTTGAATTGAAAAAATCTGGCTGCACTCTTTCACTCCTTCCCTCCCATTCAACTTCGTCTCCAGGTTAAAGAAAACACATAGTCGCATCAATCTTCAACCAATCGCAACCACCACGTCGTCCTATAGGGTGATCGACGACCACCATTTGAACCTCCTACGTCGATTCCACCATCGGCCAGAGGCGTGTGGTGCTTGGCTCCCTCCTTGCGTGGAAAAAACGAATGGACTCATCACCTTCTCGAGCCAATTACGTCCAAATGTGGCCACGATAGTTGATCATGGCCGTTGGATGTGAAGAGCTTGACGTGCTCTCCGACTTCCTAGTTGAAAGATTTTGAAATAAAAGCATGGATCAAGAGATAATCGAGGAAGAATAAGATTGATTTTTGGCCATTAATGAAACTGTGGTGGCTGTGTGTTATGATTAGGGTTTCACTGTAGGCAACGTATATATATATATATATATATATGTATATTATATTATTTTATTATTATTTTCGATTTTAACGTGCTTTTTCAAACGAACTCCAAACAAAATGTGCCGCCTAGTGTTTATAATGTTTTACCCCTATTCCAAACATATGGAATGTGTTCCGGGGACTAATTCGATCGTATGCAGAAGATAGCTTTTTGAATCGAATTAAAATATTAAATTTTCGATTTTTATTTCAACGCGTTTCTATCTCGTACGAACAAACAGTAACTCCAACGCTATGAAATTTGAAATACAATAATAATAAACTATTATGGATCCAATGGGACTGATTTCGTCAAAATCCGAGACTGTGCCTTGGAAGATTATTAACTCGTCGATTAAATCGAGCGATTTTCAAAATTGACGGAATAGTTTAAAAATTAAATTTTTTTAAAACTTACTAACTCATTTATAAATCAAATACAATTTATATTCATATTAGAAATCATTTCGATTCATTTTAAATCAAAGTTCAATTATTTACACTATTACTATATATATACATTAATTTCACCTTTAAATTAATATATAAATTTCCAATTTTAATTTATCGACTTTTTAATCCCATTCAAAAATACAATATTATAATTCTAATCCAAATATAATTTAAAACAACTTTAGAAATCATTTTCCACTCACATTTAACTCCGTATTCACTTTTTTCCCAATTTCGAATATTAAATTTATATTTTCCTAAATTCGATTTATCACTATATTCGAAATGTTAAACCATTCCTCTGATTCGTCCATATTCAAATCAATTAATAATTTAAATTCAACATTTAAAAATAAATTAAACATTCAAAATCAAATGACCAAAATTCTGGGTCATTACAATATTGTTATAACACTACATGTTCCCTATGGGTTGAAATGATACATACCCGAATGATCATATAGAATAGAGGAAAATCATTATGGGTTGAATGATAAACCCAAGCGATTTTCATTAAAATAAATTTTAGGATTGTAGGATGAAATGATATATACCTGTAAATATAAAATATTTGCGGAATGAAATGATAAATATCCATATCACTTGACCATAGGGTAGAAAATTATATATGGACACCGAATCGGTTAATTAAAATAATTTCAAATCCTTAATTTTTGAATCAATTATATGATATTTTGAAATATAATTTAATTTATATAAAATGAAATGTTCTTGAAAATCCGAGTTTGAAAATTAAACTTGGAATTGGTTTAAATGTATTGTTTAAAGGACTTAAATTGAAATTTGGAAGCTGGACATGGTCTAGATGTGTTGAAACGAAAGAAATAGTTCAATTTGATATTGATCTCAAATTTATTATAATCAATATAGATTATTTTAAAACATATTACTTTCAAATGCTAATTATTAAGATTTCAAACTATTAAACTAATTTAAGCTATTTTGAACCATTTGAACTATTTTAAATAAATTTAAACTAATTTGATTTATTTTAATCTAGTTTAACCTATTTTAACTAATTACCCTATTTAATCTATCTTAATCTATCTTAATCTATTTTAATATAGTTTAATCTATTTTAAACGATTTAAACTTTATTAAACTATTTAATTTATTTAATCTATTTTAAAACTATTTAATCTATTTTAATTTTATTTAATCTATTTAAATTCATTTAATCTATTTTAAATCAAATAAATCCATAATAAACCTATTTAATCTATTTAAACCATCTTAACTATTTTGAATCTATTTAAAGTATTTTAATCTATTTTAAACCTATTTGACCTAATTTATATCTATTTAAAACTATGTTAGACTAATTAAACTATTCATAACTATCTAATTTATTTTTAAATTTCAGATGGTGTAAAGTGTAAATGTTTATAAGTAAAGCCTTGCTTTTTAAAGCAAATATGGTTTAATAATGTTATAACATAAGTTGGGATTTGAAATGATATTTGCTAGTGAAATAACAGATTCTAAGTAAATATGATGATTTTAAATGAAGGTTTAACCTATTTTGGAAAATATGATTTTGAAAGTGAATATGATTCTGAAAGTGATATAGTTTGAAATTGAATATGATATTTTGATATCAATTATGATTTGAATTTTGAAATGTAAAAGAACCATCCGGTGTGAAATAAACGTTTGGTTGTTAAAGAGACCGAGATCGGATATTGCCATACTCTCTGCCAATACCGAAAACCACTTTAACAACTGTGTATGTGGTGGAGATTTCAGAAATGAAGTAGGATGGTTTGGTGAACACTTCGATATGAGGTATTTACGTGACCCTGACTCCCATGAATCGGCTTAGATGCGACTAAAACAAGAGCTATACCGAGCCATGTGAGGTCATTCCTCCTATCGGGCACATTTCTTTGACACTATATTTTGACTTTATGATTGATTTGGTGGCCACCCCTTGATTTGATGATGGGAGTGTGACCGAAGTGGACGGTAGTAGCTGCTTTGCGTTACCATCTGTCCGGGAGTGCAATTGGTAGAATCCTACATTGGAATTGCCTCAAGTGCCGTGTTCACATGCCCTATCGCGCCTTCTACGAGTTTGATTTGTACCATACCAATGGAGTGCCCTCTGAGTAAACTTTACGAAGGAGCTTATGGTATTGTATAGACTATGGGAATATATAAAATTTGTTAAGGGGGATATGGGTAATGCCTTAACGCTATTTTAATACTTTACTTTACTATAGACACTATTATAATAGCGTATTGTACTATGTATGTAGATAATTTAATGAATCCTTAGAAGATGGAAATCTCGAATATCGCTTAAGTTATTGCACTCACGTTTGATACTGGACAGAAGATGTTAAATCCCGTAAACATCTACGACATCGTTATACTTATATTTATTTACTGTTGGTTTAACTTATATAACATCATTTAGTTCTGCCTCGAGTGTTTGTTATTTCAATTCGCTTGGATCAGTCTGAGCTTTTCAGTTTATCGAAGACTGCTTTCTGGAGGACGAAGACGAAGATTTAGTACTATTATTGTTTATTACATTTATTCCACTGCATCATGTTGTTCCGCTGCATTATTTATATATTTCTGTTGTCTGTAAGTATGAATTTGTATGGTAAAAATATAATCAAATATTATTTGTAAACAGCTTCATGAACTTTTTATTTGATTATTATATTTTGTCATTCCGCTGCGAGATTCTGTATTTGTGTTTCTTTCTTTCTCTGCCTTTTTCTTATTTACCCCATAACAATAAGCGTTTTTGAATGGTTTGAGACCGACATGTGTGGTTTATTGTCGATTTAAACCGTCCAAAAAGCCAGGTCATTACAACTCGTCAAAATCCAAACCAATATGAAGAAGTTAAGAATGAAACAGAATAAGTAACTGAACAAAAAAAATGGTACAACGCGGATATAGGCCGACCGGTAGGTCGACCCAATAGGCGCAACGGTCGATCGCCTGGTCGACCACTTGCTAAGGGTTGTTGACCCATGCAAGGCCCAGATGAAAATTCGTCTAGGTACGTGCAGTGACGCGTTTTCTTATTTTTGCACGATCCGAGCCATACATTCTTCGATCCGATGGCTTAAAATTTCCCTATGACGTGGTGGCTCTCGGTTTAACCAAAGAACCCAACGGTCCAAGGTCCCCAAGCTCCAATATAAATAGAACCCTAGGCCTAGCTATCTTCTCACAATTAGATTTCCTCCCATAGGTTCAATGCCTAAGGCTGAACCCTAAAAAGAAAAAAATTTCTAGGGAGCGGATCTTCTAAATTAAAATATTATACATTTTGGAAGAAGGGGATGCAGAAGGACTGTGGAGCCAAGCGAAGAACAACCGAAGCTAAGGATGACGGGTGAGTGGATTTATTTATATATCTTTTAAGTTTAAGATATATATCCTTAGATTTCCGTTTAGAAAATTTTATTCAATAATTAATCATATTAATTAAATTATGCTAAACTATAAGAAAACTTACAGTTTATTTGCAGTATTAGTATTTATATACTATTTTCTATGCCTTATTTACATCTTTTTCTACGTTTTGGATTTTAAACAAGCGTCAATTTCCTTCTATCCTCTCCATTTTCTTCGCGTTTAGATTAGAATATATTAAACGCAAATATGGATTAAATAATTAAAAATATTGAAATGAAGATGTAAAATAATAAAATTTTGAGGAATATGTAATAAATTGCATTAAAATGGGAAAAAGTTAATTTCGGAGTAATTATTAGATTAATTGGTCGGTTTAGAGAACATGATACATTTCCATAACTTAAAATCTTAAAGATAGCAATAAACGCAACTGTAAGAATAAAAGAAATAAAAGAAGGGAGCTAGTGTTAAATAGGGAAACTGCTGTATTTTATACTACTCCAAAATAGTAAAAGAAATATCTTGCAGTTACGGATTATGTTTATAGCATCATCCAATATTGAGATATGGAAATGGATTATATAGTTTTCATAACCAACCAAATGAAATAGAATTACTTTATAAAATAGAATACAATAAAGTAAAGTATGAATTGAACAAGAAAATAATTAATCAAGAAATTGAAGCTGTAAAAATTAATTAGCCTAATTCTACATTTATTGCGCAGGCTATTTAAATAGGCAATTATTATGATAAGTGAATTATGTAATATTAGAGAACTAAAGGAAATTCTATATAATAATAAAAGAAGGCAGACTAAAACAGACAAGAAACGCTTGTAATTATATAACAGACTATAAAAGAAGTAAAAGTAACAATTACAAGTAGAATTATAACATAGGTTATAATTAGGAAATAAGAATTGAAATGCTTATCGTGGGACTTGTAATAAATTGGTAAGAAATGGTAGTAATGAATAATGGCAGTAGCTTATTTAAACAACTTATATTAAGTAAATAAGAAAATAAAACAGAAATGGTAAAAGAGGCTTATTTCTTTGAACTTAAGGATTTATATATTAAGTTTAATAAGCAAGATAATGAATGAGGCTCATACTAACAGTATTCCCTATTAGATCTATGGTAATCTCACAATAGTTAGAAGTGAGACAAGGGCAAGAATATGCTAATCAAGAAAATAAGTTGCCAATTGAGTAAGAAAGAAACCTAAACGCAAATTAAAAGATTAGGCTTAGGGTCTAGTAAAAGATTCGAATTGCGTTTGGAGTAGCCCAAAGGATGAAGCTCCTAATGAAGTAGTTCATCATGGATTCCAGTAATTAAGAAGCACATCCAACTTAGAATTTTTAGGCTAGAGGGAAGTACGAGACTTCAACAGGACGTGAGGATATAGCCCTCTAAGTAGACCCAATGAAGCTGCATCCCCGAAGGCAGGTCTGTAGGTGTTCCATCAAGAGAGTATGCCTTGATTGCGTTTGCATTGTAGGCATAACAAAGCGGACTTTTAAATGCAGTTAGAAGGGGTTGTTCTTTGGAGTAGGATATTCGTACGTCCAGTACTTGCAAGTAAGGTGAAGGATAGTCGCATGCGAATATCGACCAACATCAAGTTAAAGAGCGATTTCTGTAAAGACTAGAGTTAAACCTGCAGGCTAATGATTCTTTCACTATCGGGACATTGGATGGAGGGGCACCGCCAATTGGATATTAGATTGTTTGCAGTAGGGCTCGACCACGTAACTCTTTAGAAGTCTTTCGATTAGTTGAGGGGTGGCTGCGTGGGGCCATAGCCACGATGAGAAAAGGAGACAGACCAACTAGAATATCTGTATTGTAGGCTTAACGAAGCTGTCCTTTAAAGATATGGAAAATCTCCGATTGAGTTCCTTACAAGGTAGACCTTGTTGGCGGGATTCAGAGAGCAGACAGAACAATAACATATAGTCCTCAATTTATGCACTGGGTGGTGCATTGCGGATGTTCGAGCATTAGTATAGACTAGTGCGGACGTAGTTTTACATTTTTATAGTAGACGACAAAACATCTGTATTGTAGGCTTTACGAAGATGTCTTTTACGGATGTAGTCATAGAACGCTATAGGAGCAAGACGATGGAGTCCTTTACGAGGAGGATACGGGAGGTACTATGGGTAGTACCTAGGACCAATACGACCATTGGGCATATAGCTACATATATGTATATATTAGTAATTAGGTTTCAATCTACTATGGAGTAGATGGGCACGGTTCACGAACAGAGGCGAGAGTATTGTAACCTAATGAACTTAATATAAGAGTAAATGGATATAAAATGATACATGTGGAATTAAGCCTAGAAGTATATAATTTATTCATTCATTAGAACTTTTGTTCTAACCCCCTCCTCACAATATCCTACAGGTTAGGTAGATGGCAGGGACTTCTCAGCTTTACGACACTTGCTTAGAAAGTGTTATTATTTGGGTGAGTATTTACTAACTATTTTATTTTAGTCAATTTCGCTGTGAGATAATTGAGCTATGATATATTTATCTTTGCCTTTTTGCAGGATACAGGATACCTACTCGAGCTTCATTGGGCTTGGTTTTCAGCATTTTTGCGAAAAATCCGAACCACGGGAATTCAGGTTGTTACATTTAGTGTCAGAGCCTAGGTTTAGATTCCGAGGTAGATAGTGTTTGAACGTATTTGTAGTTTATATATATATATATAAATATATGTATACTCTTAAAACCTTAAAGAAAAGTCCATTCCTTTGAGTAAACCAATAGTTGGAGAAAGTTTGGAAAACAACCCTGTATATCTAAACTTGGAACGAGGAAATTCCAAAATCTAAAAGACCTCATATGGCGAAGAT
Source organism: Allium cepa (assembly GCA_030765085.1). Classification (NCBI taxonomy): domain Eukaryota; kingdom Viridiplantae; phylum Streptophyta; class Magnoliopsida; order Asparagales; family Amaryllidaceae; genus Allium; species Allium cepa. The sequence continues at coordinate 389,583,241 of CM060937.1, forward strand.
TTTTGGATTCAGTAAGGGATATTTAGAAAGGTGAAAGTAAATTAAAAAGCCACTTTGTAGTCTTGCCCAACAATTAAACTCTTAAGCATTTGAATATAAAATTTTGGAGGATTTTTAAGTTTTAACTTTAGAAGTTTACAGCCTTATAAATATGGGAAGTTGGAGAGAAACAACTTTAAAGCACTTTTGATTTGAAAGTAGAGAAATATATAGTTTAGAAAAATATAGACTTTAATTGAAAACTAATATTTTGGGCTGTAGTGACGATGTTTTAGGCAACATCTGTCTTAGCCAAGTATAAACGTATTTGAAATCCTCGTGTAAGTACATAAAATTATTTTTCTGGCTGTAAAGAAATTAAAGCTATTTTGAAAAAGGATTTTTATGGGTTAGATGATTTAAGTGGTTGGAGCAAGCTTATGGATGTTAATATAGGTTCAGTTGAAGGACGGAACACGTCGAAACTCTACTTGGAGGGTGGAGAGTAGACAAGGATATTTAGCCTAAGTCATAACCATGACTCAGACAACCTAGAAGCGGATAGGTTAGGCTTTGATTAGTTTAGGAGGAGGAACATGATGCGGCGGTACGGGAAAAAAAAAGAGAATAGGCCGACCCGGTCGACCTAGCGAACGATCGGCCTGTTGACCGTGCGGTCAACCTGTTACTAAGGCGGGTCGACCACGTTAGTTCATTCGAGCGCGATAAACATGTGCCCCCTTCTCTCCTTCCTCATTCTTATTTCTTCCTCCCGAAGACAGCAGCTACACCCAAAAACCACCCTTTCCAACCATCCAAACGCCTCAAAAATTCCACCGTTTTGCTCATGGTTAGTGCCAAATTGAAGCACGTCGTGAGATCTACTTGGATCCATACCTCTTTTCACAAATCTGAGAATTTTATGCCATGCCTTGAAGGCCCTCTTTAGTCCACCTTTTTCCCTAATTTACACCATAAGAGATAGTGTGGTGCCAGAGTGATAAGTGGATTGTGCAGTCTTACTCCAATACAGACGCATACCAGTTTCTGCAAGGAAGGGCAGTGAAGTTTATTGATTTCTCGGGCACATGTTTAGAGAAGCTCTTCTTGGACACATGGTTGGGAAAGATTCTTACCATAAGACGTTCGAATAATGAGTGTATCCTAGGTTAGTATGTCTTTTTTATGCTAACTTACGTACTAGCGATGAGGATGAGGAGTTGGCCTTCCAGTCGGAGGTCAAAGGGGTTAGGATAGTTTTCACCGAGTCTCGGTTGGCTAGTATTTTAGATATCAAAGGGTATGGCTTAGAGGTAGGGTATATTGAGATGATGGACATGGCTGATTTGCACCAGATTCTTTTAGACCCCCACACCTCGATTGGAGCACTGGGCAATTGATCCCATTGGCTAGGTTAGTTATCCGTATTCTACAACATAACCTTTTCCCCAAGACGAGGGGTTTTGATCAGATACTCCCTACTGTGAGGCAGGCCACCTACGCCATATTTGGAGGATTGTAGGTGAACTGGGTTATAGCCCAATATATGACAGCAACTGGGCTTCACAGATCAACTATGATTTACTGTCACCTTTGGACACGGGTCTTCAAGTTGGCCGGGGTTGAGATGGAGAGAAAGACTTACAGTGAGCAGGCCCACCCCAAGATAGATTAATCTACTCTGAGAAGGATACATATATGGTTGGCCCAGATTTAGGCTCCATAGGAGGAGTAGGAGCACAAGCAGCAGCCATCACCACAGCCCTCACCACATAGGCAGGCACCCCAGTACTTTCATGAGCATCAACACTTTCCTACGCCACCGTTTAGAGGTGGCATAAGACATACTGAGTCTCCATGGCCTGCTTGACCACCAGATCCCACGATGTAGAGTACGTGGGATATGTACATGGGTATGGATCTTGGGGAGAGGGAGCAGGACCCTCTCAACCCCCTCCACCGATGAGCTACGAGGATCAGTTTAGGACCCTTGTTGAGAGGCAAGAGCGAATCGTTAGGGAGCCCGTAGAGATTCTTCAAGGACAACAGGAGGTGATTTGGAGACATGATGGATTAGCTAGGTCTCAGCATGAGGTTGAGGCGAGCACTAAGCTGTAGGAGGAGCGCCTTAGATGTTTGGATTCCTTTATTAGAGCCTTCCTGTGTCCGGGCGGATAGTGGCATGGGCCTCCTAGCTCGAGATGATGGCTATGTTAGCCTACGTCTATCATCTATCTAGTATCGTATCGTAGTAAGGTTTGTGTTCTCTTTTTGGTTATAAAATTTGTACTCTTGTGTAAGTATTTGAAAACTCTGTTGTGGTAGTAGATCAGTGCTGAAGCTTTTTCCTCTTTATTTTTGTGTTCATAAATAGGGAATAAGGACATAAGATGTTATTATAAAAAGTAAAAGCAGAATACGATAACTAAAAGGAATAATAAATCTAAAGAAAGCGACAGAAACATCAATAGAAAAATTTAAAAAGAGATAATTTCTTGTGTAAACTGTGCCTGGAAAAGAAAATAGAGATTTTATAGGATAGTGGCATAAGTTCCAAACACGGAGAGAGAGGTACGCAAAAGTAAAACGGAGAAATGTGAAGTTTATCTGTTTTCTACGTTCTTTCTGACATAAGAAATCAAGTTCAGAATAAAAGATTTTTTTGAGATTCGAATATTAAAAGTTGTGTGTAAGGATTTAGATGAAGAATTGGTTGAACTACACCCCTATTTAATAGGAGTGTGGGAAAAATTGGGTGAAACATATTTTAATTTTTTTTGAAAAATTGCATTCATATAGAAATTGCAAGTATATTTAGGTTGTGTGCATCGTGTTTTAAAAGCAAACTTTTAAAATAAGAAGCATTCATATAGGAGGCACCGCTTATAAATTCATGTAAATGCATACATCTTATTTTGAAAAGATCTTTTGCACAAAAGCACAGATAGTTGTAAAATTGGATGTACACAAAATGGTTGTAATTAACGTGAAGGATTACATAAATCTTACCCTTGTCAAATTTTAGGGACGAAATTTCCTAAGGGTAGGAGAATGTAACACCCCACATTTTTACATAGTTAGAATTTAACGAATAACGATAAGCAATGAGAATAAATATGTGACTCCCCACCTCTATACCCACGCTAGCCAAGAACATTACAGTGATTGCTGTCGACTAGCACGGAGAATAAGGCTGTTGAGGAGCGACCATCCGTGTAATTTCTTTGCGCGAGCACCGATATGTCAGATAATATAACATGTATTCTATTTCAAGAGAAAATCCGACATACCGACACAAACTCAAAGCTACTACACGGTGGCTATATAAATCCTTCGGAAAACAAATATAGAAATAAGCATAACACAAATCAGTCACAGACAATTCATATCACAACGGCGGAAAATAGATATGAATATTACACTTGGAAGTGTACATCAGAGTAGTGGTCTAAAAAGATCCACAATATCACAAAAGAATAGTTACATGAGCTACACAAAAGAATAAGTATACATTATGGAGTCTATATCTCAAATGTATACGACAAAAACTACTATTCTAAGTAGTTAACCAAAAGCAAGAGAAATCAATCCCATGAGAGAAGTCAAGCAGAAGCACCTGTAACATCTCGGTCTGACCCGAGTATTATTTAATAAGAAAATAATAAACGGATCAGTCTAATTATAGATATCAGATGAAACGATATAGAATCAGAGTTATGACTAAACACATAATAATCACAAGGCCAAGCTGTGATATATAAGTAGTTGATAATCAACAAGAGATTAATCAATATCACAAAATCTACACAAGAATCCAAGAAGTGTCATACTCTTTATTTCGTTCATCAAACCACAAATATTGACGATAATATCAATGTCAATCGCAAAAGTCAATGACGCACAAATTCCAGAAGACTACACAAGAAATCCAGAAATCACAAAAGTCAATGACACACAAATTCACCAGTGCACAAATATCGATAAGACTTATCAATGGAAATCACGAAAAATTGGTGAAACACAAATTCTAGAAATCTACACAAGAAATCCAGAAATCACGAAAAAGGGGGGAAAGGCCTATCACAAACGGGAGCATAAAGCTCACCAACACGTGTATCACAAATGGAACGCTAATTCATGGTCGCTAACCATCACAAATTGAGCCGAAGCTCCACAAACGGCCCGAAGACCATGGGTTGCTACCCCATCACAAATTGAGTCGAAACTCCAAAAACGGGGTTTAGTCTCCCTCGCAGACAAAGAGACATCGCACATTGCTAGTCTAAATCACAAAGATGATCGTCATGATCAGCGAGAAGTGTCGACTACACTAAGCTAGTAAATATATGAGTTTAGCTTCATGTCCCATAACCACTTGCTTAACTTAAATATTTACGAACAAACTGTAAATCTCCACTAGAAAATTGTCACAAGAGGTTCAATCGAACAAGTCCAAGAATTAACCGACAAAGTAAACGCAAGCGTTTCATACCACTTGTTTTACTAAGCCGTTTAATTAGATTTCTCATACGAGTGAGGTAAAGGTTTGTATATACTAATAGATTGGAAAACAGTTTTATAAACGAATTTGGTATTAAAATAGTATTGAAATCGTTTGAGGAAAGAGTTTTTATATTTACTACTAGTATAGAAAACCTTTATATTTTTTAAAGTGACAAATCACGAAGAAGATTGTAAGAACAATCAATCACAAAAATTCACATACGAAGACGTGAATAAAATCCAACGAAATCGATAAAGGATCCATCGAAATGGATATTCAAAAATCCCTAAAAAGAGTCATCAAAGTCATAATAGATGATAACAACAAATAGGATTATCACGAATCGATTTAAATTGGAATTTCAATCCAAAAAGGCAAATTGGACTCAAACAGCAGGTTCAATCGACTGAACAGAGTTTTCAGTCGACTGACCCTGTACCTGGAAATTTTCCAGGTTCAGGAAACTTTCTGTTTCCAGTTTCAGTCGACTGTGTAGAGTTTTTCAGTCGACTGAATCATGCCTGGAAACTCTCGGGTTTCAGGTTCAGTCGACTGAACAGAGTTTTCAGTCGACTGAATCATGCCTGGGCTGTTTTTCAGCCTTATTCAAATGAAGAGCAACCTCTTTCAAAATGCAACCGGACGAACATTGGCTCTAAGGGTTTATGCCAATCGGCAACCCGGTCCTATATGCTCCTCGATGCATCACCAAAAGCATGATCAAACATCCATAAAAGATTTTCACACAAATTTGGTTTAAAAACCCAAAAATTGGAATATTCACAAAACCAATCCAAATCAAGAGCAAATGCACATGAATAAGTGTTAGGAATTCATACCCAACAACCAAAGATAATTATAGTCATAGATGTGAGATAAAAATCTCACCTTTTCTCAAAATCAAACAAGAAGAAGCTTGAAAGCAAGTGGAGAATCAACCTCTCTTCAACACAACCCAAATGAGCTTGAATCTATGCTAAAAACAAGAACATTCCCAAAATTAGGTTTAGGAATTTCTGAAATTGGTAAGAGACCAAGTTGGAGAAGAAGAAGAGAAGCTTACCAATGAGTTCTTCTTGAGTTTGGAGCTAGGAATTTGATTTGCAAGAGAAACTAGGGTTTTGGAGTTTTAATTTCCAATCTCTCCCACCATTAAAGCTAAGAAAACTGAAAAGAGAAAGAAGTGAGGGAGAATGGGGAGAGTGGTTCAGTTTTGGAGTATAAGTTAACATAGGGCTGAGCCCAAAAACCAAACCCAAAGTAAAAAGTAGCAGAAATCAACTTTCTCCAAACATATCGAAGCTTATACTCAAAATGGTCGCAAACGGCATTTTAAACTCAATGGGAGTGGTCCCGAGTGCTAATTCGACCGTATGCAAAAAGTAACTTTTCGGACTAAAATCCGACTAACGATAAAATATTTAAATAAAATATTTAAATATAAAATCGATAAATATGCGGGTTGTTACAGACTCCCCTCCTTAAAGAAATTGCATCCTCGCAATATTACAAGAACAAGATATATAGTAACAACCATAAAAGCATATTCAACACAAAAGAAGTTTGAAATAAGAAGTTCACCTCAAAGAGCACGAGAAAGTAAGTCCGGATGTGTACGCTCGATGTACTCTCTGGATTCCCAAGAACAATCCTAAGGATTTGAAGACCATTGAACTTTAACAAGCGGAACATCTTTATTTCGAAGTCGTTTGACTTCCGAAGCAATGATACGAATAGGATGTTGCTCATAAGTTAAATTAGGCGAAACTTCAATCTCTTCCACAACACCGGGCTCAAGAATAGAATCGGAATCTCGAAGACATTTCCGAAGTTGAGAAACGTGAAACACGTCATGCATAGCAGAAAACTGAGCCGGTAATAAAAGGCGATAAGCCATGGAACCAATACGTTCGGTGATAGGAAATGGCCCAATATATCGAGGCGCAAGTTTTCCCGATCGACTGAAACGTACAACACCTTTCATATTGAAACACGAATGAACACAAGATCCCCCACGGAAAATTCTAACTTCCTTCTCCGGTTATCGGCATAGGGTTTTTGTCTACTCTGGGCTTCTTTCATCCTATGACGAATAAGATCAATCTTTTCTGTGGAATCACGAATAAAATCTGGACCTAAAGCCAGCTTCTCACCGGCCTCAAGCCAACAAGAAGGAGATCGGCATGGCCTTCCGTAGAGTGCCTCGAAAGGTGCCATACCAATACTAGATTGGAAGCTATTATTATAGGAAAATTCAACAAGTGAAATATAATCTTCCCAACCTCCACCAAAATCAAGCACACAAGAACGAAGAAGATCTTCAAGAGTTTGATTCACACGCTCAGTTTGTCCATCGGACTGGGGGTGATAAGCGGTGCTAAAATTAAGCCTCGTTCCTAAAGCTTTTTGAAGACTCTTCCAAAATCCACTAGTAAACAATGGATCACGATCACTAACAATAGAAGTAGGAACACCATGCAATTTAACAATTTCTTTGATAAATATTTTGGCCAAAAGAGGAACGGTTCGGTTAGACCGAACGGGAATAAAATGGGTGGATTTAGTAAGTCTATCAACAATTACCCATAAGCTATCATAACCCGATCGAGAACGGGGAAGGCCATCTATAAAATCCATGGAAATTTGATCCCACTTCCAAACTGGAATTTCTAAAGGTTGCAATAACCCTCCGGGCCTTTGATGTTCGGCCTTAACGAGTTGGCAAGTCATGCAACGTTTAACGAAGTTAGCGATGTCAAGTTTCATTCCCTCCCAATAGTAAAGTCGCTTCATATCCGCGTACATTTTACTACTACCGGGATGAATGGTAAATTTAGAGTGATGAGAATCTTATAAAATATCTTTACGAAGATCCCTAACATTTGGCACGATAAGTCTACCAAATTTCCAAATACCGCCACGAGAATCGATATTAAAGTCTTTCAAACCTTCAATATCAATTTTATCCTTAATATTTTGGCCAAGAAGAACCAATTCAGTATCTAGCCTTTGAGCTTCAAGAATGCGGTCTAAAAGAGATGGATGAGCCTCAAGGCTACATAAAACAAATGATGAGCATAAATCGGAAACACGGTTTCGAATTTCGCAAGTGGATAAAATCTCGAGATCATTCCATTCGGATATCATCATAGAAACAACAGCTTGTTGTTTACGGCTAAGAGCATCGGCGACAAGATTACCCTTACCGGGAGTATAAAGAATATCAAGATCATATGGTGCAAGAAATTTGAGCCAACGCTGTTGACGCAAATGAAGTTCCTTTTGAGAGAATAAATATTTCAAAGACTTATGATCTGTGTAAAGAACAAATTTCTCTCCTAAGAGATAGTGACGCCAAATCCGAAGAGCAAAAACAATAGCCGCGAGCTCTAAATCATGAGTGGCATATCTAGTCTCAGCAGGCTTTAATTGCCTAGAAGCAGAAGCAATAACGCGTTCCTTTTGCATAAGAACGGCACCCAAACCAATGCGACTAGCATCGGTATAAACAACGAAATCTTGATTCCCATCGGGAATAACAAGAATAGGAGCATCAGAAAGAAGTTCTTTTATTTTCTGAAAAGAAGCTTCACATTTGTCCGACCAAATGTATTTAACACCTTTCTTCGTCAAGCTAGTGAGATGCACGGAAATCTTAGGAAAGTCTTTGATAAAACGACGGTAATAGCCCGCCAATCCGAGAAAACTATGAATCTCTGTCACACTCTCCGGTCTCTTCCAATCTTGAATCGCTTCAATCTTTGAAGGATCCACGGAAATTCCGGATTCAGAAATAATGTGACCGAGAAACTTCACACGAGATTGCCAAAAGTGGCACTTAGAAAATTTTGCCTTTAATTGATTACTCCTAAGAGTTTCCAACACAATCCGAAGATGTTTTTCATGCTCCTCCTCGGTTTTAGAATAAACAAGAATATCATCGATAAAGATGAGAACAAACCGGTCGAGAAAGTCTTTAAAAACTCGATTCATTAAGTTAACAAAATAAGCCGGGGCATTTGTTAACCCAAATGGCATAACAAGCCATTCATAAGATCCATACCGAGTACGGAATGATGTCAAAGGAATGCTATCCTCTACAATACGAAGCTGATGAAAACCGGTAGCCAAGTCCAATTGTGAAAAGACTCTAGCACCACTAAGTTGATCGAATAGATCATCAATCCGAGGTAAAGGATATTTATTTTTGATAGTAAGATCATTAAGCTTGCGGTAGTCAACGCAAAGCCTAAGTGTACCATCGGATTTCTTCACAAAAATAGTTGAAGCTCCCCAAGGCGAGGAACTAGAGCGAATAAATTGGTTCGTTTCCAATTCAGATAATTGTTTACGCATCTCCTCATTTTCTTTATTGGACATACGATAGGGAGGGCGAGTGATAGGTTGAGCTTCAGGAATGAGATTAATTCTAAACTCAATTGCTCGCTTAGGTGGTAATCCTAAAACGGGCTCGAATATGTCGGAAAATTCACAAACGACGTGAATAAGAGAAATAATATCACCCTCATCATCATCATCGTCATCACGAGGATTTAAAGAATATAAAGATGCAACCAAAGCAGAATCTGAATCTTTAAGAATAATAGAAACCTGATTAACAGATTGAGGATGTCGAAGATGAATAGTCCGCTCAGGACATAGGATATGAGCTTCATAATGGTTAAGCCAATCCATTCCCAAAATCATTCCAAAGCCTAAATAACGCATGACATGCAAATCGGCTCGGAAAGAAAAATCACACAAAATAATCTCGACATCTTTACACAATAAACTGATTGTTGCGGATCCACCAACCGGATTCGCAATTCTCAAAGAAGTCACTAAACACAAAACATCCAAAGAAAAAGTATCAACAAGTTCTTTTGATATAAAAGAATGGGACGCACCCGTATCAAAAAGAACTCGAATAGGATGATCACGAAACAAAATAATTCCATCTAGAATAGAATGAGAAATACCTTGGCCACGAGATGTGTTGCCAGGGGCTCGAGCAACATTTAACTTTCCCTCCTTCTTGCCCTGAAGCTTGGGGCATGAAGATATAACATGACCGGGAACTTTGCAGTAGCGACAAGAAAGAGACTTTGGGCACTTGTTCGCATAATGGTCCTTCGAACCACAATTATAGCATTCCCCACGACCAAAGGAAGAAGTCTTTGCCACAGAGGTTGCTTGCTTCCCTTTCTTATTGGGATAAGTGCCTTTAAATTTGTTTGGCCTCTTTCTGTTGTTGAAGTTTGGTTTGGAACCCACCACTTCAACATCATTCTCTCTATCCGCCTCTTCAAGACGAAGAGCGATATCAACGAGTTGGTCGAAAGAAACTTCTAATTTTAGGAGTAATGGCTTCTTGAGACTTTTGTTTAAGCCATAAACAAATCTCTGATTCTTCTTCAGAGGGGTGTTGATGTATTCAACCCCATATTTGGAAAGCGACTCGAAGGAGGCGACGTAATCAGTCACGGATGACTCACCTTGAACAAGGTCTATAAATCGTCGAGCCAATGTCACTTTTTCTGCTTCTGGTACGAATTTTAACTCGAAGCGCTCTCGGAATTTCTCCCAGGTGAGATCCGCTTCATTAATCTCAGAAATAAGAAGTTCGTACCAGTCCAATGCTCTTTCTCGGAGCATACTAGAGGCCACCTGAACTCGGCGAAGGTCAATAAGATTCATGCGAGAAAAGATTCGATCGCATGACCTTAGCCAGGCCTGTACTTCAATAACAGTTTCGGAACCCTTGAATGGCTCCCCACCCAAATTTGTGTAATCGCTGCACAAGCGTGCAAATCCCGACTTTGGGTGAGTAGGTTCCGGGTTAGCTCCAGTTGCTTGAGCATTTGTCACTAAATCAAGAAGCTGTTGAGCAGTCATAAAAACTCCATCCTGGGGCGGAGTGCTAGATGGCACGGCTCTGGGGCGGCCAGGTCTAGACATTTCTCTTCCTTTAGAAAGAAAGAAGAGGAAGAAAAAGGTTATTCACCAAATTGAATATCAAGCAATCTTCATAGACAAAACATGGAATCATAAAAGAAAATAGGAAAGAACAGTACGTAGACCCGAATAAAATCCTAAAGCACGACTCCTAAGATGAACTTAGGACGATGATCCTTGTTATAATATTCCATATTGTTCCGAAGTTTGGCTCTGATACCAAGCTGTGACGCCCCACCTCTATACCCACGCTAGCCAAGAACATTACGGTGATTGCTGTCGACTAGCACGGAGAATAAGGCTGTTGAGGAGCGACCATCCGTGTAATTTCTTTGCGCAAGCACCGATATGTCAGATAATATAACATGCATTCTATTTCAAGAGGAAATCCGACATACCGACACAAACTCAAAGCTACTACGCGGTGGCTATATAAATCCTTTGGAAAACAAATATAGAAATAAGCATAACACAAATCAGTCACAGAAAATTCATATCACAAAGGCGGAATATAGATATGAATATTACACTTGGAAGTGTACATCAGAGTAGTGGTCTAAAAAGATCCACAATATCACAAAAGAATAGTTACATGAGCTACACAAAAGAATAAGTATACATTATGGAGTCTATATCTCAAATGTATACAACAAAAACTACTATTCTAAGTAGTTAACCAAAAGCAAGAGAAATCAATCCCAAGAGAGAAGTCAAGCAGAAGCACCTGTAACATCTCGGTCTGACCCGAGTATTATTTAATAAGAAAATAATAAACGGATCAGTCTAACTATAGATATCAGATGAAACGATATAGAATCAGAGTTATGACTAAACACGTAATAATCACAAGGCCAAGCTGTGATATATAAGTAGTTGATAATCAACAAGAGATTAATCAATATCACAAAATCTACACAAGAATCCAAGAAGTGTCATACTCTTTATTTCGTTCATCAAACCACAAATATTGACGATAATATCAATGTCAATCGCAAAAGTCAATGACGCACAAATTCCAGAAGACTACACAAGAAATCCAGAAATCACAAAAGTCAATGACACACAAATTCACCAATGCACAAATATCGATAAGACTTATCAATGGAAATCACGAAAAATTGGTGAAACACAAATTCTAGAAATCTACACAAGAAATCCAGAAATCACAAAAAAAGGGGGGAAAGGCCTATCACAAACGGGAGCATAAAGCTCACCAACACGTGTATCACAAATGGAACGCTAATTCCATGGTCGCTAACCATCACAAATTGAGCCGAAGCTCCACAAACGGCCCGAAGACCATGGGTTGCTACCCCATCACAAATTGAGTCGAAACTCCACAAAACGGGGTTTAGTCTCCCTCGCAGACAAAGAGACATCGCACATTGCTAGTCTAAATCACAAAGATGATCGTCATGATCAGCGAGAAGTGTCGACTACACTAAGCTAGTAAATATATGAGTTTAGCTTCATGTCCCATAACCACTTGCTTAACTTAAATATTTACGAACAAACTGTAAATCCCCACTAGAAAATTGTCACAAGAGGTTCAATCGAACAAGTCCAAGAATTAACCGACAAAGTAAATGCAAGCGTTTCATACCACTTGTTTTACTAAGCCGTTTAATTAGATTTCTCATACGAGTGAGGTAAAGGTTTGTATATACTAATAGATTGGAAAACGGTTTTATAAACGAATTTGGTATTAAAATAGTATTGAAATCGTTTGAGGAAAGAGTTTTGATATTTACTACTAGTATAGAAAACCTTTATATTTTTTAAAGTGACAAATCACGAAGAAGATTGTAAGAACAATCAATCACAAAAAAAAAAAATTACATACGAAGACGTGAATAAAATTCAACGAATTCGATAAAGGATCCATCGAAATGGATATTCAAAAATCCCTAAAAAGAGTCATCAAAGTCATAATAGATGATAACAACAAATAGGATTATCACGAATCGATTTAAATTGGAATTTCAATCCAAAAAGGCAAATTGGACTCAAACAGCAGGTTCAGTCGACTGAACAGAGTTTTCAGTCGACTGACCCTGTACCTGGAAATTTTCCAAGTTCAGGAAACTTTATGTTTCCAGTTTCAGTCGACTGTGCAGAGTTTTTCAGTCGACTGAATCATGCCTGGAAACTCTCGGGTTTTAGGTTCAGTTGACTGAACAGAGTTTTCAGTCGACTGAATCATGCCTGGGCTGTTTTTCAGCCTTATTCAAATGAAGAGCAACCTCTTTCAAAATGCAACCGGACGAACATTGGCTCTAAGGGTTTATGCCAATCGGCAACCCGGTCCTATATGCTCCTCGATGCATCACCAAAAGCATGATCAAACATCCATAAAAGGATTTTCACACAAATTTGGTTTAAAAACCCAAAAATTGGAATATTCACAAAACCAATCCAAATCAAGAGCAAATGCACATGAATAAGTGTTAGGAATTCATACCCAACAACCAAAGATAATTATAGTCATAGATGTGAGATAAAAATCTCACCTTTTCTCAAAATCAAACAAGAAGAAGCTTGAAAGCAAGTGGAGAATCAACCTCTCTTCAACACAACCCAAATGAGCTTGAATCTATGCTAAAAACAAGAATATTCCCAAAATTAGGTTTAGGAATTTCTGAAATTGGTAAGAGACCAAGTTGGAGAAGAAGAAGAGAAGCTTACCAATGGGTTCTTCTTGAGTTTGGAGCTAGGAATTTGATTTGCAAGAGAAACTAGGGTTTTGGAGTTTTAATTTCCAATCTCTCCCACCATTAAAGCTAAGAAAACTGAAAAGAAAAGAAGTGAGGGAGAATGGGGAGAGTGGTTCAGTTTCGGAGTATAAGTTAACATAGGGCTGAGCCCAAAAACCAAACCCAAGGTAAAAAGTAGCAGAAATCAACTTTCTCCAAACATATCGAAGCTTATACTCAAAAAGGTCGCAAACGGCATTTTAAACTCAATGGGAGTGGTCCCGAGTCCTAATTCGACCGTATGCAAAAAGTAGTTTTTCGGACTAAAATCCGACTAACGATAAAATATTTAAATAAAATATTTAAATATAAAATCGATAAATATGCGGGTTGTTACAAAATAATTATGAAATTTTCATAATATGGCTTCAGAACTTGTACCATTGTGTCCCGAGCAATTTTTTGATCAGTTTCCGTATACGACTCATCTAAATCCGAACAAATATGTAGAAATTAAAGAAATAGAATAAGTAAACAAACGAGAAAAATATATAGTATAATGTGGATAGCCCGGTCGACCCACGCATGGCTTGGGCGAAAATTCATCCAGGTACGTGGAGTGATGCATTTTCTTATTTTTGCATGATTTGAGCCATATGTTCTTCGATCCGATGGCTCCAAATCGCCCTATGACGTGGTGGCTCCAGGTTCAATCCAAGAATCCAACGGACTGAGATCCCTAAGCGCCAATATAAATAGGGCCCTCGGCCAAGCTATCTTATCACAATTAGATTTCCTCCCATGGGTTTATTGCCTAAGGCTGAACCCTAAAAAGAAAATAATTTCTAGGGAGAAGATCTTCTAAATTAAAATATTATACACACCTTGGAATAAGGGGATCTAGAAGGACCGTGGAGCCAAGTGGAGCACAAGCGAAGCTAAGGACGGCGGGTGAGTGGATTTATTTATATATCTTTTAAGTTTGAGATATATTATCGTTAGAATCCCATTCAGAAAATTTTATTCAGTAATAAATCATAGTAATTAAATTGTGCTGAACTATAAGAAAACTTACAGTATATATACAGTATTGATATTTATATACTGTTTTCTATGCCTTATTTATATCTTTTTCTACGTTTTGGGTCGTATGCAAGCATTAGTTTCCTTCTATCCTCTCCTTTTTATTCGCGTATGGATTATAATAGATTAAACGCGAATATGGATTAAATAATTAAAAATACTAAAATGAAGATGTAAAATAATAAAAGTTTGAGGAATAGAATTACTGTAATAAATTGCATTAAAATGAGAAAAAGTTAATTTGGGAGTAACTATTAGATTGATTGGTCGGTTTAGAAAATAGGATATATTTCCATAACTTAACATCTAAAAGATAGCGATAAACACAACTGTAAGAATAAAAGAAATAAAAAAGGGAGCTAGTGTAAAATAGAGAAACCGATGTATTTCATACTACTCCAAAATAGTAAAAGAAATATCTTGCAATTACGGATTATTGTTTATAGTCTTATCCAATATTAAGATATGGAAATGGATTAATAGTTTTCATAACCAACCAAATAAAATAGAATTACTTCCTAAAATAGAATACAATAAAGTAAAGTATGAATTAAAACAAGAAAATAAGTAATCAAGAATTTGAATTTGTAAAAATTAATGAGCCTAAGTCTGCGTTTACTGCGCAGGCTATTTGAATAGGCAACTATTATGATAAGTGAATTATGTAATATTAGACAATTAAAGGAAATTTTGTATAATAATAAAAGGGCAGACTAGAGCAGACAAGAAAAACTTGTAATTATATAACGGACTACAAAAGAAGAAAACATAACAATTACAAGTAGAATTATAACATAGGTTATAATTAGAAAATAAGAATGGAAAAGCTTATCGTGAGACCTATAATAAATTGGCAAGTAATGATAGTGGAGAATAATGGCAGAAGCTTATTTAAATAACTTATATTAAGTCAGCAAGAAAATAAATCAGAAATGGTAAAAGAGTCTTATTTCTTTGAACTTAAGGATTTATATATTAAGTTAAATAAGCAAGATAATGAATGAGGCTCATACTAACAGTATTCCTTGTTAGATTTATGGCAATCTCACAATAGTTAGAAGTGAGACAAGAGTAAGAATTTGGTAATTAAGTTAAATAAGTAGCCAACAGAGTGAGAAAGCAACATAAACACAAATTAAAATATTAGGCTTAGGGTCTAGTAAAAGAATCGAATTGCATTTGGAGCAGCCCAAAGTATGAAGCGCCTAATGAAGTAATTCTTCACGGATTCCAACAATGGAGAAGCACGTCCAACTTAGAATTTTTGGGCTAGAGGGAAGTATGATTTCAACGAGACGCGAGGATACTGTAAGATGGCCCTCTAGGTAAGCCTAACGAAGCTGCATCCCCGAAGGTAGGTCCGTAGGTGTTCCATCAAGAGAGTATGCCTTGACTGCATTTACATTGTAGGCCCAACGAAGCAGACCTTTGTAGGCAGTCAGATGGGCTTGGTATTTGGAGTGGGGTATTCGTATGTCCAGTATTTGCAAGTAAGGTGAAGGATAGTCGCCTGCGCGTATCGGCCAGCATCAAGACCAAGAGCGATTTTGGGAAAGACTAGAGTCGAACCAACAAGCCAATGATTCTTCCACTATCGAGATATTGGATGGAGGGGCACCGCCAATTGGATGTTAGATTGTTTGCATTAGGGCACGACCACTTAACTCTTTAGAAGTCTTTCGATTAGTTGAGGGTCGGCTGCGTGGGGCCATAGCCACGATGAGAAAAAGAGATAAACCAACTAGAATATCTGGATTGTAGGCCTAACGAAGCTATCTTTACAGATATAGAAAATCCTTGACCGAGTTCCGTACAAGGTATACGTTATTGGAGGGATTCAGAGAGCAGACAGAACGACGTATAGTCCTCAATGTATGCATTGGGTGGTATGTTGCGGATGTTCGGGCATTAGTATAGACTAGTGCGGACATAGTTTTATGTTTTCATTGTAGACGACGTTACATCTGCATTGTAGGCCTCATGAAGCTGTCCTTTACAGATGTAGTCATAGAATTTTATAGGAGCAAGATGATGGAGTCCTTTACGAGGAGGATACGGAAGGTACTATGGGTAGTTCTTAGGACCAATACGGTCATTAATTATATAGCTACATATATGTATATATTAGTTATTAGGTTTTAATTTACTATGGAGTAGACAGGCACGGTTCACAAACATTAGTGAGAGTATTGTAACCTAACAGACTTAATATAAAAGTAAATGGAAATAAAACGTTAGATGTAGAATTAAGCCGAGAAGTATATAATTTATTCATTCACTAGAACTTTTGTTCTGACCCTCTCCTCATGATATCCTACAGGTTAGGTAGATGGCAAAGAGCTCTCAGCTTTATGACACTTGCTTAGAGAGTGCTATTATTTGGTTGAGTATTTACTTACTATTATATTTTAGCCTCTGCGAGATAATTAATCGAGCTCTGATATATTTATCTTTGCTTGTTTGCAGGATACCGGATACCCAACTCGGGAATCAATAGGCTTGGTTTTAACTTTTTTCCGAAAAATCCGAACCACTGGAATTCGGGTCGTTACAATATCCGATCCCAGTCTTTTTAACAACCAAACGCTTATTTCACACCGGATGGTTCTTTTACATTTCCAAAACCGATTCATAATTGATATCAAAATATCATATTCAATTCAAACCATATCACTTTCGAAATCATATTCACTTTCAGAATCATATTCACTTTTGAAATCATATTCACTTTGGAAATCATACTGACAAAATTGGAAAAATCCTCATTTCAAAATCATCATATTTACTCAAATATGTCATTTAACTAGAAAATATCATTTCAAATCCCAACTTAGGTTATAACATCATTTAGCTATATTCTTATAAATCAAGGATCTAAATCTAAACACTTCAATTACATAGTCTGAAATTTAGAAATAATTTAGATATTTATAAAAAGTTTAAATTGTTTTAAAACAGTTTAAAATAGTTAAAATATTTTAAATAGTTTAAATTATTTAAAATAGTTTAAAATAGATTAGAATAACTTAAAATAGTTTAAATAGTTCAAAATAGATTAAATAGATTAAATTAGTTTAAGTATAGATTAAAATAGATTAAAATTGATTTAATATAGTTTTAATGGTTTAATATAAAACAGTTTGATTAGTGAAAATGGTTTATATAGTAAATAGTTTGAAAATCTAAATAAATCTGGATTTAAAATACTATATCTTTAAATAGTTTACATTAAAATAATTAATTTGAAATTAGTAACAAATTAAACTATTTCATCCATTTCAACAAAACTGGACCGCATCCAGATTTCAACAAAACTAAATCTTCTTTCAATACAAATTCCCAAAATCATTTCAATTTACATCGATTTCAAATTCATGTTTAAACTACAATTTTTGAAGCACTTCAAATTCATGGATTTTGAAGTTTAAATATTCAAACATTTCAATAACTTGATTTCGATAAATTTCATTTATATTTCAAAATTCAACTTTGAAATTTCAATTAAATTTCTTTTAACAATTCCTTTAAAATAATTCCAATTCGGCATTTAATGTTTGGATTTTCGAAAATATTCGGTTTATACATATCCAATTTTATTTCAAAATATCATTTAACTGAATTCAAAAACCAAGAATTTAAAAATCATTTAATTTAACCAATCTGGTGTCCACATAAAATTTTCTACCCTACGGTCAAGTGGTACAGATATTTATCATTTCAACCCGCAATAATTTATATTTATGGATATATATATCATTTCAACTTGCAGTCCCGATTAAAATTCAAAATCCACAAAATTCTCAGGTTTATCATTTCATCCTATAACGATTTTTCCCTAATCTATAGGTCGTTCGAGTATGTATCATTTCAGCCCATATGGATTTTTCTAACAATAAACTAAGAGCACTTGCAGTGTGATAACAATATATAATTTAACATACGTTTAACCATCCAAATATCCACATTTAAACATCCACCACAATCATCATCCAGATCAGCCAATAAATCATGTCAGTTAACTGGTTGTCATTAACAGGTATTTAACTAACAATTTAAAATTCAATATTAAATTAAATGGCGATTTAATCCAATAAAGTCAAATTTAATTGCAGTGACAATTTAAATATAAAAAACATCAACCAATCAAATTCGAATCACATCATAAATTCAATTTAACTAACATAAGATAATTTAGTAGTCGTGAGTGGGTTAAAACCCTCACTTTTGAATTTTCGACAATTTAAAATCCAAATAAAGGCCCAAATTTGAACAGTCTTAGAATTTGTCCAAACTAGATCCATAATATCCGAAATTTTGATACGATCGCAGCGGAGAAAACCGAACGTAAATCCGACCTCTTATGCAAAAGATATGACAATTAGAAGATTGAAATTCAAATTTTATATAAATTAAAATATAATCAAATTAAAATCTAACATGTCAGCACACTTACCACATGCATGACCCTAACCCACATGATTGCCTGAACCATCATTTTGAACTACAGCTACCACCATTAATCAATTTTTCCGCCACCCACAGCCATCTTCATGCCGATCCATGCATGCCATTGGCCTCCTCACCTCGAGCCACCCCAGCCACCACGAGCGCGACCCCTCCGCCTTCCTCTGATGATCACCGCCGTCGCCACATTATCAAAGCTACCACGATGAATTTTTCCACCTTTGACACCCCTGAACCTCATGGATTTTCTCTGCACGTCGATATCTACAAGCCTATACCCTCTGATCGTCGTAAGGTCGACGATCCGCCGTTAAAATGAGAAACCCTACTATGAACCGACGAGGTTCATTCTCGATTTCTGGTCAAACATGCATCAATTTGGAAAATGAATTGCTGCAGTGGATTACGCTCATCGAAAGCTTTCCAACGATATATAATATGTCGTAGTTTGAGAAGTTTTAATTTTTCGGTTTGATTTTGATTTGCAATTAAATCTAGGAATTAGGGTTCTGCCATTTGAGGAGGAGGAATGGACGGATGGAAGTGTACATACTACAATAAGAAATAGAAAGGCTACTAGGGTTTAGAAAAATTAAACAAAGCCCGATAATAATGAGTAACATATCTAATTGGTTTGAAAAGACAATAATGACCTAAAAAGCCTGTGCCGCTTCCGAAACGAAAGTGATTCATCCCATAAATCAAAATAGATATTTCCAATATTTTTAATTTTAATGGAACAGGTTTCAAGTCCTAATTCCATTGTATGAAGAATTTAGTTTTTAAAATCAGCTTATTTCAAATTGAATTCATTAAATTGATTTCTACGCGTTTCGAGCCCACATGATCAAACGACTAGTCCGATTGTTACGAAACTTGAAATTTTATAATAATTCACTGTTATGGATCCGATGAAACTAGTTTTGTTGAAATCCGAGATAGTGACCAAAATGGCTAGTTTACACGTTAATTAAATAAATTATTATTAAATTAATTAATCAATTTTCAAATTCAAATTAAATAGTTTACATTTTCATCATCCTTGATTACCTATTAATTTAAAATCTTTTAAAGTAAATTTCCAAGTCAAAACCACTGTTAAATATTGCACTACTTACAGTGTTCAATTTCAATTGCAATAAATTCATAAATTATAATTTAAAATCCTAATAAATTTATTTATTTTGATTTCAGTCTTATTATTTAATTAATTATCACCTTATGGATATAGTTACCATTGGTTTACATCTTGTTACATCGATTTTCTACAATTATCATCTTAATTCATATTAACTGCCATATTTAATTAGATTAATTGCAATAAATTTCTAAATTAATTTCACTGGATTAAATAATGAAATGGTATTTAAACAATTGTTGCAACTTACAATTTCAAGCACAGTTCGATGTTTAATATTAACAACTAGAACAAATAAATTCACATACTGATTAGTTATTCTGTATTAACAATTTCCATAAATTACATACAATTCTCCATTAAACACAACATTCAATTTATTTCCTTATTTGCAGTTTATATCCAAACCAACTTTATAGTTATTTTAATTAATTGATATTACATTAAAATAGTTATCCAGAACCTTCAAACGACATTATTAAATCATATTCTGATTATATCTTCATTCATAATTAATAATTTTTTATTTCTCACAATATTACATTGCAAAATCTTATTTAATTTGAAAATTTTAATTAACGAAAATTACAGATCGTTATAGATTAGGATGTCTTATTTTATGCGGGATGATGAGTTATGGGCTAATCCAAAGCAAGCATGAAGAATACATGCACAAAAAGAGGCAGAAGAGAAGTTAAAAGTAGGATCTTATGCCAGAATCTTCTGTTACAAATACAGTAAAGAAGGGCATTATGCAATTCTATGTAAGGATAGGAAAATAAAAGCAAAGAAAAAGGAAAAGAAATCTTTTAGGTTTGATATATTCTGTTTTATGTAAAAAAGATATATGTTTAATAAAAGGGAATTTTAGGTACTCCTATTCTAATCTTTTGAAAATTTAAAAGGATTATGTTTTAAGTATAAAGGAATATCTTTTGAAAGATATAGATATTTATGTCAGTTTGTGGTTAAGGTAACAATAATATTAAGTTATTACCATTAATTGATTGGACGAATATCTTATGAATTAAATTTCACGATTTGACTATAAGATGTTTGATAATAATATGGGTTAAGGTTACTGGATTTATATAAGATAATAAGCATGTAAATGTATTTTACATAAATAAAATAATTTTCGAAAGATGGATATGAAGATATGTTATATAATTTTTGAGAATTCTGGTATTTTGGAAAAGAATTATGAAATTTTAAGGAAGGAAGTTATATAAGATGATTTTATGGAAGGGATTTATAAATAAAATAATCTCCAGTGGAAATTTGAAAAGTAAGAGTATCAAATGATAACTAGTTTGAGTGGCTCGAAAATAACTAAAATTGGGCAAGAGATATGTTTGAATGGAACACACTTTTCTTAAGTATTACCCTTCTTGTTAAGGGAATATAAAATACTATTGGTAGTACCCAGTTTCTTGGTATTATTTTGAGTACTCGATCTATATAAATTTTCTTTACTTAAAATGATAATTATGAATTATTATTTGATAAGTTAATATCAATATTGGTTAAAAAGAAATGTATTATAATTAGATAATTTGATTGTAATTTTGGAAAATAAAAGGTAAATCATCTTTTAAAATTAAAATGATTCCTTTAGGATGAAATATTTTCCTTTAAGAAAAATATTTAGAAATAAACATTTAGAGTGATTATATATAAAGAAGCATTTTTAAATAAAAGAAAAAGTTTTCATAAATTGTTTTGAATGTTAGTGAGTATATACGAGGTACATAGATCATTTTGTTGCACAACTTTGATCTAAGATTCAAGTACAAAACTTTAAAGTGTTCTCACCTTCCAAAAAAGGATTTATCACTCAATTCTTGACAATAAACATTGATGAGTGTTTATGATTAGATATTTAAGTTTTCTATCATAATTGAGAGCTATGTAAGAGAAACAAAGGTTTTTGATCAAAGAGCCTAATCAGAGTCCGCGCTGAAGGATCGGGGATCAATAATAGTTTAGAAGAAAAGTTGTGTATTCGAATAAAAGACCGAATCAAATATCGCATGTGGATGATCTGTGTATATCATACAGAATTAAGTTTAAAGATTGTTTTGAATAAGCATTACCATGCTTTGGGATTTTTTTTAACTTCGGGGATGAAATTATTTTAAGGGGGGAATTATGTAACGATCCAAAATTTTACCACTTTGAAAATATAATATTTAATTAATTTTAAATATTCAAGTATAGAATTTTCAAAGTCAATAATCATGTTTTATATGATAAATAAGAATGATGAACTTATTTTTATAATTAAATAGAGGTTTTGTCATCAAAGTAACAAAAGCCGGTTTTCGATAAAATTTAATATACATTCCAATAATTGTTGCAAATGGTAAATAACTCTTTTTAATCATTATAATGATATTACAATAATATAAATTCGATTTATAATGGTTGTATAAACATATATAATTGTTTTATAAAAATGTACGAAATTCGTCGCACATTGACAAATCAATGTCATATTTTTATAATTGAATTTTAATATTATTTAATATAGCTTTATAACTAGACTAAACTTGTTTTAATTATTTTAATGTGATAAGAAACTTATTTTAATTTTTTTACAAATATATTATGTTTAACAACAATGTCAAAATGTGGCTGTAACACGTTTTGTCGAAAATCAATATTTTTGTTTAAAATAAGTTATCGCAACGTTGTCGCGCTTTTGTTAACATGCTTTGACACATATATTACACATTTTAATAACAAAATATGCTTGCTTTTTCTGAGTATCATTAGAAAAATTAACAATATAATTAGTAAAAGTAAGTAATGTAATTAACAAAAGTAAAAAAGCAAACATCAAATCAATCGCATCGAAATCCAACAAAATCGTTACTTTATTTTTTAATGCTGAAGTGATTATGACATAAAGCGGAGATGTAAAATGATGATGAAGTGTTGACAAAGTGTAGCTTACTTTAGGTTTAAGTATGGGTATTTTGGTAATTTTATAAATGATTAATTTGGTAAAATTCCACTTTTTTCCTTTTCCTATTAATAGGACCCTAAGGCCTCACAAATATTTACACTTCATTCCATTCCTTTCTTCTTCTTCTTCTTCTTCTTCTTCTTCTCCTTCCACTCCATTTTAATTGCTTCTTTTTCTTCTTTCCTTACTAACTTTTTCGAAACTCTATCAAATAAAGTCAAAACACCACCAAACATTGCCAATTCTTATATCATTGTTGGAACATGGTTTAGCATCTAAGAAGTGAAGAAATGATGAAGGAATAAGTGGAATAAGGGAAGGTCGAGCCCTATGGATGGTGGTGGTGATGTTGGCATGTGCAATGATGACGGAGAGCTTGATGGTGTTTGTGTGGTGAGGCCGTGAATTTGGATCATGAAGAGGCGGTGGCTAAGAGCATAGTGGAGGGTGGTGATAATCGAGCACATGAAAATGAAGAAGAAAGTTGTTTGATAATATCTAGTGCAATAAAAGTTGACCAGTTGAAGGTAACAAAAGTTAGTGAACTGTTGGTTTATATGAAAATTGGTAGGACGTTAATCGATTTGGTAAAAGGTGATTACTCACATTTTTACTAATTAATCTCTAAAAATATTTCAAGAATAACGATGAGAAAGTTTAAACATGTTGGATGATTATATGTTTGTTAACTTACATGATAATGTGGTTGCATATATAGATGTTAATATGGATAATTACTTGGTTTGGTAAATGATAAGAGAAATGGTTAGCAATAGAATTAAATCCATATAAATGTGTGTAGGGAAATTATTTACCCTCTTAATGATTTTAAAATATCTAAAAAGGTTGAAATTGATATTATTATAATATAGTACTATAATATGAAATAAAATAGAAAATGAGTTTGAAATATGAAAAGTATTTGTTTAAATAAGCTTAAAATGATTTAGAAATGTTTTATAAACATTTAGAAGTGTTTCCATAAAGTTTGAAGAGAAATTGAAAAACAAGTCAAAACTAGGCGCATCGCGCAACGGTAGTTCGCGATTTCGCATCGAAAAATTCAATAGAATATAGCTCATTCGAGATAAGAATATTCAGGACTGATATATCCATAGTTTTCAAATTAAGAAAGAAAATCAAGTTTTTTTCTTGTATATTTTTAGGTATGTCCAAAACAAATTTTCAGAAAAATTACGGTTTTGCAATTTAAAACCCGAATTTAAAATTAACTTAAAATGAATATTTTTAAACGATTAAAAATATGAAATAAATTGTATAGATATTTTAAAATGTTGTAAAATTTATTTGAGTTATATAAATGAATTTCCAAAAGATAGAAAAGTCGTTTTGATCAATATAGCTTTTAAAACACTATTCACAACAGTTTTCGCAGCAGTTTTAAATAACTTGTGAAATTTGATTTTTCTTTTCATATCTTTTACAAATGGTTTTGAAAAGAATAATTAAACATTTTAAATAATGATTTCAAAGTTTTATAAATCATTTCTGAAAACGAAGGAGTATGCTGAAATGACTAGTACATTTATCCCGCTTATGAGATCTAGAAAGGTAAAACGAGGTGTATAACTAAGGTTAGGGATGAAGCAACCAGTGCCCTGAATTTACCTGGTCTTCATTTTCTCTTTGTACGTGAGGGGTGTAATAGACCGAAGGGAAAGCCCGGATGCTCTAAAATAATGTTTTCCAATATGAGATTTAAATAAGTGATTTGGAATTATTTTAATTCCTACATTTAAAATCAATCGTTTTGGGTTTGCAATAAACTATGTCTTAAAAACATAGTTTTGACCCATTTAAAGCTATGATTTGAATTGTAAAAAATTTGTTAAAGAGTAAGTAAATGATTTGAAAATGTTTTCCTAAGCAAAAGGTGAATTGATTTGGAAATATTCCAAGATTAAAAAGGTTTTAATTAACCAAAGTATTTGTTAAAACGAGGCTCAATGGTTCTATATACTCTGAAAAAAATAATGGAAAAATTTAAAAGAAATATGTCTCTTTGAGATATGTATGAATGAATAAAAAGATGATTTAAATTGATTGATGATTGATAACCACATACGAATTTAACATCTTTTTAATTGATGATTGGTGCAAAGGAACCGAGGTCGGATTTGGGTAATTCCTATCCGAAAACCACTTTGAACCAATATATACGTTCGAAAGTGAAGATATGTTGAAGACGATGATTTTTGAAGACCGAAGATCTTCAGAATATAGGGATTGATGTCGCAAGTTCTAGGAGTTTACCTCACATTATATTTATATGGAAGTAGTGTCTGCATTCTGAAAATCTTCGTAGTATTGAAGACCGGTTCATGGTGGAAGGACTACTTGTTGACATTCTCTGGGTAGCTTCCAATATAGAGATATTTATTATAGTAGTGGTCCTATTGTTTTGAAATCCTCGTAATGCAAGGACTACTCGCTATTGATTATAGGGGTGATTCCTAAAAAAGGATGTGGTAAGAGGAGTGCCTTCGGTTTCATTCAGTGTCAAAACGAACTTGTATGGACGAATGTCCGACATTGCATTTCTAAGATCAGAAACGTTGAATTTTACAAACACACATGTTTGGTGGCGGAGAAGGCAACTTCTCTTAGCTTAGCACCCTTCTCTGAGACGCACGAGCTCAGAGGTTGTATGTTCATGAAAGTCAATAGTAATTGAAGGAATGACAATGTGGCATTCTAAGTGGAATGTATTTTGTGGAAGAATAAAGTGTGGATTTATTGAAAACAAAGCATGGCTTTAAAGGAATTGACCATAGCCTCACAAGCCTTACATCCCAAAGATGATACAGGATACTATGTGTTCTACATGACATATTTCGTGCTATCAATTACGAGTAATGAAAGACATTTGTTGCCTCAAGGGATCTATTGTCTTAAGATGATGAAACGGACATGTATTGGAGGCTGACGAAGATCGTGTAAAGCCATTGAGTAATACTCTGTACCATAGTAGTGTAGCAAGTGATGTTCCCAGTGACTTTCTTGAGAAAAGCGATAAAGGCACAGTAGGAACTATGTTTGTTATGCGTGGATCGGAGAAAAAGGCCACTAGTTCCTATCATGTTGGAAATCCAATCCCAATATGTGCTTTACAGTTTTGATTGTAGTCCCAAAATAGCTGTAATGCTTTAGAAACATTTCAGCTACCCACTTTGGTATCATATATTCCGTTCGGTGTATTCTGTTGACCTAGTTTGGATATATACCAAGGCTTATTCCAGATATTGATACTTTATTTTGATATATTACTTGAAAAATGTTTTAAAGAAATGTCATTAGTAATAATATCAAAGTAATTTTGCGTATGAAGTATTTTGGTTATCATAAGGTAAAAATCGGTTTGTATTCATGTGTGGACGTGGTTTTATGAGATACCCTTCTTCTCAAAGGTTTTGATTTACATCAGCATGATCTATACAATTAAAATTTTGAGTATTTCATGTTGGTTTATCAATCCTAATCCCGGTATTTTTAATGCTCGGGTCAGATCCGAGTAGTTTCAAGTTCAGTTGAAGACACTTGGAGTTTCCAGATGAGAGCTGAAGATCTTTATCTATGTATGGATGTATTCTATTATCCAGTGCATATACTACATTTGTTTTGTTTGGTTGTCAACATTTGTAAGGATAGGGGTTTATTACTGTCCAGATCGAATCCAGATTAGACACTGATATTGTATTCAAAATTTTCTGCTATAGAGATTATATATTGAAATAATATATATTATTCCATTCGCATGAGATTCTATTCTATCTTTATTTCTTTTTTCCCCTAACAATCGGGATTTCCAACACTTGGATTTACAGCATCATGGTCGTTACATTTGGTATCAGAGTTTCAGTTGAGCAAGCACCTAGGCTTTGGTGGGGTAAAAGTCATCATAGATAGGGTTAGTAATACCCTAGAATGAGTAACTCATTAGAGATATGTAAAGGCCTACCATTTTGGATATTTTAAGCAGACACACATGTCGGACTCAAACCATTCAAAAGGGCAGATTGTTATGGGGTAAATAAGAAAGAAAAGAAATAAAACAAATACAGAATCTCGCAGAATGATAAAATATAATAATAAAATAACAGTTCATAAAGCTTTTTATAAATACATTTGATTATTCTTCTACAACATAAAAATCAGAGTTATAATGAACATGAATAAATAAATAAATAAATGTAGCGGAACAACATGATGTAATGGAATAAATATAATAAATAATAATAGTACAAAGTCTTTGCCTTCATCCTCCAGAAAGCAGTCTTCGATAAACTGAAAAGCTCAGACTGACCTAAGCGAATTGAAAAGATAAGACACCCGAGTCAGAACTAAAAGATCTTATGTAAGTTAAATCAACAGTAAATAAATATGATTAAAATAGCGTTAGAGATGTTTACGGGGTTTGACATCTCCTATCCAGTGTCTAACGTTTAGTGCAATAACTTAAGAGATGTACGGGATTTACATCCCCTAAGGATCCGTTAAACTATCTACTATGTAGTACAATACGCTATTATAATATGTCTATAATAAGGTAAAAGTATTAAAATAGCGTTAAGTTGTTACTCATATCCCCCTTAACACATTTTTATATATTCCCATAGTCCGTATAGTACTGTAATTCCTCCATAAACTGGAGGGCTATCATAGGGCACTCTACAGGTTAATACAAAACAAACTCGTAGAAAGCGCTCTTGGGCATGTGAACTTGGCACTCGAGGCAATGCAAGGGTAGATTTACCAACTGCAGAACTGGACTGGTGGTAACGCATAGCAGCTGCTACCGCCCACCTTAGAACACACTCCCAAATCAAAAATAAAGGGGTGGCCATCAAATCATCACAAAGTCGTAATATGGTATCGAAGAAGCATGTTTGATCAGAGGAATGACCTCACTTGGCCTGGGTATAGCTCCTATTTTAGTGACATCTAAGTTGACTCACAGGTGTCACGGTCACGTCATACCTTATACAAAATCCGTTCTCCAAACCATCCTACTTCATTTCTGAAATCTCAACCACATACACGATTGTTAAAGTGGCTTTCGATATTGGCAGAGAGTATGACAATATCCGATCCCGGTCTCTTTAAAAACCAAATGCTTATTACACACCTGACGGTTCTTTTA
The DNA here is from genome assembly GCA_030765085.1 of Allium cepa. Classification (NCBI taxonomy): domain Eukaryota; kingdom Viridiplantae; phylum Streptophyta; class Magnoliopsida; order Asparagales; family Amaryllidaceae; genus Allium; species Allium cepa. The sequence goes on from CM060937.1 coordinate 389,611,189, forward strand.
CATTTCAAAAATCAATTCACAATTTATATCAAAAATATCATATTCAATTTCAAATCATATCTCTTTCAAATCACATTCACTTTCAAGATCATATTTACTCAAATAGTTATATAAATCCCAACTTAGGTTATCTCATCATTTAATCATATTTCCTTTAAAATCAAGGATTTATATTTAACTACTTCCACTTTATTAAATCTGAAATTTTAGAAATTAGTTTAGAGATAAATAGTTTAGATAGTTATAAATAGTTTAACATAGTTAAGAATAAATTTTAGAATAATTAAAATACTATGTAATTTTTAAAGATAGATTAAAGATAGTTTTCAAATTGATTTAAGATAGTTAAATCGATTCAAAATAGATTAAATATAATTAAAATAGAATGAATAGCTTTAAAATTGATTAATTAGATTTAAAATAAATTAAATGATTTAATTAGTTCTAAAATAAATTAAATTAGTTTAAAATAGGTTAAAATAATTTATATAGTTAATATAGGTTAAAATAGTTTAATAATATGAAAATCTTAATAATTAGAATCTCTATAATAATACATTTTAAAACAGTTTGTGTTAAAAATATGGATTTGAAATTTATATAAATTTTAAACTATTTATTTAATTTCAAAGCAACAGAACCATTTCAATTTCTAGATCAAAAAAATCCAATTTCAAATCTTTCAATCCAAATCCTCAATAAATTATTTAATTACCATATCGATTTCAAATCCCTTTTTGAAATATCAATCAAAATTACTTCAATTTCAATATGTTTCAAAGTTATATTTCAAATAATTTTAATAACTCAATTCCGACAAATTTCAATTATACTTCAAAATTCAACTTTAAAATTTCAATTTAATACCTTTAAACAATTCCTTTAAACCAAATCCAATCTCAACATAAAACTTGCATTTCGATAATAATTCAATTTATTTGAATCAAATATTTATTTCAAAATATCATTTAACTAAATTCAAAAATTAAGGATTTTAAATTTTTTTAATTTAATCGATCCGATATCCGTATATAATTCTCTACCTTAAGGTCAAGTGAAGCAGATAGTTATCATTTTAATCCGCAACTTACAATTTTACGGTTATATATCATTTCAAACTGTAATCCCGAATTAAATAAAATCCATAAAATCGCTCGAGTCTATCATTTCAACCCATAACGATTTTTCCATAATCTATAGATCATTCGGGTATGTATCATTTCAACCCTTAGGTAACTTGCAATGTTATAACAATATAAAATACAACATCGAATCATCCAATATCAACAATCAATATCCATCATAACATCATCTGAATCAATCAAAAAAATTACAGCAATTAACAGATTATCATTAACAGGAATTAACTGACAATTTAAATTCAATAATACATTAAATAACAATAAATTTAAATTAACTGGAATGACGATTTAAATATACAAAACAGGCATAATAAATTTGTAATCACATCATAAATTTTTTTAACTAACATACAAAATTTTAGAAGTTTTGAGCGGGTCAAAACACTCACATTTTATTTAAAATCCAATTTAAGCTCAAAATTAAAATGGTTTTAGAATTTGTCCGAACCTATTTCATAATGTCCAGAATTTCGATACGATCCCAGTGGAACAAACCGCGCATGAATTGGACCTCGTATGTGAAAGTTATGATGATTAGAATGTTTGAATTTGAAATTTAAATAAATAAATAAAAAAAGAAAAAGGCAACCCACCTACATTTTCTACATCACTCACGCATACCTATATCAGGCAACGCGTGAAAACTCGCTTATGTTTCAAACGAATCCCTAGCCGCCACCGTAAATTCTCACCGCCATGCCACCACAGCCAAAATCACGACCCCCCGACCATCTCATCGACTTCGCCGAGACAAACCGACCTAGAGCCACCCCACGCAATCGTCGACTGACACCCGACAAACGCATCCGCCACCCAAAAACCCTAGCCCAAATCGAATTTTAGCCGATGATCTGGCCGTCAACTCCCCGACTAGCCCAGGTTGATGTGAACCCCTCGCGACTCTCCACAACCCCGTACCAATGATTTGACGATCAGACAAAGTTCATTGGAACGTGATGAACGATCGAGAATAAACTATCGAATTCTGTGCACATAGAAACTCAGATTGAGAAATAGACTGCAGATTTGACTTGCGCTCGTCGAGAGCTTCAAATCGATATAAAATATGATATAGTTTGAGAAGTTTGAATTTTAGGTTTGGATTTGCAATTGAATTTAGGGTTTTGGGAATTGGAGTTTGTTTTTGCCATAGGAAAGGAGAAGCCATAGAGAATTGTATGTACAAAATAAGAAAAAGAAAGACTGCTAGAGTTTATAATAGGTTATTTATAGGAAGATCCGAAATAAAATGAATGGACAAGATTGATTCAAAGTTGAACGATAAATGCCCCGAAAAGCCCATTCTGTCTCCGGAACGAAAATGGGTCATCCCGTATATTAAAATAGATGTTTTAGATAATTTTAAACTCAATCGAACAGGTTTCAAGCCCTAATTCCATCGTATGAAGAAGTTAGCTTAAAATCAGCTCATTTCAAATTGATTTCAATTAAATTAATTTCTAGGCGTTTCGAGCCCATACGATCAACGTAAGTCCGATCGTTACGAAACTTGAAATCCTACAACAATTCACCATTGCGGATCCGATGAAACTGGTTTCGTCGAAATCCGAGACAGTGACCAAAATGGCTATTTTCACATTAATTAAATAAAATAATATTAAATTAATTAAACCACCTTTTTAATTTCAAATTTTGTAACTAACAATTGTTATCATTTTTGATTACTTGGACATTTATAATAACTTGAAGCAAATTTAAATAACAGATTCAGTGTTTAATATTCCATTAATTACAATGTTCAATTTCAACTGTAGTTAAATCCAATTAATTATAATTTAATTCCAATAAATTGATTTAATTTGATTTCAATCTTTTATTCAATCAATTATTACTCTACAGACACAATTAACATTAGTTTGCATCTTATCACATTAATATGCTACAATTGTCATCTTTTACCACATTAGTTACAGAATTTAAATTACATTGAAATTTTGTCAGTTTAATTATAATTTTGAAATCTCAATAAATTTATTTACCTTGGTTTCATTCTTTTATTTAGTAATTATTACCTTATAAATAAAACTAACGTTTCTATTCGTTTTATTACATTCACAATTTTCAGCTATTGTCTTAGCCCACATCAATGTAACATTTAATTGCAATAAATACATTTATTATGATATGAATTTCAATAAATTGATCAAACTTGATTTCCATTCTTTTTATTCAAATCAATAGTCATATTGTGATTAAAATTTACATTAGTTACATCTTATTGAATTAATATTCTACAATGATCAATTTAATCTACATTAACTGCACTAATTAAGGGAACTAATTGCAATTGATTTCCAATTTAATTTAACAGGTTAAATAAATATGCAACATATAATAGTTTGTCACCATTAACTTTTAGTCACATTAGTAAGTTTAATATTTACAACCAAATGTTATAATTACTTACATAACAATGATTTTACTCAATTACCATTAATTATATATTATCTCATTAATTAATTCAATATTCACATTTGTTTTCCTATATTCACTTTATAACCAAGTATAACCTTTAAATCATTTCTATTGATTGGAATTCAATTAAACTTGTTAATAATTAATTTAAATTAACAGTGTTACATTTCTTTCTATTTATTATTTCATTAATAAATTACAAATTTTTATTTCTCTCAATTTCACATTACAATGCTTTATTGAAATAACAAATTTTTATTTATCGAAAATCATGGGTCGTTACACTGCCCCCACTCAAAATGTTTTGTTCTTGAAAAGGAAAAGAAGGAAAAAGAGGGAATTTATAAATCAATATATCTCGTTCAAAATATTTAATTTATAAGAAATTAGTTTACATAATTAAATAATTCAAACAAAATATATTAATTAATAAGAAACTAAATCCTTTATATTCAAATTAGTAAAAGTTTGAAAACATTTCACAAAAATTTCTAAGTCCAAAATTCATAAAAAAATTCGACAGTCTCTTTTGTACGGAGAGGTCTGGGAGAAATAGTAATATCAATAATAATAATATATTTTTTTATTTTCAAAAATAAAATATCCCGAACCACGGGAAAAAATATATAATATCTCTACAAAACTGTAATCCGAGAACATACCTATTTCTCGGGCAAATAACGATTATTTTATGAAACCCAAAGCAGTAGGAATTGCTTCCATAACCTGGATTTCTTTTATATAATATAAAAGAAGTTAGCAAATTATGTAAAGGGAAATATTTAAGTTGTTTCAATAAATACCAAACAAAACATCACCACATAACAACAATTTCATTTGCAAACAAACAACTGTACCACATCATTTCAAGAAAGAAAGCAATCATCCATCCATAGCAACCAAAACAAATGGTTTGTTTGGGTTCAGAACTTCTAATTGTATAAAATGATAAATAAACTATGACGTAAACCATACACTCAACAGTTGTAGATAAAACTTTATAGATTATTTATACGCCCTACACAATAGAAGTATCCTTCCCCAACCAATCCATAAATCAAACAAACAAAGAATTCAACACATCATTTAAGTTAATTCTTATTAATTTTCTTTTATATCATTTGCATTTCACAATTTTCATTCATTCAATGATTATTTTTCTTTAATTTCCATTTATCGCTTATAAAATTTTAATTTCCATTAATTCATGTAAGGCTTATTTTATTAATTTACATTCTTTACTTACATGAGTGATATCTATTTCAATTATTTGGATCATACATGAATTCCTTATTGCGGTATTGTATACATTCTATTTCATATTTCCTCACATTTACAATTTAGTTTGACTTGATTTTTTTTCTTTCACCATCTACCTTTCTCTTCTCATTTATAAAATGTTTACTTTCATTAATTCACATTCGTTATTATTTACAAAAGTTCATTTCTCCTTTATTTATACAATGCATTTTTCATTTCATTATCTTGCATTCATCACTTATATAAGTTATTTTTATTTCAATTATTGGTTTAAACATTATTAGGCAAGTTTCTTTACAATTTCAATTCACCATTTATAGATTATTTCTTTTTTTCACATTCATTCTTCATATATAATATAATAGGATGTTAAATTTATTCCTAAGTCATTTCAATGTTTTCAAAAGTTATAATCATTCATTTATATAGTACTTATTTTAATTATAAATGACTTCAATATTAATTCGTCTATAATTATTTGCTTGCAGTATTTACTTTTACCATTCAAATCTGACTATAAATAGCTTAAATGTTAACTTAAGTTTATGACCATTCTCTTACATTATTCATTTTTATTACATTAGTTTAGTAGCATTTTGTTAGCACCAAAATTGGCCACTAACACCCTTAAGAAAGATTGTGTAGAGAGATTAATGAAGATAATAAATTAAAACAGAAGACAATATGTAAAATTAAATGCAGAGAACAAGAACACTAAATTTATAGTGGTTCGGCGTAACTGCCTACGTCCACTTTGAAGTTGATTTTTATTTCTTTCCTTGATAGTTGATTACGGATACAATTCGTTTCCAATTACTTGAATACAAGTTTGAATGAAAAATAGGAGAGTATGAAAAATGGCAGAGTCTCCCCAGTGTTCCCCGAATAAAGGTCCCTTTCACTGTGCCTCTGCCTCTGCCTCTCTATTTATAAACGAAGGTGGGTTGGACTTCCCTGGTGGGCCTGGTAGCTGAATACCTTAGCCAAAATGGAGTGGTCTCTGTGCGCCGATCCATAGATGCCGAACATGGCATGAATGCCGACAATACTAGAAGCCGAACCAGAGTATTGTGCCGAACGACTAAATGCCGAACCACCATCTTCATGCCGAACGAAGTGAGATGCCGAGCGGTGAGTGTATGCCGAGCAATGATTGAAGTTGATTGAGACTGGTTGAATGCCGAACAATACTGACTGCCGAAGGACTTCGGGATGCCGAACACCTCTGGGTGCCGAACGATCTTCGAACACCGAACATCCAGAGATGCCGAACGCCCTTGCCTGCCGAGCGTCATTTGACACCAAACGCTCATGGATGCCGAACGTACTTTGTATGCCGAACGTCCTTGGATGCCAAAAGTTTCTAGATGTCGAGCGCTTGTTCATGCCGAGCGTCCCTTTATGCCGAGCATTCTCCTGATGCCGAGCGCTCTCCTGATGCCGAGCGCTCTTCTGATGCCGAGCGCTCCTGGATGTCGAGCGCTGCTGGATGCCGAACGACCCTGACTGCCGAGCACTCCCCAATGTCGAGTACTCACGAATGCCATTCGAGCCATTTGCGCCGAGCGTTCAGAATGCCAAACGATATGTAAATGTCGAACGATCCATAAATTCTCGAGCAATGTGCTAATGCCGAGTACTAAGTTGCTTGGTCAAATCTCCAGGAAACACTTGCCGCCCAAAGTGTATCGCGTGGCCGAACATGATGCGCTTTGAATCATGAGTCCGCTGCCTTTGCTTCGAGATGTGACTCGGTTTCCTCGATAGCAACTTCTCTTGATCTCTGGTTGAGGTGGTGTGTGCCAAACGATACAGCCGAAGTTGAACGCTCTATGTGTGCCGAACGATACCTTTTTGACTGGTTCCACCGGTCATTGCCTCTTCAACTTCTCCTTCTTTCCTATAAAGGCTGACCTTATCCTCCTTCTTCTCTCTTCACTTTTTACCTCTGCTACCTTGTACTTGCAGACCTCGCCTGTTAACAGCCTCCAAAGATCTAACGATCCTTCCCAATCCATTCGGCATCTCCCTACGTCTCGATCTACTAACTAGGTATTTATCCCTCTATTTAACTCCTTTTCCTGATTAAAAAACTTTAATGAGAGGCTCAAGTTTGTAAACTAGAACATTAGAACCGAAGCCTATAGGTGTTGCGTAGGTGAAGGACTCGAACTTTGATTAGGATGTCATTTAGGGCTAGATGATGTGGAAGAAAGGAGAAATGTTCAAGGATGAGCACACGATGGAGTTGTCGAGAGATGTATCGTGGTTTGGCACGGTTCCCTCGTGCCGAACGAGACGGGAGGAAAAAAGAATAGAGGAGGAGTAAGAAGTGGCTTGTATGCCGAACAGCATGGTCTGATATGATTCGTCGAACGATCCGTCCTTATTGTTCGGCGTGGATGGAGGAAGAGAAGAAGGAATGAAATGTTGTTAGGAACGGAGTGCCGAGCGTTAGGGCTTGGCGTAATTCTGGTTCGGCATGACTCACCGCATGCCGAGCAACGGAATGGGAGGATAGGATGGGAGTACTAATTAGATAGGATGCCGAACGTTATTTCGGCCAAACAAAACTTAGGTCAGTTGATACTTAGGCCGAACGATAGTTTGGCCGAAAGATAGCTTGGCCGGACGACAGTTAAGCCGAACAACATTTAGACCGAACAATCATGAACGCCGAACCATATCTCAGCCGAACAATACTTAGGCCGAACAATCATATTTGCCGAACCATACATTAGCTGAACAGGACTTAGGCCAAACACTTATTTACCTTGCCTAATCATATAACAAAACAAGGACAAGGACTCCAACATACTAGCATTTCGAACTGATCCGGACTGATAACTTTCCAGTTTCAGTAGTCACAAGCCTGAACTTAAATTGACATAAACGGATAATTTCTTATAACATTTGGCGCCGAATTTCGAGTCCGAAATTGTAAACACCATAAGGCAGGCTATTGGAGACGGTCAACGATGATGGTCTTCGTAGGCGACGATTTGAAGCTCAACTTTATATTATGAACTCCGTGACTTTCAATATTTAGCGCTTACACACGAACGATCACACTAGTTCACACACCACACGGGGGGAATACTTGTGTCGTTAATTTTGACGTCGGTTTTTTTCCAAGTATAGTTCAATTAGGTACTCTGCAGGATTCAATTTCCATCAAAGATGTCTAAGAAATCTAGCTCCGCCACAATCTCAGACAGACCCGGGCCGTCTTCTAAACAAGGGGTCGCAGATACTTCTAACCCGTCGACTTCCCCCGCTCATAACTTAACTCCCGATGCCCTGGAGGCATCAATTTTCTTGGACAACCCAGTCGATTCACAAGCTTCGAAGGTCAATGAAGTTGTGCTCCGGCGAATATGCTCTATTCATGGAATCCCTTTTGACGACGTGTTGGTTCCATCGGAACATGATCGTCCATACTTTCCCCCAGTTGGATATGATGCCTGTAATAAGTTTATGTGCTGGGTCCATAATGTGCCACCGTTTAACTTATTTCTTCGGGACGTGCTGCAATACATCGACATTGCCCTGTCGCAACTGCACCCGAACGACCACGTATTCATCTACGGGACCTACATCCTTTTCATGACCATCCTCTCTAGGCCTCCAACTCCGGGCGACATCAGATATATATATATATATATATATATATATATATATATATATATGATCAAGAAGCGGGGAGATAGCCCCTCTTAAATGTTTCTCGAGCCATATCGCAAATTCCAAATCTTAACTGGGGCATGGAGCAAATTTTCCCTGTATAAATAGGAATGGTTCTATGTGCGTTGCCCTTCCGGTTTCGCGAGGAGATGGGTGGAAGGAAGTTAGTCTTTTCTCCGGGTTGATATTCATACTCGGGCAAAGTCATGCCTTTTTTAATTCTTTTTTCATCTTCTCAGGTATCAATCCACGCCTTGACGGTCGCGGGTATTCTGAAGCCGTCGAAGCCATCAGAGCTCTTCCTGCCGAGAAACGGGACATCCGAACTCTCATTTCGAACGAGTCACCATCGAGGTTCAGACTGTTAGCAGAAGGTCGTCGGATAAGCCTTCCCGAGGGCATCTCCATACCCAGGCCCGCATCCGTTAAAGGGAAAAAATTAGCCGAGTCATCAGCACGTCATACTCCTGACGCACTAGAAGTGGGGGAAACTCAAGGGAATGAAACACCCAAAGCACAACGTGAGAACTTGGGTCCCACTTAGGATCCGATAGTCAAAGTGCACGACATCGAAACGTCATCTTCCCCCTAAAAGAGGAAAAAGGGATTGACGTACAAGATGTGGAAGGAGAAGGTTGGTGGAACTTCAAAAGTTATGCTCATTCCAACATAGAAAGAGGCTTCTTCACAGCACGTAGAAAGTTCTTTAAAGGGCCTATCGAACCTCTCCATTCCCGATGATCTGCTCAATTACGACTTTGACGATCCGAAGGCATTTAAGCTTTATTCGCCTGTCAGAGGCGATGCGGGCGCTTTAGACCAAAGCCAGGGAGAAACAACTCCCATTAGTAAAGCAACTGGCCCGTCGAGGGGAAACACTAGGACACGCACAAACACTTGCACTTCAATTTGCACTTATATTTTCGTCGTCATGCTACTCTTTGCTTATTCGTTGTTGTTTAAATTCTGTGCTGGTGACATGGGTCGTTCACACGGATTCGATCGCCTTCGTGGTTCGTCTATCTTTTATCAACCTAGATGGGACTCGGGTTCCGGAAGACGTCGAGACTGGGACGATGACGGCGATAGAGATTATCATTCCCGAGACTTGTCATCTCGGAAGAAAACTTACTATCAGCCGAAATACCATTAAGATTACCTCTTCTCACCCACAACAAAGAAAAGATAAGCGCGACCATAAAGGGTCGCAATCTGATGCCCCTCGGGACCAACACTCCGACTCCTCTTCCACTCGACAGTCCCGAGATCCTTACATGAGGGATGAACTTTCAAAGCCTTCTCCTCCTGCTCCTGCAACAAATCCAACCGTGTCGGAAAGTCTAGCCGAGTTTAAAGATAAATTTCCAAAAATCTGCTTTGATGGCCTGAAATTCCTTCCGACGATTCATCCTATTCCCGGACATGTCAAGCAGAGCGCCATTGCCTGTACCAACGACGTCTATGTTCAACGTGACGCGTTTGTTAATTTGGCTGAAAAACTTTCCGAAGTCTCCATGGAGCGCCAACATGAGATCGACCGCCTGAAGCTTGAGGCCATCCACGATAAAGATATCATTAAGGCTCAGGACGAAGAGATTGCGACTTATAGATCTCAGCTTGAGGCCGCCCGACAGAGTGCTCAAGATACTGCTTAAGCCGTGACTCGTCTGGAATCGACACATAAAAAAGAGATCGACGAGGCAGTACAACGCTGCTGGGCCTTAGCACTAGAGAAGGACTCAGTCCAAAAAGAGAGGGACGTATTCAGCCTCCGAGTCAAGGAACTTGAGGAGCAGCTCTGCAGAGAGAAAGAAGAGAAAAAGGCTGCCCAAGAAGAGTCACAATGATACTGTGACGAAATCGTTGCTACTCGACTCTTCAAAGAAAAATTTGAGGCCGAGCTTTCCAAAGTTGAGGCGATAAGGAGTGAAGCCCATGAAGAGGGCAAGGAGATAGCGTCTGCGGACATTGACTCCCGTCTTGAGGCGGCTAGAGAAGAAGGTAGGGAAGAGGTCAAGAGCATGTTTGACCCGCTAATCGCTGAATTCAATACCCGCCTCCTCATGCATCGAGACTTGACTTTTATGGGCAAGGGCTATCTTGAATCTTTAGCCGAAGCATGGGAGGCCTTGATAGAAATCAGGAAGGCCGAGCACGGTACTGAAGAGATTGATGAGGGGGCCTTGATAAAAGAATTCCTCAAGGGAAATGAGCCTTCAGACTTGTCTGCAGCTAAAGCTATTTATGGAAAAGGCTCCCCCTCAAAGAAAGGGAAAGAAGTTATTACCGGTTCATCCGGGGTCGTCCCTCCAGCTCATGTGCCTACTCAATCGGCCGATCGGCCGATACTCGATCCATTTGAGCAGCATATCGGTTATAATCCGGAGGACCCCGGCCTTGGCATCCATATTCTATCTCCTATTCCAAAGGGTGAGACCCCCTTGACGGCTGAGAGTATGCTGGAACCTGGTAGATAAACCTTCACTTTAAGAGTAAAAAGTCATCGTTCTTTATGAAGGACTATTGTATTCTAATGCTTGTTTTTCACGATTTTGCGCAGGCCGTTCTAATCCTTGGCCCACTCCGAGGAGCAATGCCGCCAAGGAGGTAGAGGGAAAGATAAGTGAGGCCACTCATGCAGGAGAGGCTCCCGGGCCAGATGCTCAGGTGATTGGAGCGCTGGATGAAGACAAATCTAAGACTTCTTCTTCCATCGATGGGAGTTATGAGGTAGAAATTACAGGCGCCTCCGAACACACATCTGAGCTGAGTATGAAGGAGCGGCTTGAGGAGCAGAAGGGAAAAACAGCCAAGATCAAGGTCGAGCCTTGAGTTGTGGATCTAGACGACCCTTTGAATAAGCCGTTGAAGGTCATCCTTCCTGGAGGGTCCAAGCCCATGGAGGTTTCCCATGCTTCTTCAGTTGCTACCCCTCCATCAAAGAAAAGCACCAAGGGTAAACGCTCACGAGAGGAGCCGTCCGAGAAGAAAACGAAGGTGAATGAGTCGAAGAAGCACAAGAAGTGATCATTACTCTCGTTCAACGAGAGTTAGTTTAAGTTATGTAATTATTTTCATCTACTTTCGTAGTCTTGTAAATAGATTGTCGACTCCGAACTTTGGAGGGCTTGAAGTAGAAACTTATTTTGAATAAAGTTTAGTTCCTTTTTCTGTCTTTCAAAAGGCTCTTATCATTTAATTTTTGTATGATTGTGATTTAAATCCAAGCTGTTGTGAATAACATGGACTTCTCGGTTCACCTTCATATAGCTCGGAGATTCTTTGAGAGTAGTTCACGCTTCCTTCCACGCTTCAAGCACTTAGAATATTTCTTAGCCCGCACACCGGGGACTTAGAGTACTCCAGTCCGTGCTCTGGGGACTTGGAGATTTGAGACGTTTATACTCGAGTCCGCACTCCGAGGACTTAGAGTAGTCCAGTCCGCACTCTGGGGACTTCGAGATTTGAGTCATTTATACCCGAGTCCGTGCTCCGGGGACTTAGAGTACTTCTGTCCGCACTCTGGGGACTTGGAGATTTAAATCGTTTATACTTGAGTCCGCGCCCCGGGGACTTACAGTTCACAATTTGGGGACTTGGAGATTTGAATCGTTTATACTCGAGTCCGCGCTCCGGGGACTTAGAGTACTCCAGTCCGCACTCTGGGGACTTGGAGATTTAAGTCGTTTATACTTGAGTCCACGCTCCGGGGACTTAGGGTACTCCAGTTCGCAATCTGAGGACTTAGAGATTTGAATCGTTTATACTCGAGTCCGCGCTTCAGGGACTTAGAGTATTCCAGTTCGCACTCTGGGGACTTGGAGATTTGAATCATTTATACTCGAGTCCGTGCTCCGGGAACTTAGAGTACTCCAGTCCGCACTCCGAGGAATTAGAGAATTGAATCGTTTATACTCGAGTCCGCGCTCTGGGGACTTAGAGTACTCCAGTCCGCACTCTGGGGACTTCGAGATTTGAGTCGTTTATGCTCGAGTCCGCTCTTCGGGGACTTAGAGATTTGAATCATTTATACTCGAGTCCGCGCTCCGATGACCTAGCGTACTCTAGTCTGCACTCTGGGGACTTGGATATTTAAATTGTTTATACTCGAGTCCGCGCTCCGGGGACTTAGAGTACACCAGTCCGCACTCCGGGGATTTGGAGATTTGAATTGTTTATACTCGAGTCCGCGCTCCGGGGACTTAGAGTACTCCAGTCCGCACTCTGGGGACTTGGAGATTTGAGTCGTTTATACTCGAGTCCGCGCTCCGGAGACTTAGAGTACTCCAGTCCGCACTCTGAGGACTTGGAGATTTGAGTCGTTTATACTCGAGTCCGCGCTCCGGAGACTTAGAGTACTCCAGTCCGCACTCTGAGGACTTGGAGATTTGAGTCGTTTATACTCGAGTCCACGCTCCAAGGACTTAGAGTACTCCAGTCCGCACTCTGGGGATTGGAGATTTGAATCGTTTACACTCGAGTCTGTGCTCCGGGGACTTAGAGTACTCCAGTCCGCACTCCGGGGACTTGGAGATTTGAATCGTTTATGCTCGAGTCCGCGCTCCGAGGACTTAGAGTACTCCAGTCCGCACTCCGGGGACTTGGAGATTTGAATCGTTTATACTCAAGTCCGCGCTCCGGGGACAGAGTACTCCAGTCCGCACTCTGGGGACTTGGAGATTTAAGTCGTTTATACTCGAGCCTGCGCTCCAGGGACTTAGAGTACTCCAGTCTGCACTCTAGGGACTTGGAGATTTGAATCGTTCATACTTGAGTCCGTGCTCTGGGGTCCGACGTTCCTTGCCTTCCATCTTGCGGGTTTTTGACAAATTCCTGCAATTTTTTCTGTCCGATTAACTTTTCTATGGCGTCATGGAGGTGTCTACACTCCTCAGTATTGTGCCCATAGGTCTCATGGAAGCGACAGTACTTCCCCGTCCGTTTCTGTTCTTCAGTGGACTCTTTTGGGCATGGCTTTCTATATTGAAAAGTGTTACTAGTTGACAAATAGATGTTCTCAAGAGATGCGTTGAGCGAGGTGTATTCATTGCAGGTCGGGATCCTTGACTTCCATTTCCCTGTCTCTCTTTTCTTTCCAGGATTTCCACCTTCGGATCCTTTAGATTGCCCAGGCTTGTTTTGAGCGTTGACTTGAGCTTTTCCCGAACTATCGCCAGTTTTCTTCATAGCGAAGTTACTTTTCACAGTCTCCTGAGTAGGCTCTGGTGCCTTGTCTCGTCTTGTCCATCGAGCTTCCTCCCTTCTTATGAACTGATGAGCTTTCGAATAAAAATGCTCCAGCGTGGCTGGGGGCTTTCCCACCAACCAATCTCCAAATTTAGAGTCTGGATCCACTCCACGCATTACGGCCATCAAAATTGCCTGGTCGTTTGGATTGCCCACTTCGATAGCCGCAACATGAAATCTCTGCAAGTATGCTTTCAACGACTCTCCCACGACTTGGATGACGCTTGATAAGGACATCACATCCTTTGGACGAGTGTTGTGTATCATGAATTGTTCTATGAATTTCATTGCCAATTCGTCAAAGCTGGATATAGATCGTGGGGGAAGTCGAGTAAACCATATGGTGGCAATTCCGGACAGAGTGATTGGGAAGAACCTACACTTGGTTGCATCATTAGCTCTTGCAAAATCCATCATCCATCCGTACCTCATCACATGCTGCCGGGGATCGGTCTTCCCTTCGTAGGCCGGGATGGTCGACATATTGAACTTCTTAGGGTACTCAACCTGTAGGATACCATCTGTAAAGGGAGTATGGCTTCTGGACACTCACCAATCTTCATCGATCAAGCCTTGGTTCTCTCTCATCAACTGCCTTGCCATAGCTGTTAAGTCCAGAGTTTGTATGGAGGATGGAAGGTTGGGTTCCGTTCCACGAGACCATGCGGGTTGTTGTCCCGCCTGATTTGGATCTTGGAGATTCGTGTGTCCAGTCTCTTCAGGGCTTGATCCTTAGTCAATTGAGCTGTGGCACTCACCTGTGCACCTTCATCCTTACGGCGTCTACGCCTCCAGCATTCTGACGCTGCTGCTGAGTGAGCTGAGTCATGAGATTAGTGTTGGCTTGAATCTGCTCAGCAAGTTGCCTTCTACTTTTCTTGAGTTCTCTTATCAAGTCGTTGAACTCTGCTCGGGAAACGACTTCCGCTTGGTTTTGGGTGGAGGGCCCTGCACCTCGAGTTGCTTGCGGATTTCTAGATCCAACTTGTTGCACGCTAGCAGTCTCGTGGACATCTGCGTTGTGAGAGGCCGATCTAGTTCGTGGTCTCCCCATGGTAAAGTTGTTGGTTGTAACTCTGAATAGAATCAATAGATGCCTTGTGAATGATCTTGGATCTCCTCTGGGGGATTTTTGCAATCCAGTAGCTACAAAGCAGATCCTAACAGCCTGAGAATTCAATTCTCAGTGAAAGCACCAAATGTTAGCACCAAAATTGGCCACTAACACCCTTAAGAAAGATTGTGTAGAGAGATTAATGAAGATAATAAATTAAAACAGAAGACAGTATGTAAAATTAAATGCAGAGAACAGGGACACCAAATTTATAGTGGTTCGACATAACTGCCAACGTCCACTTTGAAGTTGATTTTTATTTCTTTCCTTGATAGTTGATTACAGATACAATCCGTTTCCAATTACTTGAATACAAGTTTGAATGAAAAATAGGAGAGTATGAAAATTGGCAGAGTCTCCCCAGTGTTCCCAGAAAAAAGGTCCCTTTCACTGTGCCCCTGCCTTTCTATTTATAGACGAATGTGGGTTAGACTTCCCTGGTAGGCCTGGTAGCTGAATACCTTGGCCCAAATGGAATGGTCTCTGTATGCCGATCCATAGATGCCGAACAGGGCATGAATGCCGAACAATACTAGAAGTCGAACCAGAGTGTTGTGCTGAACGACTAAATGCTGAACCACCATCTTCATGCCGAACGAAGTGAGATGCCGAGTGGCGAGTGTATGCCAAGCAATGATTGAAGTTGATTGAGACTGGTTGAATGCCGAACAATACTAACTACCAAACGACCTCGAGATGCCGAACATCTCTGGGTGCCGAACGATCTTCGAACACCGAACGTCCAGAAATGCCGAACGTCCTTGCCTGTCGAGCGTCATTTGACACCGAATGCTCATGGATGCCGAACGTACCTTGTATGCCAAATGTCCTTGGATGCCGAACGCTTCTAGATGCCGAGCGCCTATTCATGCCGATCGTTCCTTTATGCCGAGCGTTCTCCTGATGCCGAGCGCTCTTCTGATGCCGAGCGCTCCAGAATGCCGAGCGCTCCTGGATGCCGAACGACCCTGACTACCGAACACCCCTTAATGCTGAGTACTCACGAATGCCATTCAAGCCATTTGCGCCGAGCGTTCAAAATGCCGAATGGTATGTAAATTCCGAACGATCCATAAATTCCCGAGTAATGTTCTAATGCCGAGTACTAAGTTGCCTGGTCAAATCTCCAGGAAACACATTTCAAACTATTAACTTCAGTTTATAACAATTTATAACATTAGAATTCTTGTTTATAAAAGTAAGTCTATTGAACACTTTCATTTTTCCCAAGTTTTACCTATATAGTATTCTATTACATATCCTTATTTAACATATCAACTTTTGATATTTTGGTATGTAATATATATGTTTTTAAGAATGCAATTGAAAGTTACACAAGTTACCTCGTTAAATTTAGTAAACAAAATGTTTAATAATTACATCTTCTAAAATTTCATTATTCTTTAACCTGTAAGTTACAAATTTCCAATTTCTTCTCTATTTCAATAATCATTTTAACATCAAATTTCTTATTTTCATTTTAGAAGTTTCCAATTATTAATATAATCAAGATTCCTTTTATTTCAATAATTTCAATTTCTAATTTATAGAATTTAAGAACTAAACACTCAGGTTTCATTTCAATTATTTTAAAATAATGTATATACCCATAACTTATATATATAATCATATTTAGAAATTAAAATTAAAATTTGATTATCAAAACAAATGTGCAGTAAAATTACTACAACAGTCTTCCCACTCTGAAACTCAAAAACGAACGTCGATGATGCATGCACTCATCACCAAAATTATTTTCCAACGACAGAGAGGGAAGTACAAAACTTATTTCCTTCCAAAATTCTTTTAAATATTTCTTTCAAATCATATTGAAATATTTATATCATAAAATACTTCCAAATAATATTAATATTATATTCCATAATCCTTTGAAAGAAATTTTCAAAATTTCGGAATTTGAGTTTTAAATTTTTTGCTTTATATTTATTTTATTTGTAAGTCTTATCTTCAATCAATATTTATAAAATTTTAGTACCTAACAAACATATATGTTAGAACGAACTATATCATTTATAAAATTTGCTATTTTATATACAAAACATATAATAGGCAAAAATTATTTCATTCACCTATACTCAAAACAATATTGTGTCGCTATATCCTATTAAGTGTTTAAAAATCCCTATCGATGCCATAACATCCAATGCACCAACCAGAATGTATAAATGCAAAACAGAACAAATTAACACAATACAAAACCATTTATAAGACTAACAAATACGCTTTCTCATATATATGCTCTCAATGACTCATTCTAGGATATTACTACGCTAATTTATATGAGTCAGACCCCACAACGCTAAGGTTATCGCTAAACCGAAGCTCTGATACCAACTATAACGGCCTGCCTTTTTGGACATTTTAAGCAGACACATATGTCGGACTTAAACCATTCAAAAGGACAGATTGTTATAGGGTAAATAAAAAAAAAGAAATAAAACAAATACAGAATCTCGCAGCAGAATGACAAAATATAATAATCAAATAACAGCTCATGAAGCTGTTTATAAATACATTTGATTATTCTTCTACAACACAAAAATCAGAGTTATATAAACAGGGATAAATAAATAAATATATGCAGTGGGACAACATGATGTAGCAGAATAAATATAATAAATAATAATAGTACAAAGTCTTCGCCTTCATCCTCCAGAAAGCAGTCTTCGATAAACTGAAAAGCTCAGACTGACCCGAGCAAATTGAAAAGACAAGACACTCGAGTTAGAACTAAAAGATCTTATGTAAGTTAAATAAACAATTAATAAATATGAGTGTGATGGCGTTAGATATGTTTACGGGGTTTGACATCTCCTATCCAGTGTCCAACATGAGTGCAATAACTTAAGAGATGTTCGAGATTTACATCTCCTAAGGATCCGTTAAACTATCTACTATGTAGTACAATACGCTATTATAATATGTCTACAGTAAAGTAAAAATATTAAAATAGCATTGAGGCATTACCCATATCCCCTTTAACATATTTTTATATATTCCCATAGTATATACAGTACCGTAATTCCTCCGTAAACTGGAGGGCTATCAGAGGCCACTCCATAGATATGGTACAAAATAAACTCGTAGAAGGCACTCTAGGGCATGTTGACTCAGCACTCGAGGCAATGCCAGGGTAGATTTACCAATTGCAGAACCGGGCTAGTGGTAACGCATAACAGCTACTACCGCCCACCTCGAAACACATTCACAAATCAAAAATCAAGGGGTGGCCACCAAATCATCACAAAGTCATAATATGGTATCGAAGAAGTATGTCCGACCGAAGGAATAACCTCACTTGGACCAGGTATAGCTCCTGTTTTAGTCACATTTAAGCTGACTCATGGGAGTCAGTGTCACGTCATACCTTATAGAGGAATCGTTCACCAAACTATCCTACTTCATTTCTGAAATCTCCACCATGTACAAGGTTGCTAAAGTGGTTTTTAGTATTGGCAAAGAGTATGGCAATATCCGATCCCGGTCTCTTTAACAACCAAATGCTTGTTACACATTGGATGGTTCTTTTAGAAAGTCGATTCACAATTTATATCAAAATATCATATTCAATTTCAAATCATACCTCTTTCAAATCACATTCACTTTCAAGATCATATTTATTCAAATAGTTACATAAATCCTAACTTAGGTTATCTAATCATTTAATCATATTTCCTTTAAAATCAAGGATTTATATTTAACTACTTCCACTATATTAAATCTGAATTTTTATAAAATAGTTTAGATAAATTGTTTAAATAGTTATAAATAGTTTAACATAGTTAAAAATAAATTTTAGAATATTTAAAACGCTCTATAATGTTTAAAGATTGATTAAAGATGGTTTTCAAATTGATTTAAGATAGTTAAATAGATTAAATATAATTAAAATAGATTGAATAGCTTTAAAATAGATTAATTAGATTTAAAATAAATTAAATGGTTCAATGAGTTTTAAAATAAATTAAATTGGTTTAAAATAGGTAAAAATAATTTATATAGTTAAAATAGTTTAATAATTTGAAAATCTTAATAATTAGAAACTCTAGAATAGTATAATTTATACAGTTTATATTAAAAATGTGGATTTGAAATTTATACCAATTTTAAATTATTTGTTTTATTTCAAAACATCAGAACCATTTCAATTTCCAGATCGACGAAACCCAATTTCAAAGATTTCAATCCAAATCCTCAGTAAATTACTTAATTCCCATATTGATTTTAAATCCCTGTTTGAAATATCAATTAAAACTACTCCAATTTCAATACGTTTCAAAGTTATATTTCAAATAATTTTAATAACTCAATTCCGACAAATTTCAATTATACTTCAAAATTCAATTTTAAAATTTCGATTTAATACCTTTAAACAATTCCTTTATACCAAATCCAACCTCAGCATTAAACTTTCATTTCGATAATAATTCAATTTATTTGAATCAAATCTTTATTTCAAAATATCATTTAACCAAACTTAAAAATTAAGGATTTTTAAATCATTTAATTTAACAAACCTGATGTCCGTATATAATTCTCTACCCTTGGGTCAAGTGATACGGATATTTATGATTTCAACCCATAACGATTTTTCCCTAATCTATAGATCATTCGGCCGTATCATTTCAACCCATAGGGAACTTGCAGTTTGTAACAATATAAAATACAACATCTAATCATCCTATATCAATAATCAACATACAACATCCAACACAACATCATCCAAATTAATCAAATAAATTACAACAATTAACAGATTATCATTAAATGGCAATTTAAATTCAATAATACATTAAATAACAATAAATTCAAAATAAATTCAAATTAACTGGAATGATGATTTAAATATACCAAACAGCCATAATGAATTTGTAATCACATCATAAATTTTTTTTTAACTAACATAAGAAATTTTAGAAGTTGTGAGTGGGTCAAAACACTCACCTTTAACTTTAAATCGATTTAAAATCCAATTTAAGCCCAAAATTCGTAAGGTTTCAGAATTCGTCCAAATTAGTTTCATAATGTTCGGAATTTCAGTACAATCCTAGTGGAACAAACCACGAGTGAATTGGATGTCGTATGTGAAAGTTGTGATGAACATTTGAATTTGAAATTTAAATAAATAAATAAAAAAGTAACTGATCCACATTTGCCACGTCACTCACGCATACCTCTATCTTGGCAACACACGCAAATTCGGTGAAGTTTCAACCAAAACCCTAGCCGCCACCATAAATCCTCATCACCGTGCCACCATAGCCAAAATCACGACCCCCGACCATCTCATCGACTTCGCCGAGACAAACCGTCCTAGAACCACCCCATGCGATCGCAGATTGGCCCTCAACAAACGCAGCCTCCGCCCAAAAATCCCTAGCCCAAATTGAATTTTAGCCGACGATCTAGCCATCAACTCCCCGACTAACCCATGTTGATGTGATCCCCTCGCGACTCTCCACAACCTCGTACCAATGATTTGACGATCAGATGAAGTTCATCGGAACGTAATGAATGGTCGAGAATAAGCTATCGAATTCTGGGCACATAGAAAATTAGATCGAGAAACAGACTGCAGATTTGACTTGCGCTTATCGAGAGATTCAAATCGATATAAAATACGATATAGTTTGAGGAGTTTGAATTTTGGATTTGGTTTTGAAATTGAATTTGAGGGTTTTCGGGAATTGGAGTTTGTTTCTACCATTGGAAAAGAGAAGCCACCGAGAATTGTCGTGCAAAATAAGAAGTAGAAAGACTGCTAGGGTTTATAACAGGTTATTTATAGGTAGATCCGAAATAAAATGAATGGACAAAATTGATTCAAAAGTTGAACGATAAACGCCCCGAAAAGCTCATTCAGTCTCCGGAACGAAAATGGGTCATCCCATATATCAAAATAGTATTTTTGATAATTTTAAACTCAATGGAACAGGTTTCAAGCCTTATTTCCATTGTACGAAGAAGTTAGCTTAAAATCAGCTTATTTCAAATTGATTTCAATTAAATTAATTTCTAGGCTTTTCGAGCCTGTACGATCAACGACAAGTCGAAATCCGAGATAGTGGATGAAATGGGTCTTTTCACATTAATTAAATAAAATAATATTAAATTAATTAGACCACCTTTTTAATTTCAAATTTTATAACCATAATTGTTATCATTTTTGATTACTTGGACATTTATAATAACTTAAAGCAAATTTAAATAACATATTCAGTGTTTAATAGTCCACTAATAAAAATGTTCAATTTCTACTGTAGTTAAATCTATTTAATTATAATTTAATTCCAATAAATTGTTTTAATTTGATTTCAGTCTTTTATTCAATCAATTATTACTCTACAGACATAGTTAACATTGGTTTGCATCTTATCACATTAATATGCTACAATTGTCATCTTTTACCGTATTATTGCAGTATTTAAATTACATTGAAATTTTGTCAGTTTTATTATAATTTTAAAATCTCAATAAATTTATTTATCTTAGTTTCATTCTTTTATTTAGTCAATTATTACCTTATGAATAAAATTAACATTTCTTTTCCTTTTATTACATTCATAATTTTCATTTATTGTCTTAACCCACGTTAGTGTAACATTTAATTACATTTATTTGCAATAAATCCATTTATTATAATATAAATTCCAATAAATTGGTCAAACTTGGTTTCCATTCTTTTTATTCAAACCAATAGTCATATTATGATTAAAATTTACATTGATTACATCTTATTGAATTAATATTCTACAATGATCAATTTAATCTACACTAATTGCACTAATTAAGGAAATTAATTGCAATTGATTTCCAATTTAATTTAACAGGTTAAATAAATAGGTAACATATAATAGTTTGTCGCCATTAACTTTTAGTCACATTAGTAAGTTTATTATTTACAACCAAATGTTATAGTTACTTACATAGATTTTATTCAATTACCATTAATTATATATTATCTTATTAATTAATTCAATATTCACATTTGTTTTCCTATATTCACTTTATAACCAAGTATAACCTTTAAATCATTTCAATTGATTGGAATTTCAATTAAACTTGTTAATAATTAATTTACATTAACATTGTTATATTTCATTCTATTTATTATTTCATTAATAAATTACAAATTTTTATTTCTCCCAATATCACATCACAAAAATTTATTAAAATAACAAACTTTTATTTATCGAAAATTACTGGTCATTACAAGACATGGTTAATAACACCTTAGAATGAGTAACTCATTAGAGATATGTTATTTAACATAAAAATGTTTTGTGTTGATTTATCCGTTGAGTGGTTTATCGATTCTGATCAGTACGTGGGATGCCACAATATTGATAAAGGTTTCTAAACTTTTAAACAAGGCAAATCGGCATTCCATCCTAGAAGGAGTATATTTTATATACAATAGTATAAATATTTGTGTGATTATGAAAGTTTATAAGATGTTATCCCTTTAGAAAGTTCCAAGAATAAGGTGTTGATCTGTTTGGTGATGGTGGGAATAACCTTCTAAGTGTCGATCATATGTTGGCTTGGGTGAATGATATCGAACACTTGGTAAATTATTCTTCTTATAATTGTACAATCAAGGCAAGTTCAAATCTGTACAAGCGTGAATCAAGTAATTTGAATAAGTCAATTAATGGTATGAAACTTCTGATAATAACTTATTATATCATTTAGATCAGGATATCTTATTTTATGTCGGATGGTGAGTTATGGGCTAATCCAAAGCAAGCACAAAGAATATGTGCACAAAAAGGGGTAGAAGAGAAATTAAAACTAGCATCTTATGCCAGCGTCTTCTGTTATAGATACCATAAAGAAGGGCATTATGTAGTTCTATGTAAGGATATGAAAATAAAAGAAAAGCAAAGAAAAAGGAAAAAATCTTTTAGGGTTGATATATTCTGTTTTAAGTATAAAAGATATATGCTTATTAAAGGGAATTTTAAGAACTCCTATTCTAATCTTTTGAAAATTTAAAAAGATAGTATTTTAAGTATGAAGGAATATCTTTTGAAAGATATAGATATTTAGGTTAGTTTATGGTTAAGGTAATAATAATATTCACTTATTACCATTTGTTGATTGAACAAACTTCTTGTGAATTAAGTTTCACGATTTGACTATAAGATGTTTGATAATAACATGAGGTTAAAGTTAATGGATTTATATAAGATAATAAGCATGTAAATTTTCTTTACACAAATAAAATAATTTTAGAAAGATATGTTATATAAATTTTGAGAATTCTGGTATTTTGGAAAAGAATTATGAAATTTTAAGGAAGGAAGTTAATATAAGATGATTATTGAAAGGGATTTACAAAATGGGTTTTATAATCAAAGTGGTAATGACCCAGAATTTCTGTCAATTAAAATTTGTATATTTAATTGATTTTAAATATTAATAAGTAAAATTTGTAAGTCGAATAAATTTTATTTCGAATAATTGGATTTAATTTGATAATTAATCGATAATTTAATATTTGGAAATACATAAATAATTGAAAATTGGGTTTAATATGATTAAAATTGATTTGTAAAATTTTATTTAATCATGTTGAAGTTAGAATGATGTTACAGAACTTTTAAAATCGAATTAAAAGTTAATTTGTGAAAATTGAATATTTTAACATCTAATTGACGAGTTAAAATAGCCATTTTTCAAACAGTCTCGCATTTCAACGAAACCAGTATCATTGGAACCGTAATGTGATAATTGTAAGGTTTCAAATTTCGTGTCAATCGCATTTACCGTTTGTCCGGGGCAAGCCAAAACGCATAGAAATTAGCTTAATTGATTTAATTTAAAATCGATTAATTATTGCCGTAACTCGCACAGATGATCGAATTAGACACGTTCCATTGTGTTCGGAACGTGGGGTAAACCTTAGAAACGCCAACCGGCATGCTTCGTTGGGAATTCGGAAAATTTTGGATGAATAGTGTTTCGTCATTTTTTTCTATAAAAGCACCCACATAATTCACATTTGCAAAATAAAAAGAAACCCTAGGGTTTAAAGCCAGCCGCCGCCTCCATATATGTTCAACGGCCAGAAACTTCTCTTCTTCTCCCCTCAATCATTCTCAATCCATAGACAATTAGCAAGAGCTTTCAACTAACAAATTGAAGAGCACAGAGAGAGCTTCAGATCCATACGGCTACTTCGTCGAATCGTCGACCAGAGAAGAAGGAATTAAGCCACGTTCATTCGCATTTTAGGCACAATTTTCAAAGTGAAAGCTCGACCGAGCTTCGATTCTTTCTGGCCGATGGTGGTGCTTGGGTGGAGCTTTGATGAGGCGGTGTTCGATCATCTTCGAGTTGCCTAGCGTGGTTGCGAAAATTGCTTGATTGGAGGCGGCTATGGGTTAGTTTGTACGTGCTTTTCACGTATGGAGGAAGAAAGGTGTGGAGCGGCCCAGATCTGATGGCAGCGAAACGAACGGCTAGGATCTGTTAGGTTAAAATTTAAAAATAGAAATTGTAAATATGTATATATTAAATTCGTTTAATATTTAAAATGCAATATCTTATTCATACGAGGTCAAAAAATTACGAAACAAGTTGCGTTGGAATCATATGGACGAGCACTACGCTATGGAACTGGTTTGGAGTCGTTTGGAGCTAGTGAAAAATTTCGAGTAATGCACGTTTAATTTTATTCGAAATAAAACGCTGGAAATCGAAAAATCAAGGTGAGAACTTCTCACTCAATCAAATTATTTCGATTTAAATTTTAAATAGTTATATTTAAAATTTCTTGATTGTATGCTTGAATGATGATTGTTATCTATTGATTGTTAAAATAGAAATTATACGCCGTTAGTAAGCGGAGGTTATTTATTAAAAACATATACCGCGAATATTTCACTTCATAGTGAAATTGGTATTATTTATGTACTTGGAGTTGATTTCCCGCATTATATAGCAGATGAGACCCTATTGCACCGCATAATAGCGGATAATATTTTATAAATCCTATATACCGCGATATTTCGTATTGGAACGGAATTGGTATTGTGCTAACATCTGTGGATGCAGGGAAACAGGTTGGAGGGATCCAACTGGATTCCTCACCAGTATTTATTTGATTTCAGATATTGTGATATTTGTTGATTATCATATATCGATATATGATGTTGATTATCGTGATTGACTATTTGGTGTGTTGCATCATTGGGCCAATTTGGAATTTTTAAAGTGATTTCGAAAGTATACGTTTTATTAAATTTTGATTTGTTAAAATAAATAAACGTTATAATTTTTATTATTATAAAAGTTATGATTTTTGGAAAATAATACTTAAGTATGATTTTGGAGTTATATAAGCCTTAAATAACGATTTGTAAAGTTTTAAAAGGATTAGTTTATTTAAATTGAGATTTTTGAATTATTATAAACGGTTCATATAAAAAGATTTTTAAACTTGATATTTTATAAATTAAAAATATAGGAATTTTAAAACGAGTTTTTATAAGTATTAAAAAGAAGTAAAAAAGAAGTGGATTTCATAAGTGAATGAAACTTATAAAATTATAAATGGTGAAGTTATGAAATGAATAGATTTTGTAAAATAAAAAGATTTATAAGTGATTTAGTTATAAATTGGATTTTTGGCATTTAAACGGAATATAAATAGAATTTGTCAATTAAGGGATTTTATAAGTTTAAGTCTTTATAAAATATAGATGTGAATTTATAAACATTGTTTATAAATCAGAAATCAGTTGAATTTGATAAATTAAACATAGAAGTTTATTAAACGAAGTATATTCGCGATTTTGGGACAGTGGATAATTTTTGAATTGAATATGTAAAAGTGTTGAATTTGGTTAATGATTTATATTCACGATTTTGAACAGTGAATAATATATTAAAGGAATGTTTAAGGTGTGATCTTTTAAATGGAATTAAAAAGATTTTGAAGTTGTTTTAAAATGCATTAAGTGTCGAAACCATAGATTTCGACATTCATTGTTGAAATAGACGTTTTCGAGAAGTAATGAAATCGTGGACTATAACACTGTTGTTATAGTAAATGGTTCCAAAAAGAAATATTTTATATAGTATTATGATTTATATATCTATCTTAATTCGAATCCCTACACTAGTGATTTTGGGTCGTCGTAACGATGTTTTACGCAACATTCGTTTTGTCCCAAATAAATATGTTTAAGAGAATGTTTTCCAAAAAAATGAAATATATACTTAACTATGGTTTAAGTTTATCGGATATTTTCCAAATGTTGAAAATAAATAAATTTGTGAATCACTTATTATTAAAATAAATATGTAAATTCTTTTCCAATATGAAATTAAATGTTTTTTTGAGAATTTATCTTTTTTAAAAGATAAATTGAAAATGAATATTTCAAATCGATTGAAAATCGTATATCAGTAGATATTTTGAAATATAAATTCAATATGGTATTTATAAAAGAAAGGGAAATTTGTTTAAAAATAAACGTTGATTTATTTTTGAAGTGTGGGAACAAATATACGGATTTGGAACGTAAAGATAAAGTAAATCGGTAAGGATTTATTTAATTGGTTTAAATGAACCATTTTGAAATGAAAGTATTCCCACGTAAGAAAAATGATTGAAATTTGTTTTCAAAAGTGGTAAAGGTGAAAAGTGATTTGAAAATTTGTTTTCAAATGGTTGAAGTGTGGAAATTATATATCTAGTAAAGATATTTTTGGAAAGTAAATAATTTGAAAAATTATTTGGAATCTGATGATGTTGTGCATACCTATTGATAGTTAAATAACCGACTATCAATATTTACCTTCAAATAGGTATTTGTTGTGATTGCTTGAATTTGAATGCTACACTTATTTTCAAAATAAGCGCTCGCTATTTGGGTTAGCCAGAAAAGGTCCCTGGGGTCGTATAACCCATTCCGAATAGGTGATACGTCGTTATGGATAGCATTGATGACCGGTGTTGAAGACCGAAAATTTATGAAAATGGAAGGATTACCGTCGAATGTTTCTGCATCGGCTGATCCCCGATATTGAAATTTATTACCCTTTGTGATGGGAAGTCCGGTCGTGATTAGTGAATATCCGGATTGCAAGGACTTCTTTGTAAGTGCCTTCGGTTCCGTTCGATCCCGGAACGGACTTGTATGGATGTGTGTCTGACGTTACAGTTTGAGATGTAAAGCTGGTTTCTATCAAATATGTTTCCGTTAGTGGCGGAGAATTTATTCTCTTAGCTTAACACCCTTAGAGGTTATGTAGTTGATGATTACTAGTGATACATTCCCAAATTGGTAATGTGGCATACGAAGTGCTGTTGAGCATTTGATGATCAAAGCACAGCTTTTGTATAAAGCGTGGCTTTGTGGACGAGACTTCGTCGGACCTCACACCCCGGAAATGGTCAAAACAGGAAGGATGCGGCAAAGTTATTAGGGGGTAGCACCCCTTTAGTGTATGTCATTCCTT
This sequence comes from Allium cepa, assembly GCA_030765085.1. Lineage (NCBI taxonomy): Eukaryota > Viridiplantae > Streptophyta > Magnoliopsida > Asparagales > Amaryllidaceae > Allium > Allium cepa. Next base: position 389,638,567 of record CM060937.1, read on the forward strand.
CTGGATAAAGGTGGTATCATGGTATGGAGCCCAGATACTTAACTATGTTGTTGCTGCAAATTTATTACTTTGTCATTGTTGGAATCGAGGATCCTCGGATATAGATAGTTACGATCGGGGAATGACATATTCGTGTCAGTAGTTACCCAGTTTGAAGGGTAACCCGGTCTTGTGTTGGCAGAGATCTAACCGTAACGTTAGGTTCTCGGGTCGTCTTTCCAGAGGCGTACCCATGTGGCAATGGGAAGTTCCTTGGCCTGACCATTTGTTGGAAATCCAAAGAAACAATACGAACCTTGTACGGTTTTAGTTGTATAACCTGCCATGGAATGTGGCGGTAACCTGCTATTGAACATGGTAGCTATAGTAGGCATAAGTGCGAAATGCCTATGCTGGCTAAGATTTATATGTTTACTTTCGAAATGTTTTCTGCACTATGCACTAGTAATAATATCAAATGTTTCTTTTTAATGCGTATCAAGCATCTTTGACTATCATAAGGAGAAATCTCCTCCGATTCTGCTTTTGCATTGTGTGTGTGTGCGGGAGGCCTTATGGTAGTCTCATTTTCCAAAAAGCATTGTGAATCTATTTTAAAAAAAATATCAATGTTGTTTGTTTTAAAGATAAATAACTGTTTTAAGTTCTCACATCAGTCCCATGACTGACTCGGAGTTTATTGTTTCCCTTCCTAAACTCTGGGTGCCCACCAATTTCCACACGGACAGTCTAGAGTTAGGTTATCAGGATATTCTGGAATTCAGAAGTTGCTGGAGGCAAGCTGGATGGCATGGCGTATTCACTAGTATATAGTATTTCTTTTCCGCTGTTTGTTGTTGTACACTCTGATGATGTAATGTGATGTGATGTGATGTAATGTAATAACTGATATAGTTCTTTGTTTAAAGATTATTCATTTATATATTATATGTTGTTCCGCTGCGATTGTGAGATTCTGATATTGTTCTGTTATTTCTTTCTGTTCTGTTCTATCTTTTTCTCTCTTCTACTATCTTCTACCTCTTCTTTAACCATAACGGTATGATTTTCCGGCATTCGATTGCTCGGCAGTTGATACAGTGGACGTATTGATGTCGACCTTCGTGCGTCGAAAAGTCACGCTTGTTACAAAAGTAATATCTAGTGGAAATTTGAAAAGTGAGAGTCTCAAATGATAACTAGTTTGAGTGGCTCAAAAATCACTAAAAATGGCAATAAATATGTTCAGATGGTAAATAATTCTCTTAAGTATTACACTTCTTGTTAAGGGGATATAAAATACTATTGGTAGTACCTAGTTCCTAGGTGTTATTTTGAGTACTCATCTATATAAATTTTCTTAAGTTAAAAGGATAATTCAAAATTATTATTTGATAAGTTAATATCACTATTGCTTAAAAAGTAATATATCATAATGTGAGAAGTTAACTGTAATTTTGGAAAATAAAAGGTAAATTATCTTTTAAAATTGAAATGATTCCTTTAGGATGAAATGTCTTCCTTTAAGAAAAATATTTAGAAATAAAAATTTAGAGTGACTATATATAAAGAAGCATTTTCATATAAAAGATAAAAGTTTTCATAAAGATTTTTGAATGTTTGTAAGTACATATGAGGTACGTAGATCATTTCGTCGCATAATTTTGATCTAAGATTCAGGTACAAAACTTTAAAGAGTCCTCATCATCCGAAAGAGGATTTATCACTCAATTCTTAACAACGAATGTTGATGAGGTTTTATGATTGGATACTTATGTTTTCTATCATAGTTGAGAGCTATGTAAGGGAAACAAAAGTTTCTGATCAAAGAGTCTAATCAGAGTCTGCACTAAAGGATCGGGGATCAATAGTAGTTCGAAAGAAAATCTGTATATTCGAATAAAATATCGAATCTGATATCACATGTGGAGATCTATGTATATCATATATAATTAAGTTTAAAGATTGTTTTAAATAAGTGTTATCGGGCTTTAGGATTTTGTTTAATTTCGGGGATGAAATTCTTTTAAAGGGGGAAGTATGTAACGACCCCTAATTTTACCACTTTGAAGATGTAATATTTAATTAATTTAAATATTAAAGTATAGAATTTTCAAATTTAATAATTATGTTTTATGTGATAAATAAGAATGATGAACTTATTTTTAGAATTAAATACCGATTTTGAAGTTTTGTCTTAAAATTGACGAAAGCCGGTTTTCGATAAAATTTAATATACATTCGAATAATTATTGCAAATGGTAAATAACTCTTTTTAATGGTTATATAATGATAGTACAATAATATAAATTTGATTTATAATGGTTCTATAAATATATGTACTTGTATTATAAAAATGTACAAAATTCGTCGCACGTTGACAAATCGACGTCGTACTTTTATAATTGAATTTTATTATTACTTAATATAGTTTTAAAACTAAAATAAACTTGTTTTAATTATTTTAATATGATAAGTAACTTATTTTAAAAAAATTTACAAATATATGAAGTTTAACAAAAACGTCAAAATGCGATTATAACATGTTTTGTCGAAAATCAACGATTTTGTTCAAAATAAGTTGCACAACGTTGTTGCACCTCTGTCAAGATGTTTTAACATATATATTACACATTTTAATAACAAAACAATTTTATTTTTTCTAAGTATCATTATAAAAACTAGGATATCATTATTAAAAGTAAATAAGGTAATTAACAAAAGTAAAAAAGCCAAGATCAAATCAGTCACATTCAAATCCAATAAAATCATTTCTTTATTTTTTATTTCTTAAGTGATTATGACATAAAGCGGAGATTTTAAAGGATGATGTTAAGTGTTGACAAATTGCAGCTTACTTTAGGTTTAAGTAAGGGTATTTTTGTAATTTCATAAAGGATTAATTTGGTAAAATTCCACCTTTTACTTTTCCTATAAATATGACCCTAACGTTTCACAAAGCTTCACGCTTCATTTCATTCCTATCTTCTTCTTCTTCTCCTTCCTCTCCATTTTAATGGCTTCTTCTTCTTCTTATTTCCTTACTAACTTTTTCAAAACCCTATTAAACAAGTCAAAACACCACCAAACATTGCCAAAGTTCTTATATCATTATTGGAACGTGGTTTAGCATCTAAGAAGTGAAGAAATGATGAAGGAAGAAGTGGAATAGAGGGAGGTCGAGCCTTATGGATGTTGGTGATGTTGTCCTGTGCAATGGCAATGGAGAGCCTGATGGTTTTTGAGACGTGAGGCCATGAATTCGGATCACGAAGAGGAGGTGGCCGAGAGCATAGTGGAGGGTGGTGATGATCGAGCACTTAAAAATGAAAAGGAAGGTTGTTTGATAAAATTTAGTGGAATATAAGTTGACTAGTTGAAGCCAACAAAAGTTTATCAAGTGTTGGTTGATATGAAAGTTGGTAGGAAGTTAATCGATTTGGTTAAATATGAGTACTCACATTTTTACCAACTAATCTCTAGAAATACTTCAAGAATAATGATGAGAAAGTTTAAACACGTTGGATGATTATATGCTTGTTAACTTGGATGATAATGTGGTTGAATATATGGATGTTAATATGGATGATTAGTTAGGTTGGTAAATGATAAGAGAAATGGTCAGTGATAGAAGTAAATCCATATAAATGTGTGTACGGAAATTATTTACCTTTAAAATGACCTTAAAATATCTAAAAGTTTGAAATTGATATTATAATGATATATAGTATTATAATATGAAATGAAATGGAAAATGAGTTTAAAATGATTTAGAAATGTTTTATAAACATTTAAAAGTGTCTCCATAAAGTTTGAAAAGAAATTGAAAAACAAGTCAAAACTAGGCGCCTCGCATAACGGTAGTTCGCGATTTCGCATCAAAGAAATTAAAAAAGTGCAGAGAATGGAATATAGCTCAGAATTATTCGAGATAGAATTTTCCGGACTGTTGTATCCATAGTTTTCAAATGAATAAAGAAAATCAAGATTTCAACTTGTATATTTTTAAGTAAGTCCAAAACAATTTTTCTACAAATCTTGGTTTTGCAATTTAAAACCCGAATTTGGAATTAATTTAAAATGAATATTTTTAAATGATTAAAAATATGAAGTAAGTTATATAAATCTTTTAAAATATTATAAAAGAGATTTGAGTTATACAAATGAATTTTCAAAAGATATTTTGGGTATAAATAAATGAGATTTTCATTAATAAGAGATTTCCAATATGAGATTTAAATAAATGATTTGGAATTATTTTAATTCCTATATTTGAAATGAATTGTTTTGGGTTTGCATAAACTATGTCTTAAAAAACATAGTTTTAACCCATTTAAAAGCTATGATTTGAAATGGAAAATCTATTTTAAAGAGTTAAGTAAATGATTTGAAATGTTTTCCTAAATAAAAGGTGAAGTAATTTGGAATTATTCCCGGATGAAAAAGGTTTTAATTAACCAAAGTATTTGTTAAAATAAGGCTTAATGATTCCATATACTCTAAAAAAAGACAAAGGAATAATTTAAAAGAAATATGTCTCTTTGAGATATTTATGAATGAAAAAAAGATGAATTAAATTGATTGATGATTGATAATCGCATATAAACTTAACATCTTTTTAACCGATGACTGGTGTGAAGGAACCAAGGTTGGGTTTGGGTAATTCCTGTCTGAAAACCACTTTGAACCAATGTATACATTCGAAAGTGAACACATGTTGAAGATGATGATTTTTGAAGACCGGAGATCTTTCGAATGTAGGGATTGCTATCACGGGTCCTACCCCACATTATATTTATATGGCAGTGGTTCTGCATTCTGAAATTTTTTCGTTGTATTGAAGACCGGAGAACTTCATAATGGAAGGACTACTTGTTGACATTCTCTGAGTAGCTCCAAATATAGAGATATTTATTATAGCAGTGGTTCTTTCATGTTTTGAAATCCTCGTAATGCAAGGACTACTCACTACTGATCATATGAGTAATATCCAAAAAAGGATGTGGTAGAAGGAGTGCCTTCGGTTTCGTTCAGTTTCAGAACGAACTTGTATGGACGAATGTCTGACATTGCATTTCTAAGATCACAAACGTTTACTTTTATAAACATACATTTGTTTGGTGGCAGAGAAGACAACTTCTCTTAGCTTAATACCCTTCTCTAAGACATACAAGCTCAGAGGCTGTATGTACGTGAAAGTTAATAGTAATTGAAGGAATGGCAATTTTACATTCTAAGTGGAATATACTTTGTGGAAGAATAAAGCATGGCTTTGTTGTAAGCAAAGCGTGGCTTTGTTGAAAGCAAAACATGGCTTTGAAGGAATTGACTGTAGCCTCACAAGCCTTACATCCCGAAGATGATATGGGATACTATGTGTTCCGAAAAACATATTTCGGGCTATTGGTAATGAGTAATGAAAGAAAACTGTTTCCTTAAGGCATATGTTGCCTTAAGATGATGAAATGGACAGTAACGGAGGCCGACAGAAATTGTGTGAAGCCACTGAGTAATACACTGTACCATAGTAGTGTAGCAAGTGATGTTCTGTAACGTCCCGCCTTTTTGCACGATTTAAATTGACGATAAACCACCCATGTCAGACTTAAACCATACCGAAGGGCGGATTGCTATGGGGTAAATAAGAAAAAACAGAGAAGAAAAATAAACAAAATAGAATCTTGCAGTGGAATGATAAAATATAATAATCAAATATAGTTCACGAAGATGTTTTACAAAACATTTGATTATACTTATACAATACATATCAGAGTTACACATACCAGAGAATAATAGATAACAATGCAGTGGAATAAAATGGTGAAGTGGAACAATATAATATACAATAATAATAATGATGATGATAATAATGAAATCTTCGTCTTCGTCCTCCCAAAATAAAGTCTTCGATTCCTGAAATGCTCGGACTGACCCGAGCGAATTGAAAAGACAAAACACTCGAGTCAGAACTAAAAGATCTTATGTAAGTTAAATCAACAATAAGTAATATGAGTGAAACGACGTCATAGATGTTTACGGGATTTGACATCTCCTATCCAGTGTCTAACATGAGTCCCGTAACTTAAAAGATGCTCGGGATTCACATCTCCTAAGAATCCGTTAAACTATTTACTATGTAGTAACATACGCTATTATAATAGTGTCTAAAGCAAAGTATAATATACTGAAAATAGCGTTAGGGCTTTACATTTTCCACCTTAACACACTTTTATATTTCCATAGTCTATAAAGTACCGTAATCTCCCCCGTACTGGGCGTCGTCAGAGGGCACTCCATAGGTATGGTACAAAACAAAATCGTATAAGGCGCGCTAGGGTAGGTTACACGGCACAACTAAGCAATGCCAGGGTAGATATACCAATTACACTTCCGGACCGGTGGTAACGCATAGCGCGCATCTACCGCCCACCTCGAGCGACACCCTCGAATAAAAAAAAATCAAAAGTGGCCACCGAATCAATCCAAAAGTCAGAGTATACTATCGAAGGGATGTGTCCGATAAAAGGTGCTACCTTCTTAGCCTGTCAATCGCTCCTGTTTTAGCCACCTTATGCCACCTCACGAGAGTCGGGTCCACGTATTTACCTCAAAGGAAACGCCGCCACCATCCTACTTCATTCTGGAACCTCCACCGCGTATACAGTTGTCAAAGTGGTTTTCAGAGTTGGCAGAGAGTATGACAACTTCCGATCCCGGTCTCTTCAATAACCAAACGTTATTATAACATCGCAGTCATTTCAAAATAATTTTACTTCAAAATCAGAATATAATATCCATTTCAAACTATATAAATACAATATCATTTCCGTTTCAAAACCCAAATCAATATGATATCAATTTTATTTCAAAATATATCCTTTTTCCAAAATCATAGAACTTTCAACTCTATATGCCTTGAACTCCATAGCTTTGAAATATAACTTCGAATACTTAAATGGTTTAAATATTAAATTACTTTATATATTAAAATAGCTTTTTAAATTTCACAAATAAATTCCAAATACCAATTTGAACCTCCAATTAAACCATTTCAATTTTCATATAATTCAAAGCTTTAAATATTCCACCATTTCAAAACTAATTCATTGATAATTCCATACAAATCAAATTAATTACTATTATTTAGATTTGAAATGTCTACTTAATAAATCCAATATAATTTAAGTAAAACTTTTAACTTCAACAATTGGATATCCTTTCAATTTATTTAACTTGATATATTCATTTAAATCAACTTGATATTCATTTAAATCACTCTAAACAAAAATCAAGTTATAAAAATCATACCCTTTAAAATTCTAAATTTTATTAAATTCCAAATAAATTCCATATTCATCTTCCAACCTTATTCTCATTTAAGTCAGTATAAACTCCAGAAATTTAATTTAAATAAATGCTTAATAATATTTTATCTTAATAAAATCAAACTTAATTATTAACTTCTTTTATACTTCAAATCAATTTTATACATAGCTTAAAACGCAGAATTTAACTATATATAAAATAACATCTATAAAATATCCAAATCACTATCTCATAAAACCATATATTTCTTTACAAAACCATAGAAAATTATTTCAAAATATTTTTATATATAGACCATGGTTTCTGTATATAATTTTCTACCCTATGGTCAAGTGATACGGATATTTATCATTTTAATCCGAAATTTAAAATAAAAATACGGTTATATATCATTTCAAACCGAAATCCCGAATGAAATAAAGTACATAAAAAATTTGCAGTTTAAAACAATATAAAATACAACATCCATTCATCCAATATCAATCATTAACCATTTATTACAATCATCATCCAATTTAAACAATAACATCAATATAGAGCATTTAACAAATTTAGGTTCAGTTACTATTAAGCAATATTATTACGTATTATTTTAGCTAAATAACAAATTTAATACAAATTATTACGTATTATTTTATCAATTTGCTTAAACCATATTACTTACGTTCAGTTACTATTAAGCAATATTATTTCAATGGTAAATTCAACACTTACTTTTATTTACTCATTTTCTATTTAATAACCAAGGCAATAATTTATACTGTTACATTTTCATTGTGACTTCACTTCAATTGTCAATAATTAGTTTTAATAACCATTGCTACAATTCACTCTTAACATTTACTTTAATATAAATTATAATTTTTTATTTCTTTCTAAATTTGATTACAAATTTTTAATTAAAATAACCAAATTTAATTATCGAAAATTTACGGGTCGTTTCACTCTCCCCCACTCAAAACTTTTCATCCCCAAAAAGGAAAAAGGAGGGAAAAGAAGAATTAGGAAATCAATATATCTTACTTAAAACATTAAATTTTTAAACAAATAAATTTACAAAGTTAATTAATTTAAATAAAATATACCAATTTATAACCCTTAAATCTTTTTATTCTTAAAGTAACAAAGTTTGGAAAACATTTTCAAAAAATTTCTAAATCCATTACGAAATTTTTTGGCAGAGACTCCTTTGTACGGAGAGGCTCGGGAGAAAATATAATATTAAATATAACAATATACAAAATATTTTCCAAAATAATATATATCCCAACACGGGAAAAACAATATAATAATGTTATAAACCGTAATCCGAAAACGTACCTATTTATCGGGCAATTAACGCTTTATTATGAAACCAAAAGTAGTAGCAATTGCTTCCATAATCTGCATTTCACTTATATAATCCAAAAAGGTTAACAATTATATAAAATGAAATATTTAAAGTGGTTTCAACCATCAACAAACAAATCAATAGAAACAACAATCACTTGCAACCAGGCATCCAACCATCACAAAGAATCATCACAAATCAATCATTCATTCATATCGACAAAACAAATAGATGTTCGAGTTCAAACTTTAAATTGCACAGAATGGAAAATAAACTACTCAGTGCACCATTTACTCAACAGTCTTAGATGAAGCTAAATGGATTATTCATTCATCTAAATAATTTTAAAGTATCCTTGCCCAAACAACCATAAACCAAATAAACAACAATTTCAAACAACATATTAAGTTTATTCTTAATAATTCCATTCATACATTTGTTGTTTGAGTTTTTTTTCTTTTTTTCATATTATGGTTTGTCTTTTTATTTACATATATTTCTTATAGACTTATATATTTTTCATTTATTCATATCATGTAAATTTTCTTTTTATTGTATTACATTCATCTATTCACTCCTTAATTTCATTTATTTACTTTAAAAATAAATAGTTCCAACATTTACTTAAGTTAAAAATCTTTACTTACATTACTCAACTCCTATTTCATTTAATTAGTAGTGTTAAAATTTTGACACAAATTTATAACTATCTCCATGTCAAATTTCTTATTTATAAAGCAAATTTTTCTGGAACACTTTCATTATTTAAGTATTACTTGTATAATATTCTACTACATTGTCTTATTAACATTTCAACTTTTTAAATCTTTTGGTAAGTTATATAAATAGTTTTTAAGAATGCAATTGAAATTTATACAAGTTTATCTCATTTTTTCCAATTAATTCATTGTTCACTAATTTTATCTTTTGTCTCATAAGTTACAATTTCAACTTTCTTTTAATTTCCTTTATAACTTACCATTAACCCTCTTAATTCATTTAGAGGTTTCAATCATTAGTGAAATTCCATTTCACAATACAAATTGATACTATTAATTAACATAAACTTAAGAACCAAATACCGGGTTAAATTTCAATTCATTTAAAAAATAACAGATAAATGTATACACTTACACTTATATATCCAATTGTATTTAAAAAAAATTTAAATTTAAATTTTTTTATCAAAATAAATCTGCAGTAAAACTACTACAGTGGCCTTCCCACTTCGAAACTCGAAAATGAATGTCGATGATGCGTGCACTCATTACCGAAATTATTTTCCAACGACAGAGAGGGGAGTACAAAACTTATTTCTTTTCCAAATTTTCTTTTAAAACATTTCTTTCAAATTATATTGAAATATTTATATCAGAAAATACTTCTAAAATATTATTATTATATTCCAAAATCATTTGAAAGAAATTTTCAAAACCCCGAAACTTAAGTTCTAAATTCCCAATTTTCATTTATTTCAAAACCCTAGAACTTAAGTTCTAAACAACCAATATATTGCAACCATATATAACCTTTATAATTTTTTTATTTTATATATAGAAAATATAAAAGGAAAAATTATTTCATTCACCTATATTTCAAAACAAATATTGTGTCAGTTTGTCCTATTAAGTGTTTAGAAATTCCTATTTATGTCATAGCGTGACATGCATTATCCAGAATTTATAAATACAAAACGAAACAAATTAACACAATATTAAAACCTTTTTATAACACTAACAAGTACGCTCTCTCATATATATGCACTCGACGACTCCCATAGAGTATTACTACCCTATTAATAAAGAGTCAGACCCCACAAAGCTAAGTTTATCGCTAAACCAAAGCTCTAATACCAGATGTAACGTCCCGCCTTTTTGCACAATTTAAATCAACGATAAACCACACACGTCAGACTCAAACCATACCGAACGGTGGATTGTTACGAGGTAAATAAGAAAAAGCAGAGAAGAAAAGTAAACAAAATATAATCTTGCAGCGGAACGATAAAATATAATAATCAAATACAGTTCATGAAGCTATTTTACAAAACATTTGATTATACTTATACAATACATATCAGAGTTACACATATCATAGAATAATAGATAACAATGCAGCGGAATAAAATGGTGTAGTGGAACAATATAATATATAATAATAATAATGAAATCTTCGTCTTCGTCCTCCCAAAATAAAGTCTTCGATTCGTGAAATGCTTGGACTGACCTGAGCGAATTGAAAAGACAAAACACTCGAGTCAGAACTAAAAGATCTTATGTAAGTTAAATCAACAATAAATAATATGAGTGAAATGGCGTCAGAGATGTTTACGGGATTTGACATCTCCTATAGTGTCTAACATGAGTGCCGTAACTTAAAAGATGCTCGGGATTCACATCTCCTAAGGATCCGTTAAACTATTTACTACGTAGTAATATACGCTATTATAATAGTGTCTAAAGTAAAGTATAATATACTGAAAATAGCGTTAAGGCTTTACATTTTCCACCTTAAAACACTTTTATACTCCCATAGTCTATATAGTACCGTAATCTCCCCCATACTGGGCGTCGTCAGAGGGCACTCCACAGGTATGGTACAAAACAAAATAGTATAAGGCACGCTAGGGTAGGTGACACGGTACAACTAGGAAATGCCAGGGTAGATATACCAATTACGCTTCCGAACCGGTGGTAACGCATAGTACGCAGCCACCGTCCACCTCAAGCCACACCCCCAAATCAAAAAAAAATTGAAAGCGGCTATCGAATCAATCCAAAAGTCAGAGTATAATATCGAAGGGATGTGTCCGATAAAAGGTGCTACATTCTTAGCCCGTCAATTGCTCTTGTTTAGCCACCTTATGCCAACTCACAGGAGTAGGGTCCACGTATTTACCTCAAAGGAAACGCCGCCACCATCCTACTTTATTCTGGAACCTCCACCACATACATGGTTGTTAAAGTGGTTTTCGGAGTTGGCAGAGAGAATGACAACTTCCAATCCCGGTCTCTTCAACTACCAAATGTTATTATAGCATGCGGTCATTTCAAAATAAGTTTACTTCAAAACCAAAATATAATACCCATTTCAAACTATATAAATACGATAACATTTCCATTTTAAAATCCAAATCAATATGATATCATTTTTATTTCAAGATATATCCTTTTTCCAAAATCATAGTACTTTCAAATCTATGTACCTTGAACCCCATAGCTTTGAAATAAAACTTCGAATACTTAAATGGTTTAAATATTAAATTACTTTATATATTAAAATAGCTTTTTAAATTTCATAAATAAATTCCAAATACCGATTTGAACCTCCAATTAAACCATTTCAATTTCCATATAATTCAAAGCTTTAGATATTCCACCATTTCAAAACTAATTCTTTGATAATTCCATATAAATCAAATTTAATTACTATTATTTAGATTTGAAATGTCTACTTAATAAATCCAATATAATTTAAGTAAAACTTTTAACTTCAACAACTTGATATCCTTTCAATTTATTTAACTTGATATATTCATTTAAATCACTCTAAACAAAAATCAAGTTATAAAAATCATACCCTTTAAAATTCTAAATTTTATTAAATTCCAAATAAATTCCATATTCATCTTCCAACCTTATTCTCATTTAAGTCATTATAAACTCCAGAAATTTAATTTAAATAAATGTTTAATCATATTTTAGCTTAATAAAATCAAACTTAATTATTAACTTCTTTTATACTTCAAATCAATTTTATACATAGCTTAAAACCCATTTAACTATATATAAAATAACATTTATAAAATATCCAAATCACTATCTCATATAACCATAAATTTCTTTACAAAACCATAGAAAATCATTTCAAAATATTTTTATATATAGACCACGGTGTCTGTATATAATTTTCTACCCTATGGTCAAGTGATACAGATATTTATCATTTCAATCCGTAATTTAAAATAAAAATACGATCATATATCATTTCAAACCGCAATCCCGAATGAAATAAAATGCATAACAAATTTGCAGTTTAAAATAATATAAAATACAACATCCATTCATCCAATATCAATCATCAACCATTTATTACAATCATCATTCAATTTAAACACTAACATCAATACAGAGCATACAATAAATAACTGGTGATTACTGACAGTCTATGTTCAATAATAAATTAAACCATCTATCTAACTGGCAGTTTATATGCAATAACAAATTAAATAATAATTTAATTCAATAAATTAAAATTTAACTGGTATGATGATAAAAATATACCAAATAGCAATAAATAAATTTCTAATCACATCAGAAATTAATTTAACACACATAAGAAATTTTAGAAACTGTGAGTGGGTTAAAACACTCACCTTTTGAATTTAAATTGAATTTAAATCCAATTTAAAATCAAAAATTGAACCGTCTCCAAATCCGTCCAAACAAGCGTCAAAATGTCCGAAATTCCACTATGAACCTAGCGGAGAAAACCGCGCATGATTTGGATATAGTATGTGAAAGATATAACGATTATAGCATTTGAAAATTAAATTTAATAAAAAACAAAGCAAAGTATTATCCATTACCGTGCCACATAAGCTTTCTTCCTCCCAGACCACGTACGCATGCGAGACGCATCAGGACGAAACCCTAGCCATCTGACATACGCAATTTCCAGTACCTCGCGTTCAAGCGCGAACGATCACTGCGACCCCCCACTGTCTTGCTGCGGCTTCGCCTAGGCCTCCTACCCAACCACGACGCGCCACATCGTCAATCGACGATGAAATCCACTTAGCCGCTGCCGAAAATCCATAACCTAATCGATTTTAATACGGAGATCTAGCCGTTAAACCATCACAAAACCCACATGGATGCTTGGCTCTCTCTATATTACTACAACTTCGATTCGTCGATCAGCTGCAGTTGATTTCGATGCAATTGGATGGCCAAAAATAGTCCTTCAATTTCTGGATGAACAGAGATCCAGATCGAAAAACGAATTGCAGGTCTGAGTTACGTTCTTCGAGAGCTTCGAATCGATATAAAATTTGGCATATATTGTGGAGTTTGAAATTTTAGCTTTTGATTTGATTTGGAGTTGTATTTGGATCTAGAATTTGTTTGTCTACCATTGAGGAGGAGAGATAGCTGAATTGTACATACAAACAAATGAGAAATAGAAGTAGGCTAGGGTTTATAATCGAGTATGTATAGACAAAGTTGAAAATAGAATAGATGGACCCGTTTTATAAACGCGCTGAACGATAAATGGCCCGAAAAACCCGTTCCGACTCCGGAACGAAATTGGGTCAACCCGTATATCAAAATAGATATTTTAAAATATTTTAAACGCAATGGAAAAGGTTTCAAGTCCAAACCCATCGTATGAAGAAGTTATGCTAAAATCAATATTTTTCAAATTGATTTCAATTTTATAGATTTCAAGGCGTTTCACGTTCGTACGATCAAACGACAAGTCCAATCGCTACGAAACTTGAAACCCTACAATAGTTCACCGATACGGATCCGTTGAAACTGGTTTCATCATTATCCGAGTCAATGGCCAAATGGCTATGTTTAATTAATTAATTAAATTAATAAATTAACAAATTTAATCAAATTTCCAATTTCAACTCTATAATTAACAAATTTCATCATTTTTTAAATTTCCAAATCATTTACACTAATTTACCCAAATTTAAATGTCAATTTAGAGTTGATTAATTTATCAATTTCAGTGTTAAATTTTCAATTTCATTATATTCACAAATTATAATTTAAAATCTCAATATCCCATTGAATTTTCTTTTCATTCTATTATTCAATTTATTATTATCCAACGGATGAAATTAATATTGGTTCATGGATTATTACATTGTTATTCTCAAATTTCATCTAAATCTCAACTAACGCAATAATTAAATATTAAATTCCATTTAATTGCAATAAATCCAATTATTAAATTTAAGTTAATAAATCTTAATTCTCACTCCTTTTATTAAAACAACCATTAACTTATGGATAACTTTAACGCTACTATATATCTAATTGCCCTAATGGTTTATAGTTATCAGCTAAATTCATATTAACTTGTAATTAATTACGTTTAATTTCAATGGGTTTAGGTCTAATTTAATAGATTAAATAACTGGGTAAGCAATTAAAAATTATTACCCTTTGCCTAATTTAACCCATTCCCACTTAATTATCAAATTACAAATATTATAATTTCTTACTAAACATTGATTTTTATTCAATTACCCTTTATTACGTATTATTACATCAATTTATATAACTTTGAATTCATTTCCAATTTACAAATTTCAATCAATTATAACTTTACAATTTGTTTCCAATTAATAGGTAGTGCACAAATTTAGTTATTATCAACTTGCATCAACCTTATTACATTAATTTACATTCAATTACTATTCAATATATATTAATTCATTAATAAATTCAATATTTACGTTTGTTTTCTTACATTTGATTTATAGCCTAGTATAACATTTACATTAATCCCATTTCATTCAATCCATTAATTATTAACCTTAAATTAGCATTGATTATATCTTGATGCATTAATATTTCCCAATTTCATCTCAATTCCTATTTACGTAATATTCAAACATCAAATTTCCTTTAATTCCAATTAATCCACTTTATTACTCTTATTAATAATCCTATCAACTGCAAATTATTACGTATTATTTTATCAATTTGCTTAAACCTTATTACCTAAATTTACGTTCAGTTACTATTAAGCAATATTATTTCATTGGTAAATTCGACACTTACTTTTATTTACTCATTTTCTATTTAATAACCAAGGCAACAATTTATGCTCTTATATTTTCATTGAGACTTCACTTCAATTGTCAATAATTAGTTTTAATAAACATTGCTACAATTCACTCTTAACATTTACTTTAATATAAATTATAAAATTTTTATTTCTTTCTAAATTTAATTAAATTTTTTTATTAAAATAACCAAATTTAATTATCAAAAATTTACGGGTCGTTACATGTTCCCAGTGACTTGCTTGAGAAAAGCGATAACGGTGCTGCAGGAACTATGATTGTTATGCGTAGATCGGAGAAAAATGCCACTAATTCCCCATATCATGGTGGAAATCCAATCCCAATACAAGCTTTACGATTTTGATTGTAAACCCAAAATAGCTGTAATGCTTTTCGAACATTTTAGCTACCCCCTTTGGTATCATATATTCTATCCGATGTATTCCATTGACCTAGTCCGGATATATTACCATAAACTTAGTCCGTGTATTAATACTTTATTTTGATATATTACTTGAAAAATGTTTTAAAGAAATGTCATTAGTAATAATATCAAAGTTATTTTCCGTATGAAGTATTTTTGTTATTATAAGGTAAAAACCCGCCTGTATTTATGTGTGGACGTGGTCATATGAGATACCCTTCTTTTCAAAGGTTTTGATTTACATCAGCATGATCTATACATTTAAAATTTTGAGTATCTCATGCTGGTTTATTAAGCTTGATTCAGGTATTTTTAATACTCGGGTCAGATCCAAGTAGTTTCAGGATCAGATGAAGACGCTTGGAGTTTCCAAAGGAGAGCTGAAGATCTTCATATACGTATGGACATATTCTATTATCCGCTACATATAATACATTTTTTGTTTGGTTGTCAGCATTTGTAAGTGCAACGACCTAGAATACTAGTCATTTGAAATTGGAAGATTTAATTGATTTTAAATATTAAAAGTTAATTTTATAGATTAAATAATTTGAATTTCGAATATAGCGGTTTATTGGATAATTTAATTGTTGAATTTAATCATTGAAATTTGTTTAATTCATTGAATGTTGGGTTTTAAGCTGGATAAAAATAATTTCAAAGCTTATTTAAATTCTATTTAATAAGAATGAAGATAATAAAACTTTTAAATTTGATTTAAAAGTGATGTAACTGATTTTGAAATTTACTCATTTTAATTAACATATAAAAATAACCTTCTGGGGCACAGTCTCGGATTTCGACGTAACCAGTTTCATTGGATCCATAATAATGAAATTTAATACGCTATCAAATTTCATGGTGATCATATATATCGTTTGGCCATGTGAGATCGAAACACGTATGATTTAATATTGGAAATTTAATATAATAATTGGGTTCAAGAAAGCTATCTTCTGCATATGATCAAATTATGTCTTAAAACAAGTTCCATTGCATTCAGAGTAGCAGTATAACATGTAGAACACCTGGTGGCATGTCTTGATTGGGGTTTGAAATTATATAGCTTGACATTTTAAATTCAAATTATATATATATATATTTAAAATTTGATCATACACAGCCATTGACCCATCACCATCACCATACCCCTTACGCCTACCATGTTCACCTGTACCCTCCTTCCCATATATCGCGTTTGCACTCTTTAGCCTAAGGATATCTCCCATTTTCAGATTCTTACCTCACCAAATCCAATGGCCCTAAGTTATCAAAGCCAATCCATGCCATTTCAGGCAATGCCACTAACTATGAACTTGGCCGCAAGGAGGAGGGGAAGCCAATGGACGCTTGGATTGGATAGGGTCGTGCCGAGGTGGTGGAATTTGCGGGAGGATCGACGAATTGGTTTTTGAGGATTTGCGGCGGCATGGAAGACTTTTAACCGATGGGTTGTGAAGATAAAGTGTGGGGGGAGGTGAGGGCAAGGCGCACCCAGAGTTTAGTGGAATGGCGTGGATTGTGGCGGACTTGTGTGGCCACGTGGATGGCTGGGGGAGCGCAGAAGGTGGGGGCTTCGATGGGCGGTGGTGAGGTGGCCGACCATGGCCGAAGGTGGAAATGGCGAGCAAGGATAGGGAATGGTTGGTACGTGATTTCAGAGAGGAAGGCGGATTAATTATGATTAAAGAGGGTAATTAATATAATTTTTGTAATTAGTCTGTTTAAGTATTAATCTAATTATCGAAACCTAAAAATTTAATAACTCCTACATACAAGGTCCAATCGAGACGAGAATTTTTGTGTTGCGATTGTAATGACGAATGCTTCACAATGGAGCTGTTTTGGATGAATTTGGAGATAGTTGAAATTTGGGCTAAAATCGGACATTATTTGGTTTTAATTCCAAACCAGAGCGCCTCGACGATAACAGAGAATTTCTTTGAGTTAATCTCACCTTTTTGATTAACTAGTATGATATATAGTTAAAGTAATTGTTGAATGATTGTTGGATGAATTACTATATTTATTAGTTGGTTTGGATATATTTTTGCCTATTAGAGCGGATGAGACTCTATTACGTTTCCGTATAAGAGCAGATGACTCTTTTTATACAATCCCGCCTCGAAGCGGTTGATTTATATTTTATTATTATATAACGTTTGTGATGTGGGGGAAAATATGTTAGAGGGATCCAATAGGATTCCTCGCTATTGTTGGATTGTTTCAATAATATTTCTTTATATGGGTTATTGAAAAATGAACCTAATTGTGGATACTGTGGTTATAACATTATTATATGTTTGAAAAATAAAATGCAGTAGGGATAGAAAATAAATATCGATATTGGTTAAGTGTTGGGTGGTTATTGGCCTCAAATTAGTATTTTAAAAATACTATAAATTAACGCTTAAGTCAGAATTGGGTTTTAAAGACAAGAAATGATTTTTAAATTCGAAATTGGGTTTCGAAAATATTTTATTTATTAATTATATTAATATTATTTTAAAGTTATTTAATTATAGTATTATTTTAAGATTATTTAATTATAGTAATATTATTTTAAAGTTATTTAAATTATATTATTATTGTTTTAAAGTTATTTATTTACAGTAATATGGTTTTATAGAATTTATCAAAATGTGAAGGGTTAATTATTTCAAAAATAATTATGGTTTGAAATTAATAATGAGAATTATTAATAAAGATTTGAAAATAAATTATTATTATTTAGAAAAATGGTAAAGATTAATTGTTAGTGTTTCTTATATAATATTTTGAAATTATTAATTATTATTTTAAGATGTTTTAAAGTTAATAAATTCCATTTGTTTATAATGTTTTATTGTTAATAATCATTATTATATAATGATGTTTTGAAGTAAAAAGTTTTTAATTAACTATAATTGTTTCCGAGACCCATGAATAGAGTTGAAAGACTTGGATTTTATAAAGGAGCTTATAAAATGGTTTGGAGACTTAAGGGAAGGTTATTTACAAGGTTAAAGAGTTTATAAATGGTTAGATATTTATAAACGAAATTTAGAAACCGGTTATAGATTTAATAACGGAGTTTTTAAATGGTTTATTAAATCATAAAGGGTTTATAAATGATTTTAAAATGTACAAGAAGCTTATAAGTGGTTGAATTTTCATAAAGGGATTATAAATGGTTTTTTGAAGATTTATAAAATGGTTTATAAATGGTTTTGGAGAATTGTAAGGGAATTCAAAAATGATTTGAGAATCAAATGAAAAGAGATTTTTTTTTCAATTTTATGTATACTTATACCGTTGAGATAAGTATATGGATATCTTCTAAGCGTTGAAAATATAGGGATGTAAAAGTATTCTTATACAAGTAATTTACAAATGGTTTTAGTTATGAAAAATTAATAAAATGAGGCTATAATTGCTTATATGCTGAACCAATGTTAGTTTTTCCTAAGAAATAAATTACTGATTGAATATTTATTGTTCGATAGTTAAATAACCGACTATCGAAAATGGACCCGAATGTAACTTTGGAAATATCAAGGAGAAACACGTGAGTTGTATGGCACAGTCATCTCCGATGATGTTGTACTATACGTATAAATCTCATTTTTTTCTTAGGACGATGATAAGGAAATCCGTCCACTAACGGTTAGGAAGCGATTTTCGATCTTGTCTTTGACTGTTTATTTCCTAAAGAACTGAGGTTGTGTTTATCGAAAATTATCGAACGTTTTTTCAAAGAGACCGGAATCAGATATGCTATCTGAAAACCACTTCGATCCAATGAATGCATTTTGAAGTGAAGACATTGTTAAGAGCATGGAATCGAAGATAGAGATGTGAAGTGCAAGGGCTAATCGCTATTAATCCTGAGAGTGTTTCCAAAATGGATGTAGTATGAATAGTGCCTTTGGTTTCGTTCAGACCTAGAACGGACTTGTACGGATGAATGCTATCAGCACATTAAATGTCCTTGAAAGGTAATCGTAGCCTCAGGCCTCATCAACAGAGAATGATAAGAACAGAGGAGATGCAGTAAGGCTAAGTGGGTCGCTTCCAAGTAGGGTATGATCATCCCTATCTAGAGTCGCTATTATCTCTAAATTGTATGCTTCCAGGCCCATTAACATAGGGGTGATCATATTCGATACTATCTAGCAAGGGGTAGGCTAGTCCTGTGTTGGCAGGGGATCTAAGCGAGGTCCTCAGTGTTAATTTATCTTGAGATGCACTGTGACGAGCGGTACCACAATACCCTAGTCATGTATGGAATCCATTCTCCAATAAGCACCGTACAGACTAGTCGTACCCAACTATGCTAAAACGTGAGATGCAGGCATTTCAGCTACATTCATATTTTACTTTGACCCCTAGAAATTATTATAATATAAATGGATTTTCTGTAGAAAATGTTTTGGTTATCGTAAGGTAACACTCGTCTATATGCGACGTAGTCTTATGAGATACTCTTAATTTTCAAAAGATTTATCTCATAACTTAAAATCTAGTTGGGTGTATTTGTTTCTCAGGCTATTTTCCAGACTGACTCGGGTGTTATTATATTATATTGCTCGGGTCGGACCGAGCATATTACAGATTAGTTTGTATGTTTTGGAGCTTCATGAGATGAGTTGGAGGCCCGGAGACGTATTCACAAAGATGACTATTTTCTGCTGTATTCATTGTTGTATCTATAAGCAATTTTAAGCATAGGTTGTTATAACTGTCCGACCTAAAATAGGTTAGTATACTCTGATTGATGTTTGTATATACATATATTACAGTTTTACTTTTGTATAAAGATTTGTTGTATATTATAGATTATTCGTTCCGCTATGAGATTCCGTGTTGTTTAGTTTTCTTCTTATCTTCTCCTTTCTTTCTTTTTCCCTAACAATCAGGTTTTTCGACATTCGATTTCTCGACATGTAATACAGTGGACATATCAGTATCGATTTACGAGGGTCGAAAATCCCAGTTCGTTACAGTAAGGACAAGGGTTTATAACTATCCAGGATGAATTAAGGTTAAACTATGATTCCGTTGTAAAAATTATAAATTGTAATAATATATGTTATTCCATTCGTGTGAGATTCTATTCTATCTTTAATTCTTTTTTCCACTAATAATTCGGCTTTCAGACACTTGGATTTGCGACATGAGGATGTATTAGTGTCGATTTTCGAGGGCTAAAAATCTCGGTCGTTACAGTATGGTTTGAACAATGGTGAGGTATAGACTGGGTATGGGCTTAATATATATATATATATATATATATATATATATATTGAAATATCCAGTTCTACACCCTAAAACCTCGAACTCTAATCGAGGTGTGCCGCCTGACATTTTATATGTAATACCTCTATTACAAACACACTGGAACTAGTCTGGAGACTTAATTCGATTATATGCAGAAGTTATCCTTCAAAATCGAATTATATTCTATTAATTCCTGAATTTAATTTCTACACATTTCAAGCTTGCTCAACCAAACGATATGTCTGATCACCATGTAATCCAATAGCATACTGTAATTCACTATTATGGATCTAATGAAACTGGTTTTATCAAAATCCGAGACAGTGCCCTTAAAGGCTATTTTCCAACGTTAATTAAAGCATTTATTGTAAAACAAGTTTAATCGTTTTAAATTCAAATTTAAAAGTTTACTATCTTTATTCTTATCCAAATAGAATTTAAATCAACTTCTGAAATCATTTTCAGTCACATAAAATTCAAGATTTAATTATTAAAACAATTTCAAATATTCAAATAATCATTATATTTGAAATTCAAGTTATTTAACTTATAAAATTAACTTTTCAATACTTAAAATCAATTAAATATTCCAAATTCGAATGACTGAAATTTTGGGTCGTTATATGATGCAAAAGAAATTGCACGGTAAATTAAATAACAATTTTTTTCTTCCCTCTACTTACATAACTCAAAAGAGAATCATGTTCATAAAAGAGAAATACACTAGCAACATAAGCAAATATTACAACCACATGCAATATAAGTACAGAAAATACTCTGCAATAGAATACAAGCCATCCAAATTATTTTTTCCAAAAGATAAACTTTTGAACTAAATACCCGGAATTTTATATTTAAAATATATTTTAAATTTCCAACAAAGAGAAATATATATATATATATATATATATCAAAACCATAACGAATTATGACAAGGAGGGTTCTCCTCCTATTGATGCATGGTATAACTCTAGAATCAAAACAACACGGAACATCCAAGGGTATTTTGATTCCTTAAGAATAACAACTAGATAAAATAAATATACTTGACTAATCTTCCAAAATAGAAAACCCCTAATTCGCCCAACTTTAGTGATAACTAAAAATATTTGAAAAAATATCACTTCATAAAAACTCTTTTCAAGTATCCTGAAATAATAATACTTTATCCAAATTTTTCAAAATAATTCTTTTATTATCTCTTTCTAAAATCTTTTGAATCAATTTTTAATACCATCGAGATTTAATTCATAACAATCAAAAACTTTATAAACCACAGTCTATAAAATCACACATCAATCAAATCAAAATCTGTAAAGGGATAAACTAACAATTAACATGATCAAAATATAAGTGACTTAACAAACAAGATTTTGAATTTTTTTTGGTTCATAATTTTATTAAGTCACACAACTTGCATACAAGGATACATAAGCCAATATGATGTACAGAAATCATTCATATGCAATATCTGATCCGACACTTGCTTGGACGCATAGACTTCACTTTCAAACTAGTATCACTCACTCGACCACCTTAGTGTAGACTTCAATCTGGTTCTTTGATTAGAAACATACATTCTCCTTACATAGCCCTCTACCATGATAGAAAATCCCAGTATCATATCAAGGATCCAAATCAAGTGTTCGCTGACAAGAATCAAGTGAGATATCCTTTTTCCAGACCGGTGTAAATCACCCTGAAGTTATGTACTCAAATCCTAGATCAAAATCTGTGTAGATAAAATGTCATTTTATATACAACTTATGTACTTAAACTGATTGGTTTCTTAACTATAATAGTCTCTTTCTAAATAACTTTCTTTTTATTTATGGTATTTTAATCAATACTAAAATTATTTATGAATTGTCCTTAAATTTTCACTTAAGTTTGCATATATTCAATAGAGGCTCATCTTTATAAAACCTTAAATGATAAACTTACTTCAGTCTTATTCACTTGTATAATACTTCTCTACATCTTAAGAATATATACAAAATATCAATTTTATTCTATTTAATATTATTTTTTATTTTTCAAAATTCAAATGGGGCCTAAACAAAAATGGGTCTTTAAAACCGACTCAACCCTTCGACCCTTTTACCTTAGAGTGTTGTAAAGAAAGATATTTGTCGGTTGGCCCAATATCACCCAATAGTTTACACAACTAGATGATTGAAAAAACCATGGTTTTAAATAAAACAATGCTTATTAAAACCTTCATATCCAATTTAACCCATTCAATACTTGAGTTAAATTATCTCTTTTCTATCTAAGAGTTTTAAAATTTTCATTTATCAAATTATTGTTCAAAATACTTTTAAAAAACCAATTTCCTCTAAGGAAACTTCAGAAAAAATTTCTGGTGTTTATTTCAAATCATTTTTTGAAATAATAATAATAAGCTTATCTCCCTTCTGTATATCAAATCATACTTTTGGAGTTTAAAATGAAATTTGTTTTACCAAAACAATGCTATAGCAAATTACTGTGCTAGCATTCCCCTATTAACAAACTCTAAAATGAATGCTAATGATGTTGCAGTCATCATCAGAATTATTTTCCAGGGACAGAAGTGAGTTCAATGTTTTCTTTACTCTTTTAAAATCATTTTTTAAAATATTTCTATGCACAAATATTTTTTAATAATACTATTATTATTTCCTCCAAAACTTTGAAAACAACTTTCGAAAATACCGAGATTTATGTTCTCCAATTCTCTGCTTAAATCCTTTTTTATTTATAAACTCTATTTATAAATTATACTTATATAATTTCACTTTGAAATATTTATTCCCATAAATACTTCCTAGTAATGTTACATTACCTACTCAAATCCTTTTGAATTATTTCAAACAATACCAGGATTTAAATTCTTAAAAACTCTTTTTTTAATTATAAGAAAGCATTTATAAATCAAATAAATCATTTTATACATACCATACTCATTTAAAATGTATCTTTAAAAATTTTCTTATATTATAATAAATTTCCTTTATTATCATAAAATTTTCTCAAATATTTATTCTTTGGATGTCTTATCTTACCATTCAGATTATATTAAACAACATTTAATAAAAGATGGCTTTTAACTTAGCATTTTCAACGGACACTTTATAGTCAAATTGTAAAACTTAATTCACAAGAGGAATGTTTTAGTACATTCCTAACTATGAATGAATTTTTATAAACTAATCGACCGTAAATTAAGAATCAACAAACCATTGTCATTGTTCCCAAACAATTCGATCACAACGAATCAAACAATAATGATGAAAAGGAGATATTATCATCAACAACAATCACATCATAATAAATATATAAATTTATAAATTATTCCTTTATATAAATAAAATGTATAATCCTGGGTAGAATATTTCATCTACCTGTTTTGCTTACTTCTCGACCAGAATTCATAAACAACTTGATAGACCGATTAACACAATATGTTTTTATAGTAATAACAAATGTGCTCTCGTATTTATAATACTCTCAAACTCATTCTAGGATGCTACTTACCCAATCTCTAATGAGTCAATCCCTACCAAAGCCAAGGTTCTTGCTTAACCTTCAGCTTTGATACCAAATATAAGAACTCGCCTTTTCAAACATTGAAAGTTGATTGCAAATATGTCCATGGTATTAAATGCCGAACATCCAATCGTCGGAAGGTAGATTGTTGGGGTAAAATAAAACGAACAAGTAGGGAAAACAAAATCTCACAGCGGTAATGAAAACATATATAATATAATAAAAAAAGTATAAACTATTACTCCAAGATACAAAGTACACGAGAATCAATTGGATAGTTATAATTTCTCGACCTTACAAATGCCGATAGGTATATATAATAATACAGCAGAAAATAAAAATATTATGACAAGTGAAAATCTAGCACTACTCCAGGAGCTCCGTGTCCCACCGACGATAATTTGGAAAAAATACTTGATCTGACTCGCGCGTCATAGTAAAGTAATTCATGGATCAGTCTTGAAAACTAGCATGAGAAAACTCAAGTAATATAGTGAATGTATAATAATTATGTGAGATTACGCTTGTATCAACCTGGAATTTTGGTCATTTGATTTTGAAATATTTAGTTGATTTTAAATATTAAAATATTGGTTTAAAAAGGCTTAATAACTTTAATTCAAATATAGGGGTTATTTTAAAAGTTAATATCTGGAATTTGTTAGTATCCAAGGTGCATTGGATTGAAAGTTAACCAAGAGGAAGATCCCATTTGAAGTAGTTCAAAATGGTCTTGAATTGTCAGAATTATGATCCAATATTGCAGTCCTATTTTTCCATCCCTTTCGAAGGGATCAAAATGAAGTCAAGTACTCATTTTAAATTGACTCTTTTGGAAGTGTTAATGTTACTGTCATTAGGTGGACTCCCTCGAAAGCAAGGATATGTTCCAAAATATTCAAAAACCATTCAAAGAAGTCCTTCATAAGGGTTTGATTCAATGGCTACAAAGAGAATGCCTTCGAAGGTTCGGTTCCCTTAGAAAGGATTCAGAGCCCAATGTGTATACATTTAAATAGAAGTGGATTCAATAAGTTGTAATGCCTTATTTTGGATAGATAACATAAGTCCAACGAACTCAATAATATTGAAGTATCATCACCATATTATTTTAGTGCCGCATTGGCTTTGGACGTGATGATAATATGCTTTAAAGTTGAGATATCCAAATAAGCTCTATAGCGTAGCATGTGGCAATAAAGGATTAAGAAGATAAGTGTGTATCATGTGCAATTGGTCGTTAGACAAGCGAATGGCCGAAATGAGCATTCTTATATTCTAAATCAATACCAAATCCATGCATTCGCTCATTTTTATTTCTCATAAATGGATTACAAGTAATAGAATTTGTCCCCAATTTGATTTAGGGTTACAAGAATTTGATTGGGCAAAGAAATATGAAAAAAGAAAAAATCAGTCCCAAACATGTACCCCAAGGGTCGTATTTATAGATGCGAATTGGACCCTTCTTCATCAATACTTTCGTAGCTATCCAAAGGTCATTTTCAACCTTTCACATCCATCCTTTCATCTTTATCATTCCACTTTCATCATCTCGAAGTTGTGGGTAGGTATTTGGGTCTTTTGTTATGCTTGAATTTTCCCTTTCATCTCTATCGAAAGCATGCTACTAATAGATATTGATTCGGTACTCATCAATACTGCTTTCAAGTACTTCTGGAACCATTCGACACCATCAAAAGGTACGCTTCTTTTGGTAGTGAATTAAGAAAGGTGCCTCGTTATGTTGTTTGAGTATAAGTGGAAGCACTTTTGACCTCTTCGAAACCTTTGAAACCTCTTCATTGTTGTTAAGATCTGGTGCTAACATGATAGGTTGCTACTTGAATTAGTGAAGAAGGGAATTTGGATGGCTTCTAAAGGATACAACGGTGGTAGAAGGACCGTTACGAAAAGTCATTTGTAATGAAGGAGGCTTCTTGGTGGACAGATGATGGTTGCGGAAGGTGGCTTTCGAATGTAATCCACTCAATTAATGCGGAAGCCCATCTTTTGATGCTTGTGGAAGCAATAATGGTCACATGTAATACCTCCCTAATATTTGTGGAGAGGTTCAACTAATTCGAAAGGCTAGTCTTTGCAAAATCATACTTTCGGAAGGATTGTTTTGGTAGAATTTTCTCCGGCGAAAGGTAGATGGTGGCAGAACTAATCGTTTCGAAGGGTCTCATATATGTGTGGAAGCTTATTATTCGATACCTTCGAGAGGTATGTTTAATACATACAAAACCCTTTTATGCATGCGAAACCAACTATTTCGGAAGGAACAACTAAAGCGGAAGGATAGTCTTGTCCCCTTTTGAGTCCTTTAGAAGCCCGTACTCCATTCAATACTTGCAGAAGCAACTGATGCTTGCAGCACCAATCCAACCTCTTGGAAACTACTTCAATGCTTTAGAAACCCAACTTTTGAACCATGTTGAAACCCCTCTTTTCAATTCTTGCGAAGCTTCTACAATTCTTTCGCAGGCCTTCTTCCATACCTTCATTCTTGAGTGAGCTTTATGGTTAACATTTTGCCCCACCCACCCATTTGCATGAAAGAAGCTTTTGTTCCTTAGGTGAAAATCCAATAATTCTCTTTTTGCATTATTTCGTCCTCAATGGTCCTTTTTATCAATCTTATTTTCCTATAAAGTACAAAGTTGACAACATCTCTTATAGTTAATTTGAAATTTATGAAAGAATATGTTCGGTAGTTTGTTCATAATATTATTATAGATAGTATGATATTTTTTAATAATGGAATTCTAGAATTCTAAATCTGGGAATAAGGGAAATTAATAGATCCTCGTTTGAAGATAATAAGTGATGAGAAACCCACAGACTAGTAATTATTGTATGTCAATAATAAAAGTCCTAAGATCCAAGAATTCGACTCTATTTATTTTAATATAAGACCAAAAATTTAATTATGGAACTAATAATGGGGGCCAAAAATCCAAGTCTGGCATTAAATATTGAAGTTTCGAAATCCTCTTCTGGAAATAATTGATAAAAGATGAAGAACAATGAATGTCCAAAGATCATCATATGGAAATGGGTCATAAAAGACTAGGAACCCTCAGTTAGAAACAAATAACATGAGTCTAGAAACCATTATCTGGATATAATAGAAGACCTAGAACCCAGTTTCGGGTATTGATAAGTGTTGTCCAAAAGTAAATAGTGGAAGGCTCGAGACCCAAATTCGAGTATTTGTAAGAGAGATCCATAAATTATTATTTGGAAATTTGTAGAAGAACTGTAGTCTACAATAGAGGTCTTGAAATCAATAATAGGAGTCCCATAACCATATTTGGGTATTAATGAGTGAAGTCTAGAGACTAGTAATAGTAATGACCCAGAACACAGATTCAGGTATTAATAAGTGAAGTCAAGAAATCTTCTGTAAATTAGCCGAAGGCCATAAATTCATATCTATTAATGAATGTAATCTGAGAATTATCATCCAAAAAGAAGATTAGAAATTTATCCCTGGGAATAAAAAGAAGTTTCGAAATCATTATTCGAATAATGAAAGTTCAAAAATTCTCATCTGGGCCTTTAGTTCTGCATCATTCTTTGGACTATGATTGTTTGGATCTTTTGTTTTGTGTCACCTCTATGGTTCTAGGTATCTGATTTGTTCGATATGTGCTACCCTTCAGGCTCGTATATTGCCAATGTTTTGTGTGCCACTTGTTGAGATTGGACATCTTAGTTTGTTGTTGTCGGGTGCACTTGGTTAGCTTATCCGCAAACAGAACCTAAGGACTTACCCGAACTCTCTCCAGGAGGTGCTCTAGCTAGTCCTTATAGGTAGGACCGAAAGTCTGTTCGACGCCTTAACCATGCCATAGCATTATGGAATCGAGGGCTTACTCCATCCTCCCTCTAGGAGGTGCTCCAGTCAGACCTTATAGGCGGGAGTGAAGGCTAGTCGGTGCCCTGAACTGGCCATAGCTTGGTGCGTTTAAAGACTTATTCCGTCCCTCCTCCAGGGTGTGCCTTGACCTGGCCACATAGGCGCGGTAAAAGGCTTGCAGATGCTTTAACCTAGCCATTTTTGACATGGGTAAAGGCTTATACTAACCTCCTCCAGGAGATGCTTTGACCTGGCCATCTTGATGCAGACAAAGGCTTATGATCGTTTAAGGTAATTTTCAAGTTTAAGGAGAATCCTATTCCTGACTATTAACAAGAAATCTTGTCAGCACTTCAAAGCAAAACTTAAAGAATGACCAACCCCTTCGAAACCCCTTTCGAATGGGTCAATAGGGACTTTATGTTTTCGAGTAGTGCCCCTTCGAAGATGTTAGTTGTTAATCAACACTTTGAAAACAAAGTTTAAGAAAGAAACAATTCATTCAAAACCCTTTTCGAATGAGTCAAAAGTGCCATTACACCTTTAAAGGTGGAACCTTTTTTGAAAGCTATTTTACTGTAATGGTGAAGGTTTCTTCGAAAGGGATTATATGTTTCGAAGTATCCAAACGCCTTTCGAAGGAGGCCTCCCAACAAATATGACTTCAACAATCATATAATGAGTCCCTTCCAAACACCTTTTGAACGAGTCAAGAGGATCTTTATTCCTTCAAAGGGACTCAGAATACAACATATATAACAAATGTGATGTAGACTCAATGTTCTATGGAATCTCATCTTAGATAAATGATGCAAGTTCAATTGACTTGTCAATATTGGATTATCATCACCACATTAACCCATTATGACATTTTACGTGATGATAATATGCTTCAAAATCAAAATATTCAAGTAGACTCCATAGCATTGCATATGACAAACAAGGGTTAAGAAAATAGGTAAATATCATGTGCAATTGGTCATTAGACAAGCTAATGGTTGATATTATCTTCCTCATATTCGAAATCGATATTAGATCCATGCATCTTCTTCTTTTTATTTTTTTAATTGGATTACAAGTAAGATAACTTTCCTTAAATTTATCTTGGGTTACAAGAATTTGGTTTTATTAAGAAGTGAGAAGGAAATTCAAGAATCGAAAAAATCATCCCCAAATTTTGGCCCCTAGGTCGTATTTATAGATGTGGATTGACCCCCTTCCGCATCCATCCTTTCGAAATGGTTGAAAGGTCTTTCTTCCAACCATTCGCACCCATCCTTTCGAAGCGGTCGAAGGGTATTTCTCCTAGCCTTTCCCATCCATCCTTTCGCCTTCGCCCTTCCACTTCCATAGCTTCAAAGGTGGATATATGGGTCTCTTGTTATGCTTAGATTAGCCCTTTCGCTTCCATCGAAAGTGCACTAACAAAGGATATTGTTCCAACATTATCCAATACTGCTTTCAAGTATTCTTGGAATCTTTCGATGTCTTCGAAAGGTGTGCTTCTTGTTGTAGCGAAAAGGTCAAGGTTTCCCTATCGCGTTATTTGGATGTAAGCGGAAGCACTTCCGACTCCTCCTTCTTCTTTGAAACCTCTCTTTGGTTGCCTTGGTCTGGTGCTAATCATGGTGAGTAATTATTTGTGTGAGTGAGGAGGTGCTTTTGGATGGTTTTAAAAGGACTCAGGGGTGACGAAAGGATCATCGCAACAGGTCACTTGGTCATATGTGAAGTTTCCTTTATGTTTGCAGAAGGGTCAACCGTTTCAAAAGGCTCATTTTTGCTTTGAAAGGTGCACTTCGGTAGAACATTATTTTGTGGAAAATTATCAGTGTCAAACTAAGGTCCTTCAACTCCTTCGAAAGCCTATTCTCCATTTGGTATTTGTAGGTGCATCCCATGTTTGCAGCGCCGATCTAACCTCTTCGGAAGCCTCTTCGACGCTTTTGAAACCTTGCTTTTGGACCATGGTGAAACCCCTTCCTTTAATCCTTATGACATGTTTATAATGTTTTTTTGTAGGCTTTCTTTTCTCGAGCGAGCTTTATGATTAACATTTTCCCTCCCCCCTCTTATATAAAAGAAGCTTTTGTTCTTTTGGATAAAAATTTCCTAACTTTCCTTTTGTACTATTCCATCCCTAATGATCTCTTTTCCCTGCAAAGTACAAAGTAGGTAACATTCTTTATTGTTAGTTCAAAATTTATGTAGGAATATGTTCAGTGGTCTGTTTGCAATATGATTGAAGATAACATTAGCATTTTTAATAGAAAAATTCCTAAATTCTAAATCTAGAAGTAATGAACATTAATAGACCATCATCTGGAGTAAAAAAGTGATAAGAAATTCAAAGTTGGAAATAATTGAAGATAAAAAATTCTTATCTAGCAATAATAATACAAGTCCCGACATCCAACTTTGGTGAATACGAAAGAAGTCCAGAAATTAAACCTTTTTATACTAATAGAAGACCAGGTATCTAGTTTAGATCTAGCATCAATAATTGAAGTTCAAAAGCCTTATTCTGGTGATAACAACCATTTGGTAATAGACGTCCATAAATTATCATCTGGAAATAAGTCATAGAAAACCAGGATTCCTCATTTGGGAAAAAATTAATAGAAGTTTAGAAATCCTTGTCTAGAAATAATAGTATTCTTGAAACCCAGATTCAGGTGTTGAAAAGTGCTGTTCGAATGTTAAGAGTGCATATAGGGTTCTCAATAACAACAGTCCCGACACCCATATTCAGTCATTATTGAGTGAAGTCCAAAAATCAATAACAAAAGAACTAAAACCCAGATTCAATTATTAATAAGGGAATATCAAAAATTAATAGTGCAAGACCAAAAAACTAGATTTGGGCATTAGTTAGTGTAATACAAAGATCATCCTTTTGAAATTATCCAACAGTTGTAAATGCTCATCTGAGATTATGGTCCTGCACCACTTTTTGGGCTTCAATTATTTGAATGTTTTTCTTTTAGTTGCCTCTTCTGGTTCTCGACATGTGCCACCTTTTAGGCTTTGTATGTTGTTATTGTTTAGTGTGTTGCTTCTTGGTTTTAGACATCTTAGTCTGTTGTTTGTCCGGTGCGCTTGGTTAGATTATCTACAAACAGGACCCAAGGACTTACCCAACCTCCCTCCAGGAGGTGCTCCAACCAGGCCTTATAGGCGAGACTGAAGGCTTGTTCGATGCCTTAGCCAGGCCATAGCGTGGCAAGACCAAGGGCTTACTCCATCCTCCCTCCAAGTGGTGTTCCAGCCAGACCTTATAGGTGGAACTAAAGGCTGGTAGGTGCCTTGGCCAGGCCATAGCGTGGTGGGATCAAGGCTTACTCCATCCCCCTTCAGGAAGCGCCTTTACTTGGCCATAGCGTGGCGCGATCAAGGTCTTATAGATACTTTACCTGGCCATAGCATGGTGCGGATAAAGGATTACTCTGTCCTCCCTCTATAAGGTGCTTTGACCTAGCCATCTCGGCATGGACAAAGGCTATTGACCGTTTAAGGTTGTTTCCAAGTTTAAGGATAATTTTACTCCCAACCATGTAGACTCTTCTTAAGAAAGAGGTGCTTTATTTGTTTATTGTGAGAAAATATGGTCGTAAATGTTTTGCATTCTATGTTCTAGGAACCATATTGCCATCTGGTCGACATAATTTGTATGCTCCAGGAGGAATTACTTTGCATACGATTAAGGGACCTTCTCAATTTGGTCTTTGCTGTCCATCTAGGGGATTTCTTGTATTTTCCATCACCCTTCGGAGTATTAAATCTCCATCTTGAAATGATCTTGTCTTTACTTTCAAGTTGTAATATCTCAAGATTCTTCTTTCATATTTTGATGTTCGAATAACTGCTTCATCTTTTAGCTCATGTACTAAATCCAATGATTGTTTCTTTAATTCATGGTTGGGATCGAATGCATATGCAATTCTTCGATTTGAGGGTACCTCAATTTCAACTAACAACATTGCTTTAGACCCATATGTTAGAGAGTGTGGGGTATGAACTTTTGTAGTTCTAGTGGATGTACGGTAGGCCCAGAGTACAAGTGGCAATTCTTCTACCCAATTTGCTTTGTCTTTATTTAAGCATTTTTCAGGATAGTCTTTATAGTTTTGTTTGCTGCCACAGTAGCTCCATTAGCCTTTGGACGTTCCATGGTAGAAAACTTTTAATAATCCCGTTCTTATGGAAAAATCGAGAAAACTTCACTTTTAAATTGCGTTCCATTGTCAGATATAATTTTGTAGCGGATCCCAAATCTAGTAACGATGTTTCTAATGACGAATCTAAGTACTTCCCCAAAAGTGATTTTGGGGAGTGGCTCCGCTTCTACCCACTTAGTAAAGCAATCAATGGCCACTGCAGCATATTTTTCTCCTCCTTTGGATATCGACAATGGTTCGACTAATTCAATTTCTCGTATATCGAAGGGCTATGGACTAGAGATCAGAGTTAATTGGCTTGGTGGTACACAAGAAATCTTCTTGTATTTCTGGCATCTTTCACATTTCTTTACATACTCTATAATTTGACTTATCATTTGAGGTCAATAGAAATCTTGTGTCATTATTTTCTTAGCCAACTTTATCCCATTGGAATAGTCTCCACAAAATACTTCATTCACTTCTACCAATAATTTCATCCCATCCTCTAAACTTACACATTTAAGTAAGGAAGGCCGTATCCTTTCTTATAAAGAATTCCATCTATCATTGTGAAGGTAGGAGCTTGTTGTTTGATTTTCGTGGCTTCCATTTTGACATATGGTAATATCTCATTGGTAACATATTCTATAATAGGTATCGTTCAAGTGTTTCCATAATAATTATCTTCCTTTGGATGATTGGGCTTCTCATATGGAATTTATTTATTAATTTCTCTTCCTTTTCTTTCTTGCATCATGACTTGAGATCTAGTTAAAACCAGTAGTTTTTTCCCTTGTTCGGGCTCTTCCACTTTAACGTTGGGATTTGCTTAATACCTTACTGGTACGATACGGGTTTCTAGAGCTCCACTTGAGACAACCAATTTTGCTAATGAATCCACTTGAGATATATCTTCCCTTGGGATTCAGTGTACAGAAAAATCTTAAAATAAGGCAAGCATTTTTAGCACCTTCTTAACATATAGCGATAATTTGGCACCTTTAGTCTAATATATCTGTTTTATCTGATTCACCATTATTTGAGAGTTTCTAAATGTTTGAATTCACGGGATTTTAAGTTGCAAGGCCAGCGTTAATCCTGCCACATTTGGTTCATAGTCACTTATGTTATTTATTGCAGCAAACCCTAGCTTTATTGCATAGTGTAGGCCATGCCCATCGCGTGTGATTATGACATACCTTGCTTTGGCTCCCTGCTCATTTGATGCCCTATCCACAAATAGTTGACATATAGGTTTTTAATCTTTCTCTAACTGTCCCTTAATGAAGTTTGTACATTCATTGATAAGGTCCGCTGACGCTGACCCTTTAATTGTTGTTCGTGGCTGAAATTGAATGTCATATTGGCTAAGCTCAATTCCCCATTTTACTAGCCTCCCTGAAGTCTTAAGTTTACTGAGAACTTGTTTAAGTGGAAAGTTAGTCAATACTTTGATTGTATGCGCTTGAAAGTACGCTCTGAATTTCCGTGCTGTTATTATCAAACAGTAAGCTAGCTTTTCTATAACTGGATATCGAACCTCGGCATACTTCAACCATCTACTTACATAATAGATGGGAAATTGAGCGTCATTTTCCTCTCTAATCGGCACCGAACTAACTGCATGTTCTGAACCCGCCATATACAAATATAGGTTTCCTCCACCCTCGGGACTAAACAATATTGGTGGCCTTTCTAAATGATTTTTTAAGTTCTTGGAAGGATTTCTTACGATCTTCTCCCAACTAAAAATTCTTTCTTTTCTTAATCAAATTGAAGAAGGGGATGCATTCGTCGGTTGCCTTGGAGATGAATCTTCTTAGGGATGCAATTCTACCATTCAAACTTATTACATCTTTACTGGTTTTTGGCTCTACCATGTCTTTGATAGCTTGGATCTAATCGGGACTGGCTTCGATTCCTTAAGCGCGCTAACAATGTAACCTAAGAATTTTCTAGAATGAACTCCAAAAAAACATTTCTAGGGATCCAGTCTCATTTGATACCTCCGTAATACTTCAAACATTTCTTAGAGATCCTTAAGGTGATTCTCAGCTTCATGAGACTTTACTAGCATTGTCATCCACATAAACATCCATATTTCGTCCAGTCTGTTCCTTCAACATTCTATTGACCAATCTCTGATAAGTTGCTCCTATATTCTTTAGCTCGAAAGGCATTGCTTTATAACAGAAAGTTCCCCAACCAGTAATAAAGCTTGTATGCTCTTCGTCTGTTTTGAACATGGGTATTTGATTATACCCTGAATAAGCATCCATGCGAGACAATAGATTATGACCACTAGTTGCATCAGCTAGCCGATCTATTCTAGGTAACGAATAATAGTCTTTCGGGCATGCTTTGTTCAAATCAGTGTAATTGACACATGTTCTCCATTTTCCATTTGCCTTTTTTACCGACACTATATGTGCTAGACATTTTGGATAAAAGAAGGGATAGTTTGGCACGGGTCCTTAATAAATTTCAAAAGCACAAAAACCCCAGTAAAAAAAGTATGTAAATTAGGTCCCTAGAGTTAAGTTACTGAATAACATATGTAATTATTCAGTAATGACAAGATTAGGCATCTTCATTTAAGCTGTAGATTTTTAAGCGGACACTCTTCCTGGACAGAAAATACTCCTTCCCTGGCCTCCTTAATATATCTATTTCTAGCTCCTTTGCTAGTCCCTACTGAGTGTGGTCCCCCATAAACCACATCAATCCTATTCAAGGGTGGACTCAAGTTTAATGGATCTTCATCTTCGAATACATTTACAGCATTATTAGGGAACTTTTGCAATCCATCGCTGGTCCGGGGTGCTTTCTGCTTATCCTGGATGAATTCTTTCAGGCGTTCTTCACGGATTAGCTTTTGAATAATTCCAATTGGCACTCGGCACTCATCAGTTTTGTGGCCATTTGCTTTGTGATAAGCATAATAATCATCCCCCTTTCTTTGCTCAGGGTAATTTCTGGCCTTGAATGAAGTTGGAAAGTTAACTTTTTTTTTGCTGTGGCATATATATAAGACAATGGCTTGTTCAAAATAATTGAATTAGTATGGAATCCTCCCACCTTGGCCTTTTGTGTACTCAGTCAAATCCAAATCTTCCACCTCCTTCCTAGGGTTAGTTTTCTTTTTAGCATGGCATAATTCATCCATTCGAATGAATTTATTAGCTTGAAACTGGAAGTCCTGTAAATCCTTACACCCATGAACCAAGAGTTCCTTCCAAAAAGGTGTGTTTTCAATCAATCCAGAATGCACCGCAATTAGATTTTCCTTGTCATTTATATCTTTGGCTTTAGATGCCTCTGTGTTAAACCTTTTGAGGTAATCACCTAATGATTCTCCTTGCCTTTGCTTAATGTTTGCTAAAATAGTATAATCGACGGTTGGATCTCGCATATGCAGAATTGGGTGGCGAACTCATATAAGAATTGTTTCCATGAGTAAATAGTCTTCTATCGATATTGACGGTATCACTTTGCAGCTGCCCTTGAAGTGTCACTGGGAATAACCTGCACCGAATATCCTAGAGGCATTATATAAATCCATTTGGCTATCAAAAGCCATCATATAGTCATCGGGATCGGTAGTACCATGATATTTTATGGTTGGAATCTTGACATGGAATGGAATTACTGTTAACATGATTTCATCAGTAAATGGAGCCCCTTGTTCATTATTATTCACTCGCTCGTCAAAAGTTCTTTTTCTCTTTAGCGTTTAACATATCTTTAACGGCATTATTTGCCTCACCCTTTAAATAAGCTATTAGGAACTGGAGATAGTGGTTTTGGTGACAACAACCTTTGTAACGTATTTTATTATAACTTATATATTAACACTATTGTCTATATATATATATGAATGTTATTATGTAGGATATATATTAGGAAGGTAATGATTATTGGAGACTGTACAATATAAAGATCAAGAATGAAGAAATCAGTTTGAAGACTCATGAGTATCAAGATCAAGATTTCAAGATAAATGTCTAGTTTTGTTAAAACTTCATAATAGCATGGAAATCTTCATTCGAAAATTCATTTGGGATGGAACCTATTTCTACCATCTTAGTGGCTTACAAACCCATGACAAGTAGCTTATAAACCTACGACAAGTGGCTTACAAACCCACGAACATCCTGATTTTGTACAAGTTCTCGAGTCCTGATGCGATGAAATATTATGCAAGAAGAAGCTTGCAAAACTACTTTAAAATGGTTTTTCAAAATGATTTACAAAACTGCTTTTCAAAATGTTTTAGCTTTAAAAATTATCTTTTCAAATGATTTTCAAAAAGATGTTTTAACCTTAAAATATTCATTGTTTGTGTTTTTAAATAAACTCTTGTTTTAAACTTCGTTTGTTTTTAAAACTATCTTCTGATTTTTAAATATTCTTTATAATATATACTTGAGATTTAAAATCAAATTTATATATACATTCTAAAAATATATTTTTCTACTCTTCTTTATTTTAAAACAGAGGAAAATTGGTTTATTTTACACCAGAATCATTTCATCTTATTTTCCTTTCAATACCATTTTCAAAACAAATTTTACACTATTTTTAACCAGGGGATGCCGACATCATGGGATACCCCATTTCGACACAGTGGCCGTTAAATTTAAAAGTTTTAATTTTCAAAAGAAGTGTCTATTCGTTTAAATCTCTTCAAGAATGGTTATGACCTTTACTGGTCTATAAATAGCCTTTACAAACGAAATTTTTAACTAACTATTTTCTTATTTCCTTCACTCCTTCTTCTCCATAAATCCATAGTCCAAAATTTTCATATTTTTAAGATCGTGCCGAAATTCTACCGAATTCTCAAGTGAATCAAATTACAATCTCATTCTTATTTGATTCTCTCCCCTCTCTCGAAGATCAAAGTGCTATTCAAAGTTATAGATCAATTTGTAATCAAAAGTTTATCTAGTCTCTCTATAAAGTGTGGTTGTGCCTGGAAATCAATTGGGTGATCTTGTGTCCCGTAAATCAAGAGAGTTTACCCTGGACTCGAAGATAGGAGGGTACCTCAAGGCCTTTAGAAATCGAGGATTTTAATCTCGCCATTGGTATAATAAAAATCTATACGAGATGTTTTCCTTGGTGCAGGACTGGACGTAGGGTAACTCCGAACTAGTATAAAATCTGATATGTTCTTTCCTTTTACTGCTTTTTATTTACTTTCTGCATCCGTGTTTGATTCTGTGATTCTTCTGTGATTAAGTTCTACATTTTTTTGTGTCATAATTTTAATTTAGTCCATATAAGTCTTAGAGTCCACTAAACACTATTCACCCCTCCTCTAGTGTTAAATTAGCCTTAAGATCCTTAATCCGCACTCTCTTTCAATTGGTATCAGAGCAAAGGTTTTTGTAGTTTTCATAATCTGAAACTTGAAAAGTTAAAAATGGCAATTTTAGGAAATTTTATTAATACTAGATTGAATTTATGCATTTCATCAAAGTATCATAAGTCTGCATATAGTTTTTACGAAAAATCAAGTTATCTACCGAATTGGTTTGTTATGCAGGAACAGACATGTTACATGGCTTTTGAAGAATCAACAACCAATGGACAAAGTGTGCAAGTTGAGAAAGATAAATGGATACTTGATAGTGGCCGTTCAAGGCATATGACTGGAAATCCTGAGATACTCAATGACATTATATATCAAGATGGTGGATTGGTCAAATTTGGAGATAACTCAAAAGGATATGTGATTGGCATCGGCAATGTCGGTTTATAGGTTATTTTTTGTTGATGACAAAGGGGGAGAATTTATATAAAATAGTAGACATGGAGTAAGGGGGAGTTGTTGGTGTAAGGGGGAGTTATGGTATGATCGAAGTGGTAAGTATATTTTAAGGTTGTCATCATCAAAAAGGGGGAGATTGTTAGGAACCGAAGATAGTGGTTTTGATGATAACAACCTTTGTAACTTATTTTATTATAACTTATATACTAACACTATTGTCTAGATATATATAAATGTAATTATGCAGGATATATATATAAGGCCGGTACTAATTATTGAAGACTGTACAATATAAAGATCAAGAATGAAGAAATCAAGTTTGAAGACTCATGAGTATCAAGATCAAGATTTCAAGATAAGTGTCTAGTTTTGTTAAAACTTCCTGATAGCATGGAAATATTCATTCCAAATTTCATTTGGGATGGAACCCATTTCTACCTTCTTAGTGGTTTACAAACCCACGACAAGTAGCTTACAAACCTACGACAAGTGGCTTACAAACCCATGAACATCTTGGTTTTATACAAATTCTCTAGTTCTGATGTGAAGAAATATTC
The DNA here is from genome assembly GCA_030765085.1 of Allium cepa. NCBI lineage: Eukaryota > Viridiplantae > Streptophyta > Magnoliopsida > Asparagales > Amaryllidaceae > Allium > Allium cepa. Next base: position 389,677,585 of record CM060937.1, read on the forward strand.
TATAGGAAGAAGCTTGTAAAACTACTTCAAAATGGTTTTTCAAAATGATTTTCGAAACTCTTTTCCAAATGTTTTAGCTTTAAAAATTATCTTTTCAAATGATTTTCAAAAAGATGTTTTAGCCTTAAAATATTCTTTGTTTTTGTTTTTAAATAAACTCTTGTTTTAAACTTCATTTGTTTTTGAAACTATCTTCTGATTTTTAAATATTCTTTATAATATATATAATTTAGATTTAAAATCAAATTTATATATACATTCTAAAAATATATTTTTCTACTCTTCTTTATTTTAAAACATAGGAAGATTAGTTTATTTTACTCTAGAATCATTTCATCTTGTTTTCCTTTCAATACCAATTTCAAAACAAATTTTACATTGTTTTTAACTAAGGGATGTCGACATCATGGGATACCGCATGTTGACATGGTGGCCGTTAAATTCAAAAGTTTCAATTTTCAAAAGAAGTGTCTATTCTTTTAAATCTCTTCACGAATGGTTATGATCGTTACTGGTCTATAAATAGCCTTCACAAATGAAATCTTTAACTAACTATTTTCTTATTTTCTTCACTCCTTCTTCTCCACAAATCCATATTCTAAATTTTTTATATTTTTAAGATCGTGCTGAAATTCTGTCGAATTCTCAAGTGAATCAAATTAGAATCTCGTTCTTATTTGATTCTCTGCCCTCTCTCAAAAATCAAAGTGCTATTCTGAGTTATAGGATCAATTTGTAGTCAAAATTTTATCGAGTCTCTCTATAAGGTGTGGTTGTGCCTAGAAATCAATTGGATGATCTTGTGTTCTGTAAATCAAGAGAGTTTGCCTCGGAGTGGTTGTGCCTAGAAATCAATTGGATGATCTTGTGTTCCGTAAATCAAGAAAGTTTCCTCGGATTCGAAGACAGGAGGGTACCCTAAGTCCTTTAGAAATTGAGGATTTTAATCTCGAAATTGGTATAGTAAAAATTTGTATGAGGAGTTTGCCTTGGTGCAGGACTGGACGTAGGGTAATTTCGAACCAGTATAAAATCCGGTGTGTTCTATCCTTTTACTGCTTTTTATTTACTTTCTGCATCTGTGTTTGATTCTGTGATTAAGTTCTGCATTTGTTTATGTCATAATTTTAATTTAGTCATATAAGTCTTAGAATCCATTAAACACTATTCAACCCCCCCTCTAGTGTTAAATCAGCCTTATGATCCTTAATCCACACTCCCTTTCATAAGCTTCTGTATCATGATACCTTTTCCTATTTGGGCGGTACTCCTTTGAACTTAAGCTCCTAGATTGATCCAATGTCTTATCTTGTATCCCATTTTGATGATCGGCTTTAGTTGTATGGTGCACTTTTTTCTTTGAGGATGTTAGGTCGTCCTTGCTCTTGCCTTCGAACGAATAAGCTTTTAAGTTTCTCCTTGGGGAGATCACTTCATCTCCCATTGTTGGTTTAGCAGTTTTGGAAGATTTCTGGGCAAGGGCTGCTTCCAAGAGCTCTTTCCTTTCTAGTATTCATTGCTCTAAATGCCTTATTTTAGCTGCATTGTCATCTAATTGTGCTAGGTTCAATAGCTATCCTTGCACAACTCCTTCGAAGCTGAAAGTTGGAGTAATATTTTCCTTTGAATTTGTTGTGTGTACTGCTTCCTCACCCTTTCGACTAAGTCGTTTTGATTTTATTTTCCTACAATAATCAAACATTCAAAATTAATCTATAATGAAACAACTAGGTCGGAGGTTCACGTCCTCCTTCAAGCACCAAAAATTTTAACAAGAAATCTTGTGAACACCTCAAAAAAAACATAAAGAATGATCAACCCCTTTGAAAACCCTTTCAAATGGGTCGACAGGGACTTCATGTTTTCGAAAGATGCCTCTTCAAAGATGTTAATTGTTAATGGCACTTCGAAACAAGGTTTAAGAAAGAAATAATTTATTTGGAAACTTTTTTGAATAAGTTAAAAGGGTCATTGCACCTTTAAATGTGGAACCCTTTTCGAAAGCATATACCTTACTGTAATGTTGAAGGTTCCTTTGAAAGGGATTATATATTTGGGGTTATCCAATAACATTTCGAAGGAGTCCTCCTAAAAATATGATTTTAATAATCATATAGTGAGTCCCTTCGAAACCCCTTTCAAACGAGTCAAGAGGATCTTTATTCCTTCGAAGGGACCCATAATATAATATATATATATATATATATACACCAAATAAGATGTAGACTCAATGTGCTATGGAGTCTCATCTAGGATAAATGATGTAAGTTCAATTGACCTATCAATGTTGGATTATCATCATCACGTAAATTCAGTATTATGTAGCTTTAGATGTAATGATAATATGCTTCGAAATCAAAATATCCAAGTAGACTCTATAGCATCGCATATAACAATTAAGTGTTAAGAAAATAGGTAAGTATCATGTGCAAATGGTCATTAGACAAGCTGATGGCCGAAATGATCTTCTTCATATTCGAAATCGATATTAGATCTTTGCATCTTCTTATTTTTATTTCTTTAAATTGGATTACAAGTAAGAGAATTTTCCCCAAATTTATTTTGGGTTTCAAGAATTTGGTTTTCTTAAGAAGCGAGAAGGAAATTCAAGAATCCAAAATCCCGTCCCTAAGCTTGGACCCTTAGGATCGTATTTATAGATGCAAATTAAACCCCTTCCGCATCCATCGTTTTGAAACGGTCGAAAGCTCTTTCTCCGAGCCTTTCGCACCCATCCTTTCAAAGTGGTCGAAAGGTCTTTCTCCTAGCCTTTCACATACATCCATTTGCCTTTTCCCTTCCACTTCTATAGCTTCAAAGGCGGATATCTGGGTCTCTTATTATGCTTGGATTACCCCTTCCACCTCCATCGAAAGTGCACTAACAAAGGATATTGTTCCAACATTCTCCAATACTGCCTCCGCGTACTCCTGGAACCTTTCGATGCCTTAGAAAGGTGTGCTTTTTTTTAGCGAAAAGGTCAAGTTTCCCCATCGTGTTATTTGGATGTAAGCGGAAGCACTTCTGACTCCTTCTTCTTCTTCGAAACCTCTCCTTGGTTGCCTTTGTCTAGTAATAATCACGATGAGTGATTATTTGTCTGAGTGAGGAGGTGCTTTCAAATGGTTTTGAAAGGACTCGAAGATGACGAAAGGATCATCGCGATAGGTCACTTAGTCATATGTGAAGTTTCCTTTATGTTTGCGGAAGGGCTTAACCATTTTGAAAGGCTTATTTTTCTTTCAATAGGTACACTTTGGTAGAATATTCCTTTGTGGAAGATTATAAGTGAAAAACTAGGTCCTTCAACTCCTTCGAAAGCTCATTCTCTATTTTGGTATTGTAGGGGCATCCCATGTTTGCAAGGCCAATTTAAGCTCTTCGAAAGCCTCTTCGACGCCTTTGAAACCCTGCTTTTGGACCATCGTGGAACCATTTTCTTTAATCGTTGTGACATATTTATGAAGTTTTTGCACGCTTTCTTTTCTCGAGCGAGCTTAATGATTAACACCAACCATGTAGATTTTATTAGAAAAGAGGCGCTTTATTTATCTAACGTTGGAAAATACATCCGCAGATGTTCCGTATTCCGTGTCCAAGGAACCATATTGCCATCTGGCCGACATAATTTGTAAGCTCCCAGAGGAATTACTTTGCACAGAATTAGAGGATCCTCCTAGTTTGGTCCTAGAGGTCCATTTATAGGATTTCTAGTTTTTGCCATCACTCTCCAGAGCACTAAATCTCCTTCCTAATGACCTTGTCTTACTTTCGAATTGTAGTATTCTGATATTCTTCTTTATACTCGGTAGTGTGAGTAGCTGCTTCATCTCTTAGTTTATGTATGAAATCTAACTCTTTCTTCAACTCTTGGTTCAAGTTCGGCATGGTCTTATAAGATACTTTTATTTTCAGAAGACTATTATGACATCAAAAAATTCAATTGAGGTGTGTTTCTCACGCTGGTTTACTAGACTGATCCGGGTGTTATTTTATAATGATGCTTGGGTTAGACCGAGCATATTTACAGATTCAGTTTGGATACTTAGAGCTTCAGGAGACAAGATGGATGCCTCTAAGTCATATTTATGTATATTTTATTTTCGCTGCATGGTTTTTTATGTTTATCAGTAATTATGATGATAGGTTGTTATAACTATCCATGCTATTAATTGATTAGTTGACTCCGATTGATATATGTATAATAAAGTTACTTTTGTAAAAAATTATTGTATAATATATGTTACTCGTCACGATGTGAGATTCTGTTCTATCCTTTCTTTCTTTTTCCCAACAATCTATCTTTTCGATACTTGGAAGCTCGACATGTGAATATCGTGGATGTATTAATGTTGACTTTTAAGTGTCGAAAATGCGGGTCGTTACAACTGCTAAACGCGGAACGGGTTTTTACCTTATAAGAACAACATCCATAGATGAAGAAATAGAAAATAAATCAGAACAACAATCCAATCAAGAAAGAAAGATTATATGTAAGATCAAAATCCAAGATGGACACAAATAATTAAAAATCGAGAAGAGCTCCAGTCACTTCTCGATGCACTTAAGAAAATAATTCAAAGATTTGAATCAACAATAAGGAAAGGAATTTTCCAACAATGACTAGAAGGGTGCACCCCCCTCATCGAAAGTATACCTCTAGAAATATACTTGAGAACTACGATGGCTCCTGGAAACGTCCAAGCCGGACCCCGCCAACCTTTACTGAAAATCCGAGTATTTCACATCTTCGTGCGCATACCACCAGATCTAGAATAGAGTAGATGTGAAGATACCCTAATGTAACGTACGCGTTTTTTTCATTGCCGAAAAACCGAATAGTTATGGGTTTAAGAAAAAGAAAAGAAAGAAAAAGAGAAAGAAGAAGAGAGGAAAGAAAGAGAGAACAAGGTAGAGAAGAAGAGAATTTAGATAAGGTAGAAGATAGAGAGAAGAAAGAACATAGAAGATTTTTTTTTTTTAAAATAGAAAGAAAAGAGAATAGAAAATTTGAAAATATAGAAAAATGGAGAATAGAACGGAACAGAAAACAACTGAACAACATCAGAATCTCACAATTCGCAGCGGAACAACATATAATAATAAATGAATAATCTTTAAACAAAGAACTATCAGTTATTACATTTTATACATTACATTACATCATATCATCAGAGCGTACAACAACAACATCAAACAGTGCAGCGGAAAAAGAAATACTACATAAACTAGTAATACGCCATGCCATCCAGCTTGCCTCCAGCAACTCCAGAATATCCAGAATATCCTGATAAACCTAACTCTTGACTGCCCGTGTAGAAATTGGTGGGCACCCAGAGTTTAGGAAGGAAAACAATAAACTCCAAGTCAGTCATAAGACTGGTGTGAGAACTCAAAACAGTTTATTTATCTTTAAAATCAAAATAGAGGAATATTTTTAAATTCAATTCGAAATGCTTTTAAAAATGAGACTACCATAAGGCCTCCCGCACACACACACATGCAAACGCAGAATCGGAGGAGATTTCTCCTTATGATAGTCAAAGATGCTGATACGCATTTAAAATAACATTTGATATTATTATTAGTGTATAGTGTAGGAAAAATTATTTCGAAAGTAGAATATAAATCTTAGCCAACATACGACCATTATCGTATGCCTACTATAGCTACCATCCAAACAGTGTTGCGACACCATAAGTGAATGATAGGTTCTACAACTAATACCGTACAAGTCACGTATTGTTTCTTTGGATTTCCAACGAATGATCAGGCCAAGGAACTTCCCATTGCCACATGAGAATGCCTCTGGATGGACATCCCCGAGAACCAAACCGGATCTCTACCAACACAAGGCCGGGTTACCCCTAACTGAGTAACAACTGACCGAATATGCCATCCCCCGGTCCTTTGGGACCTTTATCACCGAGCGCTCGTAATCAATTCACACAATCATAACAAAGTGTTTTCAACATGAGTAAGTATCTGGGCTCCATACCATGATACCACCCTTTTCCAGAAGGAAATGGACACATCCTAAAGGGTGCTACCCCTCATAACCTTGCTGCTTCTTTCCTGTTTTGACCATTCACGGGGGGTGAGGCTCGACGAAGTCACGTCCACAAAAACATACTTTATACAAAAGCCATGCTTTGGGTCACAAATGATCAACACAATGATCACAAGGATAGACGATCAAATAAACGATCCTATCACAAATAATCAAGACAATGATCATTTCAGCATCACTCAGCATGTCACATTACCAAATTGGGAATATATCGCTGATAACTTCAACTATATAACCTCTGAGCTCGTACGTCTCAGAGAAGGGTGTTAAGCTAAAAGAATAAATTCTCCGCCACCAACAGAAATATATTTGAAAGAAATCGGCTTTATATCTCAACTTGTAATGTCAGACATACAATCCATACAAGTCTGTTCCGGGCTCGAACAAAACCGAAGGCACTTACAAAGAAGTCCTTGCAATCCGGATATTCACAATCCTGATCGGATTCACCATCACATATGGAGAACTCTATACCGGAGCAACTCGGTGCAGAGTCAATCGACAGGTCATCCTATCGCTCTCGCAAATATCCGGTCTTCAACACCGATCTTCAAATGCAATTCACAACGACGTATCACATATTCGGAATGGGTTATACGACCCCATGGTCCTTTCCCGGTTAACCCGAATAGTGAGCGCTTATTCAAAAATAAGTGTGGCATTCACATTCAAACAATTCACATCAATTACCCATTCAAAGGGAAATATTGATAGTCGGCTATTGAACTATCAATAGATATGCACACATCACCAGATTCCAAATAATTTTCCAAATAATTTATTTTTCAAAATATCTTTACAAGATATATAATTTCAACACTTCAAAAATAAATCAATATTTATCTTTCTAAACAAATTCCACTTTTCATTTATAAATTCCATAATGAATTTATATTTCAAAATATCCATGCATATACAATTTCAATTATCCATTTCAATTTATCTTCAAAAAGATAAATTCTCTATATTCACTTTATATTGGAAAACAATTCCATACTTATTCATTCATAAGTATTTCACAAATTTTATTTATTTTCAACACTTAGAAAATATTCAATATACTTAAATCGAAATTAAGTATATATTTCATTCTTTAAGGAAATCATTCTCTTAAACATATTTATTTGGGCCAAAACGAATGTCACGTAAAACATCGTTACGAAAACCCAAAATCACTAGTATAGGGATTCGAAATTAAAAATAGATATATAAATCCCAATACTATACAAAACATTTCCTTTCGGAAATTATTTACTATAATAACAGTGTTATAGTCCACCATTCCCTTTTATTTCTCGAAACATCTATTTCAACAATAAATGTTGAAATCTATGGTTTCGAATCTCAACATGTTTAAAAACATCGTTAGATCGTTTTAATTCTATTTAAAACATCACATCTAAACATTTTCTTTAACGTATTATTCACTATTCAAAAACGTGAATATACTTCATTAACAAATTTCATCAATTCTATGCATTTTATTTCAAAGGATTATTCACTGTCTAAAACGTGAATATAACTCCATTTATAAGTCATAACAATTAACTTATCAAAATAAGTTGTTTGCGAATTTATAAAACAACGTTTATAAATTCCATTCCTATTTATTTATAAAAACTTCCTTTTTATAAATTCCTTTATTAACCTATATTCAATTCATAACTCAATTATAAACCAAAAGTTCACATTATAAGTTAAACGCTTATAAAACGATTATTTTACAAAATCGTTCTTTTAAATATCCCAATTCATAAATCCTATAACTTATAAGATTGTTTATTTATCCAAAATTCATTCTTTCAATAACTTTATAAATTTTATAAACCTACTATTTATAAAATTTCATTTATAACTTCACTGTTTAAAATTCTATAAATTCCATTCATTTATGAATTTCATTTTCACTTCATTCAAACACTTATAAAAACTCGTTTTATAAGTCAATATTTCAATTTATAAATATCCGTTTATAAATCTCTTAATATAAATCAATTTATATTATTCTTTTAAAACGTCTTTAATTTCCTTTATAGTTTCACCATTTTGATTTATAAAATAATCAATTTTATAAATCCTATTTTTAAACTTTTATAATATATTCAAAATCCAATTTAAACTATTTTATAAAATCATAAATCCCCTATTTCTCAAAAATCAACTTTTAACTATATTTCACAAAATCATAATTTTTATAACTTTAAAAATTATAACGTTTATTTATTTAAAATGGATCAATTCCAAAAATATTTTATATTTTCAAAGATCACTTTAAAAATCATTTTAAAATTCCAAATTCTGGGTCCAATGATGCTACACACCAAATAGTCAATCACGACAACAACGATATCATATATCAATATGATAATCCATCAAATATCGAAATATCTGAAATCAAATAAATACTGTTGAGGAATCCAGTTGGATCCCTCCAACCTGTTTTCCTGCATCCAAAAACATTAGCACAATACCAATTTCGCTCCAGTACGAAATTATCGCGGTATATGTTTTTAATAAATATTATCCGCTTAATAACGGCGTAATAGGGTCTCATCCGCTAAAAAATACGGGAAATCAACAACTGCAATATATACATATGCCAATATATATATATTGATATTATATATAATACCAATTTCACTGTTTATGAAATATTCGCGGTATATGTTTTTATTAAATAACATCCGCTTACTAACGGCGTATAATGTCTATTTTAACAATCAATAGATAACAATCATCATTCAAACATGCATTCAAATATTTTAAATCTAACTATTTAAAATAAAATCGAAACTGATTCGATTGAGTGAGAAGTTCTCACCTTGGTTTTAATTTCCGTTTTAGCGATTTATTTCGAATAAAATTAAACGTGCGTTTAATTTTACCCAAAATTCTCACTAACTCCAAACGACTCCAAACCAACTCCATCGCGTAGTGCTCGTCCATATGATTCCAACGCAACTGAGTTTGCATTTTTTCGACCTCGTATGAAAAAGTTATGTATTTTTGAAGTTACACGATTTTATATTAACTAATTTACAACAAAATTAATTATTTTCAAACCTATCCCTAATCAAGGCCGTTAGATCTTGCTCCAGCCCATCAGAGCCGCACATTGCATCTCCCCCTCTCCCACGTTTTCTTCTCCAGGCACACGTTATAGAACCGAACCCATCAACAATCTCTAGGGTTTCAATTCTCGCCATATACACACAACGATAACTCGATCAAGACTCGCCGTTGCGAAGCCCTCACCCACGCCCATGCTCGGCCTGAAGGCCATGCAACTCGGCCTCCCCCTTCACATTGAGATGCGTGCGCAGGCCACCACTGTCGGCCCCACTTTCCTCCCCCCTCGACGCTCCAAATTCGATCATCACCGTATGGAATCGAAGCTCTCGTCGAGCTCTTCGACTTTGTAGTTGAGCACTTCGCGTAATTCCTTACGGATTGAGAGAGATTAATGAATGAATTTTGACAATTTCTGGCCCTTCATTTTGTTAGTGGCGGATAGGGTTTGTTATTTCTTTTTTTTTCTTTTTTATTTATGAAGGGGTAGGGTCTCCTTTTATAGAAAATCAAGCGTAAACACTATTCATTCCGGAAATTCCGAACTCCGATTTACACGCCGTAACCAGCGTTTCTAAGGTTTACCCCGCGTTCCGGACACAATGGAACAGGTTTCGGAAGCTAATTCGGACATCTGTGCGAGTTATGGCTACAAACGCTCAATTTAAATTAAACCGATTTAAATCGATTTCTAGGCGTTTTAATTCGTACCGGACAAACGGTAAATCCAATTGACTTGAAATTTGAAACCTTACAATAATATCACATTACGGATCTGATGAAACTGGTTTCGTCGAAATCCGAGACTTTTTGAAAAATGGCTATTTTAACTCGCCAAATTAAAATTAAAAATAATTCGATGCGTTTCGAGCTGCCACGATCAAACGATAACTCCGATTGACACGAAAATTGAAATCCGATAATAACTAACTATTACGGATCCAATGGAACTGGTTTCGTTCAATTCTGAGACTGTTCAAAAATTGACTATTTTCACTAGTTGATTTTAATATTAAAATATTCAATTTTCACAAATTAACTTTTAATTCGATTTTAAAAGTTCTAAAATATCGTTCTAACTCTAACATGATAAAATAAAATTTTACAAATCATTTTCAATCATATTTAACTCTATTTTCAATTATTTTCATAATTTAACATATTAAATTATCGATTTAATTATTCAATTAAATCCAAAAATTCAAATAAAAATTTATTCGACTTATTAATTCACTTATTAATATTTAAAATTAATTAAATATTCAAATTTTAATTAATAAAAATTCTGGGTCGTTACAATCTTCCCTACTTAAAAGAATTTCGTCCTCGAAATTACAAGTAAGAAAAATTACAGAATTTATTAATTTTCCCAAAATTCATAGTCAAACTTCTTACAATAACTTTACTAAGTTTTCAAATCATACTTAGTTATCTTTTTCAAAAACAAACTATATCATTTAACTTTCAATTTCAAATCAAAGTTAAAGTTTTCAAAAAATTTCCCAATTTTCTCAAATTTTTTCTAACGCCTTAAATTTTCGGAAAAATTCGCCATAGTCTTCTTTGCGCGGCTCGATCCGAAAAAAAAAATGACAGTATATATATCACAAATATACATCTCATCAAGTAATGAGGCATCCCGCAGGGAAAAAAGTGTAAAAGTACTGTATTTAATCCGAGATATGTACCTTATTTTTTTATTAGCGAGCATATACGGCTAATATAGCGCGAAAGCGAGCTCCAAATGCGAAGCAAACGCGATCCGCACCTACTAAACAATCAACAAACAACATGAGAACATGCATATATGAAAATAGTATCGATATATAACATATAGCAACATAATAACTATATATGCTAACATAGAAATGCATTCACTAGCAATATATATTCAATCATCAACCAACTAACAATCCATAATCAATTCTCTTCAAATTTATTTATTTCTAATTTGAATTCAATTGATTTAGCTTTCAATTTCATTAATACTTAATGAACTATATACAACCAACTAACAACCATATAACAACCAATGTTTATTAATTACAACCAAATTCCTTTGCTTATATTCATTCAATTTTGGTTTAATTAAATTGATTTTCATTCAACTATTTTTACATTCAATTGACTTACATCCAATCCATTTATTCAATTCAATTACAAAAGTTGAATTTCATTCACATAACTTAAGTTATACTTCCATTTAACTTTAAATTCACTTTTATTTACAACTCAAATTCATATAGTTTCACTTCTTATATATATAAGTTTATTTCACAATTGTAAATCACTTTAATTATAATTCAATCCTTATAATTCTTTTGCTTATAAAATTATTCTTTTATTTAGATCATTCAAACAACTAAACAATCAACTTATATACACTTTAATAATTCTGAAAAATTATTCCTTTATATATAAAATATAATCAAGGCAAAATTATTTCATTTACCCAATTTTTTAAAACAATACTGTGTCGAATTGTTCTATTCAAGTGTTTAGAAACCCCTTCGATTCAGTTTCGAAGCTGCGCCGACGAAGGTTCATATGCCACTCAACAAACCAATCATCACAATATAAAACAATTTCATATATTCACTAACAAATACGCTCTCATAGCTATTATTACACTCAAACTCATTCTAGAGTACTACTGACTCTATCTCTAATGAGTAATACCCAACAGAACTATGGTTGTCGCTTAACCATAAGCTCTGATACCAAATGTAACGTACGCGTTTTTTTCGTTGCCGAAAAACCGAATAGTTATGGGTTTAAGAAAAAGAAAAGAAAGAAAAAGAGAAAGAAGAAGAGAGGAAAGAAAGAGAGAACAAGGTAGAGAAGAAGAGAATTTAGATAAGGTAGAAGATAGAGAGAAGAAAGAACATAGAAGATTTTTTTTTTTTTAAAATAGAAAGAAAAGAGAATAGAAAATTTGAAAATATAGAAAAATAGAGAATAGAACGGAACAGAAAACAACTGAACAACATCAGAATCTCACAATTCGCAGCGGAACAACATATAATAATAAATGAATAATCTTTAAACAAAGAACTATCAGTTATTACATTTTATACATTACATTACATCATATCATCAGAGCGTACAACAACAACATCAAACAGTGCAGCGGAAAAAGAAATACTACATAAACTAGTAACACGCCATGCCATCCAGCTTGCCTCCAGCAACTCCAGAATATCCAGAATATCCTGATAAACCTAACTCTTGACTGCCCGTGTAGAAATTGGTGGGCACCCAGAGTTTAGGAAGGAAAACAATAAACTCCAAGTTAGTCATAAGACTGGTGTGAGAACTCAAAACAGTTTATTTATCTTTAAAATCAAAATAGAGGAATATTTTTAAATTCAATTCGAAATGCTTTTAAAAATGAGACTACCATAAGGCCTCCCGCACACACACACATGCAAACGCAGAATCGGAGGAGATTTCTCCTTATGATAGTCAAAGATGCTGATACGCATTTAAAATAACATTTGATATTATTATTAGTGTATAGTGTAGGAAAAATTATTTCGAAAGTAGAATATAAATCTTAGCCAACATACGACCATTATCGTATGCCTACTATAGCTACCATCCAAACAGTGTTACGACACCATAAGTGAATGATATGTTCTACAACTAATACCGTACAAGTCACGTATTGTTTCTTTGGATTTCCAACGAATGATCAGGCCAAGGAACTTCCCATTGCCACATGAGAATGCCTCTGGATGGACATCCCCGAGAACCAAACCGGATCTCTACCAACACAAGGCCGGGTTACCCCTAACTGAGTAACAACTGACCGAATATGCCATCCCCCGGTCCTTTGGGACCTTTATCACCGAGCGCTCGTAATCAATTCACACAATCATAACAAAGTGTTTTCAACATGAGTAAGTATCTGGGCTCCATACCATGATACCACCCTTTTCCAGAAGGAAATGGACACATCCTAAAGGGTGCTACCCCTCATAACCTTGCTGCTTCTTTCCTGTTTTGACCATTCACGGGGGGTGAGGCTCGACGAAGTCACGTCCACAAAAACATACTTTATACAAAAGCCATGCTTTGGGTCACAAATGATCAACACAATGATCACAAGGATAGACGATCAAATAAACGATCCTATCACAAATAATCAACACAATGATCATTTCAGCATCACTCAGCATGTCACATTACCAAATTGGGAATATATCGCTGATAACTTCAACTATATAACCTCTGAGCTCGTACGTCTCAGAGAAGGGTGTTAAGCTAAAAGAATAAATTCTCCGCCACCAACAGAAATATATTTGAAAGAAATCGGCTTTATATCTCAACTTGTAATGTCAGACATACAATCCATACAAGTCTGTTCCGGGCTCGAACAAAACCGAAGGCACTTACAAAGAAGTCCTTGCAATCCGGATATTCACAATCCTGATCGGATTCACCATCACATATGGAGAACTCTATACCGGAGCAACTCGGTGCAGAGTCAATCGACAGGTCATCCTATCGCTCTCGCAAATATCCGGTCTTCAACACCGATCTTCAAATGCAATTCACAACGACGTATCACATATTCGGAATGGGTTATACGACCCCATGGTCCTTTCCCGGTTAACCCGAATAGTGAGCGCTTATTCAAAAATAAGTGTGGCATTCACATTTAAACAATTCACATCAATTACCCATTCAAAGGGAAATATTGATAGTCGGCTATTGAACTATCAATAGATATGCACACATCACCAGATTCCAAATAATTTTCCAAATTATTTATTTTTCAAAATATCTTTACAAGATATATAATTTCAACACTTCAAAAATAAATCAATATTTATCTTTCTAAACAAATTCCACTTTTCATTTATAAATTCCATAATGAATTTATATTTCAAAATATCCATGCATATACAATTTCAATTATCCATTTCAATTTATCTTCAAAAAGATAAATTCTCTATATTCACTTTATATTGGAAAACAATTCCATACTTATTCATTCATAAGTATTTCACAAATTTTATTTATTTTCAACACTTAGAAAATATTCAATATACTTAAATCGAAATTAAGTATATATTTCATTCTTTAAGGAAATCATTCTCTTAAACATATTTATTTGGGCCAAAACGAATGTCACGTAAAACATCGTTACGAAAACCCAAAACTAGTATAGGGATTCGAAATTAAAAATAGATATATAAATCCCAATACTATACAAAACATTTCCTTTCGGAAATTATTTACTATAACAACAGTGTTATAGTCCACCATTCCCTTTTATTTCTCGAAACATCTATTTCAACAATAAATGTTGAAATCTATGGTTTCGAATCTCAACATGTTTAAAAACATCGTTAGATCGTTTTAATTCTATTTAAAACATCACATCTAAACATTTTCTTTAACGTATTATTCACTATTCAAAAACGTGAATATACTTCATTAACAAATTTCATCAATTCTATGCATTTTATTTCAAAGGATTATTCACTGTCTAAAACGTGAATATAACTCCATTTATAAGTCATAACAATTAACTTATCAAAATAAGTTGTTTGCGAATTTATAAAACAACGTTTATAAATTCCATTCCTATTTATTTATAAAAACTTCCTTTTTATAAATTCCTTTATTAACCTATATTCAATTCATAACTCAATTATAAACCAAAAGTTCACATTATAAGTTAAACGCTTATAAAACGATTATTTTACAAAATCGTTCTTTTAAATATCCCAATTCATAAATCCTATAACTTATAAGATTGTTTATTTATCCAAAATTCATTCTTTCAATAACTTTATAAATTTTATAAACCTACTGTTTATAAAATTTCATTTATAACTTCACTGTTTAAAATTCTATAAATTCCATTCATTTATGAATTTCATTTTCACTTCATTCAAACACTTATAAAAACTCGTTTTATAAGTCAATATTTCAATTTATAAATATCCGTTTATAAATCTCTTAATATAAATCAATTTATATTATTCTTTTAAAACGTCTTTAATTTCCTTTATAGTTTCACCATTTTGATTTATAAAATAATCAATTTTATAAATCCTATTTTTAAACTTTTATAATATATTCAAAAATCCAATTTAAACTATTTTATAAAATCATAAATCCCCTATTTCTCAAAAATCAACTTTTAACTATATTTCACAAAATCATAATTTTTATAACTTTAAAAATTATAACGTTTATTTATTTAAAATGGATCAATTCCAAAAATATTTTATATTTTCAAAGATCACTTTAAAAATCATTTTAAAATTCCAAATTCTGGGTCCAATGATGCTACACACCAAATAGTCAATCACGACAACAACGATATCATATATCAATATGATAATCCATCAAATATCGAAATATCTGAAATCAAATAAATACTGTTGAGGAATCCAGTTGGATCCCTCCAACCTGTTTTCCTACATCCAAAAACATTAGCACAATACCAATTTCGCTCCAGTACGAAATTATCGCGGTATATGTTTTTAATAAATATTATCCGCTTAATAACGGCGTAATAGGGTCTCATCCGCTAAAAAATACAGGAAATCAACAACTGCAATATATACATATGCCAATATATATATTGATATTATATATAATACCAATTTCACTGTTTATGAAATCTTCGCGGTATATGTTTTTATTAAATAACATCCGCTTACTAACGGCGTATAATGTCTATTTTAACAATCAATAGATAACAATCATCATTCAAACATGCATTCAAATATTTTAAATCTAACTATTTAAAATAAAATCGAAACTGATTCGATTGAGTGAGAAGTTCTCACCTTGGTTTTAATTTCCGTTTTAGCGATTTATTTCGAATAAAATTAAACGTGCGTTTAATTTTACCCAAAATTCTCACTAACTCCAAACGACTCCAAACCAACTCCATCGCGTAGTGCTCGTCCATACGATTCCAACGCAACTGAGTTTGCATTTTTTCAACCTCGTATGAAAAAGTTATGTATTTTTGAAGTTACACGATTTTATATTAACTAATTTACAAAAAAATTAATTATTTTCAAACCTATCCCTAATCAAGGCCGTTAGATCTTGCTCCAGCCCATCAGAGCCGCACATTGCATCTCCCCCTCTCCCACGTTTTCTTCTCCAGGCACAAGTTATAGAACCGAACCCATCAACAATTTCTAGGGTTTCAATTCTCGCCATATACACACAACGATAACTCGATCAAGACTCGCTGTTGCGAAGCCCTCACCCACGCCCATGCTCGGCCTGAAGGCCATGCAACTCGGCCTCCCCCTTCACATTGAGATGCGTGCGCAGGCCACCACTGTCGGCCCCACTTTCCTCCCCCCTCGACGCTCCAAATTCGATCATCACCGCATGGAATCGAAGCTCTCGTCGAGCTCTTCGACTTTGTAGTTGAGCACTTCGCGTAATTCCTTATGGATTGAGAGAGATTAATGAATGAATTTTGACAATTTCTGGCCCTTCATTTTGTTAGTGGCGGCTAGGGTTTGTTATTTCTTTTTTTTTTTATTTATTTATGAAGGGGTAGGGTCTCCTTTTATAGAAAATCAAGCGTAAACACTATTCATTCCGGAAATTCCGAACTCCGATTTACGCACCGTAACCAGCGTTTCTAAGGTTTACCCCGCGTTCCGGACACAATGGAACAGGTTTCGGAAGCTAATTCGGACATCTGTGCGAGTTATGGCTACAAACGCTCAATTTAAATTAAACCGATTTAAATCGATTTCTAGGCGTTTTAATTCGTACCGGACAAACGGTAAATCCAATTGACTTGAAATTTGAAACCTTACAATAATATCACATTACGGATCCGATGAAACTAGTTTCGTCGAAATCCGAGACTTTTTGAAAAATGGCTATTTTAACTCGCCAAATTAAAATTAAAAATAATTCGATGCGTTTCGAGCTGCCACGATCAAACGATAACTCCGATTGACACGAAAATTGAAATACGATAATAACTAACTATTACGGATCCAATGGAACTGGTTTCGTTCAATTCTGAGACTGTTCAAAAATTGACTATTTTCACTAGTTGATTTTAATATTAAAATATTCAATTTTCACAAATTAACTTTTAATTCGATTTTAAAAGTTCTAAAATATCGTTCTAACTCTAACATGATAAAATAAAATTTTACAAATCATTTTCAATCATATTTAACTCTATTTTCAATTATTTTCATAATTTAACATATTAAATTATCGATTTAATTATTCAATTAAATCCAAAAATTCAAATAAAAATTTATTCGACTTATTAATTCACTTATTAATATTTAAAATTAATTAAATATTCAAATTTTAATTAATAAAAATTCTGGGTCGTTACAATCTTCCCTACTTAAAAGAATTTCGTCCTCGAAATTACAAGTAAGAAAAATTACAGAATTTATTAGTTTTCCCAAAATTCATAGTTAAACTTCTTACAATAACTTTACTAAGTTTTCAAATCATACTTAGTTATCTTTTTCAAAAACAAACTATATCATTTAACTTTCAATTTCAAATCAAAGTTAAAGTTTTCAAAAAATTTCCCAATTTTCTCAAATTTTTTCTAACGCCTTAAATTTTCGGAAAAATTCGCCATAGTCTCCTTTGCGCGGCTCGATCCAAAAAAAAATGACAGTATATATATCACAAATATACATCTCATCAAGTAATGAGGCATCCCGCAGGGAAAAAAGTGTAAAAGTACTGTATTTAATCCGAGATATGTACCTTATTTTTTTATTAGCGAGCATATACGGCTAATATAACGTGAAAGCGAGCTCCAAATGCGAAGCAAACGCGATCCGCACCTACTAAACACTCAACAAACAACATGAGAACATGCATATATGAAAATAGTATCGATATATAACATATAGCAACATAATAACTATATATGCTAACATAGAAATGCATTCACTAGCAATATATATTCAATCATCAACCAACTAACAATCCATAATCAATTCTATTCAAATTTATTTATTTCTAATTTGAATTCAATTGATTTAGCTTTCAATTTCATTAATACTTAATGAACTGTATACAACCAACTAACAACCATATAACAACCAATGTTTATTAATTACAACCAAATTGCTTTGCTTATATTCATTCAATTTTGGTTTAATTAAATTGATTTTCATTCAACTATTTTTACATTCAATTGACTTACATCCAATCCATTTATTCAATTCAATTACAAAAGTTGAATTTCATTCACATACACTACTAGAAAAAAGCGAAATAGCGACGGCTGGGGGCGACGGCTTCCGACGGCGAATTTCCGACGGCTTCCGACGGGCCGTCGGCGGCCGTCGGAAGCCGTCGGAAATTCGCGAATACCTGCAGCCGGCCGAGCCTTTCTTCCTCATTTTCCAGCTTCCCCCAATCTCACCAAAAACCCCCAAATTCACATTTTCCACCTCCATTCGCCAATTTCGTGATTTTTTCTCCTTCCACACTGCTGATTCAACACCTCTTTCTCTCAATCTCAGGTATAATCTCTTATTTTTCTGAAAATTTCAGTTTTTATCCTAATTTTAGATTTGCATAAATTGATAAATTAGGGCGAATTAGCGATTGAAATTGTTTGCATTAGCGTAACAATGGTTTATAGCATCACATGACATACATATTTCATCTTTTATCGTGAAATTGTGAAAAATACGTATACTTTGTGGTTGTTCATGTATATGTAAATTGTTGTATATGTCCTGATTCGACGATTGTATACGTTATTTGGCATACGATAAAATGATTGAATGAACTAGGAGTATTATATTGTGCACGTATTTACTTATGAAACAAAAAAATGCATTACTCTAAATTATAATTGTGCGTATTAAAAAAAAGACAAAAATGTTAAACCAGCCTTTTTGATGCGTAATACGTCGAATAACTGTGTTAAATTTTTATATATTTTTGTAAATGTGAACAGTGAGTAAAACTGTATTTTTGAGTAAAATGCGCGCATGTTAACCGACAAATGTCCCTTAGAGAGTTTTTGGCCCCGTCTGACGAGTGTTGTACATGATCGTTGTATAAATAGTCGTTTTTTTCGAAAAACGACCATTTATATTCATCTGGTACAATGTTTGTCGGATTTGTCCCTGTATTGGACAAGTTATGAACACAGTAAGAATTTACATTTTGTATACTACTTCGTCTCAAACGGTTCATAAAATTTCGCCCTAACTTTTCTTTTTTGTTTCCTGCGTACACGCATTTGTGTACAATGCAGGGAACAAAAGGGAAATGCTGCCGAAATTTTATTGAATCGTTTGGGACGAAGTAATATACGAAATGTAAATGCTTACTGTGTTTGTAATGGGAGGTAGGATGTCTGACCAATGAAAAAAAATTATATATTTTTAATCGTTACGTACGTTAAAAAATGAAATGTGCCCTATTTGAAAATATTTTTAAATTTGTGAAGTTGTTCTTTAAATTCAAAATATTATACGAACATGAAAATAATCTTTTTCGAATGTGTATTCTTCAAAATAAATATTAAATTTTGAACTTCTCATTTTGTCAAATAGGAAAAATGATTGATTATTTTGTTGATCGAAGGAGATGGATGTACCAAAGAAAAGGAATGAGGGGCTCAATAAAAGAAGATTTTTATAACGGTATAAACGTGTTTGTTGAATTCGCCTTAAGTAATAACGGAAACGATCCAGAAATTCGTTGTCCGTGTAGTAGGTGTAGACATTTGAAGTTTTTGTTACCAGATATTGTGAAAGTTCATTTGTGCCAACACGGTTTCACACCCGAATATTATGTTTGGGATCGGCATGGAGAAGTTGTAGCAAATACTTCTGTAGAGTCTGAAAGTGTCGTTAACGAAATAGTTTCAACGACCCGTATAGAAAATATGGTCGAAGATGCAGCACGATCAATGTTTCCTATGGTTGAAGTTGACGACGATGATGTAAATGTTGAAGAACCAAATATTGAAGCTAAGAAAATTTATGATTTACTAGATGCAGCTAAAAAACCTATTTGGGATGGTTGTAAAAGCGGCACGCAGCTGTCAGTAATCGCAGAATACATTGCGATGAAGTCAAAATACAACATCACTGAAGCTGGGTTTACGGCTGTTGTACAAGCTGCAAAAAGACATATGCCGCCCGATAATCTAATGTGTGAAAATCACTACGAAGTTAAAAAACTTATGTCGGCTTTTGGTTTACCGTATCAGAAAATAGATACATGTTTAAAAGGATGCATGTTGTTTTGGAAAGAAGACGCAAACCTTAGAAATTGTAAAGTTTGTAACCAGGAGAGATACAAACCAAGAAAAAAGAAGGGTAAGGAAGTTCCGTACAAGCGTATGCACTACTTACCCATAACTCCAAGACTTCAAAGATTATACGCATCTTCTGTAACTGCGTCTAATATGAGGTGGCATAGCGTGAGAACGGAGGAAGAGGGTACGTTGACACATCCGGCCGATGGAGAAGCATGGAAGCATTTCGATAAAACGTATCCAAATTTTGCAGCGGAGAGTCGAAATGTTAGATTAGGATTATGTACGGACGGTTTTTCTCCATTTTCTCAATTTGGTTCTAAATATTCATCCTGGCCCATTATCGTCACACCGTATAATTTACCTCCATGGATGTGCATGAAAACGCAATATATGTTTCTTACTGTTGTCGTTCCTGGCCCCGACGATCCGACACAAGGAATCGATGTATATTTACAACCGTTGATTGAGGAGTTAAAAATACTGTGGAACGAAGGAGTAGAAACATACGATGTGTCAAAGAAGAAAAATTTTCGTATGTTTGCTTCTTTGTTGTGGACTATAAGTGATTTTCCTGCCTATGCAATGCTTTCGGGATGGAGTACTGCCGGTCGTCTAGCATGTCCATATTGCATGGATGAAACACGAGCGTTTTCTTTACCTCATGGTAAGAAAATTTCATGGTTTGACTGTCATCGATATTTTCTCCATGTAAATCATCCCTTCAGAGGAGACAAGAAAAACTTTTTAGCTAATAGAGTAGAAAATAGACAACCACCGACGATATGGTCAAGCGAAGACATATATGAACTTGTTAAGGACTATCCAAAGATATATGAAACGGGGGAGCAAACAGAAATTGAAGGCAAATCAGTTGTTCATAACTGGTGCAAACAAACTATTTTTTGGGAGTTGCCGTATTGGAAACATCTTCTGCTTCGCCATAACATAGATGTGATGCACAATGAGAAAAATGTATTTGATAATGTGTTTAACACAATTTTGATAATGTGCATAAGGATTATAATCTTATCGAAATAAAGCATACATCGCACTATCACAAGTATGATCCTTTTGTACTAGCCAAACAAGCATTGCAAGTTTATTACGCTCCTTATCCGTCTCTAAAAAGAGATAAAGCAGATTGGTCTGCAGTTTTTAAAACAAAGGCCAGATTCACATTCGATGGGAAGAATATTCCGGACGAACAAGCTTATCAGGCAGATCTTGAGCAAAATAACGAAATAATAATTACAGACGATCATACAGATTTTGGTCCTTTGATCGATGAATCAAATGTTTTGGTAGAAGCGTTTGACAGTGCAGAGGAAAATATCGTC
Organism: Allium cepa; assembly: GCA_030765085.1. Classification (NCBI taxonomy): domain Eukaryota; kingdom Viridiplantae; phylum Streptophyta; class Magnoliopsida; order Asparagales; family Amaryllidaceae; genus Allium; species Allium cepa. The sequence goes on from CM060937.1 coordinate 389,699,333, forward strand.
GAAAACGAGACCGAATCTGAATCAGAAGACGATGATGACTGATATAAATTTGAATCTGTTTTTTTGCAATTGATGTAACTATGTTGAATTCTTGATGTATTATGAAATTGATGTAACTATGAAACTAAATCCGTTTACTATTGTTTTATGTTATTTCAATTTGTCATTTATTTAGCAATTTTTATTAAAAATGCAATGAACTCTGCTTATCGTAGGAAGAGTACACCCATCATGAATCAGGTATAACAAACTTACATGTCTATTTACATTTCAGTCATTATAATTAAGCAATTTATACCATTGATGTCATGTTCATATGAAATATATTTCATTATCATGTTTTTATTCTCTTATATAATGATGTGTAAACGTCACAGGTTTATCATTATGTCACATAGAGGGAGGAGCTCTTCCCGTTCTTCAGGAGGCGATGGCAGTGGCCCATCGCAAGCGCCACACCGTCCAGTTGTTACGTTAGCCCCCAAAGCAGATGGGTAAAAATTAAATCTTATTCATCATCTTATTTTTTCTATACTATACGTATGTACTTATCTGTATCGTACTTAAAAACAGGGGGTTCGAGCTACTACCCACTAAGGTAGTGTTGGACGTCTCCAGAGCAGCATATCGTAGTAGGATGAGTGCGTGCTGGCCAAAGTGGGATACCATCCCTCCGCACATCATAGAGTGCATATGGCAGGATGTCCTAGTATGTGTAATTTTTATGTTTTCCATTTTTAATTCGTTTTTGTCGTTTTTCTACCGTTTATCGTTTAAAGTGTAATCTTTTTTTAACACAGGCTGAGATAGACATCCAGACAGATGATATGCAGCTGGCACGAGCATACTGGATGAGGAAGATGCGAAAGAACTACAGAGACACGATATCTGAGGTTAAGAAATCCGGGAAGAGACCACGGTGGATGGGGGAGAGCGTGTGGCAAGCTTGGTTGAGCTACTGGGAGACGGACGAGGCGAAGGCAAGTATACTAATTTTTTTTCAATTATTAATTTAACGTGATTGAAAAATAATGTATCAAATTTTGAATGTACAGGCAGAGTCAGATAGAAACTCTGCAAATAGAAATAAGAATCCCGTTACTCATCGCGGAGGATCGAAGTCGTTTCAGCAGTATCGGCAGGAGTTGGTAAATTTAATTACTGAATAATAAATGTAAATAGTTTATGCTATATGATTTTAAATGTATAATAATTGTATGTAACAATCAACTTCAGGAAGCCGAGGCACATGGTCCTGTCAGCTATATGGACGTGTTCACCCGTACGCATGCTGTTGAGCATGTTAATCCAGACGGGACTGTTTCGTACACATGGCAGGACGATAAATCCAGTAAAAGCCATGTAAGCATATTTCATTTTATTCAGTATTAGTAATTGTTTTAGTTGTCAAATTATTATGAAATAAGATATGATATTATTAATTTGTCAATGCAGGAGATGTTTATGGAGCAGCGACAGAAACTCCTTTCTGATACGGGTCGAGAGCAGCTGACGACCGATGAAGAGGACATTATTTTTGAGTCCGTTATGAGTCCACCAGAGCATGGTCGACGATACGGATTTGGCAATTTAGCGGTAAATAATTTAATTTTTCTTAAAATACTTAAAATATGATATTCTTACCTTTTCAAAACAATAAACTTTGATTTTATTTATTTTTCAATTATTGCAGTCCAGTAGTCAGAGTAGGAGACGGCGGAGTAGACCTCAGAGCGAGCTAGCAAGTATAGAAGAATTACAGACTAGAGTTCAGCAGTTGGAGGAGCAGAACCGCCAACAGGCCATGCAGACGGCACAGTTATTTGAGTACATGCAGCAGTTTGGTGGCCGCTTCCCTTCATCGGCTGGCTCTGGATCTGGGGCAGATTGATTCATTGCTTTCTAATTCGTTCGTGCAGGTATGTTTAGTTTTAGTTTACAATGATTTGGTAGAAGGAACAATTAATTGTTGATATGTATAATTATGTATAATACACTTGGTTCTGTAGCTGTATCAGGATATGCATGATTAGAACAGTTATTGTTAGTATTATTGTTAATGTTGGAATGTTATGTATATTTTGTATTTTATTTTTATTCTAATTTAGTTTATTTCTGTGTCTATTGAATATTTTGGAGTATTGGTTTGCATGTTTGGTTGGATTATTGTTTATTTGATTGTGCAGTATTGATATTGTAGTGTTTGGAAGAGAAATGTGGTTGGAAGGCTCTATTTGCAGCAGATTTTAAAAAAAAACAACAGGTTTCCGACGGCTTCCGACGGCTTCCGACGGCTTACTGGTCGAAATTTTCCGGCGGTTTCCGACGGGTTCCGACGGCTTATTGGCCTGATTTCCGACGGTTTCCGACGGTTTCCGACGGCCGTCGGAAGCCGTCGGAAACCGCCGGAAACCGCCGGAAACCGTCGATAATGTATACGGCATCACCCGTCGGTAGCCGTCGGAAATACTGCTTCCCGACGCCTTCATTTCCGACGGCTTTTTCCGACGGCCGCCGACGGCTTCCGACGGCCGCCGACGGTTTTCAGCCGTCGGAAATCCCCCCTCCCCTTGTAGTGATAACTTAAGTTATACTTCCATTTAACTTTAAATTCACTTTTATTTACAACTCAAATTCATATGGTTTCACTTCTTATATATATAAGTTTATTTCACAATTGTAAATCACTTTAATTATAATTCAATCCTTATAATTCTTTTGCTTATACAATTATTCTTTTATTTAGATCATTCAAACAACTAAACAATCAACTTATATACACTTTAATAATTCTGAAAAATTATTCCTTTATATATAAAATATAATCAAGGCAAAATTATTTCATTTACCCAATTTTTTAAAACAATACTGTGTCGAATTGTTCTATTCAAGTGTTTAGAAACCCCTTCGATTCAGTTTCGAAGCTGCGCCGACGAAGGTTCATATGCCACTCAACAAACCAATCATCACAATATAAAACAATTTCATATATTCACTAACAAATACGCTCTCATGGCTATTATTACACTCAAACTCATTCTAGAGTACTACTGACTCTATCTCTAATGAGTAATACCCAACAGAACTATGGTTGTCGCTTAACCATAAGCTCTGATACCAAATGTAACGTACGCGTTTTTTTCGTTGCCGAAAAACCGAATAGTTATGGGTTTAAGAAAAAGAAAAGAAAGAAAAAGTGAAAGAAGAAGAGAGGAAAGAAAGAGAGAACAAGGTAGAGAAGAAGAGAATTTAGATAAGGTAGAAGATAGAGAGAAGAAAGAACATAGAAGATTTTTTTTTTAAAATAGAAAGAAAAGAGAATAGAAAATTTGAAAATATAGAAAAATGGAGAATAGAACGGAACAGAAAACAACTGAACAACATCAGAATCTCACAATTCGCAGCGGAACAACATATAATAATAAATGAATAATCTTTAAACAAAGAACTATCAGTTATTACATTTTATACATTACATTACATCATATCATCAGAGTGTACAACAACAACATCAAACAGTGCAGCGGAAAAAGAAATACTACATAAACTAGTAATACGCCATGCCATCCAGCTTGCCTCCAACAACTCCAGAATATCCAGAATATCCTGATAAACCTAACTCTTGACTGCCCGTATAGAAATTGGTGGGCACCCAGAGTTTAGGAAGGAAAACAATAAACTCCAAGTCAGTCATAAGACTGGTGTGAGAACTCAAAACAGTTTATTTATCTTTAAAATCAAAATAGAGGAATATTTTTAAATTCAATTCGAAATGCTTTTAAAAATGAGACTACCATAAGGCCTCCCGCACACACACACATGCAAACGCAGAATCGGAGGAGATTTCTCCTTATGATAGTCAAAGATGCTGATACGCATTTAAAATAACATTTGATATTATTATTAGTGTATAGTGTAGGAAAAATTATTTCGAAAGTAGAATATAAATCTTAGCCAACATACGACCATTATCGTATGCCTACTATAGCTACCATCCAAACAGTGTTGCGACACCATAAGTGAATGATAGGTTCTACAACTAATACCGTACAAGTCACGTATTGTTTCTTTGGATTTCCAACGAATGATCAGGCCAAGGAACTTCCCATTGCCACATGAGAATGCCTCTGGATGGACATCCCCGAGAACCAAACTGGATCTCTACCAACACAAGGCCGGGTTACCCCTAACTGAGTAACAACTGACCGAATATGCCATCCCCCGGTCCTTTGGGACCTTTATCACCGAGCGCTCGTAATCAATTCACACAATCATAACAAAGTGTTTTCAACATGAGTAAGTATCTGGGCTCCATACCATGATACCACCCTTTTCCAGAAGGAAATGGACACATCCTAAAGGGTGCTACCCCTCATAACCTTGCTGCTTCTTTCCTGTTTTGACCATTCACGGGGGGTGAGGCTCGACGAAGTCACGTCCACAAAAACATACTTTATACAAAAGCCATGCTTTGGGTCACAAATGATCAACACAATGATCACAAGGATAGACGATCAAATAAACGATCCTATCACAAATAATCAACACAATGATCATTTCAGCATCACTCAGCATGTCACATTACCAAATTGGGAATATATCGCTGATAACTTCAACTATATAACCTCTGAGCTCGTACGTCTCAGAGAAGGGTGTTAAGCTAAAAGAATAAATTCTCCGCCACCAACAGAAATATATTTGAAAGAAATCGGCTTTATATCTCAACTTGTAATGTCAGACATACAATCCATACAAGTCTGTTCCGGGCTCGAACAAAACCGAAGGCACTTACAAAGAAGTCCTTGCAATCCGGATATTCACAATCCTGATCGGATTCACCATCACATATGGAGAACTCTATACCGGAGCAACTCGGTGCAGAGTCAATCGACAGGTCATCCTATCGCTCTCGCAAATATCCGGTCTTCAACACCGATCTTCAAATGCAATTCACAACGACGTATCACATATTCGGAATGGGTTATACGACCCCATGGTCCTTTCCCGGTTAACCCGAATAGTGAGCGCTTATTCAAAAATAAGTGTGGCATTCACATTCAAACAATTCACATCAATTACCCATTCAAAGGGAAATATTGATAGTCGGCTATTGAACTATCAATAGATATGCACACATCACCAGATTCCAAATAATTTTCCAAATTATTTATTTTTCAAAATATCTTTACAAGATATATAATTTCAACACTTCAAAAATAAATCAATATTTATCTTTCTAAACAAATTCCACTTTTCATTTATAAATTCCATAATGAATTTATATTTCAAAATATCCATGCATATACAATTTCAATTATCCATTTCAATTTATCTTCAAAAAGATAAATTCTCTATATTCACTTTATATTGGAAAACAATTCCATACTTATTCATTCATAAGTATTTCACAAATTTTATTTATTTTCAACACTTAGAAAATATTCAATATACTTAAATCGAAATTAAGTATATATTTCATTCTTTAAGGAAATCATTCTCTTAAACATATTTATTTGGGCCAAAACGAATGTCACGTAAAACATCGTTACGAAAACCCAAAATCACTAGTATAGGGATTCGAAATTAAAAATAGATATATAAATCCCAATACTATACAAAACATTTCCTTTCGGAAATTATTTACTATAACAACAGTGTTATAGTCCACCATTCCCTTTTATTTCTCGAAACATCTATTTCAACAATAAATGTTGAAATCTATGGTTTCGAATCTCAACATGTTTAAAAACATCGTTAGATCGTTTTAATTCTATTTAAAACATCACATCTAAACATTTTCTTTAACGTATTATTCACTATTCAAAAACGTGAATATACTTCATTAACAAATTTCATCAATTCTATGCATTTTATTTCAAAGGATTATTCACTGTCTAAAACGTGAATATAACTCCATTTATAAGTCATAACAATTAACTTATCAAAATAAGTTGTTTGCGAATTTATAAAACAACGTTTATAAATTCCATTCCTATTTATTTATAAAAACTTCCTTTTTATAAATTCCTTTATTAACCTATATTCAATTCATAACTCAATTATAAACCAAAAGTTCACATTATAAGTTAAACGCTTATAAAACGATTATTTTACAAAATCGTTCTTTTAAATATCCCAATTCATAAATCCTATAACTTATAAGATTGTTTATTTATCCAAAATTCATTCTTTCAATAACTTTATAAATTTTATAAACCTACTGTTTATAAAATTTCATTTATAACTTCACTGTTTAAAATTCTATAAATTCCATTCATTTATGAATTTCATTTTCACTTCATTCAAACACTTATAAAAACTCGTTTTATAAGTCAATATTTCAATTTATAAATATCCGTTTATAAATCTCTTAATATAAATCAAATTATATTATTCTTTTAAAACGTCTTTAATTTCCCTTATAGTTTCACCATTTTGATTTATAAAATAATCAATTTTATAAATCCTATTTTTAAACTTTTATAATATATTCAAAAATCCAATTTAAACTATTTTATAAAATCATAAATCCCCTATTTCTCAAAAATCAACTTTTAACTATATTTCACAAAATCATAATTTTTATAACTTTAAAAATTATAACGTTTATTTATTTAAAATGGATCAATTCCAAAAATATTTTATATTTTCAAAGATCACTTTAAAAATCATTTTAAAATTCTAAATTCTGGGTCCAATGATGCTACACACCAAATAGTCAATCACGACAACAACGATATCATATATCAATATGATAATCCATCAAATATCGAAATATCTGAAATCAAATAAATACTGTTGAGGAATCCAGTTGGATCCCTCCAACCTGTTTTCCTGCATCCAAAAACATTAGCACAATACCAATTTCGCTCCAGTACGAAATTATCGCGGTATATGTTTTTAATAAATATTATCCGCTTAATAACGGCGTAATAGGGTCTCATCCGCTAAAAAATACGGGAAATCAACAACTGCAATATATACATATGCCAATATATATATATTGATATTATATATAATACCAATTTCACTGTTTATGAAATATTCGCGGTATATGTTTTTATTAAATAACATCCGCTTACTAACGGCGTATAATGTCTATTTTAACAATCAATAGATAACAATCATCATTCAAACATGCATTCAAATATTTTAAATCTAACTATTTAAAATAAAATCGAAACTGATTCGATTGAGTGAGAAGTTCTCACCTTGGTTTTAATTTCCGTTTTAGCGATTTATTTCGAATAAAATTAAACGTGCGTTTAATTTTACCCAAAATTCTCACTAACTCCAAACGACTCCAAACCAAGTCCATCGCGTAGTGCTCGTCCATACGATTCCAACGCAACTGAGTTTGCATTTTTTCGACCTCGTATGAAAAAGTTATGTATTTTTGAAGTTACACGATTTTATATTAACTAATTTACAACAAAATTAATTATTTTCAAACCTATCCCTAATCAAGGCCGTTAGATCTTGCTCCAGCCCATCAGAGCCGCACATTGCATCTCCCTCTCTCCCATGTTTTCTTCTCCAGGCACACGTTATAGAACCGAACCCATCAACAATCTCTAGGGTTTCAATTCTCGCCATATACACACAACGATAACTCGATCAAGACTCGCCGTTGCGAAGCCCTCACCCACGCCCATGCTCGGCCTGAAGGCCATGCAACTCGGCCTCCCCTTCACATTGAGATGCGTGCGCAGGCCACCACTGTCGGCCCCACTTTCCTCCCCCCTCGACGCTCCAAATTCGATCATCACCGCATGGAATCGAAGCTCTCGTCGAGCTCTTCGACTTTGTAGTTGAGCACTTCGCGTAATTCCTTACGGATTGAGAGAGATTAATGAATGAATTTTGACAATTTCTGGCCCTTCATTTTGTTAGTGGCGGCTAGGGTTTGTTATTTCTTTTTTTTTTTTATTTATTTATGAAGGGGTAGGGTCTCCTTTTATAGAAAATCAAGCGTAAACACTATTCATTCCGGAAATTCCGAACTCCGATTTACGCGCCGTAACCAGCGTTTCTAAGGTTTACCCCGCGTTCCGGACACAATGGAACAGGTTTTGGAAGCTAATTCGGACATCTGTGCGAGTTATGGCTACAAACGCTCAATTTAAATTAAACCGATTTAAATCGATTTCTAGGCGTTTTAATTCGTACCGGACAAACGGTAAATCCAATTGACTTGAAATTTGAAACCTTACAATAATATCACATTACGGATCCGATGAAACTGGTTTCGTCGAAATCCGAGACTTTTTGAAAAATGGCTATTTTAACTCGCCAAATTAAAATTAAAAATAATTCGATGCGTTTCGAGCTGCCACGATCAAACGATAACTCCGATTGACACGAAAATTGAAATCCGATAATAACTAACTATTACGGATCCAATGGAACTGGTTTCGTTCAATTCTGATACTGTTCAAAAATTGACTATTTTCACTAGTTGATTTTAATATTAAAATATTCAATTTTCACAAATTAACTTTTAATTCGATTTTAAAAGTTCTAAAATATCGTTCTAACTCTAACATGATAAAATAAAATTTTACAAATCATTTTCAATCATATTTAACTCTATTTTCAATTATTTTCATAATTTAACATATTAAATTATCGATTTAATTATTCAATTAAATCCAAAAATTCAAATAAAAATTTATTCGACTTATTAATTCACTTATTAATATTTAAAATTAATTAAATATTCAAATTTTAATTAATAAAAATTCTGGGTCGTTACACCCTAATGGGAGCAGCCCCGCATAGCTTGGCTTCCACTCGCTCATTGGTTTTAGTCATTTTGAAAAAAGGATATCAATGCTCTAAAGAGAAACCAATTGTCTTAAATTGATGATACACAAAGAAGAAAGATGAACCAATAGTCAATAAATCAACTATCAGAAATAATCAAAATGATCATGTATGGAAAATCTAATCGCCTTACCACCACTTGTCGATTTCAGACTGGTACTATCCCTGGGTTGAAATTAACTCAAGCAAGTTAAGGTACTGTTACCTCTAGGCATCGCTTTGATAATAATTTTAACCTTAGGGACAGAAACGAGTTTCCATACCTTGATGTTCAATGCTATGAGTATGAGTAAATCCTTTCCATATAAGCATCATGGTTTATAGAAGTTAAAATTCTTGCTTTTTGGTAACCGAATCAAACTTTAAACTTTTTTTAAAATCGAACTTGTGCTTGAATTTATCATCACAAAAATTTATAAAACACTTAAAAACACTCTTGAAAATATACTTTTAAAGAGCAAGTTATATTACTAAGTGTATAAAAAAAGGGTCAAAAAACAATGTCATTAAAACATTGTCTACTCAAAAACCAAAATAATTTAAAATTAATCTTTTTTTAAAACGATTCCTTTTTAAAGATTTTCTCATTTATAAGCTATCGTTTATACATTTCAACAACATTTATTATCCTAGAAGATAATAAATTAATTGAAATGCTTTTGTAAATTCAAAACAATGTTAATTGCCCTGGAAAATAATTGATATAATTCTTTTATAAGTTTAAAACCACGTTAATTATCTCAATAGATAATTAATGAAACTTATAACTCCATTAATAAGTCGATTATTTAACTTTAAACACCTTTGTTAAATCAGTTAGTTAACTTTAAATATCATTTATTAAAATGATTAACTAATCTTGAACATTATTATCAAAATGATTAATTAACTTTAAAACATCATTATTTAAACAATTAATTAACCTTAAATATCATTAATAAATTTATTAATTAACTTTACTATAGTTAAATAATAACTAAGAATATATTTAAACCTCTAATTCTTTCAAATACTTATCCTGCCCTTACAAACTTATTTGAAAAGAATTTACCAAATATTAAGGTAAATAACCTTTATAAATTTTAAACACATTAACTATCCCAAAGGATTATTAAATCCAATTTATAATCTTATATAAATTTGAAAAAAAAATTGATTGTCTTGAAAGATAATTAATAAAATTTTATAACCTCTTTATAAATTTAAAACAACGTTAATTATCCCGAAAGATAATTAATTAAATTTATAACTCCTTTTTATAAATTTTAAATCAACATTTATCCTTTATTTTTGGAATTTCCAAAATATTTGAAAATATATTTTAAACAACTTTCAAAGTGTAAAACACGATCAACCATTTATTTTGTTAAAATACAAGCTTAAGTTCAATATACAACAAGGTTTTAAGGGGGTGATATTTTATAAATGACGGTATAGCGATAATTGCTATAACGACACTTAAACAACCAATAGTATGTCATAAATATTTTCAACCAAACAACAATATAATAACATTAGAATGTAAGTAAAATAATATTTCGGAGAAACCCTAAGGGTCTCTCTGCAAAAGTCCTAGTAAATCACACATGTATACGTGTATTTCAAAGTGTTCCATATCGACCTATTCACTATGTACACTCTGACTTTCCTTTTATTTATTTTTTTATCCACTGCAACACAATGGTTATTTATGTCATCTGCCTTTTTAAGAAAAAATTTATATCCAAAAAACAATAAAAAAACAATATAAACTATCATCTAAACATTCAACAACAATCTATAGGAACGCAGATATCTTGTAATTTATTTAGAGGTCAGTAAACTCAACGAATTTGCAGTGGACACTTTCGCGTTCTAGTTTTTACTAAAATCGGACAATGTTCGATTTTAGCCCAAATTCACTTGCTCCAAACCTAACCAAACCAATTCCATCGCATAGCTAACGATCCTATGAGTACAATGCAACTAACCGCGTCTAAATCCAACCTCGTACGAGCAAGGTACAAATTTCAAAAGCTATCGATTTAATCAAACTAATTAACAACTTAATTAACATAATTAATTACCCTTAATTAAACAAATCCACCTTCTTCCCCAATTACAAAATAATGTTGCTTGATACAGATATGCACAACCCATACATACACTTACTCTCTCTCGTCGAATCTCCAACTGCACTCAACGAATCGACGCAGGACAATGCGAGCAAATTCCTTTACGCATATGCTTCCTCCCCGACCCCTATAGTTCAAAGTCGGTCAAGCCTAGAAAAACATGACCAGGTACTTCCATCCTCACGCATGTGATAGTTGCATTCTCTACAAGGCAGCCACATGACCTCAAAATCTCCACACCGGTACTCTCCTCCCCAAGCATCCAAATCCAAACTTCATTCGAGCTAATGTTGCTTGAATTAAAGCCAAACGTAAACACTAGTTCCAGTCTAAATGGTCGAATAACCCAAACTATTGCCGCACCCATCAATTACCATATAGGCTTGAGGAATCAACACAACGAGTTTAAAGAAGCTTGTTTTGTGATTTTTGGTGGAGTGTTGTATTTGATTTTGATTTTTAGAAGTTGCCACCATTTTTTGTTAACAGGAAAAAAAATGAGGAAGAGGGATAGAATTTAAAGAAAAGGTCAAGTGGACTTCGATTTTTATAGCAAACTAAATTTCCTTTCCTTCTAATACAAATCGAACAAGATTTCTAAGTAAGTAAAAATTCTCAAGCCAATGTCGCATCACCGTCAAATGTTTTTGAATTTGATTTGGTCATTTAAAAGGTTTTAAAAATTAGGTTTTGTGGTAATCCACTACCCAATACCTTGTTCGCTAAGATCCATGAAAGACAGAAATGAAAATACGACCGCGCACTAAAATGCGGCATGACCACAAATCAACAATAAAACACACATATTATTTCATTTTTTGAAAATTTAAAAATACCAATGTTTGCCGTAAAATACGTTAAACAATAATTTAAATATTTTCCAAATTAAAAAGTATGGAAAAATCAATTAAATTGAAATAAAATACATCATTAGAATCGAATCGTTTAATTAACAATTGATTTTCTTATTATTTACTCAAACCATATTATAGTAAATAAATTTACAAAATGAGTTCACCCTTATTGTTTATTAATTAAACGAAGTTAAATAAGGCTATAAAAACATTTAATTAATATTTAATTCACTAGTCCAATATTTAGTTCTCAATTCAAATATTTAATTCATAATTTAAATATTTAAATAATCCCTATATTTGAATATAACTAATTTATACTTTTAAACACCAATTATTCAAATATTTAAAATTAATTAATTATTCAAAAACCAAAATGGTAAAATCTTAAAATATGACATACATAATGTTTTAGTAACATTTGTTTTTAAAACCCTTGAATAATGTTTTAAAGCGGTAAAATATTGTTAAATGATTTTGGGAGATACATAGATCTTTAATAATGGAATTTTAAAGATAATAACAAGTGTGGAACCTTTTGGGAAAAGATAGAAAAGTATAAGTTTTAAAGTATAAAAGAGGAAAGAGGTTTACAATAACAATGTATAAGAAATCAATTGTTGCAACCTCTTTAATTTTATTTTAAAGTAAGTAAATCCTGTTAATGATTGGTGAATACGCTTATTCCGTTGAGATAAGTATATGAATACCTTTTGAACTATTGAAAAGAGTATAAATTAATAGGGAATTGTAGAATACTTATATATATATATATATCCTTGGTAAAGATATTTTTAAATATATGTATACAAGTAAAAAAGGGAAGTTTTAACAAATAAAGGAAGACTGATTAAAAAGGATTTAGAAGATATAACTTGATCGTGCTTGTGTGTTAACCATGATTTGTGTGCTACTGGCTTATGTAAAGTATATGGTATTTAGTTTTCCTTATGCAGTCTTTCTCATTACTATTGAAATTGACTATATATAACTCTGGAAATATCAAAAACAAACACGGGAGTTATACGATACAGTTACCTTTGGTTATGTTATATTTTCCATATAAACTCGTTTTGCCTTCTAGGACAAATGATAAGCAAATCCGACCCCTCCAGTTTGGAGTGATCTCTTCTCTTATGTATTGCCTGTTTACTACCAAAAGAACTAGAGTTGAGTTACTGAAAAACTATCAATTGGTTTTGCAGCGCTCGATAAGCGAGGGAGCATACTTATATGAGATGATTCGAAACTATAGCCACTCTAAAACCATATATGTGTTATATGCTTTGGAAATGATTCGTGATTGGTTCGAGATTGTAACAGCTCGCAAATCCATACCCCTAGAGTCGACACTATTCTCCCTCAATCAACTAAAGATGTACGGAAATACGAGCCATTTGGGTTAAAGAAAAATGGTAGAAGAAGAAAATAGAAAACAACATCAGAATCTAATCATCGCAGCGGAATAAAATATAATAGATAATAAATGATCTTTACACAAAATCAAATACATCTGTTTATATACTACATCATCAGAGTATACATAACACACAACTGGACAGTAATCATAACCTGTCCTCACAATCTGAATGCACAATGGAATATTTAACACAAATACGGAAGTACGTATTGCCGTTGTAACGACCCAGAATTTTGAACAATTTAAATTGAAAATATTAAATTAATTTTAAATATTTGAATAATGTTTTAGCTTGAATGCCCAATATAACTATGAACTTGGCGATCAAATTATTAAATTTAATCTATTGAAAGTTGAATAAAAATTTGAATCCTCAGTTTAAAGCTGATTAAAAATATTTCAAAGGCTTGTAAAATTCATATTGATAATACTAAAGATAATAGAAGCTTCAAAATTGAATTTGAAAGTGATTTGTTCAGAAATTTAAATTTTTATCGTTTAAATCGATATTTAAAAATAGCCTTCCGAGGCACAGTCTCGGAATTCGACGAAACCAGTTCCATTGGATCCGTAGTATTGTATTATTATCGGATTTCAAATTTCGTATTGATCGGAGTTGTTGTGTGAGCGTACGACGTATGAACGCGTTGAAATCTATATCGAATTCAATTTAAATTCAAATTTTTTATTTGGTGAACATCAGATGAAAATCTCGTACTCTCTCTCCTCTCAGTGTTCCCGTTAAATACGCCTAAAATCACGAAAATGATCGTGCAAAGCATACCTTAATTAATTTTAAATACCTTCTTCCTTTATTCGTTCAAAACCGAAATTGAATCTCAGTAATAAATTAATGGCCGCGTTCATTCCACAAATGAAATAAAAATGGCCGCAACTTTATTTTCCCTCCTCTCGTTCGAATCAATGGCCGCCCTCTCTCCCCTCTTCCATCAGTTCATGAGAAAAAAAAATCAAATGGCCGAAGCCGATTCAAACTCAATGCTCGAACAAGGGGAATCGCGCGTTAGGGTTTCGATCTGGCATCAGCGAGGCGCTCGAGCATCGGCTCGGTGGTCCTGAGCAAGCAGCAATCGAACATCTCGAAATAGGGTGGCCGCGAGATGAGGCTTCGGTGGCGGCGTCATTCATGGCGACCGATTTGGGGGATTGAATCACGAGCCTCGAACGGTGGGATGGCCAAGGTTGCGATGGCGGCTAGGGCAGTGGGTAGGTGGCGATTCGAATCGCGTGAATGGATTCATGTACGATAGCAGATCTTGGGTAGTAGCTGTAAGTTTTACGTTATTTATTTTGTTAAAATTTTTATATAGTAAGCAGAGAAAGAAAATTTGTTAACAGTTGTTTTAATTAAAATTTATAGATATGCGGATTTTTATAGACTTACAGAAAAATAGAAGATTTTATATACAGATAAAGTTTTGAAATATATATATATATATGCAAAAGTTTATAAAGAAAAAAAATGTTACCATGATAATTTTTTGTTATTAGGCAGAAGAATTTAAAGTAAATAAATATATACAGTTTAAAGGAAGTATATATGGATAGACAAATATGGGAATGATCAGTAAGATGTAAAACAGTTTGTTTAAGATATACAGTAATGGGAAAAGAAAATATTATGTTAAAAGAAGGAATTGGTTAAAATTAAAAATATAAATGAGAATTTATTTCTAAAATAAAATAATTACTATGAAATGAAAATTAATTTTTCGACTAGCGGAATTAATTTGTATAACTGGTTCATTTAATTATTGGCATTAAAAATAATTTATTAAAGGAAACTTAGTTTTAGATTTTAAATTGTAGTTAAATAAAATTATTAAAGGATAAATTTGTTAATTAAAACTATCAAAATGAAAAATTGATTATTTGATTTACTACGAATATTTATCAACTGTATAATATTTATACAAGGTCAAAACTGTGAAGGAAACGAGCTAAAATGGAATTGGATTGCAAAATAAAAGCTAAGGTGAGATCTTCTCACTCAAATAAAGGGTTTTGTTTAATTTTAAATAGTTAGATTTAAAATTGTTTAATTGTATGCTTGGATGATAAATTATTATCTACAGTATTGAAATAGACCCTATACGCCGCATATTAAGCGGAGGTTATTTATTACACACATATACCGTGATATTCCACCTTGAAGTGGAATTGGTATTATATATGTACTTAGAGTTGATTTACCGCATTATATAGCGGATGAGACCCTATTGCGCCGCATAATAGCGGATAATATTTTATAAATCTCATATACCGCGATATCCCGTCTTGAAACGGGATTGGTATTGTTCTAACATCTGTGGATGCAGGGAAATAGGTTGGAGGGATCTAACTGGATTCCTCAACCGTATTTATTTATTTACAGATATTGTGATATTTGTTGATTATCATATGATGATATATGATGTTTGGATGCCGTGATTGATTATTTGGTGTGTTGCATCACTGGGCCTATTTTGAAGTTTTAAAAATGTCAAAGTAATGATTTCCAATATAAAAAGGATTTTTAAAGTGATTTTTGAAAGTATACGTTTTATTAAATTGTTGAATTGATTTATTTTAAATAAATAAATGTTATGATTTTAATGTTATAAAAATGATGAATTTTGTGAAATATAACTGAAATGTGATTTTTGAAATGAATAGCTGATTAATTTGTAAAATGGTTTAAATTGTGATTTTTGAATTTATTATAAATGGTTTATCAATAAGATTTATAAAAATGAATTCTTATAAATCATAATAATGGAATTTTAATGGAGCTTTTATAAATGTAAAAAAAGGGAGTTATTAATGAATCTTATAAGTAATAAGATTTATAATTTGTAAAGTTTTAAAAGAACGATTTTGGTAAATAAATGAATTATAAGCATTTAACTTATAATATGGATTTTGGTATATAACTAAGTTATAAATAGAATTGGTTAATAAAGGAGATTTATAAATCGAAGTTTTTATAAATAGAATTGGAATTTATAAACGTTGTTTTATGAATCCAAAATCAACTGAATTTGATAAATTAAACATAGAAGTTTATTAAAGGAGATATATTCGTGATTTTGGACAGCGAATTATCCTTTAAGTTAAATGCTGTAATAATAAGAGTTTGGTTAGAAAGTATATTCACGATTTTGGACAATGAATATATTATTAAATAAAACGGATATGTTTTGGGGAAGTGACATTATAAAATGAAGTTAATTGTTTTAAAGATGTATTAAAATGCATTAAGTATTGAATACATAGATTTCAACATTCATTGTTGAAATAGACATTTTCGAGAAATAAGGAAATGATGGACTATAACACTGTTGTTATAGTAAATGATTTCTGAAAGGAAATATTTTATATAGTATTGGGATTTATATATCTATCTTAATTTTGAATCCCTATACTAGTGATTTTGGGTCATCATAGCGATGTTTTACGCAACATTCGTTTTGACTCAAATAAATGTGTTTAAGCGCACGTTTTCTTTAAAGAATGAAATATATACTTAATTTCGATTTAAGTATATTGAATATTTTCCAAGTGTTGAAAATAAATGGATTTGTGAATAACTTATTATTAAATAAGTATGGAAATGTTTTTTCCAATATGAAGTGAATGTTTTGAGATTTTATCTTTTAAAGATAAATTGAAAATGAATATTAGAAATCGATTTGGAAATCATATATTCATAGATATTTTGGAATTGTAAATTCACTATGGATTTTATAAAGAAAGGGAATTTTTTTTAAAAATAAACATTGATTTATTTTTGAGGTGTGGAAATAAATTTACGGATTTGGAACGTAAATATAAAGCAAATCGGTAAGGATTTATTTAATTGGTTTAAATGAACCATTTTGAAATGAAAATGAATATAGATTTGCGAATATATCCCGTATAGGGAAACGATTTGAAATTTGTTTTCAAAAGTTGTAAAGGTAAAAAGTGATTTGAAATTTGTTTTCAAATGTTGAAGTGTGGAAAATATATATCTTGTAAAGATATTTTTGGAAAATAAATAATTTAGGAAATTATTTGGAATCTGGTGATGTTGTGCATATCTATTGATAGTTAAATAACCGACTATCAATATTTACCTTTAAATGGGTTTTTGTTGTGATTTGCTTGAATTTGAATGCCACATTTATTTTTGAAATAAGTGCTCATTATTCGGGTTAGCCGGGAAAGGACCTCTAAGTCGTATAACTCATTCCGAATAGTGATACGTCGTAATGGATAGCATTGATGACCGGTGTTGAAGACCGGATATTTGTGAAAACGGAAGGATTACCGTCGAATGTTTCTGCGTCGGCTGATCTCCGATATAGAAATTTATCACCCTTTGTGATGGGAAGTCCGGTCGTGATTAGTGAATATCCGGATTGCAAGGACTTCTTTGGAAGTGCCTTCGGTTCCGTTCGATCCCGGAACGGACTTGTATGGATGTGTATCTGACGTTACAATTTGAGATGTAAAGCAGGTTTCTATCAAATATATTTCTGTTGATGGCGGAGAATTTATTCTCTTATCTTAACACCCTTCTCTGAGATGTACGAGCTCAGAGGTTATGTAATTGATGGTTACTAGTGATATATTCCCAAATTGGTAATGTGGCATATGAAGTGCTGTTGAGCATATGTGATCGAGCACAGCTTTTGTATAAAGCGTAGCTTTGTGGTTGAGACTTCGTCGGACCTCACACCCCGGAAATGGTCAAAACAGGAAGGATGCAACAAGGTTATTAGGGGGTAGCGCCCCTTTAGTGTATGTCATTCCTTCTGGATAGAGGTGGTATCATGGTATGGAGCCCAGATACTTAACCTATGTTGTTGCCGCAAATTTATTACTATGTGGTTGTTGGAATCGAGGATCCTCGGATATAGATCGGTTACGATCGGGGGATGGCATATTCGTGTCAGTAGTTACCCAGTTAGGGGTAACCCGACCTTGTGTTGGTAGAGATCTAACCGTAATTGTGATGACGTGAATTTTTCGCGCTCGAAAATCGACATCCATACTTCGAATCGTACTCGAATGCCGTAGATTCGACCGTTCAAATCCGATTCGCCGGAGCTTATAACAACATTAAGCAAACAATACAGCGGAATAAAAAGAATAATACATTGATATACAGCATTGATACAACAGAGTGATACAATGAATATTAATATACATCAGAGATACAAGAAAATAGCAGCGGAAAGAAAAACAGATAACACCAGCAGCGGAACAAATAACTCTAAGATAGTCTTCAAAAGAGAACTCCAGCAACAGCTCGAACCAACATTACGATTCACTAAGACAAGCAAGTCTCGTCCACATCCAAAGACTGAACTAGCTCCAGATAACCTACTAATCTGACTATCTGAAAAACCCAACTCTAAACTGCTCGTGTAGAAAAATTTTGAGCACCCAGAGTTTAGGAAAGAAACAATAAACTCCGGATCAGTAATGGGACTGGTGTGAGCAACAAAAATAGTTTTTTTTAAAACAATCAACAAAAGATTTTAAAATCAATTCGCAATGCTTTTGGAAATGAAACTACCATAAGACCTCCCGCCACACACACAATGCAAACGCAGAATTGGAGGAGATTTCTTCTTATGATAGTCAAAGATGCTTGATACGCATTGAAGAGAAACATTTGATATTATTACTAGTGCATAGTGTAGGAAAACATTTCGAAAGCAGAATATAAATCTTAGCCAGCATAGGTACCATTATATTATGCTTACTATAGCTACCATATTAGATGGCAGGTTTTACAACTAATACCGTACAAGGCACGTATTGTTTCTTTGGATTTCCAACAAATGGTCAGGCCAAGGAACTTTCCATTACCACATGAGAACGCCTCTGGAAAGACGTTCCGGAGGACCAAACCGGATCTATGCCAACATATGGCCGGGTTACCTCTAACTGGGTAACTACTGACACGAGTAGCCATCTCCCGGTTGTAACCAACCTTTAACCGGGGCCCCAGCAACAAATCACAAAGTAATATATATATATATATATATATATATATATATATCTGCGATATCAACATAAGTTAAGTATCTGGGCTCTATACCATGATACCACTTCTATCCAGAAGGAAATGCACGTACCCTAAGGGGCGCTACCCCCAATAACCTTGCTGCATCTTTCCTGTTTTGACCATTCCGGGGTGTGAGGTCCGACGAAGTCTCGTCCACAAAGCCACGCTTTGGTACAAAGCCATGCTTTGGGTCAACAAATGATCAAAGTAATGATCACAAAGATAAATGATCAAACAAATGATCATATCACAAATGATCAAACAATGATCATTTCACAGCAATACTCAGCATGTCACATTACCAAATTGGGAATATACCGCTGATAACCATCAACTACATAACCTCTGAGCTCTTACGTCTCAAAGAAGGGTGTTAAGCTAAGAGAATAAATTCTCCGCCACCAACGGAAATATATTTGAAAGAAATCTGTTTTATATCTCAATTTGTAATGTCAGACATACAATCCATACAAGTCTATTCTGGGTTCGAACAGAACCGAAGGCACTTCCAAAGAAGTCCTTGTAATCCAGATATTCACTAATCAGGTTTGGACTTCTCATCACATATGGAGTCTCTATACCGGGGACCAGTCGATGCAAAGACATTCGACGAGTTGTCCTTTCGTTTTCGAAAAAATATCCGCTCTTCACCACCAGTCTTCAAATGCTATCCATAACGACATATCACATATTCAGAATGGGATATATGACACAAAGGTCTTCTCCCGGCTAAACCGAACAGTGAGCGCAGTATTTCAAAAACATATGGATATTGGGATTTCAATTAAGTCACAACTTAAAATTCAAAAACCTTCCTTTTCAAATGGTTTAAACCAATTACCATTTCAAATCTTTATATTACAAAAAGATTTATTTTACAAAGATCAATTCATAGACTTCAAAACAATTTCCATTCCAATTGGATTAACTCGTTAAATCTTTAAATCAAAGATTTAACTTATAGCTTTCAAAATTCGATTAACTTGTTGAATCTTTAAATAAAGATTCAACTTATAGCTTTCAAAATCATTTCCAAAGATTTATTCATAGCCTTCCAAAACAATTCCAATTCAAACTTGAAACTTTTCAACCCAATTTGGAAATCCTTTCTTTAAATGAAAGTTATTTTTTTATTTGAAAACAAGTAGTTTTCATTTCGGAGAAATTCGATCTCATTTATACAAGTTAAAATCTTTAGGTTAATTCAAATTCCCAAAAACAACACCTTAAAATGGTTTAAAACCCATATAAACTTGTATACCATTTAATATCATAAATACCGAATATAGAATTCAATTTCAAATATTGAATTCAAATTTTAATCAAAATATTTAAATTTAAAAACTCAATCAAGTTATTCAAAATAAATTTCATCTTCGAAATTCCATTTCAAAAACTTTTCACTTAAATCCGATCTTATTTTCAAAACATTTGAATTTAAAAATTCAAATGCAAAACTATTTTCAAAAATCTGTGACTAAATCAATTTCCTCGTGAAATCCATATTGGTGTGTGTATAAGTGTGGTCCAGGGGTTTAACAAAATACTGCAACATCATTCAATCATCAAAAATTAAAACACAGAAATATAGTTGATAAGCGATATAAACTATAACGCTTATCTTCATTCATGGATTCACAGATAATATACAGATGCATCATCAATAAATGAATAAATTATACATACCACAATTTACAGAATAAAATATCACAGATCAGATAGGACAATCAATTCAAGACATCTCATATAATACGATCATTCATAAGTAAGGTCAAGCATTTGATAATCATTTATAAACAGGATTAATTAATTGTTTAATCCTAATTAATTCAATTCATTTCCAATTTAATTAATTACTTATGAATTTATTATCCAATTCGGATTTATTAATTCCAAATCATTTGATATAAATTAATTTATCAAACACTTTAACTAATTAAATTATTCTTAATCAATCATATTAATTAAATTGACTTTTGAACCAATTATATAATTAATTAACTTCTTAATTAATTATTTCAAGAAATTTACTCTTTAATTACTTACCATTAAGCAATCATCTCATAATAACAAATCATTAACTACCAATTTATCTTTATCATTAATTTAATCAAAATATCCAAATTTAATTACAATTAGTAATTAACCCCTTAATTGCTTTCATTAAGTAATTAACAATTTACAATTAATTCCATTAATTGAATCTAATTTGTTATCAAAATTTATCACATTAATTTTGTTACTTAATAATTCATAGTTAATTATCCTCATTAACTAATAACATTTCTTAATTTACTTCTTAATTAATCTCTAATTATAAATTAATCTAAATTATTAATTTATAAATTAAATACATAAGTCATTCCTTAATTATCTTATTCATTTAAATCATTTTAATACCTTAATAATTTCTAAGATAATCTATTTCTTTATTAATGACTTCATTAATATTAAAGTGTATTAGAACATTACATTTTAAATTTAAATTCAAATTCCATTTTGAATTTAAGATTCAAAATGCTTATTTATTTAAACATTAACCAAATTTAAATTCAATTTATAATCTTTTAGATAAATGTAAATACATTTATTACTTACATATGAAACTTATGTAAGAAAATTTTAAAATAGATAAATTAATTTATTTTTAAAAATTTAGCTTTTTAAATACATTAATTATTTAACTTGCAAATTCAAGTTAACAAATTATTTAACTTTCATTCAAGATCATTTAATAGAAGAATTAAATCAAAGATCAAATTTAAACATTTGTTTGGGAACTAATTATCTTTTTATTAAAAACTATTTAATTTAAACTTGTTTAAAAACATTCAGATTCAAAAAAACTGATTTAAATTTCAAGCTTGAGTTCAAAGAAGAATTTGAATCTATTAATTTAACTTTGATTTTAACTTGTATTTAAACTCATTTTAAAACTTTTCTTTCCAATAAACTAGTTTTTTTTTAAATTTTTATTTTTTAAAAGTTTGAAACTGGGTAACAGGTTTTTGGCAAAACTTGTTGCAACAAAAATCAATCGAGGCAATCACTCTTTTCTTCGAGTCAAAGCCTTATTTACTTCGAGCCTGGTACACGAATTACTCGAGAAAACTCGTGTGACCTGCTCCCCTTCCAAACCAACTCAACCGCACGCAAGAAATCCACCGTACACATGCACGGTGGCGCCGCCCATCGTTGATCATCAACGATGGCCTCCACATATCAGAAACCATCCAAGCACTCAACTTCTTTCATCAGATCGTCCATTCTTCCTCGAATTTGAAATTCGAGCATAAACCCGAAACCCGAAACCCGAAACAGAAAGAACCCACCAAGCTCACAACCTGTCAACGCCTTGCTCTCACCGCCTCGTCCACCGGCGCCTTTGGAATTCTGGCCTCCACCTCGTCTACCACTCCGCTACCATCCCCCAAAACCCGGTAGCACACGATCGCGCGACGAGGACGAGCCAATCGAAACACTCGACCTAGTCAAAATTAGGTTTAGAAATTTAAAATGTTTGTCGCCGCTTCCACGTTGAACTGGAGCACTTTCCCTCATTTTTCCCCGCACACAGTACTCCCCTCTACCTTCACTCGAAACCCCAAGGTCCCTCGACGACGAGATCACTCGAATTCATCAAAAACCCAAATATTGTTCCACTTCGATTTTCTCATTCCATAGTTCATTAAAAATCGTGATTTTCCTTTCAAAAATCATTATCTTCGATGTCATTTAAAATGGTCTACCTGAAACTAAGATTTATGATGTTTGAAATTTCGACATAATTTAAATGATGTCTGTATTTTCAAATTTTCAAGAAACTTCCTTTGTTTTACTTAAATCTATTTTTAATATTTGAACCATATTAAAACTAACAACTTTTATTTAAGGTTTGAAGTTTAACAATAATCAGAAGAGAGGGAATTTGATTTCAAAACATGTTTGGAAACCTGTTATGTTCAAACTGAGAACATGTCTATTCTCTGACAGGCATAATTCACTCATACTCATATACATACCTATCTGTATGCATACAATACTTCATCACTTTTACTTTATCATGATTATTAAAACAACGAGCTAAATTCAGATTCAAAAGTTTACTCACTTGTGTTTCAGAAGGAAGAACAGAGTTCCTCCTCTACATTGAAAACTGCAGGCTTGCTTTTTTTTGATGGAGTTGTAGAATGGTTTCAGTTTGTAAAAAAAAAAGAAAAAGCTTGCTATATCTTTGATGAATGAAAATGAACTGGAGGTTACAAATATATAGAAGAAAAGATGGCAGAGGGTAGGAGTTCTCTGGGTACAATTTGCAGGTACACTTTCCTTTTATTAACATGTATAGGTCAGAGATTTTGGGTATAGAGACTGATGATTTTTTTTGTATTCCGAATGACTTGCTTATGGGCTAAGTTTGAAAGCATTTAATGCTCATGTTCTTCCCATCCTTATATGTTTACAGCCTATGCTGTTTGATTTGTACGTGTTTGTTTTTGTTGAGATGTAAGCATTCAATGCTTAAGTCCTTTATCTTTTTCAAGTCTACACTTATCATATTTTTATATACTTCAATGTATTGTATACTGGTGGCTGATGTAATCTATTTTGGGTGCTAGAAGTATCTTGCATTAATTACCTTTGTTACAAATTGCTTTATATTTATTTTGTTTACAGCAAATCCACTTTTGTACTTCTTTTACTTGATGGATGATAGTTTTGGTGTGGTGGCTGCATTTATTACTTAGCCTGGTTTCATATTTGTGAATATATATAATGTTGTCTTTGTTTTCATTAGTATGTATTTAGTGTCTTTACTTTTGTTAAATAGATACTTGGGTATATTTATTTTCAATAATTTATATTTTGATGTATTTTGTTTGTACATTTTGTTTGTGTTTTATTTTACTTTGTATGTTTGCTTTTATTTTTAACTTAAATATTTATTTCAAAAATTTTGTTATATTTACACAACTTTAAAAATCCATTTCATAAGACTGAATTCAAATATCTCTATATTAATATTGTTTAAAAACAACTCAATATTAAATTAAAAATAATTTATAAAAACACCATTTCTTTCTTAATAAATAACATAATTTATTTGAATTTGGAAACACTCGAATCAATTTATCATTTAATTTCACAATTTTAAATCAAAAATAAATTAAATTATCAATTTAAAATAAATTAAAATTTGGGATCGTTACAGACTTTCCCCCTTAAAAAGAATTTCGTCCTCGAAATTCGTCAGAGAGAGATAACGAAGATAGACGAAAGATAGAGAAATATCTTTTCAGATCAAACTGGATATCATTCTGCATTTGGCTTATCAAATTAGAATATCAACAATAGATACAAGAAATTATAATAGAATTTCAATTTTTTTTAAACAAAATCGCTTTATCGATTTAATTTAAATTATCCTTCATATTCTATTAATCAATTTAACTCAATTTAAAATTTCCAATTTATTCAAAATTTTCAATTCATATTCATTAGAGTTTAAATCAAAAACTGATAAGAAACTAAAGAAATACGAAGTAAAAAATTTCTACAACGATTCGTAGGGCCACCACCGTACCGAAACTTCTTCTTGCAACTGCCACGAGGCAAATCAAAAGAATTTGGAAAGATGAATCAAAAGAGATTGATAGAGAAAGTTTGTTTCCACTGTTGCAGGGCATTGACCATTTATAGTCGTATTTTCCTGTCCTTTATCTCGTTCTCTTCTTACACTCGTACTCACAATCAATGGATAGCAAGAGAATTTACTGAGGCATTCGAACAAATATCTTAGGGATTACTCATTCTAGGGTATACTTCACCCTATCTCTAATGAGCTACTTAATGTGTTATACTCCAGAGCTAAAGTTTAACCCTCAGCTCTGATACCAAATGTGTCGACGCGAATTTTTGCGCTCGAAAATCGACATCCATACTTCGAATCGTACTCGAATGTCGTAGATTCGACCGTTCAAATCCGATTCGCCGGAGCTTATAACAACATTAAGCAAACAACACAGCGGAGTAAAAAGAATAATACATTGATATACAACATTAATACAACAGAGTGATACAATCAATATTAATATACATCAGAGATACAAGAAAATAGCAGCGGAAAGAAAAATAGATAACACCAGCAGCGGAACAAATAACTCTAAGATAGTCTTCAAAAGAGAACTCCAGCAACAGCTCGAACCAACATCACGATTCACCAAGACAAGTAAGTCTCGCCCACATCCAAATACTGAACTAGCTCCAGATAACCTACTAATCTGACTATCTGAAAAACCCAACTCTAAACTGCTCGTGTAGAAAAATTTTGAGCGCCCAAAGTTTAGGAAGGAAACAATAAACTCCGGATCAGTCATGGGACTGGTGTGAGCAAAAAAAAAATAGTTTATCTTTTAAAACAATCAACAAAAGATTTTAAAATCAATTCGCAATGCTTTTGGAAATGAAACTACCATAAGACCTCCCGCCACACACACAATGCAAACGCAGAATTGGAGGAGATTTCTTCTTATGATAGTCAAAGATGCTTGATACGCATTGAAGAGAAACATTTGATATTATTACTAGTGCATAGTGTAGGAAAACATTTCGAAAGTACAATATAAATCTTAGCCAGCATAGGTACCATTATATTATGCTTACTATAGCTACCATATTAGATGGCAGGTTCTACAACTAATACTGTACAAGGCTCGTATTGTTCCTTTGGATTTCCGACAAATGGTCAGGCCAAGGAAGTTCCCATTTCCACATGGGAACGTCTTTGGAAGGACGTTCCCTAGAACCAAACCGGATCTCTGCCAACACAAGGCTGGGTTACCCCTAACTGGGTAAATACTGACACGAGTATGCCATCTCCCGGTTGTAACCAACCTTTAACCGAGGCCCCAGCAACAAATCACAAAGTAATATATATATATATATATATATATATATATATATATCTGCGATATCAACATAAGTTAAGTATCTGGGCTCCATACCATGATACCACTTCTATCCAGAAGGAAATGCACATACCCTAAGGGGTGCTACCCCCAATAACCTTGCTGCATCTTTCCTGTTTTGACCATTCCGGGGTGTGAGGTCCGACGAAGTCTCGTCCACAAAGCCACGCTTTGGTACAAAGCAATGCTTTGGGTCAACAAATGATCAAAGTAATGATCATAAAGATAAACGATCAAACAAATGATCATATCACAAATGATCAAACAATGATCATTTCACAGAAACACTCAGCATGTCACATTACCAAATTGGGAATATACCGCTGATAACCATCAACTACATAACCTCTGAGCTCGTACGTCTCAGAGAAGGGTGTTAAGCTAAGAGAATAAATTCTCCGCCACCAACGGAAATATATTTGAAAGAAATTTGTTTTATATCTCAATTTGTAATGTCAGACATACAATCCATACAAGTCTGTTCTGAGTTCGAACAGAACCGAAGGCACTTCCAAAGAAGTCCTTGCAATTCGGATATTCACTAATCACGTTCGGACTTCTCATCACATATGGAGTCTCTATACCAGGGACCAGTCGATGCAAAGACATTCGACGAGTTGTCCTTTCGTTTTCGAAAAAATATCCGGTCTTCACCACCAGTCTTCAAATGCTATGCATAACAACATATCACATATTCGGAATGGGATATATGACACAAAGGTCCTCTCCCGGCTAAACCGAACAATGAGCGCAGTATTCCAAAAACATATGGATATTAGGATTTCAATTAAGTCACAACTTAAAATACAAAAACCTTCATTTTCAAATGGTTTAAACCAATTACCATTTCAAATCTTTATATCACAAAAAGATTTATTTTACAAAGATCAATTCATAGACTTCAAAACAATTTCCATTCCAATTGGATTAACTCGTTAAATCTTTAAATCAAAGATTTAACTTATATCTTTCAAAATTCGATTAACTTGTTGAACCTTTAAATAAAGATTCAACTTATAGCTTTCAAAATCATTTCCAAAGATTTATTCATAGCCTTTCAAAACAATTCCAATTCAAAGTTGAAACTTTTCAACCCAATTTGGAAATACTTTCTTTAAATGAAAGTTATTTTTTTATTTGAAAACAAGTAGTTTTCGTTTCGGAGAAATTCGATCTCATTTATACAAGTTAAAATCTTTTGGTTAATTCAAATTCCCAAAAACAACACCTTAAAATGGTTTAAAACCCATATAAACTTGTATATCATTTAATATCATAAATACTAAATATAGAATTCAATTTCAAATATTGAATTCAAATTTTAATCAAAATATTTAAATTTCAAAACTCAGTCAAGTTATTCAAAATAAATTTCATCTTTGAAATTCCATTTCAAAAACTTTTCACTTAAATCCAATCTTACAAACCATTTGAATTTAAAAATTCAAATGCAAAACTACTTTCAAAAATCTGTGACTTAATCATTTTCCTCGTGAAATCCATATTGGTGTGTGTATAAGTGTGGTCCAGGGGTTTAACACGATAAGGCAACATCATTCAATCATCACAAATTAAAACACAGAAATATAGTTGATAAGCGATATAAACTATAATGCTTATCTTCATTTATGGATTATATACAGATGCATCATCAATAAATGAATAAATTATACATACCACAATTTACAGAATAAAATATCACAGATCATATAGGACAATCAATTCAAGGCATCTCATATAATACGATCATTCATAAGTAAGGTAAAGCATTTGATAATCATTTATAAACAGGATTAATTAATTGTTTAATCCTAATTAATTTAGTTCATTTCCAATTTAGTTAATTACTTAAGAATTTATTATCCAATTCTGATTTATTAATTCCAAATCATTTGATATAAATTAATTTATCAAACACTTTAACTAATTAAATTATTCTTAATCAATCATATTAATTAAATTGACTTTTGAACCAATTATATAATTAATTAACTTCTTAATTAATTATTTCAAGAAATTTACTCCTTAATTACTTACCATTAAGAAATCATTTCATAATAACAAATCATTAATTACCAATTTATCTTTATCATTAATTTAATCAAAATATCCAAATTTAATTACAATTAGTAATTAACCCCTTAATTGCTTTCATTAAGTAATTAACAATTTACAATTGATTCCATTAATTGAATCTAATTTTCTATCAAAATTTATCACATTAATTTTGTTACTTAATAATTCATAGTTAATTATCCTCATTAACTACTAACATTTCTTAATTTACTTCTTAATTAATCTCTAATTATAAATTAATCTAAATTATTAATTTATAAATTAAATACATAAGTCATTCCTTAATTATCTTGTTCATTTAAATCATTTTAATACCTTAATAATTTCTAAGATAATCTATTTCTTTATTAATGACTTCATTAATATTAAAGTGTATTAGAACATTACATTTTAAATTCAAATTCCATTTTGAATTTAAGATTCAAAATGATTATTTATTTAAACATTAACCAAATTTAAATTCAATTTATAATCTTTTAGATAAATGTATATACATTTATTACTTACATATGAAACTTATGTAAGAAAATTTTAAACTAGATAAATTAGTTTATTTTTAAAAATTTAGCTTTTTAAATACATTAATTATTTAACTTGCAAATTCAAGTTGACAAATTATTTAACTTTCATTCAAGATCATTTAATAGAAGAATTAAATCAAAGATCAAATTTAAACATTTGTTTAGGAACTAATTATCTTTTTATTAAAAACTATTTAATTTAAACTTGTTTAAAAACATTCAGATTCAAAAAAACTAATTTAAATTTCAAGCTTGAGTTCAAAGAAGAATTTGAATCTATTAATTTAACTTTGATTTTAACTTGTATTTAAACTCATTTTAAAACATTGCTTTCCATTAAACTAGTTTTTTTTTAAATTTTTTTTTTAAAGTTTGAAACTGGGTAACAGGTTTTCTGCAAAACCTGTTGCAACAAAAATCAATCGAGGCAATCACTATTTTCTTCGAGTCAAAGCCTCATTTACTTCGAGCCTGGTACACGAATTACTCGAGAAAACTCGTGTAACCTGCTCCCCTTCCAAACCAACTCAACCGCACGCAAGAAATCCACCGTGCACATTCACGGTGGCGCCGCCCATCGTTGATCATCAACGATGGCCTCCACATATCAGAAACGATCCAAGCACTCAACTTCTATCATCAGATCGTCCATTCTTCATCAAATTTGAAATTCGAGCATGAACCCGAAACCCGAAACAGAAAGAACCCACCAAGCTCGCAACCTGTCAACGCCTTGCTCTCACCGCCTCGTCCACCGACGCCTTTGGAATTCTAGCCTCCACCTCGTCTACCACTCCGCTACCATCCCCCAAAACCCGGTAGCACTCGATCGCGCGACGAGGACGAGCCAATCGAAACACTCGACCCAGTCAAAATTAGGTTTAGAAATTTAAAACGTTTGCCTCCGCTTCCACGTTGAACTGGAGCACTTCCCCTCGTTTTTCCCCGGCACACAGTACTCCCCTCTACCTTCACTCGAAACTCCAAGGTCGCTCAACGACGAGATCACTCGAATTCATCAAAAACCCAAATATTGTTCCACTTCGATTTTCTCGTTCCATAATTCATTAAAAATCGTGATTTTCCTTTCAAAAATCATTATCTTCTATGTCATTTAAAATGGTCTACCTGAAACTAAGATTTATGATGTTTGGAGTTTCGACATAATTTAAATGATGTCTGTATTTTCAAATTTTCAAGAGAAACTTCCTTTGTTTTACTTAAATCTATTTTTAATATTTGAACCATATTAAAACTAACAACTTTTATTTAAGGTTTGAAGTTTAACAATAATCAAAAGAGAGGGAATTTGATTTCAAAACATGTTTGGAAACCTGTTATGTTCAAACTGAGAACATGTCTGTTCTCTGACAGGCATAGTTCACTCATACTCATATACATACCTATCTGTATGCATACAATACTTCATCACTTTTACTTTGTCATGATTATTAAAACAACCAGCTAAATTCAGATTCAAAAGTTTACTCACTTGTGTTTCAGAAGGAAGAACAGAGTTCCTCCTCTACATTGAAAACTGCAGGCTTGTTTTTTTTGATGGAGTTGTAGAATGGTTTCAGTTTGTAAAGAAAAAAGAAAAGGCTTGCTATATCTTTGATGAATGAAAATGAACCGGAGGTTACAAATATATAGAAGAAAAGATGGCAGAGGGTAGGAGTTCTCTGGGTACAATTTGCAGGTACACTTTCCTTTTATTAACATGTATAGGTCAGAGATTTTGGGTATAGAGGCTGATGATTTTTTTTGTATTCCCAATGACTTGCTTATGGGCTAAGTTTGAAAGCATTTAATGCTCATGTTCTTCCCATCCTTATATGTTTACAGCCTATGCTGTTTGATTTGTACTTGTTTATTTTTGTTGAGATGTAAGCATTCAATGCTTTAGTCCTTTATCTTTTTCAAGTCTACACTTATCATATTTTTTATACTTGAATGTATTGTATACTGGTGGACGATTTAAACTATTTTGGGTGCTAGAAGTACCTTGCATTAATTACCTTTCTTATAAATTGCTTTATATTTATTTTGTTTACAGCAAATCCACTTTTGTACTTCTTTTACTTGATGGCTGATAGTTTTGGTGTGGTGGCTGCATTTATTACTTAGTCTGGTTTCATATTTGTGAATATATATTGTCTTTGTTTTCATTAGTATGTATTTAGTGTCTTTACTTTTGTTAAATAGATACTTGGGTATATTTATTTTCAATAATTTATATTTTAATTATTTTGTTTGTACATTTTGTTTGTGTTTTATTTCACTTTGTATGCTTGCTTTTATTTTTAACTTAAATATTTATTTCAAAAAATTTGTTATATTTACACAACTTTAAAAATCCATTTCATAAGACTGAATTCAAATATCTCTATATTAATATTGTTTAAAAACAACTCAATATTAAATTAAAAATAATTTATTAAAAAAACCATTTCTTTCTTAATAAATCACATAATTTATTTGAATTTGGAAACACTCAAATCAATTTATCATTTAATTTCACCATTTTAAATCAAAAATAAATTAAATTATCAATTTAAAATAAATTAAAATTCGGGATCGTTAGAGTTAGGTTATGCTTGGGGTCGTCTTTCCAGAGGCGTACCCATGTGGCAATGGGAAGTTCCTTGGCCTGACCATTTGTTGGAAATCCAAAGAAACAATACGAACCTTGTACGGTTTTAGTTGTATAACCTGCCATGGAATGTGGCTAAGATTTATATCTTTACTTTCGAAATCTTTTCTGCACTATGCACTAGTAATAATATCAAATGTTTCTTTTTAATGCGTATCGAGCATCTTTGACTATCATAAGGTGAAATCTCCTCTGATTCTGCGTTTGCATTGTGTGTGTGTGCGAGAGTCCTTATGGTAGTCTCATTTTCCAAAAAGCATTGCGAATATGTTTTAAAATATTCCTATTGTTTGTTTTAAAGATAAACTGTTTTAAGTTCTCACACCAGTCCCATGACTGACCTAAAGTTTATTGTTTTCTTTCCTAAACTCCGGGTGCCCACCAATTTTAACACGGACAGTCTAGAGTCAGGTTATCAGGTCATTCTGGATTCGGGTGTTGTTGTAGAAATCTGGAGGCAAGCTGGATGGCGTAGTATATTACTAGTATAAATTGTATTTTCTTTTCCGCTGTTTGTTGTTGTAAACTCTGATAATGTAATGTAATAACTGATATGGTTCTTTTGTTTATAGATATTCATTTATGTATTATATGTTGTTCAGCTGCGATTGTGAGATTCTGATATTGTTCTGTTGTTTCTTTCTATTCAGTTGCTTTTCTTTCTCTCTTCTTCTATTTTCTTCTTCTTAAACCTTAAGAATTCGGTTTTCCGGCATTCGATTGCTCAGCAGTTGATACAATTGACGTATTGATGTCGATTTTCGGAAGTCGAAGAATCGGGTCCTCACATTTGGTATCAGAGCATTTGGTTAAGTGACAACCTTGGCTCTGTTGGGTGTTACTCATTAGAGATAGAGTTAGCAGTACTCTAGAATGAGTTTGAGTGTAATAATAGATATAAGCGTGTATTTTTAGTGAATATGAAATTGTTTTGTATTGGGTTGACTTATCAGTTGATTGTTTATAGATTATGGTTGGTGCAGTCTAGCTAACTATGTCGATAGGACTTTCTAAACTCTTAAACAAGATAAACCGACACAGTATTGTTTTTGAAATCGGGTAAATGAAATAATTTTACCCAAAACTATTTTGCATATAAAAAGGAATGGTTTTCCATAAATTATATAGTATATGGCTGCTTGTTTGTTAGGAAGTGATAATATTAAATTATTACCATTGATTATTGAATAGGAAATTGAAATCATAACAAAGAGTTAAGAATATTAATTCACATACAAATGAAATTTGAGAATGTAAATTTAAAATGTGATTTATAATTTGAAACGGATTTCCAGAGAAGTATTTAGAAATGAATTGGAAAAGAATTTGGAAATTTTGGAGATTTGGAAAGTTTAAATTCCTTTTTGATTTGAAAATGAATTTCAAAGGTTTTGAAAAGTATTTTGAAGGGATAAAAGCTCTAAACTCTTTTCGGTCGTTGGAAAATAACTTCGGTAATGACTGCAGCATCATAGATGTTCATTTTCGAGTTTCCAAGAGAGGAATTGCTGCCCAATTGTTTTAAATGAAAGTTATTGAAAAATTTGGGTTTGGTTTTGGAAATTCAAAAGGTAATTTGAATTGGTTCAAATATAGTTTTGAAAAGGTTGAAAAGACTCTGGAATCCTATTTTAAATATTTATGGGAATAATTAATGAGTTGATAACTTATACAATTTGAATTTTGATAGAATAAATTTGATTTAAAGGATGGAGTTAAATTAGAGTAAGTATAAGTGAATCAATTAAATGAAGAAAATTTAAGAAAGGTCTAAGGAGGCTAAGTGAAATAATTACTTAAAGGAAAATTTATTAAGTTGAAAATAAATTTGGAATAGTAACAAATGAATGAATGAATCTACAATTGCAATAAATGAAATTAGGAACTAATTTAAAATAGTGCAGTTGTGAATGAAAGATGATTGATAAAAATTCAATATTCAGAAAGTAAACTAAATCCAAATAGAGTTGAAAGTATAAATTGAATTCAAATGAAATTGGAAATGTAAGATTGAATGAAAATGAATATGTAAACTTCAATAGTGAACTAAAAATGTATAAGAAGCATATATTGAAATTTTTTGTAATGGAATTGGCAAAATGGTTTGAATGTTGTAACTGGATACTACTGCTAGCAGGATATACAGGTGTATTAAAAGAAATGGAAATGGGATTTTGATTTCAAAGATAAAAATTGAATTGCTGGACAAAAAGGTACGTATTTCAATTCCAGTATGAAATTTGGTGATTTTCTTGTCCAACCGCTTGGCTTTTTGTTTTCTTTTGGGATTTGAGAGCCTGTGGTGCCATTTTGTAGTCGTACTGAGCTAGCCGCGCAAAGGAAACGCTGGCGAAATTTTTCAAAAATTTAGAGAGTTAGAAAATTTTGAGAAAATTTTGAAAGTTGAAATTTGAATTTAAATTTAAATTTGAGTTGTTAAGAAAACAATGTTGTTTGGAGCCTATAATTGAAGTTGGAAAGCTAGTTGAAACGATAGTGGGTTGTTAATAAAAAGTTTTTTTGGATAAGTTGATAAAACTGTTTGGTTTTGGAAAGATAGCGAACGAGTTAAGGACCATTTTTCCTAATTGTAATTTCGGGACGAAATTCTTTTAAGGGGGAAGGTTGTAACGACCCAGAATTTTGAACAATTTTAATTGAAATTATTTAATTAATTTTAAATATTTGAATAATGGTTTAGCTTGAATTCCCAATATAACTATTTCTTTGTTATGATTTAAAATCTCTTTAACTAAAAATACCAATCTTATATTTCCCAAATTTCTTCTTTATCCTTTCAAATAAATTCAAACCTTGAATTTCAAAATAAATTCTTTATTTCTTGAAATAATATCACTTGAGTTTAAAAATAAAATCTCGCATTCCCATTTATTCAAATCTTATTTCCCGCACTTGGAATTTTATTTATCAGAATTCAAAAGTCACTTTTTATTCTTTTCCAATTCAATTTTATTTTTATTCTATAATTATTTCACTTCAAAATTTACTCTTATATTTCTTTCAAAAATCCAATTCTAAATATTTTGATGACAAAGTGTACCAAAATATATTAAATCAAACCATAGTATCCATTATTCCAATTATCAATATAATTCATCACAGCATATCAAATAATCATAACACTGAATTATTAGAGCAATCTAAATAATTTTGAGAAATCCAGTTGGATCCCTCCAACCTGTTTCCCTGCATCCACAGATGTTAGCACAATAAAAAAAATACCAATTCCACTTCGAGGTGGAATATCACGGTATATGGGTTTATATAATATCATCCGCTATTATGCGGCGCATAGGGTCTCATCCGCTATATAATGCGGGAAATCAATTACTCCAATATATACTATATACTACTATATATAATATAGCACATCAAATCAATTCAATCATTCAACTAATTATTTAAATTTAACCATTTAAATTTAAATAAAAACTCAAAAGAGTGAGATTAACTCACCTTTCATTTTTGTTTGGCAATCCATTTCCATTTCGACCATTCTTCCAATTTTTGGACCTTGTATAAAAAATTCCCAGTTTATTACCATTTGAATCAACTACTCAATTTATTCCCATTTAAAAATTTTAATTTAATAATAATTTAGTTTAATTCAAACTAATAATTCCCTTTTAAAATATTTTAGTGACTATAATAAATCAAATTAGTTAATATAACAAATTAATCTTTAGAATATAACTTGTAAATGAAAGTTGGTGTGTATATATATAATTAATTTTTTCCTTTTAAACTACATATACTAAGGAACGGGTTATATACAATTTTAAATATACTTTTTATAAACTCCTATCTATATAAAATAATATATATATATATATATATATTTAAAAACTGTTTTCTTTTTCCAGTACACAACAGAACTTTGCTTTACTATAATAATAATAATTTTTTTTCTTTAGAATACAAATTACAATTATAAAAAACAAACTACCTTACTGCCTCCTGCCGACGAATGTCGAATCGCCACAGTAAACCCGGCCTAAAGCCCTAGCTTCGACTTTGACAACGATAAACTGCCTCCCTCCACATCCCTAGATCGACACCCTCTCGACCATGCCTAACCGTCCCCAAAATCTAAGCCGAAGCCAATCCTATACGAATGCAACCGCCATAATATTCGTTCCAATCGCCGCGACCTCGAGCTCGTGTGCCAAACCCCCTGCCGACGCTCCTCGTAACTTCCATTCACCTTGACTCAACTATGCCTGGCCTTCGACACCGCCGTTGCCCCTGCAACTACCACCATCTTCGAAAAGTCGCGGCCCTCATTTGCCCGCGTGAGATCAAATTTGCCTTGGTTTCGTTCGATTTCGACTTGAACGGGCTTGATTTTTGTTTTTGAATTGATTTCAGTTGCCCTTTTTTTGTAAATCGATTTCACGAATCGATTTAGAGAAAGAACACAAGTTCCATTTCTAAGGAAGAGGAGGATGCGCGAGTACGTTATACATGAAGGGTATGGCGTACTTTATAAGATTGGGCATAGGGCTTTGACATTCCTTTTCCATTATAATATTTTATAATTTTCTTTCTAAAGTATCTCATTTTAGCAAACTAAAATTTATACCTTCTATCTAAGCGTGCCGCTAGGCGTTTATAATGTTATACCCATATTTCGAATGCAATGGAAAAGATTTCGAGCCCTAATTCGATCGTATGGAGAAGATAGCTTTTTGACCCCAGTTATTTTATTAAATTTTCGATATAAATTTCAGTGCGTTTATATATCGTTCGATCACACGACAACTTCAAACGCTACGAAAATTGAAATCCAATAATAATACAATATTACAGACCCAATGGAACTGATTTCGTCGAAATCCGAGACTGTGCCTCGGAAGACTATTTTTAAATACCAATTTAAACGATATATTTTCAAAACATAACAAAACACTTTCAAATTCAATTTGTAACACTTTAACTATCTTCAGTACTATCATTATAAATTTTACAAGCCTTCAAATTATTTTTAACAGGCTTAAAACTCCAGATTCAACATTTTACCCAATTTCAAATTATTTAATTCAATAATTTAATTATCAAGTAAATAGTGATATTTGGAATTCAAGTTAAAATTAACCTTTCAAATATTTAAAATCAATTAAATATTCCAATTTCAAATGCTCGAAAATTCTGGGTCATCACATTCCTCCCCCTTAAAAGAATTTCGTCCCCTAAACTGCTATTTAAGAAGAATGATCCAATACCCATTACTATTTTCCAAACCAAACATTTTTATCGATTTGCCATGACATATCTTTTATTAAAGACCCACTATTACTTCAACCAACTTCTCAAAACCTTCCATAGTTTCCAACAACATTATTTACTCCACTTATTCAAATTTAAATCCAAATTTAAATTATCAAAACTTTCTCAAAAATTTTCTAACTCTCTAAATTTTCGAAAAAATTCGTCAGCGTCTCCTTTGCGCAGCTAGCTCGGTACAACTACAAAATGCCTCTACGGGCTCCTAAATTCCAAAAGAAAATAAAAAGCCAAGTGGCTAGATAAAAAAACCCAATCAAATTTCATATAGAAATTTAAATACATACCTTTGCCGAGCAAATTCCAATTTATCCTCTGAAATCAAAAATCCCAAATTCACTTTCCTAATCCTTTAGTTCCAACTAAACAATTAGTTTCAATTTCCATTTCCAAAAATCCTTATTTCACTTCCAATTTGAAATTGTTTTGTCGCTAACAAAAATTTTCCAAGAATTTTCAAAAAATTTCTAACTCCCAAAATTTTCGAATTTTTTTGGCAGAGTCTCCTTTGTACGGAGGAGCTTTTGTAATTTGACAAGGGATATAAATATACATACATCGACCCACCCGGTCAGAAAAACAAAAACAGTTCATATTTTCTATTTTTATTGCGTAGGCATACCTTTATTTAGCATTTTAAACAAGCGGCTTATTATTTTAGCAATTAGCGCAACCAAATCCTGCCAAACGACCTTCAGGTACCCGTACTTACTCAATTCAAATATGTAAGTGCCAAAATCATGTAGCTTAACAACCATTTTACATATTTAACTAGTAAACATACGAGTTTCTATAAGCAATGCAGATTAAACAATATTAATAATCAACTTATAGGGTTCCGACATTAATTTTAATTGTTTACCACCAATTCATATACAACTTCATTCAGTTTAAATGGTTTACAACTCAATTGCTTACATTCAATTCATTTTTAATCCAAACAACTCACATTTATTTCAATTGATTCAAAAAAAATCAATTTTATTTACCTCTACCGATACATAGAATTTTTATTTACTTCCGTTTAAGTCGAGCGACTAATTTATTCTATGCAATTTGACGATATTCACTTAATAGAATATCCATTTTAGTTTTTAGCCACATCCCATCGATTCCAACTCATTTTATATTTAATTCCATCCCATTTATAGTTTATTCACCAACCATACATTTGCATTTTATCTCATCTCCGCATTGGTTTCATTTTAAAAACATTTCATTGAGCTTGACAACATTTAATGCTTATATCAATAACCGTTTTCCAAATTAATTTAACCCAAACTTTTATTAAATGAACTTTCATTCTTACTCGAAGTTGAGCTTCTAATTATTTTTAACTTAAGTTAATTTACTTCAATTTATTCCAACCTCAAAACTTAAGCTCACTTCATTTGCAAAATAAATTTTCATTTTTAATTTAACTTGGTTCTGTTTCAATCAAATCTCATTTCAATCTACAAATTTATTTGATTAGTTATTATAAATTTTAATTTCCAAATTCAATTCATTCATGACTCATTTAATTAATTACAAGCCATTTTCAATTTATTTCTACCGTCTTGAACTTAATTTGCAATTCAAACCATTTCTGTTTCAATCCAACTTCCTTTTATTCGATAATACTTCAATTGTATTCAATTTACTGACAATTCAAGTCAAATTTAATTTATAGCTCAAGTTTTCATTTCTTATCCGCATTCATTTTATTTGAAACCATTCTATTAAGCTTGAAAACATTCCAATTCTAAAATCCTTTTATTTCAACTCCTAAGCAATTTCGTTTTTTCTTAACTTGCTGCAACTAAAACTATTCCATTTTCTAACATTATAGCATATGTTCATTTCATTCAACCAACTTCCATTTCTTTTCGCAACCAGTTCTATTTCCATCTTTCATTTGATTCTTATTTAATCGAATTCCATTTAATTCAGTTATCCCATCCATTTAATTTTAATTCACCTTCTCAATTTATCAAAATAATATCCAAGCACATATTTAACTCATTCACACCCGAATTTGATTAATTTATAACTCAAATCATTTCTATTATAATCCAATTCCGTTTCATTTGACAACAACTTCGATTCATAATTATCCCACTTACAATATGCGATGAATATTATTTATACTCAAGTTTTATTCCTGTCATTTAATTCACAAACCAATTTTATTAACTCACAATTAAACTTCTATTTCATTTCAATTCTTTTCAACTTACTTCAAATCCAACCCACTATTATTAACTTTGGTTAAATTAATTTAATTCTAATTAATTTTATTTCTCATTCCGAATTTAATTTTTATTTTCCCATTCCAATCACATTCAAGATTTACCAATTATTTCTTCCAATCATCCATTAAATTTTCCACAATTTAATTTAAAAATTAAATTTATTTAACCTTTTCACTTTAAATTTTAATTCCAACATTCAAAGCTCATATTTTCCTTTCAGAAATACTTCTAAAACAATAATGCTATTATTTGTCTTCAAAGCACTTCGAAAAACACTTCCAAAATTTTCGCAATTTTAAATTTCAAATTTTAACTTAAATCAAATTTTAACTATAATTTACTTGTAAAATTTATGCTCATACAAATTCCCATTTGATTATATAAGTCACTTCAATTTTTATAATCTTATTTGTTTAAAATATTATCATCCAAACATCCAAGTTATATAAAAAATTAAGAAAATATTTCTTTTATATCAAAATATAATTTGGGTAAAATTATTTCATTTACCCACCTTAAAAACAATACCGTGTCAATTTATCGTGTCAGGTATTTATAAACTCTTCTCGAATAGCGGCTTACTCTTTTATTTTAAATTTTTAGAAATACTTTTAAATTCACATAATACAATTAAAATAGCTTTTTACAAAAATACTTCTTATGATGTCACAACCAGTCCATCCTTGTTCTCATAGAAATTCGGTCATACGTTGATCGGGCGTAGGACTGAAAATCTATAAGTACTTGCAGACCCATTTTCAACATCCAGTGAAAATACTCGGAAAATAATTTTATTGAAAATATTGAAAACATATTTTTTTTGAAAACAGAGTAAATATCTTTGGTGAGAATGCTTTAGAAATCATCACCCCCATCCATGGTCGCAGTTACATCCTAGGTTACGTTGCCATCGCATCAAAAGTCCATATAACTGTAGGCACTCCGTGCCCCTCGATTACGCCATGGAACCCACAACAGATCGCAGTTACATTCCAGAGTTACGTTGCCATCGCAGCAGAAGTCCATGTAACTGTAGGCATCATCGCCCTCGATTTTCACTATCAAAAATGAAACTTCTCCACGCCCACATAGGTCGCAGTCTACCAATGTAAAATCAAACATAGACTGTTGGCTCTCAGCGGCACACATGACTTTCGCTATGTTACCATAGGTCACAGTATACCGATATAAAATCAAACGTAGGCTATTGGATCTCAGCGGCACACACGACTTTAGCTATGGTCTGTAGTAGATCGCAGTGACATCGAGTTACACTGTCATCACAACATAACCCAAATGCCTCTGTAGGCCTCAGCGCCCTCAACTTCCGCTACACACAATCCTCGGGAACTAGTTTTGTCCAGACTCCTCACGGGATCAACTTTAGAACTCCCCCTTAAGGTTCAAGGCAGTACCATCATGTGGCATTCCTGAAAAATTCATTTCAAGGGAGTGCCTTTTTCCCCAGAGCCATTGTCAAAACACTTTATATTATACACATATATATTATCTTCTAAATCATACACCTAGTATGGATCTCATATAAATCTCCTTTTCTCAAAATTGATTATCCCAAAATCGATAATTCTCAAACTAGGCTTTCCAAATTCCAATATTGATTTTACCCAAAAATTAAAAGCCTTTTCAAATCCAAAAGTTCCCAAAACCTTTTTTTTCCAAAATCCTCATAAGATCCTTTATATATATATAGATATATATATAAAAAAATTAAAAACTTTAGATCATTTCAAACTTGTATGAAACTCCTTTTATACTTCAAACACTTTCAAAATCGTTTTCTTCCGGCAATAGATTCAACATGGGGGATTTATCTTATATAACAAAGATATATAACTTTGTTTATTCAAAATCAAATATTCAAATTTGATTACTCTATAAAGTCACTTACCATTTTACTTACTTCCATAAAGTAAATTTTTACCATAGAAATATCCAATTTCCACTTTACTTCATCATATGTTTCACAAAATATACCCTTCATTTCAATAATCATTTCACATTTCTTATCCACAAATTTCCAATATCAGTTTCATTCAAATCTGTACGACGTACACCTATCATCCGTAAGCTATACCAATCTGATCGCTCACTCGATTATACAATTTCACTTCCGAACTAGTATCGTCCACCCAACTTCCTAGTGCGGACACAGATCTGGTTTCTTGATCAGAAACTGTCATTCTCCTTGCATAGCCTAGCTATGATAGAGAATATCCAGAATCAATCAACAATCCATATCTAGGTTCGCCGTCAAAAATCGAGTGAAAAATCCCAACTCGGATCGATAAACTATCTCGAAATTCTGTGCTCGAACCGGATCAAACCATTATGCGAATAGAATAATATACGTACATCCACGTATCTATCCTCATTGATTTATTAGCCAAAACAATTCCCTTTCTATTCATATTCACTTTATTTTTCATTCACTTATTTACAATTGCTTCAATCCCATTTGGATTATCACTTTAATTCTTATCTCAATTGGGTAATTTAACCATAAATAGTTTGCACTCTAACCGGCTTCAATTTAGAAAATAGCTTGAATTTTTTTTAAAATAGATAAGTAGTTGAAAAATAATTATTAGTTTGTAAAATAGCTGTAAAAAAGTTAAATAACGATAAAATAGTTGGAAAATTGTCAAATAGTTATAAAATAGTTAGATAATTACAAAATAGTTTAAAATAGTAATTAGTTATAACACAGTTGAAAAACAGTAATTAGTTTATAAAACAGTAGTAAAATAATTCCAAAAGTAGTTATAAAATAAGTATAAGATAGTTTTGGCTTTAATAAGAAAGGTTGTATATATAATAAATAACTTGGAAAAATAGATTTGTACTAAAACAATTTATTTTAAAAATAGTCTAGAGTCAAACTGTTCAATTCCCAACCTTCATGTCCAATCAACTCAATTCAAATTTTCACTTCCATTTAAATTGACTCAATTCCAATTAACTCAAATCAAATCCAACTTGAACTAATTCAATTCAAATTTCAAATTTAGACCATCCCGAATTATATAAATTCGA
Organism: Allium cepa; assembly: GCA_030765085.1. Lineage (NCBI taxonomy): Eukaryota > Viridiplantae > Streptophyta > Magnoliopsida > Asparagales > Amaryllidaceae > Allium > Allium cepa. The sequence goes on from CM060937.1 coordinate 389,741,418, forward strand.
GTTAAATTTCAAATGTTGATTTAATCCTTTAAATCAAATCAACTTATATCTTTAAACCATTTAATTTTGAATCCAAATTCCGTTTTAAACCTATTTCAAGGTTTAAATAATAATTCAAATCAGCACAATATTAAAACAATTTATATTCACTAACAAATACGCGCTCATATCTATTAATACGTTCAAACTCATTCTAGAGTACTTCAGACTCTATTTAATGAGTAATCCCCACCAGAGCCAAGGTTTCGCTTAACCTTTCAGCTTTGATACCAACTGTAACAGCCCGCAAATCCGTACCCCTAGAGTCGACACTATTCTCCCTCAATCAACTAAAGATGTACGGGAAATACGAGCCATTTGGGTTAAAGAAAAAGAGGTAAAAGAAGAAAATAGAAAACAATATCAGAATCTAACCATCGCAGCGGAATAAAATATTATAGATAATAAATGATCTTTACACAAAAGCAAATACATCTATTTATACATTACATCATTAGAGTATACATAACACACAACTGGACAGTAATCATAACATGTCCTCACAATTTGAATAGACAGCGGAATATTTAACAAAAATACGGAAGTACGTATTGCCATCCAGTTCGTCTCTTGCTCCACAGAATCATATCCTGTATTCTATAATACTCGGTTTGACCCGAGCATTATAGTGAAATAACATCCGAGTCGGTCTGGAATACCAGCGTGAGAAAACTACACTCAAATTGATTATATCATGTTGTAATATAACAAACCCGATCCCAGTTTCTTCGCAACGATCAGCGCATTGGCCAATATTCATAGTCAGTTATTTAACTATCAATTAACATTCACAACAACCATCAAACATAAATAATTTCTCATGAATTATTTATTAACCCCAAAATATCTTCGCAAGATATATTTCCATTTTCAACCCTTTTGAAAACAGTTTTCAAACCACACTTTTCTCATGAAATAAATTTTCAAATATTTATTTCCACTGAAAATACCAAGTACAAATACTTTAGATTTTAAAAACACTTTATTATAAAATATAATTCAAATCATTTAAATTAAAAACTACTTTAATACTTTATTAAAAATATATGCTTTTGGAATATTTAAGATGATGTTACTTTATAAAATATAAAACTAGATTTTCTCTTTTAAAACAAATACTAAGTCACTTTTAAATAATTACTATGATAATAGCTTTGAAAAATACTTACTTTAGAATTTAAACATTTAGAAATAATAAATTTTCTAAAACATGCTTTTGAAAACTACATTAAAGCCTTTAACTTATATTTTAAAATTTACTTTGAAAACATACTTGGCTATCCAGGGAATTATACTTCCCTTCACTTCCTTTAAAAATAAATTATTATTTATTTTTAAATAAATTTTCTCATTCCTTTAATAAATTCCCATCGTGAATTTATTCTTTCAAATATCCACCGATATATTACTTCACTTTTATATACCCAGTTTATAAATTCCAAAGTCTCACTTCTCTTTTTAAAAAAAAATCCCAGTTTTGCACACTTAAATCAATCTCCACATTGATATCCAATTTACTTCACTTTTAAATAAATTCCATGCTTGCTCCATTTATTCCAAAATCCATTAACTTCAAATTTTATTTCTTTATTATGATTAAAAATCTTTTTAACTGAAAATACCAATCTTATATTTCCAAATTTCTTCTTTATCCTTTCAAATAAATTCAAACCTTGAATTTCAAAATAAATTCTTTATTTCTTAAAATAATATCACTTGAGTTTAAAAATAAAATCTCGCATTCCCATTTATTGAAATCTTATTTCCCGCACTTGGAAATTAATTTATCAGAATTCAAAAATCACTTTTTATTGTTTTCCAATTCATTTTTATTTTTATTCTATAATTATTTCACTTCAAAATTTACTCTTATATTTCTTTCAAAAATCCAATTCATCACATCATATCAAATAATCATAACACAGAATTATTAGAGCAATCTAAATAATTTTGAGGAATCCAGTTGGATCCCTCCAACCTATTTCCCTGCATCCACAGATGTTAGCACAATAAAAAAATTCCAATTCCACTTCGAGGTGGAATATCATGGTATATGGGTTTATATAATATCATCCGCTATTATGCGGCGCATAGGGTCTCATCCGCTATATAATGCAGGAAATCAATCACTCCAATATATACTATATACTACTATATATAATACAACACATCAAATCAATTCAATCATCCAACCAATTATTTAAATTTAACCATTTAAATTTAAATAAAAACCTAGAAGAGTGAGATTAACTCACCTTTGATTTTTATTTGGCAATCCATTTCCATCTCGACCATTCTTCCAATTAATAAACCTTGTATAAATAATTCCCGGTTTATTACCATTTGAATCAATTATTCAATTTATTCTCATTTGACAAATTTAATTTAATAATAATTTAATTTAATTAAAACTAATAATTCGCTTTAAAAATCTTTTAGTGGCTATAATAAATTAAATAAGTTAATATAACAAATTAATCTTTAAAATATAACTAGTAAATGAAAGTAGGTATATATATAATTAATTTTTTTCTTTTAAACTACATATACTAAGGAATAGGCTATGTACAATTTTAAATCTACTTTTTATAAACTCCTATCTATATAATATATATATATATATTTAAAAACTGTTTTCTTTTTCCAGTACACAACAGAACTTTGCTTTACTGTAATGATAGTTTTTTTTTATTTAGAATACAAATTATAATTAACAAAAAATAAACAACCTTACTGCCTCCTGCCGACGAATGTCGAATCGCCACAGTAAACCCAGCCTAAAGCCCTAGCCTTGACTTTGACAGCGACAAATTGCCTCCCTCCACATCCCTAGATCGACACCCTCTCAACCAAGCCTAAACTCGTCCCAAAAATTGAAGCCGAAGCTAACCCTATACGAACGTAGCCGCCACGATATTCTTTCCAGTCGCCGCGACCTCGAAATCGCATGCCAAACCCCCTGCCGACGCTCCTTGTAACTTCCATTCTCCTTGACTCATCTACGCCAAGCCTTCGACACCGCCGTCGCCCCTGCAAGTATCACCATCTTCGACAAGTCGCGGCCCTCATTTGTCCGTGCAAGATCGAATTCGCCTTGATTTTGTTTGATTTCGACTTGAACGGGCTTGATTTTTGAATTGATTTTAGTTGCCATTTTTATTTATTTAGTAAATCGATTTCACGAATCGATTTAGAGAAAGAACGCAAGTTCAATTTCTAAGGAAGAGGAGGATGCGTGAGTACATTGTACGTGAAGGGTATGGCGTGCTTTAGAAGACTGGGCATAGGGCTTTGACTTTCCTTTTCCATTATAATATTTTATAATTTTCTTTTTAAAGTATCTCCTTTAGCAAATTAAAATTTAGACCTCCTATCGAAGCGTGCCGCTAGGCATTTATAATGTTATACTCATAGTTCGAACGCAATGGAAATGATTTCGAGCCCTAATTCTATCGTATGGAGAAGAAAGCTTTTTGAACCTAGTTATTTTATTAAATTTTCGATATAAATTTTAGCGCGTTTGTATATCGTTCGATCACACGACAACTCCAAACACTACGAAAATTGAAATCCGATAATAATACAATATTACGGACCCAGTGGAACTGATTTCGTCGAAATCCGAGACTGTGCCTCGGAAGGCTTTTTTTAAATATCAATTTAAACGATATATTTTCAAAACTTTACAAAACACTTCCAAATTCAATTTTAACATTTTGACTATCTTCAGTGCTATCATTATAAATTTTACAAGCCTTCAAATTATTTTTAACAGGCTTAAAACTCCAGATTCAACATTTTACCCAATTTCAAACTATTTAATTCAATAATTTAATTATCAAGTAAATAGTGATATTTGGAATTCAAGTTAAAATTAACCTTTCAAATATTTAAAATCAGTTAAATATTATAATTTCAAATGCTCAAAAATTTTGGGCCGTCGCAGAGGTGCTAGAATCTAAATGAAGATTCAAGATCAGTTTGAGATGCTCAAACACATGTAGTTGTTCGTGATTTATTCAGGATGTGGAAATCCATGTGTGATTCTAAGATCTGTTTAGATATAGGAATCTATGTGGGATTCAAAGATCTATTGAAATATGGGAATCCATGTGTGGTTCCGAGATCTGTTCAAGTTGTGACTCATGTGTTGGAATGCCAGATGTAGCCTCACTAGCAGATATAACTAGAACTAGAAATATGATGTATAGTTGAGGGTTTTAGCTAACCCATGGGTGTAGGCGACTCTACCTTAGAGATACCTATAGTTATGCATGTATGAGTAGTTCACTCGACTTCATGTTATAGCTAGCTATGTATTTCATATGTACATCAGCTAGGGATGTACGATGCTTTGGGAGGATATCTCTGGTCCTTTTGCACAAGGACCATTCTTGAAGTACTAAGGGTACCTCCATGGAATACACAATTAGCGAACGAGCCTTTGCAATATTGATTGTATGACTATTATTGTTGTGGTGTACACTCACAAGCATCGCATCTACTTGATTATTTGTATTTCACAACCTAGACATTATTATATTATCACTGGATTTTCTAATAGAAATGATTTGGTTATGGTAAGATAAAAACCCATCTGTGTTTATTTGCGGCGTGGTCTTATAAGATATCTTTATTTTTGAAGGATTTTATAAATATAAAAATCCATATAGTTTGAGTTTCTCACACTGGTTTACCAGACTGATCCTGGTGTTATTCTCTTATAATGATCAAGTTAGCCTCGAGTATATTTCTATATTTAACTATGGATGCTTTGAAGCTTCTGGAGCTGAGCTGGATGCCTTTGGGACTGTTCACGTATTTTATTTTCCACTGCATTATTTGTTTGGTATCTGTTAGCATTTGTGAGGATATACTGTTATAACTGTCCAGGCTAATGATAGGTTAGTTTACTCTAATTTTTGTTTGTATATTAAACTTTTCTTCCTGGTAAAGATCTTTTGAGATATTATGTATTACCATTCCACGTATGAGATTTTGATGTTTTCTTCTTTTTGCTTCTTTTCCTTTTACCCTAATGTTCTGTCTTTTTGGCACTTGGGCAGTCGGCACGTGAATATCACAGATATATTAGCGTTGATATTTGAGGGTCAAAAAGGTCGTTCGTTATAGATATGATCCATTGGCCGAAATGTGTATTAAGAGAAAGACAAATCCTCGGTGATGACTTTATGTTCTGGTATATATGAGTTGAAAGAAATAGTTTTGAATATAGATTTAGATTAGTCTTTTTGCATATGACAACCAAAGTGTCTCAAAGTCAATGGAAGTGATTTTGAGTTTGTGGCTTTTTGGATATAATCCTAGAAAGATACGAAAGTATCATTTAGAAAAGCATCAAAATTGAACAAGTGTTTTGATAGATGTATCAAATAGTTTGATTGTCAATCAAAATGCAGAGGAAGCGTGTGTTCATAAGAAAGAACATTAAAAGGTATATGGATATATCTAAATCATAAATAAACAACACACTATCGATTGTTAACGACGTACTTGTGTTAAAATAAGCTTTATTTGTTTTAATACTCAACGTTGGATTTGTAAATGATATCTTTTATAGTAAGTATAAAAGATATTAGGATTTTTCCAAAACGATATGCAAGGACACCTTATTATAATGTTTAGTACGAAATATGTAAGATTGATTCCTTATGCATTAGCAATTATCATCAAATGTTATGTTATCTACAACTTCATGATTTGTTTATGTACTTGATACATGAAGCAAATATCAAACCCAAATTGATGTCATTAAATTATTATTTGAGGTTTTCTCGTGTGTTTATGAAATACAAGAGAATTGTTTACAAAAACAACAAACTCCTTATGAAGGAGTGTTCGGACTCAAACTGACATAAGTGATATTGAGTATAATATGTCAATAATAAATTTAGGTTAAGAATATTTAAATTGGAAACGCTCCAAATAAAAGACTATGGCTTATTCAGTGAAAAAGGCTAAGTACATCGCCCTGAATAGCGCCACAATAAAAACAATGTATATCAATATAAATGCCTAAATTTATAACTAAGCCAAGGGTGATTTCAAATGTTGAGAATCCTATAACATTGTTATATGATAACAAAGTAATGACATACTTCAAAATAGAACTTAGAGCTCACTGGAAATTAAGACACATACTTTGAATTGTTCCATGTGGTAAAGGTAGTTTATCGGTGTCGGGGAGAGTTGATTAACAAAGTAAATAATTGAAACATAGTAGCATACCCATTCACCGAGGGACTTAAATCAGTTGGTCTTGAGGAAATTGAACCGAGAAGTAGGAATAAGATTCCATAATTAACCCCAAGTGCAAGTGGAAGATTAATAGAGTTAGGAACACGTTCTAGGGGAAATTATGTAATTTGTTACATATATTGTAACGACCCGTAATTTCAATAATTTAAAATTGGTTAAATTAATGAGATTTTTTGTAATTAAATTTAGTAGAAATAAAAACTTTATAAATTAATATTGAAATGAACGCTAAAATAAAATATATAAATGGTAATTAAAACCTATTTATTAGTAATTTGAATAAAATTTCAATAAATAAAATGGTGTAAGTATTATACTTGGATATAAATTGAATATGAAAAGTATAGGGTAAGGTATTGAATTAGTTAATGTAAGATCACAGTGTTTCAGTAATTGATTTTAAATTAAGGAAACATGTTAATGCAAGTTAATAATTAATGAACTTGAATGTTAATAAAATAATTCAAATGTTATGACTTAGTTATAAATGGAATATAATAAGAACAAATGCAATTATTGTATTAATGTGTGGAATAATATAATTTGTATAAATGAAACATAGGTAAACAAATGTAAGTATTGAATTAATATATGTTATTTATTTAGGGTACTGAATAAAATTGGTAATCCAATTGCAATTTATGGTAATAATGTTGATATAAGCTAATAAATTAAATTTCAATGCAATACCCATTAATGGATGGAATGAAATGGGATACAAAAAGCTAAATAAATAATTTAAAGGGATGACTGACTAATAAATAACTTATAATAAATGGAAATGGAATAAATTAGTGTTATGAAGCTTATGGTAGCTTTTGTTGTAAGAAATAAACTTTTTAATGAAATAAAAAGTTAATGGTATCAAATTTTATGTGTTACATATTTATTTAGTCTATTAGATAAAATTTGGAAATCAATTTGCAATTAAAGGAAATTAAGTAGTACGTTAAGTGGAAATAAATTAATAAATACATTAATGAAATGTAATATAATTCAATGTTAATTATGCCCATAAAAGGTCAATTTATTGAATAGCAAGGTTTTAAATCTATAAACGAATTTATTGAGATTTCAATTTATAATTAATAACATTTAATGTGAAATCAATTACAATTAATTAACTTAATTTGTGCAGTTAGGTAGATGTGATTTGTCATTAAAAAGGTTTAATTTTACAAGATGTAATTAATGCTAAGCCTTTTTATTTTATGAAAATTGGTTGATTTAAAGAGTAGAAAGCAAGATTTATTAATTTGATTGAAGTGTAAAATTCAATAATTGAATTTATTGCAAATAAATGAAATTCAACATTTAATATTACGTTAATTGAAACTAGATGGAATGTGAGGATATTAGTTTAATAGATTTTGAATCCGATGTTGATTTCATCCGGTGTAATAATGAATTAAATAATATGAATGAAAATTTAATTCAATGGAATTATTGAATAATTCAATGGAATTATTGAAAATTTAATTTATAATTTCTAAATTTAATAAAATTGAAAATTAACACTGCAATTGATAGATTAATCAACAATAAATTGACATTTAAATTTGTTTAAAACATTGTAAATGATTAAGAAATCAAAGATGATGAAATTTGTCAACTAAAGAATTGAAATTTGAAATTTGATTTAATTTGTTAATTAATTTATTTATTTAATTAACTAGAAAATAGCCATTTTGGCCACTGACTCGGATTTCAACGAAACTAGTTACATCGGATCTGTAACGGTGAATTATTATAGAGTTTCAAGTTTCATAGCGATCGAACTTGTCGTTTGATCGTACGGACTTGAAACGCCTTGAAATAAATGAAATTGAAATCAATTTGAAAAATATTGATTTTAGCATAACTACTTCATACGATGGAATTTGGAAGTGAAACTTGTTCCAACGCGTTTAGAATATTTTAAAACATCTAGTTTGATATATGGGTTGACACAATTTCAATCCGGAGTTGAAACGGGCTTTTTGGGCCACTTTGGCGTTCGCACGTAAATCTATCTTATTCATCCATTCAAATGTGAACCCTGCCTATATATATCCTGCTATAAACCCTAGCAGCCTCTGTTCCTCATTTCTATATGCTCTATTCACCTTCTTACTTCAATGGCTGTAAACCCTAATTTATCCAATTCCAATTTCAATCCCAAATCAAGTCCAAAGCTGAAAATTCAAACTCTTCAGAAAAATTTGAAAAAAAAATATATATCGAAGCTCTCAATTTACGCATCTCAGTTATGAAGTTCGTTTTTGGTTTGGAATTACCGTTTGTTCAGAAATCGTAGATCAATTTTCGACCGTTCATCGCTCGGCGATGAACTTCGCCTGATCGGAAAACCCTTTCTGGGTTTTGGAGAGGAAGCCGAGGGGAGTCGATCTGTGGCGTTCGTTCGTGGAATTAATGGCTGGATCTCGAGTAAAAATTCACCTAGGGTTTTCTAGTGGAGGCGGCGTCTGCATCTTCTTCACGTTCAGCGGTGGTCGTGAGTGTCAGAGTAGGCACAACGCGTTTGGGGGCGAGGTCGGTGAGCTCTTTGGCATTGGCGGCATAGCGTACGATGGTTGGAGATGGTGGAAATTGGTGGTCAACGTTCGTCTGTAGGAGGGTTATTCGTGTTCTGTAGCTTGTGTGCGTTCGGTCTGGTGCGTGAGTAGTGGTGATGACGTGGCAAATGAAGGAAAGCGTTCTCTTTTTTTATTTTAATTGAAATTCAAATGCATTTATCGCTATATCTTTCACATACGAACACCAATTCACGCACGGTTTATTTGTTAGGATCGTATTGAAATTCCGGACTTTTTGGCGCTCCTTTGGACGAATTCTGAGACTGGTCAATTTTTGGGTTTAAATTGGATTTAAATTCCATATAAATTCAAAAGGTGAGTGTTTTAACCCACTCACAACTTCTAAAATTTCTTATGTTTGGTACGTTGATATATGATGTGATTTGAAATTTATTTATAACTGTTTGGCATATATTTAATCATCATCTCAGTTAAATTGCATTATTTGAATTTAATTGTTATTCAACTTATTATTGCATATAAACTGCCAGTTAAATTAATTTATTATTGAATAATAAACTGTCAGTAATTGATTGTTATTTATTGATGTTATTATTTAAATTTGGATGATGTTTGCAATAAATGTTGATGATTGATATTGGGTGAATGGATGCCATATTCTATATTGTTATAAACTGCAAGTTATTATGCATTCTCATTTCTTTCGGGATTGCGGTTTGAAATGATATGTAACCGTAATTTTATTTTTAAATTACGGATTGAAATGATAAATATCTGTATCACTTGACCATAGGATAGAAAAATTTATACCGACACCGTGGTCTATATATATAAAAATATTTTTAAATGATTTCTATGGTTTTGGAAAGGAATATACGGTTTATTAAATATAAATTTTGATGTTATGTAAATATTATTGTACATATATAGTTAAATTCTTGAATTTAAGCTATGTATAAAATTGTTTAATAAAAATGAGTTTAATAATGGAGTTTGATGGTTTATATTATATGGGTAAGTACCTATTTAAGGTATTATATATATAGAGTTTAAATGAGTTAAATGAAATTTAAGTTGGAAGATAAATATGAAATTGGTTTAAATTGAATTACTTAATAATTGTACTTGAATAAATTCGATTTGGAATTTAAAATAAGTTGAGATTTTGAAGGGTATGATTCTTATAACTTGATTTGGTTTATAGTGTTTTAAGTGAATATAAAGTTGAGATAAATGAATATATCAAGTTAAATAAAATTTAAAGAATATCGAGTTATTTGAAGTTAAAAGTTTTACTTAAATTTTATTAGATTTATTAAGTAAACATTTCAAATCTAAATAATAGTAATTGAATTTGATATATATGGAATTATCAAAGAAATTGTTTTGAAATGGTGGAATATTTAAAGATTTGAAATATATGAATTGAAATGGTTTATTGAGAGGTTCAAATCGGTATTTGGGATTTATTTGAAAGATAAAAGAAGCTATTTTATTATATAAAGTAATTTAATATGTAAACCATTGAAGTATATTAAGTTGTGTTTCAAAGCTATAGATTTCAAGGTATATAGATTTGAAAGTGCTATGATTTCTTGAAAAAGGATATATTTGAAATAAAATGATATCATGTTGATTTGTGTCTTAAAATAAAAAAGATACCATATTTATATGGTTTTGAAATGAATATTTTATTCAGGTTTTGAAATATAATTATTTTAAAATGGCCGCGGTGTTATAATAACGTTTGGTTGTTGAAGAGACCAGGATCGGAAGTTGTCATACTCTCTGCCAACTCTGAAAACCACTTTGACAACCGTGTACGCGGTGGAGATTTCAGAATAAAGCAGGTTGGTGGCGGCATTTCCTTTAAGGTAAATACGTGGACTCGACTCCCATGAGTTGACATAAGGTGGCTAAAACAGGAGCAATTCTCGGGTCAATGAGGTCATTCCTCTGATCGGACGCACACCTTCGATATTATACTCTGACATTTAGATTGTTTCGGTGGCCACTTTTGATTTTTGATTTTGGGGGTGTTGTTCGAGGTGGGCAGTAGTAGCTGCCACGCATTACCACCAGTCTGGATGCGTAAATGGTATATCTACCCCGGCATTGCCTAGTTGTACCATGTCACCTACCATACCGAGCCTTTACTACGAGTTTCTATTTGTGTCATACCTATGGAGTATCCTCTGGTAGCCTCCCGATCAGGAGGTATTACGGTACTGTATAGACTATTGGCATTATTTGTGTTAAGGGCTATATGGGTAACTCCTTAACGCTATTAATAAGTAAGTTTACTTTACTATTAGACATTATTATAATAGCAAAATATACTACATAGTATTGCACTCACGTTAGACACTGGATAGGAGATGTCAAATCCTGTAAACATCTCTGACGCCGTTACACTCATATTTATTTCCGTTGATTTAACTTACATAAGATCTTTTAGTTCTGACTCGAGTGTTTTATCTTTTCAATTGCTCGGGTCAGTCCAGGCATTTCAGGATCGAAGATTTTATTCTGGAGGACGAAGACGAAGTTTTGTAGTACTATTACCTACTATATTATTCCACTACACCATTTAATTCCGCTGCATTAATTATTATTCTCTGGAATATGTACTCTGATATGTATTGTATAAATGTAATCAAATGTTTTGTAAAACAACTTCATAAACTGTTATTTGATTATTATATTTTATCGTTCCGCTGCGAGATTCTATTTTGATTTTTTCTTTCTCTACTTTTTCTTATTTATCCCTATAATAATCCGCCCTTCTGTATGTTTTAAGTCTGACGTGTGGGGTTTATCGTCGATTTGAAACGTGCAAAAAGGCGGGACGTTACATCTGGTATCATGAAATGACCCGCTTTTCTTCACGTATATTTTTATGATTTTCTGTTGAGTTTTTTTAAACAAGGGATCACTTCTCTTGATTAATTACCCAAGATCCAGAATTTACTAATATAAAAATATCAGTATTTAAATTAAGTTATATCATTTATATATATGAAGATATGTAAATGTTTCTTTGCCTATTAGAGTGTTAGTGTAGCAAAGAAATTTAATCACACAATATTTTCCATAATTGGAAGATTTTGTGTCACATAGCTATTTCTACACTTTAACCCTTTTTTTTGACTCAAGATTTGATTAATACATGCTTCAAGTTTTACCACCTATCATTCTCTTTTTCATATCCCAGATTATTTTATAAACCAGGTTAATTAATTTGTGGATTTATACCCCATGTATTTGATCTTTGGTATTCAAGAATTCATACATAAACATGCACAAACAATTCATGTCAAGCAAAATGCACATATCCTTGTTCATAGAGCATGTAATGATCATGTAAGTAATAGAGAGTTGTAAACTAATTTAAAGGCCATACATATGAAAACAACACAGATGAGTAAAGTGTAAACCCAGGCCATAATACCAAATGAAGACTCGGCATGTACATGAAGGCAGTGAGTACAATTGATTCAAGTGAAAGGCAACTATATGTATGAAGACAACATGATCATGGAAACAAACCCATAACCAAGTTAACAGTTACAATGATCACAGCATCTACCCAGTGCACAACAGCCAAGGTCAGAGGTATCATCAATGTATGCCTATAGTCAGGCAATGTCAAAAATCAGAACTATGCAAAACTTTCAGATGAACACATAATGAAGACAAGCTACTGAACTCCAAGCAAAGAGAAATTGACAGTGATGAGTATACAGTGGAGTAATGGATATGCTCAATACACAAATCAGACCACATAATACTGCAGATTACAATAGACTTGACTAAACCAAATGCAATCAATCTTTGAATCAAGCATGTAGACAATAAGGTTTAGTTTAATATGATTGCAGTGAAGATTTAAGTGCAAAGCATACACACCACTCACAACACAATGCAATACAGGCTTCAGCTGGAAAATCAGATGTCTAGATAGGATTACAGGCTATGACTTCAAGCTTTTGCATGGACTTATATCAATTACAAGACATGTTTAAGCCTTACTGGTTAGCCAAGACCATGTTCAACCCATCTACTTAATACTTTGGCACATATTTATTCAAAAACCACTTTAACTTTATAACTGAAGTTAAACAAACATGTCAAGGAGAATACATCCACATATCAAATTATATGGCATGTTCTCCTTCATCATAATCCACTGGAAAACTCTAGAATCTATTACTTAATTCAACAACTCACTTGCACAATATAATACTTAAGTTTTTTTTTCCTTTTACATGTTCTTTTCAAGAAAACAAAGCAAGTATCAATCCTGGAAATACACAAGACATAAGAGTTTTGCCTAGATCATTTATTACAATTAAACTGCTACTTCTCTAAAGCATTTTAAAACCAACAAGATCTTCAAACATCCGTTCAAGCAAGCTACTCAAGCATCTTTCCCTGCAGCAACAGTTTGAACTGCCTCAATGAAAATGAGACACCCCAAAGATTGCAAAGGCAACAAATAGGGTCAGAAAATATATTCTGGTGTGAGTGAAATCATAGATTATAACAGCTTGTAATTACTAAATACTGTGCAGATAATTCATATATTTGATGCTTATTCAAGTTTATACTAAAATCTGAGTATGTATATATGTGTAAGCTCTTTTTAACATACATGCACCCAAGCATTCATTCATCAACACTCTATGGATTAACTCCCTAAATTCCCTGACTTAATTCTTCAGTCCCCATTAATCATTTTAATTGTTCTTAACTCTTGCCATTGAACACCATGTGTACATTGCAAAGGGGGTCAATTCTGTTAACCCTTTACACAGAGGCCTACATGACTTAAGCAAGTCATGCACATACCCATCATCCACCTGATGATGAATAGGTCAAGGCACTACTCCTAAATTAGCTTTATAATCTAGAGACCATTCTCATTTTCTTTCAAGGGAATTTTATTAATTCTTATAATGCTTTATATTCTTTTCTTCCTTTCATAAATCAAAGAGTATTAAAATTACTCAGGGATTTCAGCCAGACATACAAAGGATTCATGCAAAACACCACATCCTATTTTAAGGTCATTTTCATTCAATCATATTTTCTGAAACTTGCATGTATATTATTTCCAAAAATATTCCCATTTCTTACATAAATCTGGTGAAGTCATATAAAACATTACCTTTATTTTACTGTGAACATAGGGTATGGTTTTTTTTGAGAAAACCCATAAAAACATATTAACTTGTGATTTGAACAAATCAGCACATATATATAATATTGCATTATTCATATCATTTTTAAAATGAACTAGACATAAGCATGAATCTCCTTATTCACACTGCCTACTTCATTCTTCATTAATACCATATTTCTCAGTAAAAACATTTAGCCCATTTCAACATAAAAATTGGATTATATAATCTTTTACTGTGATCAGGGTGTTTGTCTTTTCAAAGCATTAACCAAAACAATCAAAACAGATCAAAATATCAACCAAAGACTCAGCCAAAAATACCAACCATGATCAACATTTATTTATGCAGAGAATAAAATTAAATAAAAACATGATATGGTTTTATAAAAGTAATTTGGCTGCCCTTAACTTGGTTCTTAATGCCTTAAATCTCATAAGATGAATAATCACTCACCTTCCTTCTTCTTTTCCCCGAGAATGCACTAGCTTGAAAACAATGTGAGTTTGCTCTTCTTTTTATTTTCTAAAATATCTTTTCTGTTTTCTCAAAATAAACTGCTTCTTATCCTCTGGTTTTAAAAACATTTGGCTAGGATTTTCGTGGAGAGAAAAACCCATTTTATCCCCACATAATTGAACGAATTTATGTATATGTGAAAATGGCTAAATATGCCATTTTCTTTTTGATTCCATTTCGGGTATTACAACAACTTTTCCTCTTTTCTGTTTACATGCCATTAGCATGTTTCACCTACATACTATTTTCATGTAACTTATATATATTGTGTATTTTTCTTATGACAAATCTGAAATGTTCACATATATATCTTTTTATCAATTTTATTCCTTGCTAATGTTTCGAACCATTTGTTTTCTCTTGATTTAAAAAAATGTATTTATACATATATTATGCTAAACTGGTTTCATATATTTTAATTAAGAATTTATTTTATCACTCTATACTCCTCTAGCTACTTATACACAATATATATATGTGAGATATGTGAATATAGAACTCATTCATACTTTGTTATTTTCTTCTCATTATTATTTATTGAAAACAATTATCCTCTTCCTTATTTATTTCTCTCATTCTTGATATTTATTTTCAAACTATTTTATCCTTTGAATATTTTTCTTTAACTGATTTTTTTTCATTTTTAAAATCATTTTCATCTCAATAATTTGGCTCTTCACATATCAGAGCTTTGGTTTAGCGATAAACCTTAGCTTTGTGGGGTTTGACTCTATACTAATAAGGTAGTAATACCCTATGATGAGTCACTGAGTGTATATACATGAGAGAGCGTATTTGTTAGTGTTATTAAAAAAGTTTTAATATTGTTTAATTTGTTTCGTTTTGTATTTATAAATTCTGGTTGATGCATGGGACGCTATGACATCAATAGGGATTTCTAAACACTTAATAGGACAGACCGACACAATATTTGTTTTTAATATAGGTGAATGAAATAATTTTGCCTATTATATTATCTATATATATAAAATAAATTTTTATAAATGATATATATTTGGTTGCAATATATTGGTTGTTAGGTGATGAAATTTATAAATAATAGTTGAAATAAGATTGAAAATAAAATAAATGAAATTGGAAATTTAGAACTTAAGTTCCAGGGTTTTGAAACTTTCTTTCGAATGATTTTGGAATATAATAATAATATCTTTAGAAGTATTTTCTGATATAAATATTTCAACATAATTTGAAAGAATTGTTTTAAAGAAACTTTAAAAAGAAATAAGTTATGTACTCCCCTCTCTGTCGCTGGAAAATAATTTCGGTGATGAGTGCACGCATCATCGACATTCTTTTCGACTTTCGAAGTGGGAAGGCCACTGTAGTAGTTTACTATAGATCTGTTTTGATAAACCAAATATAAATTTTTAAATTGTTAAATTATAATTGGATATATAAATTATAAGTATATATTTATCCGCTATTTTAAAATGATTTGAAATTTAACCCGGTATTTATATCTTAAGTTTCCAATTGATTAATAGTTTTAGTTAGTGTATTGAAATGGAATTTAATTAGTAATTGAAACCTCTAAATGAAATAAGAAATGTAATGCTAAGATATAAATGAGATTAATAGAAAGTTGAAATTATAACTTATAAGACAAAAGATAGAATTATTGAACATCTAATTAATTAAAAGAAACAAGATAAACTTGTATGATTTCAATTACATTCTTTAAAAGCATATAGATAACTTACCAATATAAAAAGTTGAAATATTTAATAAGAAAATGTAATGGAAATTGTACAAGCAAAAGTATGTAATGAAGTGTTCAATAAATTGCTTTTATTAATAAATATTGAGGTTATAATTGTTATATACTTAAGTAAATAAGTTGAAGTTATTTCTAAATAAAATTGAAGAAATAAATGTAAATTAAAAAGATAAACCATTATATGAATAAAAGGAAATCAAACAACAAATGTTAAAAAATTAGAATTAAAAAAAATTGCTTGATTTATTATTTGAAATTGTTGTTTGTTTGGTTTAAGGTTGTTTGGGGCAAGGATACTTTAAAATTGTGTGGATGTATGGATAATCAATTTAGTTTCATCTAAGACTGTTGAGTAAATGGTGAACTAATATGTTTATCTTCATTCTGTGTAATTTAAAATTTGAACCCGAACAACTATTTGTTGTTGATATGGATATTGATTTTATTTGGCTTCATATTGTGGTTGTATGTTGTGGTGGCAGGTGATTGTTGTTGGATTGATTTGGTTGTTTATGGTTGAAGCTACTTTAAATATTTCATTTTATATAATTGTTAACTCTTTTCAGATTATATAAGTGAAAAACAGGTTATGGAAGCAATTGCTACTGCTTTTGGTTCCATAAATAAGCGTTATTTGCCCGATAAATAGGTACGTTTTCGGATTACGGTTTATAGCGTTATTAAATTGTTTTCCCGGGTTGGGATATATATTATTTTGGTAAATATATGTAGTATATTGTTATATTTGATATTATATTTTCTCCCAATCCTCCCCATACAAAGGAGACTTTGCCGAAATTTTCTGTAAATTTCGGACTTAGAAAAAAATTGAAAATGTTTTTTCAAACTTTAATAATTTAAGTATAAAAGATTAAATGGTTATAAATTGGTATATTTTATTTTAATTTAATTTTGTAAAGTTGCTTGTTTATAAATTCAATATTTTAAGTATGATATATTGATTTCTAAATCCTTCTTTTCCTTTTCGGGGATGAAAAGTTTTGAGTGAGGGAGAGTGTAACGACCCATAATTTTCGACAATTTAAAATTGGTTAAATTAATGAGATTTTTTGTAATTAAATTTAGTAGAAATAAAAATTTTATAAATTAATATTGAAATGAACGCTAAAATAAAATATATAAATGGTAATTAAAACCTATTTATTAGTAATTTGAATAAAATTTCAATAAATGAAATGGTGTAAGTATTATACCTGGATATAAATTGAATATGAAAAGTATAGGGTAAGGCATTGAATTAGTTAATGTAAGATCACAGTGTTTCAGTAATTGATTTTAAATTAAGGAAACGTGTTAATGCAAGTTAATAATTAATGAACTTGAATGAACGTTCCAATTTAATAAAATAATTCAAATGTTATGACTTTGCTATAAATGGAATATAATAAGAAGAAATGCAATTATTGTATTAATGTGTGGAATAATATAATTTGTATAAATGAAACATAGGTAAACAAATGTAAGTATTGAATTAATATATGTTATTTATTTAGGGTATTGAATAAAATTGGTAATCCAATTGCAATTAATGGTAATAATTTTGATATAAGCTAATGAATTAAATTTCAATGCAATACCCATTAATGGATGGAATGAAATGGGATACAGAAAGGTAAATAGATAATTTAAAGGGATGACTGACTAATAAATAACTTATAATAAATGGAAATGGAATAAATTAGTGTTATGAAGCTTATGGTAGCATTTTTTGTAAGCAATAAACTTTTTAAAGAAATAAAAAGTTAATGGTATCAAATTTTACGTGTTACATATTTATTTAGTCTATTAAATAAAATTTGGAAATCAATTTGCAATCAAAGGAAATTAAGTAGTACATTAAGTGGAAATAAATTAATAAATACATTAATGAAATGTAATATAATTCAATGTTAATTATACCCATAAAAGGTCAATTTATTGAATAGCAAGGTTTTAAATCTATAAACGAATTTATTGAGATTTCAATTTATAATTAACAACATTTAATGTGAAATCGATTACAATTAATTGACTTAATTTGTGCAGTTAGGTAGATGTGATTTGTCATTAAAAAGGTTTAATTTTACAAGATGTAATTAATGCTAAGCCTTTTTATTTTATGAAAATTGGTTGATTTAAAGAGTAGAAAGCAAGATTTATTAATTTGATTGAAGTGTAAAATTCAATAATTGAATTTATTGCAAATAAATGAAATTCAACATTTAATATTACGTTAATTGAAACTAGATGGAATGTAAGGATATTAGTATAATAGATTTTGAATCCGATGTTGATTTCATCCGGTGTAATAATAAATTAAATAATATGAATGAAAATTTAATTCCATGGAATTATTGAATAATTCAATGGAATTATTGAAAAATTAATTTATAATTTCTAAATTTAGTAAAATTGAAAATTAACACTGTAATTGATAGATTAATCAACGATAAATTGACATTTAAATTTGTTTAAAACATTGTAAATGATTAAGAAATCAAAGATGATGAAATTTGTCAATTAAAGAATTGAAATATGAAATTTGATTTAATTTGTTAATTTATTTATTTATTTAATTAACTAGAAAATAGCCATTTTGGCCACTGACTCGGATTTCGAAGAAACTCGTGTAACGGTGAATTATTGTAGGGTTTCAAGTTTCGTAGCGATCGGACTTGTCATTTGATCGTACGAACTCGAAACGCCTTGAAATAAATGAAATTGAAATCAATTTGAAAAATATTGATTTTAGCATTACTTCTTCATACGATGGAATTTGGACGTGAAACTTGTTCCATCGCGTTTAGAATATTTTAAAACATCTAGTTTGATATATGGGTTGACCCAATTTCATTCCGGAGTCGAAACGGGCTTTTTGGGCCACTTTGGCGTTAACGCGTAAATCTATCTTATTCATCCATTCAAATATCAACCCTGCCAATATATATCCTGCTATAAACCCTAACAGCCTCTGTTCCTCATTTCTATACGTTCTATTCACCTCCTCGCTTCAATTGCCGTAAACCCTAATTTATCCAATTCCAATTTCAATCCCAAATCAAGTCCAAAGCTGAAAATTCAAACTCCTCAGAAAAATTTGGAAAAAATATATATCAAAGCTCTTAATTTATGCATCTCTGATCTGCAGTTCGTTTTTGGTTTCGAATTACCTTTTTTCCAGAAATTGCAGATCAATTTTTGGCCGTTCATCGCTCGGCGATGAACTTCGCCTAATCGGAAAACCTTTTCTGGGTTTTGGAGAGGAACCCGAGGGGAGTCGATCTGTGGCGTTCGTTCGTGGAATTAACGGCTGGATCTCGAGTAAAAATTCACCTAGGGTTTTCTAGTGGAGGCGGCGGCTGCATCTTCTTCACATGCAGCGTTGGTCGCGAGTGTCAGAGTAGGCACGGCGCGTTTGGGGGCGAGGTCGGTGAGCTCTTTAGCGTTGGCGGCGTAGCGCATGATGGTCAGAGATGGTGGAAATTGGTGGTCAACATTCGGCTGTAGGAGGGTTATTCGTGTTCTGTAGCTTGTGCGCGTTTGGTCTGGTGCGTGAGTAGTGGTGATGACGTGGCAAATGAAGGAAAGTGTTCTCTCTTTTTTTATTTTTTTTAATTGAAATTCAAATGCATTTATCGCTATATCTTTCACATACGAACACCAATTCACGCGTGGTTTTTTTGTTAGGATCGTATTGAATTTTCGGACTTTTTGGTGCTAGTTTGGACGAATTCTGAGACTAGTCAATTTTTGGGTTTAAATTGGATTTAAATTCAATTTAAATTCAAAATGTGAGTGTTTTAACCTACTCACAACTTCTAAAATTATTTATGTTTGATAAATTGATATATGGTGATTTGAAATTTATTTATAACTGTTTGGCATATATTTAATCATCATCTTAGTTAAATTGCATTATTTGAGTTTAATTGTTATTCAACTTATTATTGCATATAAACTGCCAGTTAAATTAATTAATAAACTGTCAGTAATTGATTGTTATTTATTGATGTTATTATTTGAATTTGGATGACGTTTGCAATAAATGGTTGATGATTGATATTGGGTGAATGGATGCCTTATTCTATATTGTTATAAACTGCAAGTTATTATGCATTCTCGTTTCATTCGGGATTGCGGTTTGAAATGATATATAACCGTAATTTTATTTTTAAATTACGGATTGAAATGATAAATATCTGTATCACTTGACCATAAGATATAAAAATTTGTACAGACACCGTGGTCTATGTATATAAAAATATTTTTAAACGATTTCTATGGTTTTGGAAAGGAATATACGGTCTATTAAATATAAATTTTAATGTTACATATATTTATTTTATATATATAGTTAAATTCTTGAATTTAAGCTATGTATAAAACTGTTTAATAAAAATGAGTTTAATAATGGAGTTTGATGGTTTATATTATATGGGTAAGTACCTATTTAAGGTATCATATATATAGAGTTTAAATGACTTAAATGAAATTTAAGTTGGAAGATAAATATGAAATTGTTTTAAATTGAATTATTTAAGAATTATAATTGAATAAATTTGATTTGGAATTTAAAATTAGTTGAGATTTTGAAGAGTATGATTCTTGTAACTTGATTTGGTTTAAAGTGTTTTAAATGAATATAAAGTTGAGATAAATGAATATATCAAGTTAAATAAAATTTAAAGAATATCGAGTTTTTTGAAGTTAAAAGTTTTACTTAAATTTTATTGGATTTATTAAGTATACATTTCAAATCTAAATAATAGTAATTGAATTTGATATATACGGAATTACCAAAGAAATTGTTTTGAAATGGTGGAATATTTAAAGCTTTGAAATATATGAATTGAAATGGTTTATTGAGAGGTTCAAATCGGTATTTGGGATTTATTTGAAAGATTAAAGAAGCTATTTTATTATATAAAGTAATTTAATATGTAAACCATTGAAGTATATTAAGTTGTGTTTCAAAGCTATAGATTTCAAGGTATATAGATTTGGAAGTGCTATGATTTCTTGAAAAAGGATATATTTGAAATAAAATGATATCATATTGATTTGGGCCTTAAAATAAAAATGATATCGTATTTATATGGTTTTGAAATGAATATTTTATTCAGGTTTTGAAGTATAATTATTTTAAAATGACCGCGGTGACATAATAACGTTTGGTTGTTGAAGAGACCAGGATCGGAAGTTGTCTTACTCTCTGCCAACTCCGAAAACCACTTTAACAAAACCGTGTACATGGTCGATTCCAGAATGAAGTAGGATGGTCGTGGCGTTTCCTTTAAGGTAAATACATGGACCCGACTCCCATGAGTTGGCATAAGGTGGCTAAAACAGGAGCGATTCTTGGGCCAATGAGGTCATTCTTCTGATCGGAGGCACTCCTTCGATATTATACTCTGACATTTGGATTGATTCGATGGCCACTTTTGATTTTTGATTTTGGGGGTGTTGTTCAAGGTGGGCGGTAGTAGCTGCTATGCATTACCACCAGCCCGGATGCGTAATTGGTATATCTACCCTGGCATTGCCTAGTTGTGCCGTGTCATCTACCATACCGAGCCTTTACTACGAGTTTCTATTTGTGTCGTACCTATGGAGTATCCTCAGGTAGCCTCCCGATTAGGAGGTATTACGGTACTGTATAGACTATTTGCATTATTTGTGTTAAGGGCTATATGGGTAACCCCTTAATGCTATTAAAAAGTAAGTTTACTTTACTATTAGACATTATTATAATAGCGAAATATACTACATAGTAAATAGTTTAACGGATCCTTAGGAGATGTGAATCCCGAGCATCTCTTGAGTTACTGCACTCACGTTAGACACTGGATAGGAGATGTCAAATCCCGTAAACATTTCCGACGCCATTACACTCACATTTATTTCCGTTGATTTAACTTACATAAGATCTTTTATTTCTGACTCGAGTGTGTTGTCTTTTCAATTGCTCGGGTCAGTCCGAGCATTTCAGGATCGAAGATTTTATTTTGGAGGACGAAGACGAAGTTTTGTAGTACTATTACCTACTATATTATTCCGCTACACCATTTAATTCCGCTGTATTAATTATTATTCTCTGGTATGTGTACTCTGTTATGTATTGTATAAATATAATCAAATGTTTCGTAAAACAGCTTCATAAACAATTATTTGATTATTATATTTTATCATTCCGCTGCAAGATTCTATTTTGTTTTTTCCTTTCTCTTCTTTTTCTTATTTACCCGATAACAATCTGCCCTTCTGTATGTTTTAAGTCTAACGTGTGTGGTTTATCGTCCATTTAAAACGTGCAAAAAGGCGGGACGTTACATATATCTAACTCGATAACCAATCTTGTTTGAACTAAAAGGTGTTTTCTTTCTATTATATACTTGATATAATGTGTTATATTAGTTAATTAATTTAATTAAAATTATAGTTAATAGATTATCCAAAAATGATGTGTTTGTGATAACAATTGCAAATATTTGTTATCATGTGTATTATACCACAATATTATAAAATACATCATTTTAAATGTTCTTTGTCAAAATGCATCGAGATTGGATATTGGTGTATCCATTGAGACTATGTACGTAACGCTTTCTAAATGTTGGGCAGTGTATTAATCATAACTGCTAGGGAAACTTGGGGTTACGTACATATAGTTATTGGAAAACTATGGAACGACTCACTCTATGTTTTCTGTTGGTTAATATAACTAAGGTCTATCAAAAAATATCAATGTGACTAATTTACAATGTTCTCTCGACTTGATAATATTGTCGATTTTCAATATGAAAACTCCTCTTTAATTACAGTCAAATCGTGACATGGTGTCCATCGAGTGACTATAGTTGGGTCAAGTGGAAGTATTGAAAGTGAAGCACTATTCAAGAGAGGATCTATCTCCTTAGTTATATCGGGCTAGTATCACGGTCAATCAAGTCAACCCAAAGTCAAAGTCTTTGGCCAGAGCATTTCGATTAATAATAATTGTTATTATTGAACCAAGGACTTTATGTTTCGACTTTAAAGTTGAATATGAACAATACTGGAATTTTGGCCATTACCAAATTGTACAAGTTCAAAGCGATATAGTTTTAACGTAAAGCATTAGTATAAAATAAAAGTCACAATCGAGAAACGCTTAATAAAGTAAAATTGGATTTTACCAACACCAAAGTAAGCAATAAATTTGGCTAAAATGTCACACCACCTGCTAAGTGAAGTATGAACAATAATATTCGAATAGTTCGATATAAATCGCTGACCGAATTTACACCAGACAAGTCAAACAACTGAAACGATGAATTCTCTTTGACCAAAAGATTTAATTACTTTATAATTGTTATAAATGGATTAAATGAATTAATATTTATGAAATACTAATTTTAAAATTTAATTATGATGTGACGAGTAATTATTATTATGTATATTTATAATATATATATATATATATCAATTGATATACTATTTCGATAAGCAAATAAATTTGATTTAATTCTATAATATTTAACTTAGGCTTAAATGGATTTAAGGCCCATCATAGGGTTTGATATTTACGGTAGCAAATAGAGGTATAAGAGCCTCAAATTAGGTTAGTAAGGGCTTGACTATGGATGCTCATATTTAAGGTGAAAGAGTATAAGATGAGATTCACACTTCTCTCCTTTCTATCCACTATGTACCACCCAACGTTTTTATGTTAATTAACTAAAATGGAAATTAATTGATTAATAACAAATTGTGAAAATGGAATTTTTATAAATGCTAAAATTTGGCCATGAAATTTATACCCTTGGGTTTGTGATGATTTTCTGATCAATTTACAAATATAAACTTTTCCAATCCTAGTTTAAACGAAAAAGTTATCATCGCATGAATTTTCATAGTTAGAAATAACTAAATATGTAATTGGGAAAATAATTTAAATTTAATTAACGATTAATTAACATCATTAAAATTAACGGTATCTTAATGTTTAATAAATTTAATTAAGATAAGAGATAACATTGATTAACGTTAATTAAAGGGAATAAATGAATCAGAAGAAGTAGCGTTAAAAAAAAGTTGCATAAATTACACTAGCCAGGCCAATCGTGCCTATACTCAGGTCGACCTTAAGCGGTCGACCACGAGGGTAGAGTAATCAAACCGAATCCTTTTGAAGGTGGCAGTAATTTGCGGTCCGTATCTAAATCAACTCCATCTGACGGTTAGCGCTGATTCGAACCTTTATAAATTAGGACCTAGGGCTTCACCTCTAACTCATTATTTTTCTAATGGGTGCGAAAGCTCTATCATTTCCCTTTCTCTTCCAAAAATTTCTAAATACGTAGACATAGATCAAGATTGCATGAATACACTTTGGAGAAGAATAGGAGAGAACAAACGAGATAGAATAAGTTCAAATCAGGTTGCTACATCAAAAGGTAAACTTTTAGATCCAAATTTGTATAATAAATCCAATTCTAAATCTCTTTTCTCTAATCCAATTTCTAATAGATCAATATTTTTTTTTGTGGATCTGAGTAAGGAGTTAAAAATGGAGAGTACAGTTAAGAGGGTTAGATATGGATTATATCTAGAGATTTGGAAATGCTAATTAAAGGTGAGTGAGAATATTATATATTACTAGATTATATTGTTGCAATTCTATTCATATATGTTTGAAAATTGAACTTAAATTGCAGTGAATTCATAAATGTGAAAAGTTGAAGACATGAAACTTGCATATGAAAACCATAATGTATGCTTAATGATTAGTTTTATTTCTGTAATTACGTAATGATTAGATTTGATTCTTAACTGCAAAATGATTTTTAATTATCAGTTCTATGTCATATTAACTAACTAAAACATATTGAATTGAGATTCCATTTTATTTGGCATTGATGAATAAGACTGAAAATAAAGTTAACTAGACTTTAGGAATTTTAGTGATATTTTACTTTATTGGAATATATATTATTGTAAGTGAATTTCCGCATGTTGTCAAGTTTAAATTTAGCAAAAGTGTGATGTTTGAAATAACAAGGAGTAAATATATGCTTTTAAAATAAAGAGATGTACAAAATAAAGATGATGTTATATTTTGTACTATTTATTTCAATAAATAATAAGAGAGTTTCTTGTAATTACAAACATTGCACAAACTATCTCTTTTGGACAAAATATGGAAATTTTCTATGTAACAGTTAATTGTTAAGTTTAAATTCCAATTTATTGAAATGTAGCAAATTTCAAAAGTGGAACATTGAGACAAGAATAAAAAAAGGTAAATAAAATGAAAACTAATGAAAAAAGAAGTTTGAGTGATAGGACAGAAAAAGAAGCTAGGAAATGAAATTGATGTCTGCATTAAGTATGATAATCGTATGAAACAGATTAATTTGCTCAAATATAAGTAAATTGAAAGATTTCTGGATTAAATATGATAATTAAGTGAAATGGAATAGGAATCGAAGTTGAGCTAATGAATGTAGTAGCAACGATAGTGATGACGTAAAATGAGAAACGGTAAATGAATTTGATAAGTGAAAAGTTAAATGCAAAGTAAAATGAAGACCTAGGGTCAAACGTAAAAGATGTAGTGCAGTAAAGAAAATGTAAGAAGAATAAATATACATGAATATGAAATATGTATAAATGTAGCCTTAAATATGCATTTATGACTGGTGTGAATAATTATAATTATTTGTTATAATTATATAGAATGGATAACTCAAGGCCATTAGATTGGGCTGGGATGCTAGAAACATATCCAACCAGTAGGACCCATAGAGAGTATACACTTGCGTATAGATGAAGGGATGTCCTCAAGCGTATGGGTGTATGGGTGCGTGGAAAGGAACCTCGTAATTGTAGGAAATCGATGGATCTTTTATGGATGACGAGACTGTACCAGCACTAGCAGTTCGCTTCTAATTTTTTAGAGGAGCATATTGCCTTGATTGCACTAGGAAATCTAAATGGACGATGGATAGGATCGGACTTATACAACAGGGTATGAAAAGACTGGCATGTGTAGGTACCAAAAAAGGGATAGGAGCTGCATATTTACCGAGCTTGGCATCGGTCCCTTGCGATCAACGGGAAGGATAGGGACATACCAACTGATCTCTTTGGCCTACCAGAAATGATTTAGTTGGGTTATACACCGCCATAGTTGTTTATTTTTCTGTTTGATAGGGCAAGGCTAACTAACCCATATAAGAGATTCCTTCAAAAATACGGATTTTTTGGAGGTGCGTGGGGCAAAAAATCCATGATATATGCAGCAGACAAAGGTGAAAATCCTTGAAGAATGTAGGACCTTATAGACTGGAGGTGGTCGATGCGCACTATAGGATTTCCTTGAGTCATACAACGATCACGATGTAACAAGGTGATGAATCCTTACAAGGTGCTGAATGGTAGATACTAACGGGGATAGTATCTAGGTCCATTAATGGATGATGGGATATATACGTATACTTATATATATAGATATAGATCTACTTGGTGTAGATAGGAATAGTTCATACGCAGCGATGGAGTCGTAACGACCAATGGTAAATCTAACACAACAAGAAATGGTGAAAATCGACATTAGCTAGTGTTATGTATAAGATGTTTAATTTACCAGTCAACATAATGTTGTTCTGACACTCTCCTCATTACAACCCACAAAATTTAGAAGTGAAGGTACTGGTATTGTTTTGAAACAGTGGTCTGGCTAAGACACTTGACATTTGAGATGTCGATTTTGGGTCAGTAATTATTATTAATGAGAAAACTTGTCATCACCCCAAAATAAAGTTTAAAGTGTATGTAGATCCTTCAAAACCACCTTCCGAACAGATGGAAATAGTTTAGGCCATTCAAATCCCTTTATTCAACAATCTAGGTGATTTATACCTCCCTTAGGTTCACCTTTCGAAAAGGTTGTGGCAATTGAAACTCTCTTTTAACAATCTTTTGACATGGTTAGGGCGCTTGAATCTCTTTTGATAACATCTTTCAAATTAGTTTAATACGGAATTTCGACGTGGTTGAGGCATTTGAATCTCTTTTAATAATACCTTTCAAACTATCTGAATTGGCTTAGGATTTTATCGAAACCTCCTTTCAAAGTGGTCAAGGTGACTTGAGGTTAAGACTTAATAATCTAAGGGTTTTAGTTGAATTAAAGAGTTTCAACTCCTTCGAGTGGTAACCATTCGATCATATTGATACAAGCATACAATAACCAGAACCACATTAAAACATCCAAAAATGCCATATACTTGGTTTGATAATATTTTCCTTTATTACTAGAAGCTTAAGTAATACAAAAAAGTAAAATTTCCAATCTAATTTAAGAATTAGGGTTTAAAACTCCAAAAGAAAAAGAACAAATAAGGAAGTAAGGAATGAGTTAGATCGGATCCCTTAAACTATACCCTTAAGGTCTTATTTATAGGCGCGGGTTAGCCCGTTTTTAATCGGCCCTCTCGACATAGTCAAAAGGGTGCCTTGAAGACCTTTCACTGCTGTTAACATCAAGGCGTCCTTCTACTTTGCTTTTAAATTGATTTTGAGTGCTTTCAAAATGGTTGAAAGGTGTAGATGCACTCTCCACTTGTTCTTGATGTGCTATTGCAAGTAGAAAAGGATATGGGCTTTCAAATCCGTCGATAGGTAAATCTTCGAGACTTCGAAGGAGTTGGGACGTTGTAGAAGGTTAAAATGCAGAAGGCAGCTTTCAAAGGCATATTTGTTGATTGATGTGGAACCCCATCCTCTGGTGTATGAGAATATCATATTGAACTTAAGTAAGCTTTATTTTATAATTATGAATGGTCTCAACTGGTTTGAAAGGCTAATTTATGCTTTCGAATGGGTAGCTCTGGTCAAATATTCTTGTGGAATGTGAATGATGGCGAAACCCATTGTTTCAAAAGGTTTGGCGCGCATGTGAAAGCTTGTAATATGTTGCCTTCAAAAGGTGTTCCTCAAATCTTTCGAAACGCCTTCTTGCATGCGGAAGCAACCATTTCGGAAGCAAATAATTGAAGCGAAAGGGTGCTCTTGTCCCCTTTTGACCTCTTAGACAGCTCATAGCATATCCAACTTCTGGAGAATCATCCCTTCGACTCTTTCGAAAGGTTTTGTTAATGCTATCATTCCTCGTGAATCCCTCTTTTATATTCTTCATGGTTTCGGCGAGGTTGAAGTGTAGACCGATGGTAACACTTGCCCTCCCTGCCGAAGGGATGCTCTTGACTTTCCAAGTCAATTGTTTCGAAACCCATCTTCATTTTAGCATCAAATTTTCCGCCTTTTGATATTCCTAAATGGATCTTGACCATTCATTTAAATTTGAACGGATGGCTTTCTCTACACCCGCTTCCTTTATAAATTATGCTTCCTTTTCCTCTTTTCCATTTACTTGTAATTAAGATACTAAAAGCAAGAATCAAAATTTTCAATTTCTTATTAAATTTCTAATCTTAGTAGCCGTGAATTGAAATTCGAGTATACATCTATTATTCACGTTTAACTTTCAATTTAAGGTTTGAGTTTGCATTACTGCTTTAATTTTTTGAGAATGATTCAAGTTTTTCATTCGCATACAATTATCTTTAAATTCACTTTTTATGTTGAATTCGCTCAATCTATGGTATCAATTATGGGTTTGAACTTGAATTCATCAGATTTTAGCTCTAATTGCCATTGTTGTGTACGAACCCAAGCTTGAATTCTATTGCACTCAATTCTAAGTCGTTTATCTTTTCATTTTTTGAATCGATTATGCTTCAAGCTTGAATTCGGGGTTCTTCTTGTTATCGATGTAAATTCATGCTCAAATTAATTTAATTGTTTGCCTTTTGGGTTAAAGATTGAATTAGGGAGAAAACTCTTTTCTAGTGGCTTCAAAGAAAAGATTAAGTTGTATAAATTAAAACTCAACATTGCAATTTGACATTTCAACCCTTTCAATGGGGTTGAGGCGGTTAACTCCGCTCTACCTATTTTAACCTCTTTTGAAGGGGTCGAAAGAAAGTCAAGCATCTACCTATAAATGAACGCTTTCGAAGGGGTTGACGTGGTTGTCAAGAGATGGACCTCTTTGAAAGGAAAAAATATTTTTTGACATATTCTGACACCTTTCGAATAAGTCATCCTAAAGGGTTCAATTTAAGGCTATACAACATATATTTTCGAATGCACAACTTTTTTTTAAAAGATTCACAACTTAATGTATATAAAAGTGAATTTAATTTATCATTGGACTTTATTTTGAATAAACCATGCTTAATTTTGATTTACTCTAGAAGTAATTAAAAGTTATAAATTTATACTTGCTATCGTCTACTGGATTGAAAATAGTAAGATTTTGTCAAAGCTAAAAACCTTATCAAGCCTTTCGACTTGATCAAAACCCCCCAAATTGAGACAAGCCTAGTTGTTTGTATGCTTTCGATACTCTACCTCCCCTTTTCGACTTACTCGAATTCCTTTGTGGTTAATAGGAATATATCTATCATTTCCTCAATATAACACTATCGAAACGATCCAAAGCCTTTTCATTTGTATTAAAATCACTTGGATCCAATTTTTTGACTTAATGAGAGTGTAGTTTTTTAGCAATATTCATATTCCTAAGTAAAGTAAAATCCATGGGATTCAACATTGTCAAAAGTTTTATTTATTTGATTGTAGAATGTTGTTAATAGTTCTCACAATATATGCACATATATTCAAATTAGTATTATAGGCTTAGTTGTACTTATTAATAATAAAATATTTCTGAGCTTCCGACATTGTCGAAGGGTGCATTTAGGTGTTTCTATTCCATCCACCACTTCGGTATCATCGAAAGCTCTATGAATTTCATGATCCAAATTTACTTACACACTTTGGAAGATATGGAATTATATATCTTAGTGGATATTTGAGTTATCGCAATAGATTTTTGACATCTTAGAAAATATGTTAACAATTAAATAAATTGTAACTTTTAATAAAATGGTTTTACCTGATAGAATCAAGGGTTTGAAAAAGACTTCTAAGAAACCTGAAAAGGATATAGCTCCAGAAGTAAAATCTTCACTAAAAAGGTTGAAGCAATCTCAAGACATTCTCTGATATCTTCTCAAGAAGAATTTGACGCCATTCTCAATGACTTCGGAATCACAGGAGTGGAAGCTATTCCTCCTAGTGATAGGGATACTATCCAGAATCCCCTCAAAGATATTTTGCTTATACTACCATCCACATTTGGCATGGCAGCTTTATTCCATTACCGGATTCGTTATTTAGATTCCTGAATCATCTCGGCATAGCACCTATTCAACTATCACCAAATGTAAATACTTACCTTATCTCCCTAGAGCTCATGGCTTTGGAATCAGGCATTCCTTCTTTAAGTGCTGAAGTTCTCAATTACCTAGTGCACCTGGTCAAGGTCAGCAATCTTAATAGCCAAATTTTTAGGGCTAACCCCCATAAGAATGTATTTCAGAGGGAATAAATAAGTTCAGAGACAGGGAGACGCAGTTCTTTTATGTTAAATGTTTCCCAAATATTAGCGGAGTCTTCTCATCCCCTCATAAGTTAATCATAATTCTCATCTTTATTAAATTACTCTCTTTTAGTGGATTACGTTTCATTATTAGGCCCTGCTCCTAAAACTCTCAACAATGAGGGGATGAGAATCGTAAAGCTGTTGACCGTTGCTTCAAATAGTATCGGGAATAGACTTACACTATTGATGCCAAACAATTCCCAGAAATATTCCCTCCTTCCCGCTACTCAAAGAGTTCTTGAACAACCCCCTCTTGTCTAACACACTTCCCAGAGCAAGTGTTTCATGTCATTTGGTTATCCCAAAAAAATTTCTCCCATGTCTCTAATTTGTTCGGATCAACCTAGTAAGCTTTAAATGTAGAATTTGTACTTTACCGTCATGTTACTCCTTAGATTGTTTTATTAACTTATGCTTCTTGGATTCTAGAATTTTCTCCTTCTATTTAATTAATCACAAAATATCCACTCCCTCCAACTTCTGAATCTAGTGTTTCTGCTGTAACCCAAGCCATTGTAAGGTCAAGGATGATCGCTAAAAGGAAATTGAGTAGAATGGCTACGGCATGTCCTTCTCTTAAGAAGACTAAAACAGTTGATATCCAATCTTCTCCTCCTCCAAAAGAGGGTGAAACAATTGATGTGAGCAAAACTATAGAGGGTCCTACTCTTGAAGCTTTATTGACCAATCTAAAGCAAATCTTTCGAAGGATAACCTCATGTCCCACATTATTATGTTTGATTCTCCTAGAGTCATCGAACAGATGCAAAAGGATTTGGACACTTCAACTCCTTCTCAAAAGTTGAACCCCTCCAGACCCTCATCATCGGTTTCTCCAACTGATTTTGAGATGATGGTACAGTAAATTTTGAATTCTCCCTCATTTACTTCCATTCATCCACCTTCTTTTGTTCCTAACCCAATGGGACATTATTGCTCTCTTATTGAGCAACAACTTCTGGTACATTTCATATTACTTTCTCATCTTATTACTTATTTCTTACTGAATTCTAACTCATGTCATACATTTTCTTCCATATTTCTAAAAGCTGGTACTCTCTTCAGGAAAGTGCTTCAAAGTCTTCTGCTGAGGCGTCTAAGGTTAAAGAAGAAATCTCAACTCTACATAGCCAAATTGCTTCTCTTTCTACTACTAAAGAGAATGCAGTGAAGGAACAAGAAAGGTTGGCCATCTCACTTGCTCAAGTAGAATCTATCATTTCTAAAGAGAGGAAAGTGAAATAAGTACTAGCTGATAGGAATTTAGCATTAAAATTGACTTTAAAAGAATCTAAGGAAGAGAAGGCTTAGATGGTTGCTAAATAATGTTCTCTCAATAAGAAGTCGAAAAAGAAGAAAAATTTGTTAACAACGGCCATTAATACCAGTTCTGAAGCCAAGCAAAAGGTGTTGCAATTTTTCAGTACTTCCCTCAATGACATAATCGTAAATTCTTACGAGGACATTCTCATGCTTGCTTATTCTAACAACATCAAAAAGTGTCCTGACTTGAGCTTCCCCTTACTCAATCCTGCTCTAGTCAAAAGATTTATGAATAAAATCAAAGAGATGGAGGAGAGGATTGAGGTTCTAGAAAGAGAGGAAATTGACATCGCTAAACTCTTATCTTTTGATGCTCCTTTTATAGAAGATGATTCCGACTTAACGAAAAAGAAGGTGATGAGGATGATGAAATCGTCGTAGAGGAAGGCAGCAATGATGATGATAATAATGATGATAACCCTAACAATGAAGATAGAGGTCAGGATTCAGGCAGCAATGGAGGAGGTCATATTGGTGCTCATAGAGGGAATAGTGATGATATCCTTGGTGCTTCAAAGAAAATTAATGCCTATCCTAGTGGCCGTAAAACAAGCCAAACTGAGCTTCCTGAGCCTTCTGTTCTCCACGAAGAAGTCACCAATATTGATGTTGGAGAACAGGAAAGGAACCCCACAATCTTCAATTCCTATTTCTCAAGTATGAGATTCTTTGTCCAAATTGCTTTTATCCTAAAGGTAATAATAGTTGATATCTTTTTATTTCAGATTAAAAAGAAATCCATTCAACTTTATAAAACCAAGCTTGAAAGAAAACAAGTGGAAATAAATAGCTTGTATAGTGAGTTAGATAAACAACTAAAAGAACATAATGTGCTCTCTGAAAAGTATTATAAGCTTAATAAGAGTGACGTGGTATTAGCATTCTTTAAAGATCATGAAGTTGCCCCCCGATTGAAATAGGCGCACCATCGATATGACAAGCTTTGGAAGAAAACGGAGAATTAATAACACTCTTTTGGATGTTGACTAAAGATAGAGACATTCTAGTGGACTTCTTATACAAAGCTTATTGTAGGCACCCAACCGTAGAGTTTACATACTTGATGACTCTAGTGGAGGTCTACTTAGATATTTACAAAGGAGATATTTGGATGAATTTGGATCTGACCCACATCTGGGGGCTTGCTGGAATTTCTCATGATTCAAATCGACCCCTCGTGAATTGCTTCCGGAAAAACTCAAATATTATAAGGATAAATTCATTTTCGAGTTATTCAAAAATTTAGTTTTGTAAGAACCAGATGAACATTTGTAATTATGTAATGTGAATTTTCTATGTTAGTTTCCTTTTATACTTAATTGTATTTTGTTACGTTACTATAGAGTATATGTCTCTTGAGCAATTCTGTCAATAGAGATTATTTAAGCAAATATGTCAAATTAAGAAGAGACTATTTAGAAAAAGGCTTCGCTCTTGAAATCCTCAAAATTGGCTAGATATTTCTTTCTTAGAGATCTTCAGAGGCTTTATATGCAACACCCCTAACTTCGTTTCGATTTTCTTGGCAAAGAAAAGGAAAAGCTTCTTAAGGTTTTGAACATATCATACCAAATTAATATGCGGTCGTGATGGTCTTCCTGCCGAGGAACGAGACTATAGCAAATATCCTCCAGTTGTTACCTCGGAAGGATTCAATGCCCCTTTCGATTCGGCAGTTGCTCTTTTAGCTAATTCTTTGAACAAAGTCAAAAAAGTTGTTTCCCAACTTTAAGTGTAGTGAAATATGTATATAATTATAACAACGAGATGTTCTTTTTGTTTTACTTCCTCTTAGTTGTAACTTTCATTATTGTAATAAAATAAACTTGTGATTTGAGTATTAATTTCGTTTTTTTATTTAAATAGGCGTTATAGTTATCTATCACACCACTCTCGTTAGATTCATCATCTCGCTTTACTAACATCAAAGATAGGTTGGCAGCGGATAT
This sequence comes from Allium cepa, assembly GCA_030765085.1. NCBI lineage: Eukaryota > Viridiplantae > Streptophyta > Magnoliopsida > Asparagales > Amaryllidaceae > Allium > Allium cepa. The sequence continues at coordinate 389,775,539 of CM060937.1, forward strand.
TCAAAAGAGGAGCTTCTTCAAAGATCCTTTATCTGCCCATCTCTAAGGTAACACCGAAATATTGGAATGACGTAGGAAATTTCTGCTTCAAAAGACAATGACTAGAGATCTTAGTGATCAAATCATTAAGCTTGAAGAAGATATTAAGAATAAGAATGAAATAGTTTCCCAATTAAAGCGCCAAATCAAATCGAATCCTTTAATCGATTTTGACGATGAGATGTCTAAACTCTTTCAGTAGGTAAGCGATTTGGAGATAAAACTAAAAGATAGTCAAGCTCAATGCAAATTAGTGGAATTTATCATGGGGGAAAACATCCAAATATCTATTTACCGACTTCCCTAATCACCTCATCTATAGTTAAATCTGATAAGGTATTTATCTCTGGCAATTCAAAAATTCCCTACTGTGATAAACTCTCCCCCAAGTTTAAATGAGAAAGTAGTGGGTGAATGGAGTAGGAAGGTCAAATTTGAAATTATGGGATATTTTGATGATCAACAGAGGGTAAGATATTCACAGGTCATAAATGAATACGTAGCTAAGATCCAAAAACTTGAACGTGAAAAGTATCTTCTTCAAAAGCGCATTGCTGATTTAGAGAGACAAAAAACCCATGGAGGTGCCAACGAAGCTTTTAATTATGCTTTAAAGACTCGTATTGAATCCATTGACAATGTTGATGAAATAAGGAGAAAGGAAAATAAACTTAAAGAAATTCTTTGTATAGCAATTCAGCATGCCGTTGATCCTTTAGTTGCTGAAAATCTAGATAAGGCTTTTCAGGATTTGTGAAACATACACTTGTGATGTATACTTGTAAATAATTTTATAAATTATGTAAATATCACCTGGTCTGTAGCTTTTTCTTACAATTTTTCTTTTGAATCTGCTTTTTGACAATTTGGACTATGGTTTTTTATTTGCTAGTCCATTCAGTCTTCCTTACTGATCTCGTTTCCCTAAAAAGTACAATGTAGATAACATTCTTTATCATCAATTTTCCACCTATGCAAGAACATTTTAGTAATTTGTTCATATTATTAGTAATAACATTAAGAATTCAAAATTTTAAGTAATCAAGGTGAACTAATCATCATGTTAAAATAGTGAAAATAAGTGAGAAGAAATTCTATAATTGGATACGGCTAGATGTCTTGAGTGTCAACTTTGGTAATGATAAGAGAAGGCTAGGAATCTGAATCCAACTATATTACTAGAAGACCAAAAATATAATTATAAAAGTAATAGAGAACTAGAAATCCAACTCTTGTATTAATTATAAAAATTTAAAAATTCATCTTTTAGAAATAACTAATATAAAGCTAAGAATAATCGTTTAATAATAAGAATCTAGAGATCATCATCTGGAATTAAGTCATGGAAGATTAGGAATCCTTTTTTGGTAACAAATAATACGAGTCCAAAAACCCTTATCTCGAAACTATAGAAGATCGAAAACCCAAATTTGGGTATTGGTAAGATAGATCAGAAACTAGTAGAGGACTAAAAATCTATAGTAAAGATCTCAGTATTGGAGGTCCTAAAGCCTAAATTCTGGCATTAATGGGTGAAGTCGATAATAAAAGTTCTGAAACCCAGATTCGGGTATAATGAAGACCAGAGATTAATAGTAAAAGTCCCGAAACCTTGATTTGGGCATTAATAAGTGCAATCCATAAATTAATAGTAACCAATCCGAAATCTAGATTCGGGCATTAATCAATGTAGTCTAGAAATTAATATTACTGAGCCAAAACCCAGATTCGGGTATTAATAAGTGTAATCCAGAATTCCTCTTTTGGAAATAAGTCGGAAGCTATAGATTCTTATTTGAGCCTTTTATTCTACACCACTCTTTCGGTTTTGATTCTTTTGACATGTGCCACCCTTTACGCCTTATATGTTGTCATTGTTTGATGTACCTCTTCTTGGGCCAAACATCTTAGTCCATTGTTGTCTGGTGCGCTTGGCTAGCTTATCCACAAGCAGGACCCAAGGACTCACCTAACCTCCCAAAAAGCGCCCCAGCCAGGCCTCATAGGCGGGACTAAAGGCTTGTTCAGTGTCTTGGCTAGGCCATAGCATGGCGGGACCAAGGGCGTGCTCCGTCTTCCCTCTAGAAGGTGCTTCGGCCAGGCCATGGCATGGTGGGACAAAAGGCTTTTTCGGTACCTTGGCTAGATGATAATGTGGCGGGACCAAGGGCTTACTCCATCCTCCTTCCAGGGGTTGCCTTGATCTAGCCATAGTGCGGCGCGCTCAAGGGCTTGTTAATGCTTTAACTTGGGCATAGCATGGCACGGATAAAGACATACTCTAACCTCTTCCCAGGAGGCGCTTTGACCTAACCAACTCGGCACGAATAAAGGCTTTGACCGTTTAAGCTAATTTCCAAATTTAAGAAGAATTCGACTCTCAACCACATAGATTTTTCTTAGATAAGTAGTGCTTTATTGAATTCGACTAGGATCTCTTTACAAATATGTTGATTTTTCCTTGTTTGAAAAAGTTGATCACCATTCATTCAAGTGCTCTACATTGATTTTTCTCATGCCCGTTCGTTATATAATAGTGGCAGTAGGATCCTCCCTGGTTCCTTTTGTCTTTAGGCCTTTTCTTTTACGATGTCCAATAGTTAAGTTCCTCCTTAGTTAGCAAATAAACATTCTCAATTGATGTAGTCAGATTGCATTCCATAGGGAATCTCGACTTCAAGCATGTCTTTTGAGAATGGTTTCTAGATTTTTTATTGCTTGATTCTAAAGTTTCACCATAAACGATCTATTTTCTTTTCATAACCTTTTGAACCTCACATGTAGGCAATGTCCTACTTATTTCTTGATGCCATTTTTGTGCAAAGATGTTGTAATCAACCATCATCCCTTCTTCAAGGATAGTGCCTTTGGTATAGAGTTGGATTGTCTTCTTCATTTGGTTAAACATGTTATCACTCTTATCTTTTGTTTCCTCTAATGAAAAGATAGGTGTAGAGACAATGTGAAAGGTGTTTAAACTCTACTTGTTTGGGTCATAAGATTCAGCTCACTTTCTCTTATGATCCTTAGAGCTTCCAATCTCAACATTTGTTCTTCATATAGTTTAGAATCTTAGATAGTTCCATCGGAGAATCCAATCGGGTATGGCTTCGAAGATCCTTGCTCGGACTTTCCAATTTTACTACGCATGGTGGTGTAAAGTATAAAATAGGTAAGCTTGGAATAGAATGGGTTTAGAGAAAAATAAATTTGGGAGTTCAACAAGGTCGGAGGTTCGAGCCCTCCTTCTAGTGCCGAAAATGTTAACAAGCAAACTTGTCAATGCCCCCCAAAACAAAGTTTAAAGTGCAAGTAGATCCTTTGAAATCACCTTTCCAACAGATAAAGATAGTTTAGGCCTTTCAAATCCCTTTATTCGATAATCTAGGTGATTTAGACCTCCCTTAAGTTCACCTTTCGAAAAGGTAGTGGAAATTGAAACTCCCTTTTAATAATCTTTCAACACATTTGGGGCACTTGAATCTCTTTTGATAACACTTTTCAAATTAGTTGAATATAGCATTTCGACACGGTTGAGGCACTTGAATCTTTTTTGATAATACCTTTCGAACTAGCTGAATTGGCTAAGGTTCTTATCAAAACTTCCTTCCGATGTGGTCAAGGTGACTTGAGGTTAAGACTTAATGACCTAAGGGTTTTAGTTGAATTAAAGAGTTTTGACTCCTTCGAGAGGTAACCTTTCGATCATATTGATACAAGGAAACAATAACCGGAACCACACTGAAACATTGAATCAACTAATATATCCAAAAATGCCATATACTTGCTTTGATAATATTTCACTTTATTATTGGAAGCTTAAGTAATACAAAAAAGAAAAATTCCCAACTTAATTTGAGAATTGGGGTTTACATTTCAAAAGAGAATGAACAAATAAGGAAGTAAGGAACGAGTCAAATCAGATCCCTTAAATCATACCCCTAGGGTCTTATTTATAGGCTAGGTTGGCCCCCTTCGAATCGGTCCTCTCGACTTAGTCGAAAGGGTGCCTTGAAGACCTTTCATTGCTATTAACATCAAGGCGCCCTTCTACTTTGCTTTTAAGTTGAACTTGAGAGCACTTTTAAGCTGGTCGAATGTTCTAGATGCACTTCCACTTTGTTGTTGATGTGCTGTTGCTAGTAGGAAATGATATGGTCTTTCGATTATGTCGATAGGTGAATCTTTGGGGCTTTAAAAGAGATAGGACGTAGTAGAAGGTAGCTTTCGAAGCATATTTTTTGATTGATGCGGAACCCCATCCTCTGTTGTATGAGAATGCCATATTGAACTTAAGTAAGCTTTCTTTTATAATTGTGAATGGTCTCAACCAGTTCGAAAGGTTTATTTATGCTTTCGAATGGGTAGCTCTAGTCAAATGTTCTTCTATGAATGTAAATGAAGGCAAAACCCGCCGTTCGAATGGTTTGGCTTACATGTGAAAGCTTGTAACCTGTTGCCTTTGAAAAGTGTTCCTCAACTCATTCAAAACGTCTTCTTGCATGCGGAAGCAACTGTTTCAGAAGGAAACAATTGAAGCGAAAGGGTGCTCTTGCCCCGTTTCGACCTCTTTGAAAGATCATAACACATCTAACTTTTGTAGAAGCATCCCTTTGACTCTTCTTTCAAAAGGCTTTGTTAATGCTATCATTCCTTGTGAATCCCTCTTTTATATTTTTCATGTTGTCGATAAGGTTGAAGTGAAGACTAATAGTAACAATTATGATCTATCATATTTCTTATTTTGCTATGAGTTAATACCGTTAGTGCTCTGATATAGCTTCTCTTTTGCAGGATATCAAACTAACAATCTGTATTTTAGTGGGCTTAGATTTTTGGGTTAGCAAAAATCTGGGCCCCACTGGAATGCGGTTGTTACATACTGTATAAGCGACTCTAACCTAATTAGATTTAGATCTTTTGGCGCCTCCTCCTCTATGCTTGCTGGCCGAAATCCCTACTGGTCTCTCTCCATTTCATCAATTTTAAGTCAAGTTAACTCAGTTACTACTCGATAGTTGGTGCTCAACGGTTCAAAGACCAGCTATCGAATCAGAAACAGTTTCAAGAGGCAAAAGTTAGCTTTTCAAGATGCAATTTAAGGAATTAGGATTAAGGTATGTTTCTAATCAAAATATAGTTGTAAATTCTCGATTATAATTTTTTATTATATAGTATATCATTAGTTAGGTGACGATTCTGATATGCAAGTAATGTAGTCACAAAGTTGTTTGGTTGTATGCATGTACAAACACACACACACACACACACACACACACACAGAGATAGCTCTGAATAAAAGCTATACTTTTTATATTTTATTAAATTAATATACACTATTCATTACATATTTTTAGTTTATAATTAATTACAACATCATATTTTAGTCAAAAATAGTCAAATAATTTCATATGTAAAGAATTAAAGCTACGATAATTTTTGGCAGTGGAAAAAATATTTTTTATTAACATTTTATTATTATTTAATATTATTTAAATCAATTATTACATAAATAAACCATATTAATTCATTTGTATAATGAAAATTATATTTACATTTTATTAAATAATATTAATAGTAAAGAAGCTCTCGGTATAAAATAATTATTTTTAAACTAATTATTTAATTTCGACCAAAAAAAGAAAAATCATTTTAAAATTATTTTAAACTGAAAAAATTATGGAAATTTTTCAAAGCATAATATCATTTAGGATTTTTTGGTAATGTAGAAATTAATTTCAAAATTAATTTTTAACTAAAATTTTATTAATTTTCGAATGGATATTTAGTTAAATATATTTTTAAATTAACATAAATTATTTTCTAAAATGTGCCACGCAGTACCTGGACTTTTATATTTTAAAATAAAATAAAAATTACTATAAAAGTAAAATAAAATTTATTCTAGTTATTTTATTAATTTATAAATATATATATGTATGTATATGTATATGTATATTTTATTATACATATATTTATGTGTGTGTTTAAATTTTATAAAAAAATTAATATATTTACATACATACATATATGTATTAATAGCGAGCATTTATAAATAATTTATATAAATATATTGCAATAATATGTATGTAATATTAAATTTTATTAATATGATTATATGTATAAATAAATAAACATATATATAAATATATTATATACTTATTGAAAATTATTTAAACAAAACTTAATATAAATATTTATTGGTTTATTTAACTATTATACTTATAATATAAATAATAGTATAGTATATATAACATACATATATTTGGATAATATACACTTGCATATTGGATGAGTTAACATATCCGTTGAGATGTAAACCCCAGCATCTATACACGGGCATGTTATACCTTGTATGTGTTAATATATGACACATGCACACACATATATGGTATATGATACATGTATACACACACACATATCAAGACATAAATTAAATAAAACTATATAATTTATAAATTTAATTAAAATAAAAGATTTTATTTAAATAATATTTAGGAATGTTCTAAATAAATTAGGCTTCATAGGCCCAATAAAGATCCAATAAGGGAATTTTTTTTGAAATTCATCAATAACTTCCACTGCGGGCTGGCCCAGTTACAACAAATACTTGCTTGTAACAAAAGGAATTCCCAATGTTACGTGCCATAAATCTCATACATACACCATTTTACTCTATATTTCTTGCGATGTGGGAAATATTCATCTAACCCTTGCACCTACAATGCGAGCCACACCTATACATAGGAGAATGAAGAAAGAAGGAGTAACTAATGGTGGCCAGACAGTAGTAAACGTTTGACACGTCGGACGTGTCAAACATGACGCACCATTTCCTCCCACTCCACACAACTGGACGTTTGAAGGAAAGGTGCGCTTCAGCATCAGGCGCGTCTGACGAGTCCAACGCATAGGGAATGAGAGCATGGTAAAAAAAGGCAAATGGTAGGTCCGTTCTTTACGAAGCGAGGATGGTATTTAAGCAGGGTATTTGAGCGGGGAGATTGATTTGAAGGGGAATGTGTTTAGTGACGCGAAATAGGTATTTGAGCGGCGTATTTGAAATGTGATTTTTAATTTAATTGAATTACATTTAATTTATTATTTGTTTTTACTTTATCATATGCATTTAATTCTAATTAAAGTGAAATAAAAATAAAAAAATTGAAATACATTTAAATAAATTAAAATAGCTTTAAAAAAATACAATTTTAAGCAATACATAGAAAATATAACATTATTACAAATTTTTGAAAACCCTATTTTTTGGCACCGCCTTTGTTCATCAGATGTGTTTGGTACTTTTTACTTGCCGTTTATTTGCAATCGCCGACGGCTACAAATTTTTGCCAGCTCGTCATTAGGAATATTAAATACCTCTCTATTATCGAGTTGCATAACAATTGTCAACGCTTCACCAAAATCTTAATTCTCCTCCTCCAATTCATTGGAGACGAGCAATCATATTTACGTAGTTTATATAATTTCCTATGGAATCAATGTTGTTCGTGTTGTTGCCTGCATTCAGACTTTTCGAATCTATGCAAGATTTTTTATCATATGTTTCTTGTGCTTTAGGTCAATGATCTAGCACAGTTTCTCATCGGTTTCTCTAGAACTTAAGTAGCTTCAAACGACCAATTGTATCGACTCTTCCGGACGTGACGTGACATTCTAAAAATTGAAAATTACAAAAACAAGACAAAAAAATTTCAAAAAAAAATATATGTTGTAGATACGAACAAATTATTTATAGAAATATAAAAATATACCTGAAAAGATAATAGATTGACGGATAGAGTTGGAGATGATGTAGAACAAAATTTATAAGAGGAAGGAAGGAGAAGTAGCAGTTAGGGGTCAAACGGAGTTACACGTCCAATGCGTTGGATGCAAATGCATCATTTTCCCACATTTGGTCCAACTGGCCATTTGGAGAAATGGACCGTTGCCGCATTGCATTATAAATGGAAGTGTGGTGCATATAGGTGCTGAACATTACCTACGCATAACTCAATGTTTATCCTACGCGAACCAAAAAATTCAATTTAAACTGGATGAAATTTCAATGATAAAGAACCATGGATACACCATTGTTATAATGGCGCTATTTGGTCTCAATCTCCAAATGTGTTGTAGCACTTTCACTTAAACAACTACACAAAAATGTAAAGCATAAACTGTATAAAAATATTATTCCAACCTTCAATATCTATATAATAAAGCAAAGACTTCCCCTATTGAATCCTTTTTGAATTGCCAAAAATATCCTTTTACTAAATTATTGCATAATATCTCAATATAGGATATATTCGTCTTTTTAACCTCCACATACTCCTAAATCATTTCGAAGACCCATTTTCTCATCACGTCCCTATTTTTTCCTCATGAACCTCAAAAGAAGAAATTTTGATTGGTTCAAAAACAAAAAAATAATAATTATTCAAGTTCCATCCTCCATCTTCCTACGCATTTGGCCACCATCTCAATGCACTCAAGATGTCATAACCATCAAACTCATCTGAAAACTAATAGGCTCCTCTTCAATAATCATCAAGAGTGATGGATCAAGAAGGAGGCATACACGACTATAGGTTTCGATGAAAGGCCCAATTCAGAAGACGTTGAGAGTAGAATTGTGATTTTGGAGTTGTACTCGAATGCGATCTTTTGTAAAATGATAGATTATGTGAATAACAGTAGGAAGGAAGCAGATAATGCCAAGGAGGTTGATGGGACTAGTGTCGGAAGCATTGAGTATGAAATTACTAATATTGCTCGAGCTATTTGAGTTTACTTTTTGTTAGATTTTGAATCAAATATATAATGTGTTCAATATGATAGATTGATATTAATAAATACGTGGAGATTATTTGGTAAATTATTGTATATTTACTAACTGATGTTAAATTGAGTACATATTAGATCAAGGTAAACTTTATCATCCTCTACCTACTGGATTGCAATATTTGGACGGTTAAAACTATGTTTCTCAACTATTTTATTTCTATTTCATTCGTATAAACTGAGATTCACAAGCAACTGTGCTGCATCCAAAACAAACCGTTAATTCTTACATAAATGACATGCACCCTTGATGATTGTGACATAAGAAATACCGCCTTTGATAGTTCTTTTGGAGAAGCATTTTTATTCTATATATGGCATTACTTCATTCATCAATAGCCAGATAGCATCCAATATTTTACTTTCATAGTTAAATATTGATTTATATTTGTCTAAATTCGTTTATTTTTTTAATGATTATAATTCATGCAAGTTTTGAACTATTAATACACATTGTATTTGAGTTTAAAAATGCTTCCTTTAACCATATATTGAAATCCAAGTCTCTTTTAAGCTTGGGTCCATTTTTTGTTCCCACATGAAGTTGATCTTGGTTTTCTGTGGTAGAGATGCATTTTGTCAATCAATTAAGTATAACACATGATCATGTTATTTGTAAGTGTTATTTCTGTACGAAACATGTTTTAATCGAAAATAATAATTCATAACTTGGATACATACATGAACACATTTCTTATTTTTATTTTTTTGTATGGATAGGAAGAAATTCTTTTACTTTAAGTTTTTTATGTTTGAACCATTTTGACAAAATGTTACTTTTTAAACTATGTCTTACAAAACAATAAACATATTTTGAGAAGCTTAAAATTCATAACATCATGAAACTGACAAAGTAATCCAATCCTTAAATACTGAAAGGAATTTTTTTGACATTTATAAATAAGTTGACACAATTCATTTCACTTTGTTTGAGATTATGGTCTAATCAAGTGTGCCATATCTTTTTTGTCAGACCAATATAATAGATAATCTTATGAAAATAAATACTCCATTATTTTTTCCTACGCTTAAACATTGTAGAAGATGTAATATAGTTCTAAATAACCTGTCCAACTCGACCTTAATATAGTTGTGTGTCGTGACATTACTAATAGTAAATTAGCTACTTCTTTCCTCGCATACTAATTTGAAACTTCAAGCCCCTTTAATAATAAAATAAAATAATACTATATAGTTACATATATTTAACGATAAATAATGTAAAGTCACCAACTAATATATTATTGAGTGTTCGCTAATTATTTTTTTAATATATAGGTTGATTATATAAATGGTGTAGATTTTTTCGCTAAATTCATAATTGATAGGAGCCTAGTTGTTGAAGCACCAATTAGACACAAATAATGAGAATACTACTCAGTTTTAGATAAAATTATCTCTCACTATTCAAAAATTAGTTAATTAATTTGCGGTTGAAGTCGAAGAACCAAGTTGATGGTCAAAATATATCAACGAGTTTGTTTCTATTTTTTCATACTATTTCACTTAAAATATTCAATGTGTTTGGGAATTCTTATTTCAAATAGATGTATTCAATAAGCAAAGAAATTTTGTGTTAAAGTAGATTGATACTTGCCAATCATTGTAAAATATATCACTCCAACAGAATTTGTCTTTAATAGTTATTTTACATTATAAATGTATGAGTTTTTCTTATTCCACGTATTTGTTAGTAATTCAGTCATTTGGTCTATAGTGGGTGTTTATGTGGTCATGTTTTGTTTTTGCATGAAGTTTTATATAAATTTTGTTGTTATATTTTCAATTATACATATTATTTACATTTAAAAGTATATTGAAATATACAATCGGAAGTACAAAATATTCGAATTTGATACAAGAAAATTGATAATAATATACTATGTAATGTAGAACACTACTTTCTATTTTCACAGAGACACAAGAATAGTAATTATAAGCTTTTGGTTGCACAAAAGTGCACCACAACAGAAAACACTTTTAACAGGCTATAAGGCATTGATAACGTTTTAAAGAACGATGTATAATGACATGTTGCAATAGGCATCAGACATGTTATAGCATATTTAAAACTCTATTATATAATAATGACAATTTTTAAAGCTTTGGTATTATTAACCCACCTTTTAGCAAGGCAACGTACAAGCGGATTTCACCCACTCAACTGCACAATGATCGAAGCTGGATTGTCACGGATGATAAACATGATTACGAGGCCAAGGTATAGCATAGTCGATGAACAAACAACGCGACATACATGGAGTATGGGTTTTGGAGAAAATGTGCTGCTTGGAGTCTGCTTCGTGTCGCCTTCATGTTTACTTCGGGTTTTTAGGCAAGTTACTTCGAGTCAGAGAAGGGCTTGCTTTGGGTTTTTAAGGATATGGCATGTCTACAAGGCTCTTTGGGTCATCTCAGCACTTACTTTGAGTCACTGGAGGGTTTACTTCGAGTCAAAGTCGTGAATCGACCAATATCCATATGGTCCGCACCAACCTTTGTATCCATCAACCTCATATCCATCGGCTTCGTATCCATCTACCTCACACCCATCCATTTTATAGCCATTGTCCCACAAACCTCAATCCGCATCTATCCACCATGGCCTTCTAATTCTATCCATCAAGCAAGAGTGGCATGCTTCGTATCAATTATTCACTTGATCGATACGAAGAGAATAGCTAGGTATTGAAATGAAAGGAAGGCCTTGGCTTCGATATAAAGCCATATTAAATGCATTGATATGAAGAGAAGAGCAAGGAATGTATATGAAGGAGAGAAGCTAGCATTCAGCGACCGATACGAAGGATGGAGTTAGGGATAGATACGAAGAGTAGGACATAAGATTGATACGAAGAATGAATGGGTTGAACCAAAAGAAACGATCTACTAGAATGAAAAATGGATCTACACGTAATTGCCTCTCCACATCATCGATGCAGGATCGATCGACACGAAGTGTACCGATACGCGTTGATCGATACGCAGCGATCATCCAACCTACAAATCAATTCTTGGATCTATTACAACTCAAAATCTACAAGTCCAAATGCCTTCAAATTTTCATAGGAGCTTGCTTACCACCTCAAGAAGGTCTCTGATCGATCTCAGCCCAAGTGGATGAAATATTGATCGATACGAACAAGGTGGGGATCTATCCCAATCGATCCCAAATGACCCATGATCAATCTGGTGGGCCCTCCCACATGTGAGAAGAGGTATTACAAGTTTAAAGGCAGATATTTCAGACCTATACCTATAAATAGCACTCCTACGCTTACAGAAATGAGATTTTTGGCTCTTTTATGTTGTTACTCTTTTGGAATTATGTTGTAACTTGGGTACTATCAATTGTACTGTTGTAAACAAGTTGAGAATGATCAATAAATAGCAAACTATTCAAAGTGGACAACGTCGAACCTCTATGAACCTCATTTTTCTACTGCTTTCTTTTCAAATTTTGAGTGTTTTTGTATTTATATCCTCTACATATTTTCTATTTATGATCTGTGAGTGTGCGTTGATGCTTTTATCTGCAATTGGGTGTTTATGACCAATTTTGGCGCAAACATTTTGGTGTTTTCACTGAAAATTGAACTTAGCGTTTCTGAAGCTTGGATTTTGGATTCGAAGGCATAAAGACTTGGATCTGGGAAGCAATGGAAAAGCAATCAACAAGAAGACAAAGAACGAAGAGGATTCATCATGAAGAAAGTCAGGAGGCTTACTTGGAAGCTAATCAGACCGTAGTTTTCATCACCGGAGATGAGATGGAGATGATGATAGATGCTATATAGGAAGGGATGCTGAAAAGACAGGAGGAAATGATGCAGAACCTACTCCGACAGGTTGGACAGGCTGGAGTACAAAATCAAGAGAATGGAACAGCAGAAGTAGAGGGAGTCTAAAACCAGAGTCAGGGGAACGAAGAAACCAAGATCCAGGATAAAGTGGGACCATCAAGAATATCCCCTGAACTAGGGACCATGCACCCAGATCATGTTGGCTCAATTCCAAGCATGATGCCAGGTGGTGTTGTGCAATTTGGCGCCGATAGAGGAATGAATGCTTATCCAAGAGAGCAGATTTCAGGATTCCCTCACAAGCTTAGGGGGCAGGTCAGAGGCAATGGACAAGGACCACCACTTGGTGACAGTGATAGATTGGCAGAAATGATCAGACGGGCCATGAGAGGAGGATTAGTGAATAAAGGTTTGGAGGATGTGAAGAGGAGCCCCTTCCCTCCCACAATTAGGCAGCCTTGGAATCCCCTTGAATTCAAGCTTCCAATGTTGGAGACATATGATGGAAGCACGGATCCTGCTGTTCATCTGACAAGGTATATGGGCACATTGAAGTACTGATGACATCTGAGGAGGTTATAGCCCGGTGTTTCCCTTTGTATTTGACGAACATAGAAGCACCATGGTTCAGGAAATCAAAAAGCAGCTCCATTGGAACGTGGACCGAGTTGATCAAGAGGTTTATGAGACAGTTTAGAGTTCATATCCCAAGACCTAAAAAATGATGAGTTTGACAACACTAAAGAAGAGGACCATGGAGTCTTTGAGGAGATTTCTAACGTGATTTAATGCATCGACGACATCAGTGGATCGCCCAGATCCGTCTACGGTTTTGATGGCAGCTGTATTCTGCATAGCTGATGGCACGAAATTTAAGAATTCATTGAAAAGGGATCCACCATGGATCTATGAGAGTATTACCATGAGGCAGAAAGATTTTTGCGATAGGAAGACGCGAAGGTTGAAAGAGAGAAAGGAGAGGAAGTTGACATTTATGCAGTCATAGGTGGGGATCCGCCCGGTAAAGATTCAAACAAGGATAAAGGAAAACGAAAAGCAGAGAATGGCTTTGACAAGTCAATGTGGCTGCAAAAGGAGCCAAGATTCACCTCTTATTCAGAGTTGAGCGAGACTTTGGAGCGAATATACCAAGACATTAGGGGGTAGGTACCCTACCGCAAGCCAATCAGGAGGGAGCCAACCAATAAGGAAAGAAAATCAAACAAGTACTGCATATTCCATGAGCTAAGCGACCATAGCATGATCGACTGCAGGCACTTGAGTGGTGAGGTCAAAGGATATATCCGGAATGGCATGCTGTTGCAGTACGTGAAAAGGCAAGCAACGATGGTGGAACATGAGCGACCACCACATGCATCCAATGAAAATGGCTCCGGATCTAGGCATCGCCAACTTATTATCAGCTGAATGGTTTTATGATTTCGAATAGTAAGCTCCACTTTACAGCGGTTAAGTCGCTTACATATGTACGGGATCACGAATGATCCTTAGGCATGCTCTGAGATGACAATAATCCGCAACAGTGGAGATGCTACCACTTTGGTGTTTTTGTTTTGCTTTTGTTTTCTCTTTTTTGCATTTGGATTCGATTTAATTGAATTTTTTTATTGTAAGGCTCATTTGAATGTAAATATGATGTTTGAAATTTCATAATTCTCCTCGAACAGCACCTGACAATGGATGATCACAATTTTCCTCGAATGGCACCAGACCACGAACGGTCACTATTTGCCTTGAACGACATCTGACCTCAAACGGTCACATATCACCTTGAACGGTATACGAAACTCGAACGATCACTATTCACAATCGGGTAAGATTATTGATCTCTTTATAGTTAATCAACAGGATAAGAACATCTAGCTTATCGCATTACAAAACACACCTTCCTATCGCAAGGCATGTTTTGGAGGGTAAAGTGTTAACTCGCCTTTTGGTAAGGCAACATACAGAAGGATTTAACCCACTTGACTGCACAATGATCGAAGTTGGATTGTCATGAATGATAAACATGATTACGAGGCCAAGATATAGCATAGTCGATGGAAAAACAGCGCGGCATAGGTGGAGTATAGATTTTGGAGAAAATGGGCTGCTTGGAGTCTGCTACGGGTCGCCTTCATGTTTACTTCAGGTTTTAAGGCAAGGTACTTCGTCTCAGAGTAGGGTTTGCTTCGAGTCTTTGAGGAATTCGCATGTCTACAAAGGCTCCGCAACTACTACGGGTCATCTCAGCGCTTACTTTGAGTAACTGGAAGGTTTACTTCGGGTCGGAATCGTGAATCGACCAATATCTATATGGTCCGCACCAACCTTCATATCCATCAGCCTCATATCCATCGTCTTCGTATCCATCTACCTCACACCCATCCATTTTGTATCCACCGGCCCATAAACCTCAATCTGTATCCATCCACCAAGGATTTCCGCTTCATATCCATCAAGCAAGAGTGGCATGCTTCGTATCGATCATTCACTTGGTCGATACGAAGAGAATAGCCAGGTATCGATACGAAAGGAAGACTTTGGCATCGATACAAAGCCATATAAAATGCATCGATACGAAGAGAAGAGCGGGGGATGGATACGAAGGAGAGCAGCTGCCATTCAGCGATCGATACGAAGAATGTAGTTAGGGATCGATACGAAGAGCATAACACAAGATCGATACGAAGAAGGGATGGGTCGAACCAAAAGAAACGATCTACTAGCATGAAAAATGGATCTACACGTAATTGCCGCTCCACGTCATCGATGCAGGATCGATTGATACGAAGTCTACCAATACGCGGTGATCGATATGCAGCCATCAACCCACCTATAAATCGAATCTTGGATCGATCATAACTGAAAATCTACAAGTCCAAATGCCTCTAAATTTTCACAGGAGCTTGCTTATCACCTCAACAAGATCTCTGATCGATCTCAACCCAAATGGATGAAATATTGATTGGTATGAACAAGGTGGGGATCGATCCCAAATGACCCTTGATCGATCTGATGGGCCCACCCACGTGTGAGAAGGAGTATTCCGAGTTCAAAAGCGGATATTTAAGACCTACACCTATAAATAGCACTCCTACACCTACAGAAAGGGGACTTTTTAGCTCTTTTATGCTGTTACTCTGCTAGAATTCCATTGTAACTTTGGTACTATCAATGTACTATTGTAAATCAGTTGAGAATCATCAATAAACAACAAACTCTTCAAAGTGGACGTAGGATACGACGCCGAACCACCATAAACCCCATCTTTCTACTGCTTTATTTTCATATTTTGAGTGTTCTTCATATTTATATCCTCTACATGTTTTTTATTTGTGATCTGTGACTGTGAGTTGGTGCTTTCGTCTACAATTGGGTGTTTATAACCAATTTTGACGCAAACAGATATGCTAGCATATGATACCATCCCCAAACGCTATAATATGCCGATATACGACTGCACTTTAGAAACGCTATCATATGTTACTATATGATATCCTTTTACAATATGCATTTTATAGTAGTAAGGAAACATTGTGGTATAACTTTATACCATTTGGAGAACTTTCTTACAATTCTCAACTGATATATACATACATACATACATACATATATATATGTATATGTATTATATATATATATATATATATATATATATATATATGGTTAAGTAAACAACAATCAGACATGCATTTGACAGTCGACGCATTATACATTAAATATAATAAAGTTTACATAAGGCTTGATACACAAAATAATACGAGTGGCAAAAGGTCATATACATTCTACAACAAATATTCTTTTTTTAAGAACCAAGATTATATTGCTACGAGAAATTTTTTGCTTTTTTGTTCAAAATCAGCTGCACATGTCAGATGAGAAAAGAATATTCAGTCACCTGGTGTCAACCTTCTTTCTCCCCAGTTGAATTCTTCTATCCAAAAGAGGCATGAAAAAAAATAAAGAATAAAAACTCGGTGGATGTGAGCAGATTGCTTTTTAGTGCCCATCGTTGCTGAATGGATATAATATTGGGCGTCGATGAAATAACTTAGCTTTAACGTATTAGCTCGAGGGCAACAAACCATTTAGTGCATCATGGTAGATTCGCTTTTCAGGTAGCTCAATATCTGAAAATATTAAATTACCCTGCACGAAATTAATGAGGTATAGGCTTATACGCACAAAATAAAGGATATGCGTATTAATGAAATTGGATGGAAGGTAAAGAAACATGTTGAATTACATTACTGAATCTTGTGAGAGATGAAAAAGTAATAAATTGTTGATTCCAAATACCCAACAGAAAAGAAATAATTTTTTATTGAAAATGAATTGACAAGCATTGTCAATATAATAATTTGAAGTAAACATGAAGGTTGAACCTGACAAATATTTCAAGCTAGACTGTCCATCTTAAGCTCTTATGGATAATTCACACAAATATGAAGAGAAACTGTATATTTTCAGTTTACGTGTAATTACCAGCCATGTATTTTCAGACATTGCTAGCATACAGGATTAGTTCATCCTTTTCCTGTTGAGAAGGATAAATTTTTTGTAGTGGATTGGTTTTAGGTAATTTACAATCTGACAAAGAAGCAAAAATACATGGAGGACCCTTAAGTATGGACCAATTAAAATTATAAAAGGTTTCTAACATATCAAAAAATTACCAGACCTAAAATAAACTAGTAACTCTATTATGCCACTGTACAGCATCGTCATTGTATCATTTTCCAGATCTAATGGTATTGTAGGTCATATATTTATCAGCCACCATTTTCCGTATAACTTATAATTAAAACACTTATATTGCAAAAAAATCCACTAACTTTATAAGCATAAGATAGCCCAAGTAACTGTATAAAATATTCAGAATTAAAAAAGAGATGCACCAAATCAATTCACAATTTACAATTACCTGAAACCCCTTTATACTCTGAAGATTTTGATTCTCATCGAACATATACACAACCAAGGCATTTACTGCAAGAAAACAAATAAAAACGATACAATGAAAGTTGTAGTCTATGATGCAAAATATGTATTACATGTAAGATATTTGAAAATTGATAGTTAAACAACAAAACAATAATGGAAAATCCTAATAACTGTTGGAGCCAAAAGAGCCAAGAAGTTATTTCAGACTACGTATTAAAGGAGAGAAAAAAAGTTCTTAGGCGACTGAGATTGTACTTGGGACGATGAAATCATTTGAGCAATCGCTAGTGCGTTAGGAGTTCAATTAGGGTTGGATAAAATTATGGAAAAAGCATCCAAGGTCGGGTTCGCTAAAGTTCTCATCGAAATTTATGCCCCTTTCAAATTTACCCAAGTAGTTGGTGTTGATTTCTTTGATGGTAAATCGTTGAGTATCTTAGTAGAGTATGAATATAAACCACCAAGTTGTGGAATGTGTAGTATGTTTAGCCACTTCCAAAATCAATGCAAAGTGAAGAATCTTGGCATTTGAGTTCCTAAGCCCCATGTTTCTGAGCAGGTTGCTCTTATACTGACTTACACCTTATACTGACTTACACGTCTCATCTTCAAATAATTTTAAGTCAGGCTGTTCTTTGATGCATGCTCATGAAGTTTCTCAATCTAATTTTAAGCAATTTATTTTTCTTTTTCAAAATATAAAAAAACAAAATAAAAATAAGTCATTGGTAAAAAAATAAGTTTCGTTATTGCAATTAAAAATGCAATCTATTGTGCACAGTTACTAACAATTGATACATATATGAGTCAAATGAAAAGGCTGTATACCAATGTTCATAATGGTAACTATGGAAACCAGTCAGATAAAATAAAATCCATATAAATGATTTTATGCAGCAGCAATTTAGAGCCTCCACCCACATATGGTTAAAATCTTCAAAAATACATCCCAAATTTATTAAACGGACATCCCAAATCATATACTAAGATACAGTACTACACATATCAGTATAACAAACAAATAACTAAAACATGCCAAAAATTTAAAATAAAATAGAAATCGAAAACCTGACATTACATTCATAGTGCAACCTTCCGTCTTGTTCGGCAAAACTCCAATTTTAAGCATTTCGTAGATAGCCTCTAATCCCTTCACAGCCTCCCCACGTGCACAATATCCCCTCAATAATGTTGAGTAGGTTACAACGTTAGGCCCCATGCCTTTTCTTTTCATTCTGCCCACCAAACCTTTTTCTACGCCGACTTTCCCAACTCTACGTAATCCGTCTACCAGCGTGTTGTATGTAACAATGTTTGGGCTGAACCCATGCTCCTCCATCCGTATCAAAATCCTAAAGCCTTCATTGACCATTTTACCGTGAATCACTACATTAAAGCTCTGGGCTGTAGTGAAATTTATTTTAATTTTAGCGGAAGCGAATTATTTGATCGTGATCTAGCATTGTCTATTTAAATATAAATGGAACTTAAAAAATCAATTATGCAATCTCACAAACACAATAGCAGAAATAAGAGACAGAATATTCAACGTGGTTCGAATATGAATATCCTACGTCCACGGAAATCCAACAACTTCTTTTATTCCAATGTAGAAAAAAGAGTACAAAAAGGGAAAAAAGGATAATGGTGGATGATCTCACACACTTATATACATATAAAGATGAAATTCCTTCATTTAAATAAGCTTGATAATAAAGGATTGCTTGGAGAAAAAAAAATCAATTCTCTGATTACCCAAATATCTTTTCAAATTGCATGATTTGATTTTAGTACAAATAGATGACGTAATTTTGATTTTCATATCTTTTCTTTGATTGATTGATTCTCCATGCTTAATCATTTATTTCTTCTTATAACAAATGCGTTGACTAATTAACTGATTGGCTAATTAATTAGTTTCCTTTCAAAATATCCTCTTATATCTTTCCATATGCAAGTCAAAATAATTGATTGATTGAACCAATTAATCAATTTCTTTCCTCCACAACAAATATTTGAATCATCACAAAACATCTCATACTCCAAACTGTCACCACCCCTGTCAACAGCATAGAACTTCTCAAACTACCATTACTTCTTCATTACTTCTAACTATCAAACAACATACAACCAGAGTGCTCCTGACTGTCGAACAAATTCCATTGCTTCAAACAACACTCCTACCACCACAAGCAACATCTCATACTACAAACTGTCATCACCATCCTTACATCAACCAACTCCAAACTGTCGTCACCACTACCAGTGCAAACTGCCACTCAACTTACATTGCAAATCATTGTACATTGCCCCTAAATTGAACACAGTATAACACTGTGCTTTCACTGCCTTACCACCATATCATACAACAGCTGCCCCACATACTACATTCACAAACATACTCCACTATCATCTCTGGCACCTGACCCCAACATTCAACTAAGCACCACTACCCATTTTTGCACTTCTCCACTTACACCATAACATTATCGTAATTAAAACTTCCCATCCACCTTCCCGTCCAAAAACTATCATAGCCATATAACAGTGCAGAGAAAATTACTTCACTCATACAAACATCTTCCATAATTACTTCATCAACAAACAACATATCTCAACTTCAATATCACCCATCTGCCTGATCATTACCACTGTTAAACTACATTGCCATTCCAAGCCTTCATAATTTCCATATACTGCTACACTGCACATTAACCTTCATTACTCTACAAAAACTGCCACCACTCTACAAACAACATCTCCTATCATCACTCTGCAAGTATTTCCATCATCCTGTGCCGGCATAACATCATCACTGTGCCATTAAGCTGCCTTCATTATAACTTCTTTCACCTCCCTGCTGCCACAGCACAGCCCCATACACCCATCCTCTTCACATACATCATTCCATCACCAGTCACTTGCTTTACTGCTGCAGCTCAAAGCCAACACCTGCCTTGAACATTGTCAAACCTCCTTCCCTGTCAATTTCACATCTTCAAACCTCCTCTGCCAAACTTCCTCCAAATACAACAGCAGCCACACTTGCAGTCCACCAGAAACCCAATCGGCAGTCCCCAAACCACCGAAATCACCTCCGCCACGCCAAAGCAGCAACACCTGCAATCTCCAATCCTCAATCGCGAACCAAAACAACATGACTCATCTCAGTTCCCAAACGCCTCGACAACCAGCTCCAGTCACCGCGACTTCGATCACCACACAACCCCAAGCAACCTACACGCAACTTCAAACCAGAGTTGCGACTTTTTTTCTTCTTCTGAGAATTGAATTGGGAATTGAAGTGGGGATTGAATTGAAAACTCCATTTCAATTTTAAGTTATCAGCGAAATCGTGTTATTAGTAAATTCACGGAGAAGAATTTTGGAGTGTACTTCGTGGTATTGGGCCGGGTTAAAACAAAAATAGTGGGTCGGTTTCAATTAATTTTTGTTTTAGTTGTCTTTTTTGTTTCTTTAGTTTAAGTTTTTTTTAAATTTTTCTTTGGTTAAGAAAAAAAAGAGAGTTTGTTTTGAGTTCTTCTAAAGAAACAAAAAAAAAAAAAACTATATATATATATATATATAAATATATATATATATATATATCTGTTGTTTAGAGATCTTTTGTTTTGATTTCAATCGTTTCAATTTTCCATTTGTTTTAGTGTTCCTTCTTAAAAAAAATTTATGTGTATTATACATACATACATACATACATACATATACATATACATATACATATACATATACATACATACATATATATATATATATATATATATATATATATATCTTTGTTTTACTTGCAGATTGCCAAAGTAGAAATTCACAAAAGGAAGAAGCGCTTGCCAACCCAAAAGAAAAATAATTGCTTTGCTTAGCTTGCCAAAAAATAAATTGCTTGCTTATAAAATAATTTTGCACCCTTATCTATTGTTTTAATTGCTTTGCATTGTTGATTGCTTGCATATGCATATATATGTGTGTGTGTGTATTCAAAATCCAAAAAAAAAATTCATCATAGTTGCATTGTTAATACATGTTTAAATTCTGCTTTGCATTTCATCTTATATTGTGATTAATAATAATGGTTAGACATCGATAACACTTAATTGTATATTGACAAGTTGTCTTTTTTGAACAATTTACTTTCTTGGTGTTTAGGCTACGGTAGAGCAATGATCAGTTATAAATATTACGATGATTCGTAACTTTGAAGTTACTTAAATTTTCGGCTGCATTGCTACTGTGATTAGTGATACACAGATAAATCCTGTGCATTACCTGACTGAGAACTATCTTGTTGAGTTAAGACAAAGTGTGATTATACTATTTTGGGTTAACTTAGGATAAATCATTTGTAATTAACTCTTGCATCCATTTAGTTGCGTTAGTTCATGCATATTTTAAAAAAAAAGTCCAAAGTCAAAAACAAAAAAAAATTGTAAATATTCTTTGAAATTCTTAGATCCTTTTCCTTTGAATTTTTTTCAAAATCCAAAAAAAATTAGAAAAACAAAAAATCCAATAAAATAAAATACACACACACATATATATAATTTTTCAAAAAACAAGAAAAAAATTTAAAAATAAAAAAAAGCAAAAATCAATTTTCCATTTTGAAAAATAAATTCAAATTGTAAATATTTTTCCTTTATATAAAAAAAGGTAAAACATTCTTGAAAATGTCTGAATTTCCATATTCACTTGAATTTTACAATAGTTGTGAAAATCAATATAAACCATATAATTTCACTCCAAATTCATATAGATGTTTTAACGACAACTATTCTATAAACAATTAGAATTTTGAACAACAAAGTTTTCAAAACAATGAACAATCTTTGACTCTTGAAAATCTCATTAAAATGCTTTCATCTTTACTCGAACTCTCTACACAACAAAATCAAGAGATAAATGATTTATGTAATTCATATTTGTGTAATAACTTGAGTCAAGAATTTCAAAATTTGAATTCAATTCCAAATTCAAACGATTTCTATTATAACTCATGCCAATTCAATTTCGAACTCCAAAATGAATTTCAAACTCAAAATGAAAATGGAAACAACTTTTCGAACGAATTTGGCAATGGGAATAATCTTAACCACGTTACGAGTGAAAATTTTTGTTCTCAACAAATCAAAACTGAAAATCCTCATGTTAACAACTATAAATTGGATTTTGTTGAGCAAATGAATGAAATTTACGATGATCACACAGATTTGTTGATTGAAACATACAAAAAATTACATGAACAACAAAATCAAATCCCAACGTGTGATGAGTCAAATAGTAATCCATCTTTTACCACAATCGACGATTTTCAAACAACAACTTTTGAAACTGAAAATGATGATCTTAATGAAGCTATTGAAAACACGGTAATTGAGTTGGATTTCAATTCTTTTGAAGGTGTGAAACTCGATTTAAAATTCGATCTTCCTTTATCCGATTTTGAAATTTTGAACACAACTTTGGATTTTGCATTTGACACATGTAATGAAGTTGTTGATAATCCAACAAAGGAAGACGAATTTAACGAACACGATTTCTTTGGACTTTTTGAAATGAGTTTTCAAATTCTAAAGAGGAAGATTTAAAACACCATTTTGATTTTGAAATCGATAATTTCGAAAAATTTGTTACTGATGAGTTTGAATCTCAATCTGATGAAAATAAACGTGAACTTCAATCAATTGTTTTATCAACCCCAAAAATCATCGAAAATAAAAAAACTCGTATGATTTTTAAGAAAACGACATTCGTTTCCCAAAGTCAACGTTCAACTTCAAAAATTTTTGTGGTTAGGTTTTCCGAGCTTAAGCTGTGTCTCGCGTACTTTGCGAGACAAATGAATCGGTCTTTGGAAGACCGTTTCATTTACTTTTTGACGATATACTTTCTGAACTCTTGTAAATAATAATCTTTTCATTTTCATGTAAATATAGGTCATTTTTTCCCTCCCTTTCACTTGGGTTGACTGCGGCGATACAGACAAAATCAAGTGCGGAGGGAGACTTATCTTTATTTTTATTTTTTCATGGTTTTTTTACATTTTCTTTCCAAAATTTGTTTAAACAATCTCAAAAACCAAGGGAAAAAAGAAAATACATTTTTTAAAGCATTTTTTGATTTATTTTTAAAGAAAAACTATAGGATAAATATATGGTTTAGTTTATTAAATTGAAATTTTTTAAAATTTATTTTTCTTAACAAAAATAAAATTTTTGTTTGATTACAACTAACAATGATTTAACTAGTATATAGGTAGGTTCATGGTGATGATTATGAAGTATATCCTAATTGAAAATTTTTGTTTAAAAAAGCGGTGAATTTAAAGTAAAGGATATAACATTTTTTTGTTTTCTAAGTTAATTGGTGCTAAGATGATTTTGCAAAACTCTCTCTTTAAAAAAACAATTTTTGTATATATGCATATAATTTTTAATAACACCTAGAGTCATGTGTTCACACTCGTTTGTTCACTCGCCTTGCTCTATACCCTTCTCACGTAAGCTCGAAAGGCAATGCACGATCGGTATACCCGGCCTCAGTTTATCCGAGTTAGGTGTATGTATATAGAAATTCTTTTACTAATAACGCCTACAGTCAATAAGTGTTCACACTTGTGTGTTCACTCGCCATGCTCTGTATTCCCCTCACGTAAGACCGAAAGGAAGTGCATGTGTGATATATCTGGCCTCAGTTTATCTGAGTTAGGCATACATAAATATCGTAAATATCAATAAAATTTTCAAAAAGAAAAGTAAAGAGAGTAAGCAAATGAAATCCAAGCACTATTTTAACTTGTTTGATTTGACTTGTTATTGAAAAGAAATGAAAATACCATTATGAAAAACTTTGATAATTAACTAAGGATCCATTTCATAATTACACCGTGTTATCAACCGAAACAATGAGTTAACTATTGTCTATTTGCTATGATAACTTGATTTTTGCTGGAAATTTTGACGAGTAAATGACTTAAATTTTCAAGATAATGACCAAAACCTATATTTAACTTATTTGTATCAATTTAAAAGTAAACCCTTCATTTGTATATATTTTCAAAAACTTGCATTCTTGTCTTTGTAAATAAATCTTGCATTTTGTAATTATTTTCATTCTACATTTGGATTTTGTGGGTAGTGCCTGCTGAAAACCCTCACGAAACAACACTGGTCCTACTGGAAACACCCAGAGGTTTAACGGCTTGTTGCATACGCTCAATGCAATCGTCCTCCCTACGAGAACGGATTTATCTTACTTTTAGTTTATTCGAGAACGAATAAAAAGATAAGTGTGGAGGTATTTGCTATGCACATAAATGTGCATATTTTTACCACCATATTTAATCTATTTAAATTAAATAAATGATCATATCGGGTATTTTAACTTGTTTAAACCAAAATTCAAATTATTTGAAATTGTCACAAATTCATCTTCATCAAAGGGCAAAATGGTCATTTTTGTGCACATATTAAATTGAGAAAATTTAATTAGAAATTTCTATATTATTTTGTAGGAATTTAAACTCAATTACAAGTGTTTTCATGAAGGAATATGCATGCACAAAGAAGATACAAAGGAATGAAGATGGAAATAATTCAAAGTGATGAACATGGAGGACCCCACCCACTTACCTTGATTTTCAGTTAGGAATTAATGCACATGCTAAAGGCCATTAAAGCTTCATGTACATTTAAGTGGGGGATTAAGACATGTTAATAATTACTTGGTGGTCACACTATCTCAAGGGCAATTTGGACATTCCTAAAAATATGAATTTGGGTTTCATACATGTATAAATACCTCTTATGTTTCATGTAACCCTCTTCTTCCTTAGTCTCTCTTTAGTTGGGTTTAAGCTCACAAATAAATCAAGTTCTCTTCTTTCTTTTCATGGCTACTTAGCCATTTCTTTTATGTAATCTTTTTTTATGCAATTTTCAATACATGATCTTTTCTTCTTTTGTTTATTTCCTTTCATATTAGTAGTGTAGATTTGTTTATTTATGCAAGTAGTGTAGATTTTCTTTTATATGATTAGAATAGTTCTCTTTTCCATTTCCTATCTTTTTTTTCTTGTTCATTTCATATTGCTTTCTACATTTGTTGATTTGATAACAAATATGAGAGGCTAATTCCTATAATTTAGGGGTAACGAAGCTCTCTAGTATGTATATGCAACATAATTTTATGTTTATGCTCTCCTATTGTGCTTTAATGAGAATGCATGAAGTGGTTAACTTGTTATTTTTGCTTTTAATTTGGTAGCTATATTGTTGACACCAAATAGGCTATACTTAAACAATCACTAACAAAAATTACCTCTTCATCTGCATATGATGATGGTATTGAAGTGAATGTTGAAATTAAAATTTGATGGTCTATATTTCTAATTAATAGTTAATAGGTCATACTTAAAAATAGATTTTGCTTTCAACTTTGTTGTCATTTTTCGTATGAGTTAGTAAGTGGTTTAACGGGTGTATTATAGTTTGATTACTTATGTTAAGTTATTTAATAGCATAAATAGGCCATACTTATGATAAACACATCAATTAAACTAACTAATGACCAAAAAGAAGAAATCATAATTTCATGTTGTGTTGATTTCTATGATCTAGTGAGTGGAAATTGCCTCTAAATTGTCTCTACACTCTCATATTTTTATCTATTTATCTATTTTCTTTTGCTAGTTTGTTAGTTTTCTCATTTTCTAGCTTAACACACTTTTCAACTTTGGTTAATTTGATTGAATAAGAAATTTAAAATCTAAAAATCCCCTACGGATCGACCCATACTCACTACATACTAAAATAGTACACCGTGCCCTTACGGTTAAAATTTAATTCAAAATTTGTCGGTAATTTTCTAACTCGATAGAAGATTTGTCATTAAACAGAGACCCAACAACTTCTTTTATTCCATTGTAGAAAAAAGAGTACAAAAGAGAAAGAAGGATAATGGTGGATGCTCTCACACACTCACATACATATAAAGATGAAATTCTATCATGTAAATAGGCTTGACAATAAAGGGTTGCTTGGAGATTAAGAAAATCAATTTTCCAATTACCCAAATATCTTTCCAAATTGCATGATTTGATTTCAGTACAAATAGATGGTGTAATGTTGGTTTCCATATCTTTCCTTTGATCGATTGATTCTCCATGCTTAATCATTTATTTCTTCATAACAAATGCATTGGCTAATTAATTAATTAGCTAATTAATTAGTTTCCTTCCAAAATATCCTCTCATATCTTTCCATACGCAAGCCAAATTAATTGATTGATTGAAACAATTAATCAATTTCTTTTCTCCTCAACAAATATTTGAATCATCCAAATTTAACACATGCATCTAATTTCACGGTACCAAGTTGAGCATGTATATTGATATAACAGGCATCAAGCTAAGTTTGTTAAAAGTATAAGCTGGAATTATAGAAAAATATACAGAAAAAAGAATATATCAACATGAAAAAGTTTTAAATGCGCCATATTAAATAATGAAACTAAAACTGATAGTTTATAATATTATTTACCATAATATTAAACAGATAATAGGACTAGAAATAGATAATGACCCCAAAACAAACAACACACAAATACTTCTTAAATCTTCATGCAAGTGCAATGAACTAATCCCATGTTCATTCTACAACAACTACCAGTACAAAAGTAAATACATAGAAGTAAAATATGAATGGATACACTATTAATGTGATGATTCAAGTAAGATTATCGGTTAAAAGGGACAATTCTTTTTTATCCCATTCTTATTTGCGTGTAACCAGAGTTACACCTAGTACTTATGTATATTATAAATATGATGCAAAACTCATATACTCAAGTGACAGTTCAATCTAGTTAAACAATCCTGCAATGTTATATCAGTTTTTAGCTACTCAATTTCAATCTCCTTTAGATCCCACTATCAATTTACATTAATACTTGTATGATTCCCGAAAATTTATATTCAAAACCATTACTATACAGATTTATATGGTAATAGAAAAATCATACCATTATCAACCATAGTAATTGAAAAACCAATACGGTGGTTCATGGTTGGCAGAGATCAATAATAAACTTTTAACATTTACAAATATGTTATTTCATTATCTGCAATATTTCATGTTAAATGAGTAAATAGCGGTTGGTAATAGTTGGTAAGTGGTAATACAGTAAAAACGTCCAATCCTAGGTATGATGACACAATAACAAGCGTATTATTTGATGAATTCTTTTCACAACATGTTAAAAGATGCAAGGAGCAACATATGACTATGTGTAAATGAGAATATCAACTAACCCAAATCTTGTATATATTTAACTTGAATATAACCTTGATATTAACAAAACAAAGGGTACTATTTGACCTATGTTAGTATCTTCGTCACTTGATATTTTACTGATAGAAGATGATGACAGAGTAGAAAAAACTCATTAAGTTTTTGTGTCAATGTCATTATTTATACCGAGTCCATGAAAATAAAATTCGCAATATATATTGTTCATATATAGTGCATCCACTAGATAAATGTTCAAGCTAGCCACTCAAAATTGGTTGTATGGTAGATGTATAATTAAGTTCATAATACTTACTTTAATAAGAAAGCCTTCAAAGATTGTCAATACATATTGAAAGCGTGTCGGTGTATTACCTTGACAAGAGATCCTTGACAGGAGATTTTCACTACTTGATCAAAAGAGCACCCACAAGGCCTAACCGGAGATCAACAGAAAAGAATCAAATTTGAAATAATAAATCAACCAAGATTCTTGTCAATAAGTTGAACAAATCCATGCTCAAATGTATAGTTGAAAGAATCATACTAGTTAGTATGGGTCACACACTAGTTAGTAGTAACATGAGATTAAATGGTTTATTTTTTCGAAAATTTGCAGGTTTTAACCTTTGTTTCACTTTACCATTGCTGCTAAAATTTATGATTATTTGGTTATCAATAATTATTTTTTATAATACAAGTCGTACGAAGAATTTAAGATCAACAATATTCATAACTCAGCTTGTAAATAATATTCAGGGTTCGTACCGTTTGTACCAAAGATGGACACAACACTCATCGGATGTAATTGAAGAGATTAGAATGAAGAAGTAAAATGAAAAATGAGGCTAATCTAATGACCACACCAAGAAAATAAGCAGTAACAGGAAAAAAATAAGAATTTATAGTGGTTCAGCGTTGTGGCCTACATCCACTTTGAAGATTTTGATGTTTATTGCTGATTAGAAACTGAGTTACAACAATATAATAACTAAAACTTGGATTACAATGGAGTTCAACTCAAGAAGCAACATGAAAGTCCTTTTTTAGTTGCAATGAGGGTGCTATTTATAGGCGTGAAGCTAGAAATATCTGCCTTAAATCTCAGAATACTCTTCCGCAAGCCTAGGTGGGCCCACACAATCGATATGGAGCCATTTGGGATCGATCCCTGCTCGATCCACATTGCTTTCATATCGATCAGAAGTTGCTCCAATTGAGTTGCGATCGATCATGGATGTTCCTGAGATAATATGCAACCTTCTTTGAAAATCTCATCTATTTGGATTTGTGGTTGTGGAATTATTGATCGATCAAAGTTGCAAATATGGAGTGGCTGAAGCTTTTGTATCGATACCTTCATATTGATCTCTTCGTGTCGATGACATGGCGTGTAACGACCCGCTACTTCGAACCATTCAAATTGACAATAATTCACATATGTCGGACTTGAATTACTCAAAACAACAGATTGTTATTTTATAAAACAAAAGATTGTAATTTTATATTTAGAAAACTTAGCATATGTACAAAATAAATCAATCATAGAATCACATTCATAGAGTAATACAACAATATCCAGCGGATAGATAAATAGTAGTTCATAAAGCTACTACAGAAAGATCAGATCTGGAAAAAAATACAATAGAAATCCCAAAGCACAAAGTGGTCTCTAATACATAAGCAAATGACAAGTCCGAACATAAACTACTGGAAATGACTGAAATAACTGAAAAGTTGAATAGATAAAGATAGATCTCCAAGCAAAGCTTCAAGCTCCAAAGGCGAGTCTCAAATGCTGTGACACTCAGTTTGACCCAAGCATAACGCAAAACACAAAACACTCAAGTCAGGATTAATATTCTTATGCAAGTAAATCAACTCAAATGAAATGACCAAGTGAAAATGCAATAGAACTTAAAGGATGTTTGGGATTCACATCCTTTTAAGGATCTGTGAAACTATCTACTACATAATACAATACGCTACACAAATAATGTCAACAATAAAGTAAAATATTAAAATAGTGTTAAGACGTTACCTATATCCCCCTTAACACATTTTATATAAATGTCGTAGTCTATATAGTATCGTAATTCCTCCGTAAACTAGAGGGCAATCAGAGGGCACTGCATAATGCACACAAACCAAACTCATAATTGTCGCGATAAGGCATATGACAAGGCACGTGAGGCAATGCCAGGGTAGGATTCTACCGTTTACACTCTCGGACTGGTGGTAACGGATATTAGCTACTATCGCTCACCTCGAAACACAATCTCATAATCAAATCGAAGGTGGCCACTAATCAATCACAAATTAACAGATATGGTATCGAAGAAGCTGTCCGATCGGAGGAGCGACCTCACTTGGCCTGGCATAGCTCTTGTTTTAGTCACATCAAGCTAACCTGAGGGGGTCAGGGCTGCGTTCATACCTCATACATACGTTCGCCAAACCATCCTACTTCGTTCTGGATTCCCCACCACGTACATGGTTGTTGAAGTGGTTTTCGATATTGGCAAAGAGTGTGACAATATCTGATCCCAGTCTCTTTAATAACCAAACACTTATTTCATACCGTGGTCACTTTCATTTCCAGTGGTTCATACTTCATATTAAAATATCATGTTCATTTAAATCATATCACTTTCGAAATCATTATTCTCTTGAAATCATAACAGTTCCAACTTAAACAATTTGAATATTTAGTGTAGTTTATATATTGGAATAGTTACACATAAAAAATTGTTTATATATTAAAAATAGGTTATAGATTAAAATAGTTTATATATTAAAAATAGGTTACAGATTAAAATAGTTTATGTATTAAAAATAGGTTATAGATTAAAATAGTTTATATATTAAAAGCAGTTTATATATTAAAAAGAGTTTATATCGAAAATAGTTTCAAATTAGAATTGTTTCTTTCAATTTCACAAATCAATTCAAATCAACTTTAGTTCCAAATTCAATTTAAATCAATCTTAGTTCAACAATTTTAATTAAAATGGTTAAAGGTTCAATTCAAATTCTCATTAAAACCATTTTAATTTATATCAATTTCAAATCCAGGTTTGAACTACAAATTTAAACCCCTTCGATTCAATAGGTTCCAAGGTTTAAATATTCAAACAATTTATAATAACTCAATTTGATAAATTTCATTTATATTTCAAAATTGAACTTTAATTTTATTTAAATTTGAAAATATTCACTTATCATTTTAATAACATTTAAATAAAATCTCAAATTACAAATTTAAATCAATATTAAATATTCAGTTTCAATTTTATTTAAAATTTGAAAATATGCATTTAATCACCTTTAATCAAAATCCAGTTATAAAGTTATAAAAATCATATCTTTAAAATCTCAAAATTAATAAGTTTCAAATCGATTTTTATTTAAATACAATTCTTAAACAAATAAAATTTCAAATCAATTTTAATTCATCTTTCGAACCTTAATTTATTAAAGTTATTACCAAATCTATTTTTAAATTATTAATACAGTTTATAAATAGTTTAAAACATATTATATATATTGGCTAAATTAATTTTTTATTAAATTAAATTTTATCATATTAAATTTTATTTTAAATATTTAAAGATAATAAAATTATAAGTAGAATCTTAAAATTTACATTTTCAAAACATAACTTATAAATTTAAAATTTTCAAACATATAATTCAAAAATCTAAATCTTTCCTACATAAAATTAAAAATAAAATCTTTATATTATATTTTAAAATCAAAACACATATATTTTTATTTTCTCAAAAATTTGAAAATCATTTAAAAATAGATCAATAGTGTCTATATATAGTTTTCTATCCCATGGTCAAGTGATATAGATATTTATCATTTCAATCCGTAATAATTTAAATTTATAGGTGTATATCATTTCAATCCATAATCCCAATGTGACGACCTGGTTTTTAACATCAGATAATTGGATAATTAACTGATTTTATTAGTTGAACAAATAAATTTGATAATTAAAATATCAGGATATATATAAATTGACTTAAAACTATATAGAATGTTTAATTATGAAATCCTTGGATATATATTTGCCCTATGAAATGTAGGAAAGATTGTAAAAGTGTGGATATATATATATATATTTATATAATATCAAAAATTCACGTAAGATATTTTAATTATTCCAAAATTATATTTTTATTTTCAAAAACTCAAAAATAATTTATATTTAAATTCTTCATTTTTAAACACTAATGTGTATATATATATGGTTATTAATTAAAATATTAATAACTTAATCCTAAAAATGAAATAGGAATAAATAATAGGTTTTATAATATTAAGTAAATCTTTTGAGCTTCATAGTTAATAAAATTAACTAAAATAAAAGTATAAAGAAAATATAAAATATATATAAATGTGTTGGACACTTGTAGGCTAAGGAAGACATAATAATTCATTTGAACTCACAAGTGTCAAATTTTTTCTTTAAAATGGATTTCTTCATTTTTTATAAAAAGAAAATAATAATATAAAACATAAATAAATATAAAGTATTTCCTTAAGACATTTGTAAGCTAGAATGAGATCTTGTGTACAAGTGTCAAAATTTATTTGTTTTCTTCATTTTCAAAATAAAAAAATTGATTTAAAAGATGAAACCAGATGCTGTATACACTTATATATATATATATATATATATATATATATATCAATCCCTTTCTTTTTTTCACTTTCTTTCATTTTCCAAACTAAAATCGGAAATTAAACAAAACTCTATCAGTTTTTCATCTGCAACAAAGCAAAGATTCAAAGCAATTCAAATTCAAATTCAAATTCAAATTCAACTTAATCAGAGAAGATCAAGTTAGCAGCTTCTAGTTTCAAAATCCTGTTCTAAGTTTTTAAGGTGAGTAAACTTAACTTTTTAAAAGCTAAATTATCTTTATTAACCCGTGCATGTGAGATTGATTGTAGAAATCGCTTGAATGTGTTTGCATGGATGTAGAAATGTATTTTTCTGGAATATAGTTTGAATTACTATGTGCATGCCCGTGTTTAGATATGCATATCTCTATTTTTATTTAGACCAAAAACTCACTCAAAATTTAATTTCTCTTCATATAAACCATTATGTGGTTATGATGTTTAAAGGAAATGTGTTTGTAATAACTAAATTCTATTTTTTAAATTTTTTTTAAGTGTAGTTAGCAAGCAGTTTTACTGGGAAGAAGAAAGTACGTTGAAAGTCAAATCAAGTCAGAAAATAAATTGGTTAAATCTCATGTTTTGCTTATATCATCAGATTCGATTTTTAAAACTATGATTTTTAATGGTAATAACAAGATTTTTAAGTTAGAATTTATGGATATTTTGCGAGTTGATCAGGATTGGGTATTTTTTTGATTTCTAGCGATCTGGTCATGTTTGGGGATTGGAGCTTTAATCGAAGGTAGCTGGTTGGTCGGGTATCATAGGAAAAATGGTGGCATGATTTGTAGGCAATCGTGGTGGCGAGGTGGTGACGATGTAGGGTTTAGGGCCTTTTTTCGGGTCGGCGATGTTTGCGAGGTCAGTGCGGTGTCGCGACGGCATCGATTTGGACCGGAGTAGGGGGAAAAGGAGAATGGATGTGTGGTGAAGGTTTGGGCTCAACGGCAGGGTCTCTGGTGGTCAGAGGTAGTAGGGAGGGGTGGATTTACGTGTCGGATTCGTCTCTGATGGTTCCAATTTTTGTTCGATTTTTCTTATTTTTGTTTATGGTTTCGTCGTGGGTTCTGGGTGGTCAGAATGTGGGAGAACATCGTCGGTGACTTGGTGGACCGTCAGTGATGGTCAGAGTGGCTTCGCTGCCTTTGTATGTGCACAGGGGCATGCGTATCAGTTGTTTTGCTGAAGGATAAGGTTCAAGTATTAGAGAAGGGAAAGGAAGAGAGTCGGGGAAGTTTGAGTTTTGGCTCGGGATTTTTGGGCTTGGCCCAAGTATTTTAGAAAGGAAGAAAATGAATTAACCAAGTTTAAAAAAAAGTAAACTTATGAACAAGTTTTCAAAGTAATTTTTGACAAATTTTCAAAGCAAGTTTCAAGCCAAAGAATTATGAAGTTAAATGTTTGAACTTAAATTGATTTGTTTTAGGATAATTGTATATTAGATTAATTATTTAATTTAATTCCTAAGTGTTTTCAAATAAAAGTTAATAATGTAATTAAGTAAATGGTTAAGATAAATGTTTTAAACTTTTAAATTAATCAAAGGTCTTAAGTTATTTTATATGTTAATAATAAATTAATTCCAAATATATTATTCAAAAATAATATGAATGGCTTAAATAGTTAATGAAAATTAAGCAGGATCCATAAGTAATTAATTTATTTTGTTTTAAATTAATTTTATGATTATGTGACTAGTTAATCTAGCATATGGATGGTTTAATTGGATTAAATGCTTGGATTTCTTTAATATCTTTAGTATGTTAATTCGTGATATTCTATGATATGAAATACCCTGGATTGAAATGTTGATAAATGTGAGTCGTTTACTTAAATAGACATCTGTGATGGAATTTCTATGCCAATATAACATTATGAAACTTAAATGGAATTGTTTTTACTTAGACAACTTGGCTTAAAGGATGGTGATGGATTCGAAGAGATCGGGGTCGGATATCAGCGATATCCGGAACCACTTCGATTAGTAATCTATAATTCTTTATAGATTTGATTATAGAATCAAATAGGCTGGAATGGAATAAATTAAGTAAACTTGGCCATTTAAACTAAGTAACGGTACTTAGATATTATTTTGTAAAATAAGTGTTTGGCTATAGCAAGATAAAACTCATAGAGATGAACGAGTTACCTGGGTTTTTAAGGAGGCTTTACAATTTAAGTATTTCACATTAAATGGGTTTACTCACACTGGTTTCCAGCCTGACTCGGGTGTTACTTTATTGTAATGCTCGGGTCAGACCGAGTATTACAGATTTTCAGGTTAGGACGTTCTGGAGCTCAAGAGGCCAGCTGGATGGCAGAGATGTATTGGTTCCGCTGTGTATTAGAGACTGTATAGTCTGTATTGATAGTATTCTAGGAGAAGTTGTTACAACTGTCCAGTTTAGTTGTGAATGATTGTCTTTGATATATTGTATGTAAATTGACATTTACAGCTTTCTTTGTGTAGATGCTGTTATTTGTATATTATATTTTGATCCGCTACGATTGTGATGTGTTTTGTTTTCTGTTTCTTCTTCTACCTCTTTTTCTTCTTAACCCTAATAGTCTAGGATTTTTGACACTCGATTTCTCCGCACTCTATACAGTGAACGTATTAGTGTCGATTTTCGAGGTTGAAAATTTTGGGTCGTTACACCCAAAGTTTCAAATTCAATAAAATCGCTTGGGTTTATCATTTTAACCCATAACGATTTTTTCCTAATCTATAAGATCATTCAGGTACGTATTCAACCCATAATGATTTTCCTAACTAATAGGGAACTTGCAGAGTGAGAACAATAAAATAATAGCATAAAACGACATACATATCAATTACAAGCATATATCATAATTAATAATTTAAAAACAATATATATACACACAACACAACATGTTATGGTGTGTCATCGGTAAACAATTTTAAATATTAAACATATCACATTCAACAATCTTGAATTATGAATCAATTCAAATTTAATAACATATTCAATCGTCATTTCATACGAATTTAATTTACTAAGCAAATGAATGTCAATCATGAGTGATCGCTCACCTATCGAAGCTAGAGAAACTTGACAACGCAATGAGCTATGAATTCAAACAACAAATTCCAAAGCAAGCAAAGCGACCAGAACTTGAAATAGATGAATCAAATATATATGTAATATTTATATTCCTTCCTTTTCTTTTTTTATATAAAAAGAAAGGGGTTTAGTGCTAGGTGGAGTTCGGCCAGGGAGAAAATGGTCAGAGGCTGATTGTGCGAGGTGTAGGCTGGGTTCGGCGAGGTGTAGGCTGGGTGTAAGTGGGAGACTACTTGCGGCCAGGGGAGGGAAATGCAGAGAAAGGTTGGCTTCTATGGTGGAGGGATGGGTTGCATGGGAAGAGGCGGTTGCTTGCTGTTCGGTGGAGGGGATAGCTGGTAGACAAGGCGATGGGAAGGGTTGTGGTGCTCGTGTTAGGTCGGAGCAGTGGTGGCATAGGTCTCGGCTGGAAGAGAGGGAATGGCTTGGAAAGGCAGATGTGATGGAGAGAGGCGGAGGGGATGGAGAGTGATGTATGGTCGGGTGATACGACGGAAGGTCTGGCGTCGGCCGACTGGATTGGGGTTAGGAGAAATGACAATTTGGTGGAGGAGGTAGGCCAAGGCGATGTGTGCCCGTAGAGTTCAAGGTGGAGAAGGCTATGGCTATGTGGAGTGGAGGAGATGGGCCTAGGTGGTGGGACTACTGTGGTGTTCGGGTTGGCTGTGTGTTCGGCGGCTATTGGCTAAGCAAGGGGATTTGCTGCTTGGGGTAAGGAGGTGGATGGTGTATGGGCGGAGATGGTGTGCTCGGGGTGAAGTGTAGGATCGATTTCACCCTAGAGGGGGGGTGAATAGGGTGATTGTGTAAATTATTAAAATTAATCGCGGAAGCTTATGAATTAATTTCAATTCAGATCACAGAATAGCAGCACAGATATTGTAGAATATAAATAACAGAACAACACAGAATTTACCCAGCTTCGGCAAAACCCTGCCTACGTGCTGCCCCCAAGGTTTCTACTAGAAATTAGATAGTCCCTCGCTTACACACGTAAACTCGCTATACCCGCTATTGACTAATCTAACTCTACGCTCAAAACCCTGCCACAACTCAACTACCGAGTTGCGAATTCTCAAGCTACGCCACGTAGCTTGTCCCCTAGTCACACGACTAGAAATTTAAACGGTTTAAAAAAAGAAAATACAAATTAAAAATAATTTAAAAACAAAATAACCCTTCTTTAAAAATTTAAACCCTAAAATAAAAAGCCCTTTTATAAACAAGGCCGGTCCACTTTTCTTTCTTTAGCCCATTTGAATTTTAGTTGCTCCGTTCCTTTTTCCTGTTGCTTGTGAAAATATGGCCGATCCTCTTTCGTTCCTCTTTGCGAATTAGGGCTTCTGCTAATTTGCTTTTGCTCCTTGCGATTTAAACTAGGGTTGTGCAAAATTGAAGCGCCGCTCGATCTCGTTCGATATAGACTTCGATGCTTTTGATTTGCTTACGGCTTCTTCAATTTTGGATCGAATTTGTTCTGCTTTTTCGGTATGTATTTTTCTCCTTTTGCTTTGCTGGTTGATGCTTGAACTCAATGATTATTTTGCCAATGATGATTGGGCTTATATAGGATTCGAAATCCTATTTTTGCGTTCGTATATTCGTGTTTGAATTTGTCTACTGATTTGCTTTGGCCATTCGATTATACTTGGATGATTGAGATAAAATCTGACTAATTCATATGCGTATATTCTTGATACTAGCTTCCCATGGCTTGGTTGACACGGTTTTGATTATTGACTCGTTCAATATTGACTTCGGCCATTTTTTGATTGAATTTAATGCTGTAGCATACTTGACCTGTTTTGTTCTTTGTGCTTCGACTCTGGCCATTTGTGTTGGGCATTTCCATATGATGTTTGTCACTGTTGTATTATTGATTCTGTTTGCTTGGTTACTGATGCATATAAAGTTGGATTTGATTCATTTGAAATTCTGTTGCATACATTACTTTTCCATTGTTGTAGCCTTGGTTACTGATCGAGTTCATTTGAACTACTCACTTGTTAATGCCTGATGCATATTACCTGACCATTGTTGCTGCATTGCTTACTGTCACTACTGTGTCCTATACTTGGCGAGTCTTCGAGCATTGTTGTGAGTAGTTTGAATCACTGTCATTTGTTTCTTCGCTTGTGCATATTGTACTTGATACTGTTGCATTGTTCCATGTACACTTTGAGTTCCTGCAGTTGATTTCTTGATTGTCACAGCTCTATATAGTTTGGAGCTGTGTCATGGTGATGCATTCTTGAGTCTTGGATATCTTGCATGATTTACTTGCATTGTGGCATTGTGTTCTGGTCATTTGCACTTGCAGTTGGTTCATTTGCTTTGGCTTCTCTCTTAGTATACTTCACATGCACAGTTTTTAACTTAAGTTGCATCTATGGTTTGTTGTATCTTTGAGTCTGATATCTTGATTGATGCTGTACATATTGTTGTTATGCTGGTGACATTGGTGCATTGTCTTCAGTTGTATTCATTGGTCATTATTTCTTGTGTGCTGGTTGAAGTTCTGATCCCTTTACATCTTGACCTCGAGCTCTGTCTTTACTTCTGATCTGATGCATTTTGGCTTGATGGCAGAGGCAGTGTAGTATTGTCGCACTTCACCTGTTATGTCTGCATTTTTGCTGCAATCTTCATGATTGCACTGTTCTCTGCATTTACTTGGTTGTCGACACTGATTTTTGATGTTTTTGCCATTCACTTGTGCTGTGCAGTTTTGTGCTTTGAGTTAGTTTCATTGTTGCTTCTGAACTTGGTTCACATCATGTTGATTTTTGAAATTTCACTTGAGTTGAATCCAGTTTCAAAAACTCGGGTTTGACCTTGTGCTCGTGTCGTGATTTTCAATGTTATTGCACGTGAGTTGAACCCGGTTTTTCATTTGGGTTTGACCTGTGCTCGCCTGTCCCTGTAAATCAATCAAGTGTATATATCGGCGTGCACGGCCTTGTGACATATACAGTAATACACTGTGTATGTCACAAGTTGTTCGTGTATGATGAATTCAAATTTAAATTATGACGAACAACCCAAATAACTGAGGCAAATCATATTTTCAAAAACCATATTTTATTTTTGAATTGCAAAAATATTTCTTTTTCAATTTTACTGCGTTAGTTTATATTTTTGCAGATTTCTCAGATGCTGGATTCAAACTGGAATGGAGTTGAAGATAAATACGAGTGTGAGTGATATGTAGTGAGGTGCTGATGTAAAATAGTGATGTAATTGAATTTGTATCATAGTTGTATAGTGAATAGTGAGAGCTTGAAATTGTACTATTCAAAGATGTAATAAATATTTGTTTGAATAAAATATTCGTTTGAATTCAAATTCCGTGTTATTTATTTCATTCAGCAAATATTTATTTAATCTGTGAAAAATAAAATAGTATATTATCAAATACAGTTAAACGAATGTATATATGTTTATTATCATCAAACAAAAATCATATAAGCGCATATTCAACAATCTCCCCCTTTTGATGATAACAAACATATATTTAAGATTTTGAATATGTTAAATGTATTTGGTCATAGATATATCTAATTGCTCCCCCTATTTAAATGCTTCCTCTCTACACAAAGCTCCCCCTACATATATGCATACAAATAGAAATATATAAATGAGCCTATATGCAAATGGAAAATTATTTGACCTTTGCTTGATTCTATTTGACAAAATCTTAACTTTTCTCTCCCCCTTTTGTTATGAGCAAAAGAATAATAGTGTTAGAGAAAATAGAGATAAAGTAATCGATATCAATCCAACATTAAAACTCAATTGAATATAAATATTAAATTTCAATAAAAAGTCAAACAAAAATCATAAATATTTTGTTAGGCGCATATTCCACTTTTAGAATGATGGAAATGATGTCATCATATAAAACCATACAGTTGTGTCTATTTGTGGCATTTTTATATCAGGAATTTGAATATCTACTAACCATGCATAACCGTTAGGACTTTTAAATGAGATTAGTAGTATTCCAATTTTATTTTTTTTAAAAATGAATTCAAGTATCTTCTAACCACACATAACCGTGAGGACTTTTAAATGGGATTAGAATCAACTTGTTTATTTTACAAATCAACTTTTGATATGCATTCCACACATGCATAACCGTGAGGACTCTTAAATGAGCATGGAAGCACATAACAAATTCCAAGTAATTCACCCATGCATAACCGTGAGGACTTTTAAATGAGAGTGAATACTTTGGTATTTATTATTATTATTATTACCCTTTTTTTTTAAAAAAAATGTGAAAAATGAAAAACGAACGATTCCTGTTTAAAGTACCACATATTGACAAACTATATAGAATTTTGATGAGTGATGGTCGTTAGAAATATGATAGATATAGAGATGGTCATGGAATTTTTACCAACAAACAGTTTTATAACTCTTGTTTAAATTTCTAAAGAAATTTATTAATTATACCGTCTCGAGTTATAATATATAATCATATAATCAATATCAACACTCATCACTTTTTCAATCACTATTTTTCTTTTCGATAATCATTTGGGAGTCAGATTAGTCATAATAGTCATTTAAAATCAAATTCAAAAATAATTATGAAATTAATTTTTCAAAAATGACTAATCAGAAAATATGGTCAAAAATGATTTTCTCCAGGGGGTTTTTAAAAGAAAATTTTCTGCTATTTGAAAATTATTTGAAATGACGAATATGCAGATATTTTCTTTGAAAAACGATGCAGTTATTAAATGTCTCAACAAAAATCATGTTTCACTAGTAATTTTTCTATCAACTAGATTACCAGTGTAATCTGTATCTGAATTTCTCTTTCACTCAAAAATTATCATCAATTGAATTTTATAGACCAAAACATGAAGTGTGCACCAAAACTTTCAAATTCAATTTTAACAACAAATTAAATGACCTTCTTTTGAATTTGAAATGAAGTCGTGTTAATAATCAGAAAACCGTGAATATAGAGTCAGCCGTATTATCACCAATTGTATTATCCAACAAAACACTATTTTTAATCTAAACTGATATGAAGTAATTCAAAGAATCTAGAGATTATTATAGTGTTTTTGGCATAAGAATATAATTGGCCAACTATTTTGAATATGTTGGAATCAAAATCATCATCTTTTCATCAATCTTAATATTGGCTGATTTAATTCAAAATACGGTGCAGATTATCACATTTCATATATCGTTTAAAACATATCATTACCTGTTTTACCTTTACGATATTTTCCGTTGTTGTCCGTTGTGATTCTATCACCTTTATACTAGGCTAAGGAACTTTGTTTTGTCGCCCGTTGTGTTTCTGGAACAGCCAAAAAATCCAGAGAACACAATTGTTGTTCCTTAGCCTGCCACCACACCTACACGATGAAAGATTTATGTGACCTATTTGTTTTTATAGGTCCATGGTTGTTAGTGGCAGAATAATTATAATAATAATTTTGTGAAGACCCATAACTATTTATAATTGTTCCCTTCGGCACCCAAATTTGTTTAACTTTGAGAGATTTTATATTTGTGCCTTTTGGAACCCAAATCGGTATAGTTTTCACATGTTTGGGTCTATACCAACAATTATTGTGATCGTGTCCAAATTTTCTACAAATTGTGCACATAGAATTTTCTCGATTAATCTCATTTCTAACATTTTTAGAATGGCTATATCCAAGTCCTTGTCTAACCGTATTAACAGTTTGCTTTCCTAATAGCATATTCAACGATTTTTCACTTTTTGAAAATTTATCTAAAGTCGTTGACAATTGTTGGACTTGTGTTTTGAGAGATTCATTTTCGTTCAATAATTGTGTGCACTTTTTGATAGAATTTTCTCTCCTAGTATTTTCATTCTCTTTTAAAATCAGAATTTCATTTTCAAGTGATTTTATATTAATTTCTGATTTTTTAATTTCTTCTTCGAATGTTGGACACTTATCACACTTAGCGATTCTACGTTGATAGTTCTTAACTAATTGATCAAGTTGTTCATTGCATTCTATCAAAGTATCCTTTTGAGATTCAAGTTTAGCATATTTTTCCCTAAGTCGTTCATAACAGCCATTTATTTCATGGAAATAAATAAGTAATTCAGAGTGAGTAAGTTTTGATACCTCGCTTGGCTCGTCATCGTCGCTATCGGTTATATTCCCATGAAGGCACATATCTGCTTTCTCACTCTCACTGCTATCGCTTTTACTCTACGTGGCTGTAAAACACCGTTTTGATTTCTTTTCAAAATCGCGTTGAAATCCGGGATAATTGGGCTTGATATCACCGGGTTTGTTGCAGATGATCCCGTGTTCTTTCGAGTTATCCAGTGCTTTGATTATTCTGCTTTTTAATTTTTGCTTTGGAGCTGGATTTCCGTATTTGCGGTTCCACCTTTTGAATTTCTTCATTATTAATGCCAGCTCGGCTGCTCCATCATCATCATCCTTATCACAACTGCTATTTACCAATCCTGTTAAGCACATTTCTTTAACCGAGTCAGTTGTGGAGGACTTCTCATTGCTGTTGACTTTTGCACCATATATTGCGTCGAAAGTATTCCAGATTTCCTGTGCATTTTCACAATGAGAAATGAAATTAAAATTATGTTGATTAATGTGAGAATATAATATATGCATAGCCATAGCATTAATCGAGATAATTTTCTTATCTGTTATATCACACCCATTTTCAATAATATCCCAACATTTAATATTAACAGATTTTAAATAAAATTCCATTTTCAATTTCCAATTCAAAAAATCCGTTCCATCAAAAATAGAAGGAATAATATTGGAACGACCCTCAAAATTATTATTAAAAGAAGCCATTTTAAAAAATTCAAATTTTTAAAACAAAAACCGATTTTTTGAAACACGAATTTTTAAAACAAAAATTGATTTTAGAAACACGAATTTTTAAACAAAAATTGGTTTTTGTAAAATCAAATTTTTAAAACAAAAATGGCTTTTGTTCCTAGCTCCGATACCACTTGTAGGATCGATTTCACCCTAGAGGGGGGGTGAATAGGGTGATTGTGTAAATTATTAAAATTAATCGCGGAAGCTTATGAATTAATTTCAATTCAGATCACAGAATAGCAGCACAGATATTGTAGAATATAAATAACAGAACAACACAGAATTTACCCAGCTTCGGCAAAACCCTGCCTACGTGCTGCCCCCAAGGTTTCTACTAGAAATTAGATTGTCCCTCGCTTACACACGTAAACTCGCTATACCCGCTATTGACTAATCTAACTCTACGCTCAAAACCCTGCCACAACTCAACTACCGAGTTGCGAATTCTCAAGCTACGCCACGTAGCTTGTCCCCTAGTCACACGACTAGAAATTTAAACGGTTTAAAAAAAGAAAATACAAATTAAAAATAATTTAAAAACAAAATAACCCTTATTTAAAAATTTAAACCCTAAAATAAAAAGCCCTTTTATAAACAAGGCCGGTCCACTTTTCTTTCTTTAGCCCATTTGAATTTTAGTTGCTCCGTTCCTTTTTCCTGTTGCTTGTGAAAATATGGCCGATCCTCTTTCGTTCCTCTTTGCGAATTAGGGCTTCTGCTAATTTGCTTTTGCTCCTTGCGATTTAAACTAGGGTTGTGCAAAATTGAAGCGCCGCTCGATCTCGTTCGATATAGACTTCGATGCTTTTGATTTGCTTACGGCTTCTTCAATTTTGGATCGAATTTGTTCTGCTTTTTCGGTATGTATTTTTCTCCTTTTGCTTTGCTGGTTGATGCTTGAACTCAATGATTATTTTGCCAATGATGATTGGGCTTATATAGGATTCAAAATCCTATTTTTGCGTTCGTATATTCGTGTTTGAATTTGTCTACTGATTTGCTTTGGCCATTCGATTATACTTGGATGATTGAGATAAAATCTGACTAATTCATATGCGTATATTCTTGATACTAGCTTCCCATGGCTTGGTTGACACGGTTTTGATTATTGACTCGTTCAATATTGACTTCGGCCATTTTTTGATTGAATTTAATGCTGTAGCATACTTGACCTGTTTTGTTCTTTGTGCTTCGACTCTGGCCATTTGTGTTGGGCATTTCCATATGATGTTTGTCACTGTTGTATTATTGATTCTGTTTGCTTGGTTACTGATGCATATAAAGTTGGATTTGATTCATTTGAAATTCTGTTGCATACATTACTTTTCCATTGTTGTAGCCTTGGTTACTGATCGAGTTCATTTGAACTACTCACTTGTTAATGCCTGATGCATATTACCTGACCATTGTTGCTGCATTGCTTACTGTCACTACTGTGTCCTATACTTGGCGAGTCTTCGAGCATTGTTGTGAGTAGTTTGAATCACTGTCATTTGTTTCTTCGCTTGTGCATATTGTACTTGATACTATTGCATTGTTCCATGTACACTTTGAGTTCCTGCAGTTGATTTCTTGATTGTCACAGCTCTATATAGTTTGGAGCTGTGTCATGGTGATGCATTCTTGAGTCTTGGATATCTTGC
This sequence comes from Allium cepa, assembly GCA_030765085.1. Taxonomy (NCBI): domain Eukaryota; kingdom Viridiplantae; phylum Streptophyta; class Magnoliopsida; order Asparagales; family Amaryllidaceae; genus Allium; species Allium cepa. The sequence goes on from CM060937.1 coordinate 389,819,775, forward strand.
ATGATTTACTTGCATTGTGGCATTGTGTTCTGGTCATTTGCACTTGCAGTTGGTTCATTTGCTTTGGCTTCTCTCTTAGTATACTTCACATGCACAGTTTTTAACTTAAGTTGCATCTGTGGTTTGTTGTATCTTTGAGTCTGATATCTTGATTGATGTTGTACATATTGCTGTTATGCTGGTGACATTGGTGCATTGTCTTCAGTTGTATTCATTGGTCATTATTTCTTGTGTGCTGGTTGAAGTTCTGATCCCTTTACATCTTGACCTCGAGCTCTGTCTTTACTTCTGATCTGATGCATTTTGGCTTGATGGCAGAGGCAGTGTAGTATTGTCGCACTTCACCTGTTATGTCTGCATTTTTGCTGCAATCTTCATGATTGCACTGTTCTCTGCATTTACTTGGTTGTCGACACTGATTTTTGATGTTTTTGCCATTCACTTGTGCTGTGCAGTTTTGTGCTTTGAGTTAGTTTCATTGTTGCTTCTGAACTTGGTTCACATCATGTTGATTTTTGAAATTTCACTTGAGTTGAATCCAGTTTCAAAAACTCGGGTTTGACCTTGTGCTCGTGTCGTGATTTTCAATGTTATTGCACGTGAGTTGAACCCGGTTTTTCATTTGGGTTTGACCTGTGCTCGCCTGTCCCTGTAAATCAATCAAGTGTATATATCGGCGTGCACGGCCTTGTGACATATACAGTAATACACTGTGTATGTCACAAGTTGTTCGTGTATGATGAATTCAAATTTAAATTATGACGAACAACCCAAATAACTGAGGCAAATCATATTTTCAAAAACCATATTTTATTTTTGAATTGCAAAAATATTTCTTTTTCAATTTTACTGCGTTAGTTTATATTTTTGCAGATTTCTCAGATGCTGGATTCAAACTGGAATGGAGTTGAAGATAAATACGAGTGTGAGTGATATGTAGTGAGGTGCTGATGTAAAATAGGGATGTAACTGAATTTGTATCATAGTTGTATAGTGAATAGTGAGAGCTTGAAATTGTACTATTCAAAGATGTAATAAATATTTGTTTGAATAAAATATTCGTTTGAATTCAGATTCCGTGTTATTTATTTCATTCAGCAAATATTTATTTAATCTGTGAAAAATAAAATAGTATATTATCAAATACATTTAAATGAATGTATATATGTTTATTATCATCAAACAAAAATCATATAAGCGCATATTCAACATGAAGTGGACTGACTTCGGCAGATATGAAGGTTGGAGGGAGGAAGGTCGGAGGAGGGAAGGATGGGTCTCAAGCAGGTTTGCAAAAGGAAGAGGACGTGCAAGCTCTTAGGTGAAATATATATGTGCAATTTATTTTATAAACTTATTATTATTTTTTCGAACAGAAAATTAAAGAGAAAGGGGAAGAAGGAAATGAATCAGAATAAATATCAAACAATGGGAATAGTGTAGGTCAAGTAACTATCCTAAAAATAATAAAAGCAATTGATCATTTATTTTTACACGGCTGGGCAATTAAAGGACACAAGGAAACCAAAAAAGCTCAAAATGGGTACCGATATGGCTAACCGTTTCGTTGATTTCGCAACGTACCGGATGTCGAAATACGCAAATGAATATACTACAGAGATCAGCGCGATGAGACAAACAAGATGGTACACAGATATGAGTGACACGACCCACCTATTAAAACTCGATATTCGCTGCCAAAAATGCTGCTAAACCACTGAAAAGAAAATAAATGAAGCTAGAGCATTCGAAATTTGGCGAAACAAATTATGACGTCTCGCTTAGAAAATGGTTTAAAATTTTCTTATGTAAAAATATTCAGATTTCAAAAATATTTTATTTTCATGTTTTTAAACTAATTTAAATTAAAAATTGAAATTTCACAACAAACAAACTTTCATATATTTGGATGAAAATCTGACCCTTGCTATGTTTAAATAGATACATACCAAATATCAAATTTTAATTGTTAAAATCTTATTGTTTATTTTCATGAAAATTTTAGTTAATTATGTTATTTGAATCGCTAAAATTTTCGGATCGTTACACTCTCTTCCACTAAAAGCTATTCGTCCCAAAAAGGAACGAGATAGAAGAATAGAAGCAACAGAAAGGAAAGAAAGATTCAAAATACATAGTACCAAGTACAACAATTAATTCAATACCATATAAATTTCATTTTCGAGTGTTAACATTATACATCTCATTACTTGTTAACATCCATTTATTATTATCATTCTAATTAACTCTCTTTCAATCAACTTACATTCCTATCCAATTTATGTGCATTTAACTTAAATAGCATTCTCTTTTTATTATTCAATTTATTTCACTAAACATATCTTGCAACATAGATTAAGTGTATAAACATTTATTATAACCACTCAATTTTTATTTGTAAATTCCCTTAACAAAATTTCATTTTTGGACAACTTATTACTTACACTATTCAATTACATGTTCTCATTACATTCAAACTTTTCTCAAGTAAGTTTTATCAATGTTTTCGAATGTAATTGAGCACTATGCAAATTTACCTTTTATTTACAACATTTCAATTAATTAAAATATAGTTTGAACATTTTTATTACTTAAGTTTTCTCTTGTATAACCTTCATTACATATTCACATTACAATTTTAACATTTTGAATATTTCAAGAAAGTTATATATGTTTTAGAATGCATTTGAGTATCATACAAATTAATTTTATCCTAGTTCAACTGTTTCAAGTTGTTACAATTCTATTTCTCATTTTAGACACTTCAATTATTCAATTTTTTTTTACTTCAGTACAATAATTGAAAACCATCACTTAACATAAAACTTAAGAGTTAAATTTTTGGTTTCACTTCAAACCATTTTGAAATACATACATACATACATATATATATATATATATTGTACATCAAATCATACTCAAGAAATTCAAATCAAATCCATTTTACCAAAACAAAAGTGTTGCAAAATTACTAAGTGGTCTCCCCACTTTGAGACTTAAAAATGAATGTCGATGATGCTGCACTCATCATTGAAATTATTTACTAGAGACATAAGAGGAGAGTACTGACTTACTTCTTTTAAAAATCCTTTGGAGATAATTTCCATTCAAAAATACTTATAATAATTGTAATGACCCACTCATGCAACACCCGCCAAGTGCATAAGCAGACACATATGTCAGACTCAAACCATTCAAAAGAGAGGATTGTTATGGGATAAATAAGAAAAGCAGAGAAAGAAAGAAAGAAAAACAAACACAGAGTTTCACAATGGAATGACAAAATATAATAATCAAATAAACAGTTGACGAAACTATTTACAAATAACATTTGATTACACATTTACACTACAGAATCAGAGTACATACAACAGAAATAAATAAATAATGCAGCGAAACAACGTGATGTAGTGGAATAAATAAAATAAACAATGCTAGTATACAAATCTCCTTCTTTGTCTCCAAAAGTAGTCTTCGATACACTGAAAAGCTCAGGTTGACCCAAGCAAATTGAAAGACAAAGCACTCGAGTCAGAACTAAAAGATCTTATGTAAGTTAAATCAACAGTAAATAAATATGAGTGTAACGGCGTCGGAGATGTTTACGGGGTTTGACATCTCCTATCCAGTATCTAACGTGAGTGCGGTAACTTAAGAGATGTTTGGGATTACCATCTCCCAAGGATCCGTTAAACTATCTACTATGTAGTACAATGAGCCGTTATAATAGTGTCTACAGTAAAGTAAAGTATTAAAATAGCGTTAAGGCATTACCCATATCCCCCTTAACATATTTTATATATTCTCATCGTCTATACAGTACCGCAAGCTCCTCCATGAGATTTACCTAGAGAGCACTCCATAGGTATGGTATAAAATAAACTCATAGAAGGCGCAATAGGGCATGCGAACATGGCACTCGAGGCAATGCGAGGGTAGGACTATACCGTTTTGCAGAACTGGACTGGTGGTAATGCAAAGTAGCTACTACCGCCCACCTTAGAACACACTCCCAAAATCAAATCAAGGGGTGGCCAACAAATCAATCACAAAGTCAAAGTATAGTATCGAAGAAATGCGCCCGATAAGAGGAATGACCTCACTTGGCCTGGTATAGCTCATGTTTTAGTCACATCTAAGCTGACTCACGGGAGTCAAGGTAACATAAATACCTCTTACATAATTGTTTGCCAAACCATCCTACTTCATTCTGGAATCTCCACCACATACACATTTGTTAAAGTGGTTTTCGGTATTGGTAGCGAGTACAACAATATCCAATCCCGGTCTCTTTAACAACCAAACTCTTATTTCACACCGGTTCATTTACATTTCAAAAGTCAATTCATAATTGATATCAAAATATCATATTCAATTCAAACATATCACTTTCGAAAGCATATTCACTTTCGAAATCATATCGACAAAATAGGTTAAATCTCATTTCAAAATCATCATATCTAATCAAATATGTCGTTTCATTTGCAACTACCATTTCAAATCCCAACTTAGGTTACATCATCATTTAACCATATTACTTTAAAATTAAGGGTTTAAATAAATAGTTCAACCTTGCACCATTAGTAATTTAGAAGTATAATTTTAAATAGTTATAAATATTTTAAATTAGTTAAAATACTTTAAAATAGTTTAAATGGTTTAAAATAGATTAAAATACCTTAAAATAGTTTAAATGGTTTAAAATAGATTAAAATAGTCTAATTTAGTTTAAATGAAAAGAAAATAGTTTAATATAGTTTAAATAGGTTAGAATAGAATAAAATAGTTTAATGGTTTTAAAATAGGTTAGATAGTTTAATAGTTTGAAAATCTGAATAATCAGGATATATTTTTAAACCGCTTTTTATTAAAACAATAATTTTGAAATTTATATCAAATTTAAACTATTTCTTCCATTTAACACATCTTTAAACCCATTAAATCAATATCGATTCCAAATCCATGCTTGAACTATAATTTAAACTATTTCAAATTTAGCAGATTTCGAAGTTTAAATATTTAAATATTTCAATAACTCAATTTCGATAAATTTAATTTATACTTCAAATCTATCTTTAAAATTCAATTTAAACCATTCCAACATTTAAAACTCGGATTTTCCAAAATAATTCAGTTTATATAAATCAAGTTTTATTCAAAATATCATTTAACTAAATTTAAAATTTAAGCATTTAAAATCATTTAATTTAACCAATCCGGTGTCTATATAACTCTCTACCCTATAGTCAAGGGATACAGTTCTTTATCATTTTAATCTGTAATATTTTATATCTATGGATATATATAATTTCAACCCCTAATCCTGAATAAAATTCAACATCCATAAAATTGCGTGGGTTTATCATTTCAATCCACAATGATGTTTCCCTAATCTATAGATCGTTCAGGGATGTATCGTTTCAATCCATAGGGAATTCGCAGTGTTATAACAATATAAAAATATAACATCCAATCATCCAATTTCCACAATCAAACATCCATCACAATCATCATCCAAATCAACCAATAAATAATAATAATTAACTGATTATCAATAATGTCATTTGATTAACAATTAAAATTCAATATTAAATTAAATAGTGATTAAATTCAATAAAAGTCCTCTTTAACCGGGATTACAATTTAAATATATCAAACATCAACTAATCAATTTCTAATCACATCATAAATTCAGTTTAATTAACATAAGATAATCTAGTAGTTGAGAATGGGTTAAAACACTCACCTTTAAATTACAAATCGATCTAAAATCCAAATAAAGGCTTAAATTTCAATATTCTTAGAATTCATCCAAACCGCATCCAAATCCGAGTTCGTATGCAAAAGATATGCTAGTTAGAACATTTGAATTTGAAATTTAAATATAAAAAACATCTCTCATATGCAGACATGTCATCACCAGGGAAGCACGTCTTCAACCACGTGACCTCCGCACGTTCAAACCCAAAAACATGCACGCACGACCAAAAAGCTCCAAATTTGACCGCCAAATTCTCCCACCTCCAACAACGATAGCCAACGCCGCCACCTCCATCGTCTTGCCCACGATGAGCCGCACCTGCAGGGCCTACTCCGAGCCCTCCAACCTTGCCAAGGCGCTGCACCGTCGCCTTCAAACCTTAGGGTTTCGAACCCTAATCCATTGATTCTAATCACAATGCACACATCCAGGCCAAGCGACCACCAACGTCGAACTCCAGACGACGAGCTCTACAAAACCCATATCCTGATTTCGTCGATTGTCGCCCAGATTAAAGACCCCCGATTAAACTTTGACCGTGATTTTTTGTTGACTCGATCACTGTTACAGAAAATGAACACTTGTCGTATATTCCATTCGTCGAGACCTTCCCAATGATATAAAATTCGATATGGTTTGAGGAGTTTTAATTTTTCAATTTGATTTGATTTGCAATTTGCATTTGGGATTTAGGTTTCGGCCACTTAGGAAGAAGACAGTAAAGGATTGGACGTATAACATTGAGGAATGAGAACAATTTGGGTTTATAACTGCCTATATATAGGCAGATCTGAGAATAGAAAGGATTGGACCAGCTTGGATTTGGATTATAACAATAACGACCTTAAAAAGTCCGTTCTGCCTCCGAAATGAAAGTGGGTCATCCCATATATCAAAATAGATGTTTTTGATACTTTTAAACTCAATGGAACATGTTTCAAGTCCTAATTCCATTGTATGAAGAAGTTGGCTTTTAAAAATAGCTTATTTCAAATTGATTTTAATTAAATTGTTTTCTATGTTTTTCGAGTACGTACGATCAAACGATAAATCTGATTGCTACGAAACTTGAAATCTTACAATAATTCACTGTTATAGATCCAATGAAACTAGTTTCGTCGAAATCTGAGACAGTTGCTAAAATGGCTATTTTCACGTTATTTAAATAAATCAATACTAAATTAATTAAATCACTTTTCCCATTCAAATTTGATGATTAACAAATTCTATCATTTTTGATCACTTAGACATTTACAATAATTTAAAACAAATTTACATATCAATTTAGTGTTAAATATTACACTAACTACAGTGTCAAATTTCAACTGTAATTAAATCCAATTAATTATAATTTAATTCCAATAAATTGATAAAATTTGATTTCAATCTTTTTATTCAATCAATCATTAATTATGGACATATTTTTGACATTGGTTTATATCTTATTACATCAAAATATACCATTATCATCTTTTACCATATTAATTGCAATATTCCAATTATATTGAATTTTTGTCGATTTTCACTTTAATTATAATTTAAAGTTCCAATAAATTCAATTATCTTTGTAACAATGCAAAATTTAACCCATAATAATTAATTTGTTAATTAATTAAATAATAAAATAACTTTGTGTAATTATCAGAATTGAGCCATGAGAGTAGCATTATTGTGTCCGTGGCTATTTTTTGGTCAAATTTCATCTATAGACGTCAAAAATTGAGCTAATATGACCAAATTATAAAATAAACAAAATAAGTAGAAAAAAAACATATTCAGGTCGACCTGTCGGTCGATCTGGGCAAGGGGGCGGTCGGCCGCCCAGTCGACCCGCCTTGCATTTTGGCAAGCGAACGAACGTAAATTCATTCGAAGGAATCGGCAACCACCAAACATGTGTTTTGCATCCTTTAGTTTAATCTGATCCCAGCGTTTCTGCATCCGATGGACCCTATTCAGCCTATGACGTGGTTGCATCCTATTCAATCTCCAAATCCAATGGTCCGAGATCCACTTCTACACCTATAAATAGACCCCTATACCTAACACTTTCTCTCATTCTAGGTTTTCTCCAATTGGATTCACCTTTCTAGGAAGGACTCTAAACGGAATAATTTTTTCAAAGGAGAAAATCGTTATAAATTAAAATATTTTAGTACCTTAAGTGGATCCGGGAAGACCTAAAGGGAAGTGCTTTGGACCGAAGGTGGGTGATTGTAATTATTTAAAGATATCTTTAATTAATTTAAAATAATAGGGTTTACAATAGTTGTAGTTTTACTATGACTTTTGGAATAACCTTTTTAGCAGTTTTATTTACAGTTTTCTAGTCTATTTCCTTTCAGTTATTCTTTTCAATAATTTTAGTTTATTTCTGTTAATTATAGCTTTTTTCGTTTATTTACAGTATATTTACACTATTTTCGTGTATTTACTATTATTTATATGTTATTTACATCTTTCCCTACGCCTTGGATTTTTTTCTATTTTCAGTCTTCTTTTATTTCTCCTTCTTCTTCGCCTATGGATTAGAATAGAATTAACATGAAACTGGATTAAATTATAAGAATTTTGAAATAACAAAAGATAAGATGTAAATTATAAAGACTATAACATAAATGGAATTGAACTGAAATTACGCCTAATTGTAATTAGAACTGGACTAATTATTAATGATTCGCATAGTTATAACTTAGAATTATCACTAAATAGAGTAAAACATGAAAGAAGCTTATTTTCACACTTAGACCTTGGGTTAAGCAATAAGCATGATTATAACGTTGGTTATAATAAGAAAAGAATAGAACAAGGCTTATCTTAAGACTTAGGATGCATAGATAGTAGAGAAAAATGTAAAGGCTTATTTAAATAATTTACCTAAGTTAATAAGAAAAGATGAAAATAGGACCTGTACCAAATAGCATTCCCTGTTAGACAAAACGGTGGTCCCACATTAGCCTAAAGTGAGATGAGGGCATGCTTATGCTAAAAATGGTAGTAAGTGGTCAGATAGAAATTCAAACCATGGGGGATTTGGATAAGGGGCACAACTAGATATTGTTTGGATGAAGGACCGGTACCAATAGTATTTCCCCTATAGATTCTATTGACACACGACAATCTCACGTTATCTTGAAGTGGGATGGAAGGCATGCTTATGCTGGATGTTGAGGTAATAAGAAGACCCAATTGGTGGAGCAAAAGGTATCATGGGCATGGTGGCAGTTACATGTGCGACTTCCATTCGGGTGCTCAGCAATAGCTATGAGTTCCAAGCGCATAGTATGAGTGTCTTTCATAGACATCATTTGTAACGACCCGTTGAAATTAATAATATTTAATAAATTAAATTAATATAATTTCTAATTTGTTTAAGAATAAATGTAGAAATTTGGTATAGTAGTTGTAACCTAGTGTAACAATAAATTTTTATGACAATAGATTTGGATAATGTAATTTGTCACTTTTTGTTAAAAGTAAATTTTAAGAAATCAATAAATGTTGAATTAAGAATATTAATAAAAAAATATTAACTAAAATGAGATTCATTAATATAAAATCAGTAGTGAAGATGTCACCTTTGGTTGTAATAAAGGTGAATGCTATTAGTGGATGTCAACACTTAATAAAATTTATTTAGAATAAAAAGAATTTAAATGCATGTTTGAATAGAGTATTAAATTGATAGATTAAGCGTAAGTAATTAGAATTTAACCCTATAAGATATGGAACTGAATGTATGAATATAATTTTGTAGAAATAGTTAATTAACAACTTATTTGTGCATACCCAATTTAATATAAATAACAAAAGGGCTAGCACTTGATTTGCCTAAGTATTAATATATTGGAACTATAATAAAATAGAGAGTTTGGTAGTAAATAGAAATAAAAAGACCGTTATTAACTAGTAAATTAACAAATGGATTCTAACAATAGGTAGTAATTAATGCGTGTATATTGGGCATTTGCGGATTACCAATTTTTCTACCTATTCATATAATTTATTTATGTAAATCTAAACCTATGGCAACATTTTGTTAATAAATGTTGGAAGTGAATTTGAATATATCAAAGGATAACAAGTGTTTAGGTTAACCATTTATTTTATTTAGTTAAGAAGGGAAATAGATTGAAATAAAGCTAATTTAATTTTTTTTGGTTGTTAATGGGTATAGTTAAATAAGGAGAAGTTATAGGAAATAAAACGCGCACTAATGAGATGTAATATAATTCCAAAGTTATTTATACCCACAAATAGGTTAATTACTGTATAGAAAGAGTCTAAATCAATAAATGAATTTATTAAGATTACATTTATAATTTTATAACCTTTATGCTGATTTAAGTTCAATTAATTTATTTGATTAAATAGTGCAGTAGCGTAGTTTTGTGCGGTAGTTGAAATAGCTAATTCTTTTAGGTGAAGTTAAGGCTAATTCTATGTATATATTTGACCTATTGCTGATATAGATTCTAGGAAGCAGGATCTATTAATTAAATGGAGTATTAGATTCAATAATTGCATTTATCGCATAAATAAAGAGAATATAACGGTTAAAATTAGCGTTATTGAAATTAAAAAGGAATGGGGGAATAATAATTTGAAATCATTGCAATAGATATTAATTTAAGGTTACCTTAAATAAATTAAGGTAATAAATGGAGGATAGTGTAAATATCTTTATAATACGATGATTTGTGTAGTTAGGGTAGTTTGATTGGTCACTTAAGATGGAGGATTTTTATAAAATGCAATAAATGCAGTTTAAATTAAGGCATTGACGTTTGGGTATTTAAGAAGTGATAAACTAAAATTTATTTATTTGAAAATTTGAAATCCAATTCGTGGATTTATTGCAAATAAGTGAAATTTGTGTTTAACCATTACATCGATAGGAATAAATTAAATTTAAGGTTATATTAATAAAATTTGGACTAGAGAAATGATATGAATCGGTTTTAGAAGCCTTAAATATAAAATGGGAAGTAGACGAGATTTCACGTTACAACCATTTTTAAAAAATCCTGATGTATGTAGAAATATTTATGAAATATAACGTAAACCAATGTTGAATCAAAAGAATAGAGTCAACACTTATTTATTCATTTAATGTGATATAACTACGAGTATGATTTATTGCAAATTACATGGAAATCTAATATATAGGACATTACCTAAAAAGGAAGAGTAGATAAAATTTATGATAAACATATATGTATATGAAGGTTATTGATTTAAGGAGAAATTGGGCAAGTTTTATGTATTTGGGTTAAGTGCAACCTTTAATAGATAAATTTAGTGCAATTAAAGAAATTGACAATTAATATTTCGATAACCTAAAATTTGATGGGATAAGAACATTTGGGTAATGAAGGGATGACAAATATTAGCTATGATTCTAGAAGGAATTAAATAGATAATGGGAAGATTAAAATCAGGTTCTAAGCAATAATTATTAAATAACAGAAGTTTAGGAGTAAAGTGAGATAATTGAAAATTTTAATCATTCATATAAGTCATTTGTTTATTAATATGAGTTAGCTAATAAATTTAATTTGGGCAATACCTATATATTGGAAACACATTTGTAAAGTGTAATTAATTGAATTTGGTGAATTGGGAATGAATCCAAGGTTATAGGAATTGATGTAATACTACGCAAATAAAAGGTAACTGCATAAAATCAATGTTTCGTAATAAATTGTAATTGATAATTAAGTAGGAATGGGTTTGAATTTGACAAAAAGGAAAATTTATTATTTGCTTACCCATCTATTCAATCTATTAAATTTGATCAGATCCATTTGCAATTAAACGAATTTATTTACAAGTTAGTATGTATTTAGCTGATAACTATAAACCAATTAGGGCAATTGGGTATATATATTACCAGTTAAGTTATATAAGATAATGGTTGACTTAATTAAGGGAGTTTATGTAATAATTTCATTTATTTTGTAAGTGGAAATAAAACGTTAATGATAACAAGTATTCAAAATTTACCATCTATTTAGTATATTAAGTATAATTGATAATCAACTGCAGCAAGTAATAAATAATAAATACGTAACATTAAATGAAGTAATATTTGAAATTTAATATTTAGAAACTATGTAAATATAAGTGCAGATGAAATTGGGGATATTTACATATTGAAATATGAATCCAATGATAAATCAATCTAATTGACAATAAATAATGGAAAGTAAATTTAATTAAATTTTGGAAATTTAATATATATATATACAGTTATAAACCCTAGCTCCATCCTATTGTCATTTGCTGTATATTCATTTCTTCATCTTCTTCTCCTCCTCAAATGGTTGCAAAACCTAGATCTACTTCAATCCAAATTTCAATGAAAATGCAAACACTTCAGAAAAATTCCACAAAAAAATATATGTTAATGTTCTCGAGGCACGTAATCTACTGGTGCAATTCGTTTTCTGTTTTGAACATTCGTTTGACCAGAATTAATTCAAACAGTCCGTGACCATTCATCATCGTCGTCGCAAACTTCGTCGGATCGTCAAACCTTTTCTGGGTTTTGTAGAGTGGACGATGGGGATCGCATCTATATGGTTTGTGTGTCGTTTTATTTATTTTCAATTTTGAATTCAATCATCATTTTTCGCCATAACTTTCTCATACGAAGTCGGATTCACACGAAATTTCTTTTGTTAGGATCGTAATTTAATTCCGGATTTGATGACGCTGGTTTGGACGAATTCCGAGAAGGGCAAATTTTTGGGTTTAAATCGAATTTAAATTCGATTTAAATTCAAAAGGCGAGTGTTTTAACCCACTCACAACTACTAGAAGCTTTTATGTTTGTTTAAATTAATTTTAGAAATGAATAGAAATTTATTTATGAGTATTTGGCATGTTTATTTTATTCATATCTGTTGAATTGCATTTATTTAATTTAACTGTTAATTTAATTAATTTATTGCGTATAAATTTACAGTTAAAATTTATTTGTTTGTATATGAACTGCTAGTTAACAGTTATATAATTTATTTCTGAATATAGACTGTAGATTAATAGCTGTTAAATTTAATTTGAATAAAATTGCCAGTATTACCTGTTATGTAGTACCAAAAATAATATTGTTATTGATTGATATTGATTGATGATTGCGATTTGGATGATGGATGATGTTGATGAATGGATGTTTATTGGATATCATTAAATTGCAAATTATCATGCATATTTCATTTCATTCGGGATTGTGGTTTGAAATGATATATAACCGCAAATTTTTATATCTTTTAAATTGCGGATTGAAATGATAAATATCCGTATCACTTGACCATAGGATAGAAAATTTTATACAGGCACCGCGGTCTATATATAACTATTTTTATGTGATTTCTATGGTTTGGATGGAATACGGTTTATAATAATCTTAAATTTTATATTGTATAAATATTTTTCTTCCATATATATATACATATGAAGTTGAAAATTTTGAAATTAAAAGGTGTATAAAAATCTTTATTAAAAATGGAAGAAAATTAAGAAAATGGAGTTTAATAATTTATATCATATGTTTAAATGTTAAGTTTGGAAATTTTAAGATATGATATTTATAATTGGATTTTTCCCCAAAATAAATTGAAATGAATATTCTAGTATAATTTGAATTGGGAAAAATATATATATTTTATTACTAGAAATTGAAGTCTTATTATTTATGGATGTTATATGAATATTCAAGACTAACTAATAGAACAATTGATTTGTTGAAAGCATAAAATCCGACTTTAGTTTGAAATATTGATACTCAAAATGGATATACGTATATATAAATAAATTGAAGTGGTTTTGGAACTTGAGAGAGATAATATAAATTTTGGTTTAGACTTTAATAAAGAAATGTATTTGTAAAGCCATGAGAACTATTTTCTTTACAAAGTAACATTTAAGTTAAACCATTTAATTCATATACCGTTGAATGTCCAAACCATTCAAGTTTTTAGAAGTTATGGTTTTAAATTATGATTTTCAAAATATTATGCTTTGAAATATTTGATTTTCAGACGTTATGAAGTTAAAGCATTATGATTTTGGAAAAAGAATTATATTTGGGATAAGTGATAAAATATGGTTTTGGGTTTTGAAATGATATCGTATTCATGGTTATGAAATGGAATGTTTATTCTGATTTTTAAAGTATAACCTATTTTTAAATGACCGCGGTGTTATAATAACGATGGGTTGGCAAAGAGACCGGGATCGGATATGGACATACTCTCTGTCGATACCGAAAACCACTTTGACTAACCGTGTACGCGGTGGAGATTCTAGAATGAAGTAGGTGGTGGCGACGTTTCCTGTAAGGTAAATACGTGGACCCGACTCCCGTGAGTTGGCATAAGGTGGCTAAAACAGGAGCGATTCTCAGGCCAATGAGGTCATTCCTCTGATCGGACCCTCCTCTTCGATATTATACTTTGATTTTGGATTGATTCAGTGGCCACTTCTACATTTTGATTTTGGGGAGTTAGTCCGAGGTGGGCGGTAACTGCGGCTACGCGTTTCCACCAGCCTGGATAGCAATTGGTATATCTACCCTGGCATTGCCTAGTTGTGCCGTGTCACCTACCATACCGAGCCTTTACTATGAGTTTCTATTTGTGTCGTACCTATGGAGTATCCTCTGGTAGCTTCCCGATCAGGAGGTATTACGGTACTGTATAGACTATTGGCATTATTTGTGTTAAGGGCTATATGGGTAACCCCTTAACGCTATTAAAAAGTAAGTTTATTTTATAAATAGACACTATTATAATAGCGCAATATACTACATAGTAAATAGTTTAACGGATCCTTAGGAGATGTAAATCCCGAACATCTCTTGAGTTACTGTACTCATATTTATTTCTGTTAATTTAACTCACATAAGATCTTTTAGTCTGACTCGAGTGTTTTTGTCTTTTCAAATTCGCTCGGGTCAGTCCGAGCGTTTCAGGATCGAAGACTTTAGCTTTGAAGGACGAAGACGAAGGAGTCGTATTATTATTATCTATAGTATTGCACCACACTCATACTGTTCCGCTGCATTGATTGTATTGGTATGTGTAGCTCTAATATTTATTGTATAAAGCAAATCAAGTGTTTGTAAACTGTTTTGAACTGTATATTTATTATTATATTTTATCCTTCCGCTGTGAGATTCTGTTTTGTTTTTATTTCTTCTCTGTTTTTCTTATTTACCCCATAACAATCCGCCCTTCCGTATGGTTTGAATTGGCACGTGTGTCGGTTTAAAGTGTGCGAAAAGACGGGATGTTACATCATTGCCTTCTTTATAGGGAGCTATATATGTCATCTTGTCCACAGTAACATTTTGTGTAGAGAGTTATATAGCGGCTGGTCCATAGAAAGGTATTATAGAGTAGCAGGCCGATCAAAACGGGTAGAATCAGGGTTGCATTCTAATCACAGGATTAGGAATTCAGCCTAATCAAAGAAGAAATCTAGGACAAGTGCAAGCAATTAAAAGTTAACCTATCTTATAAATTAAGCAAAATTTAATCGTACTCATTTTCAGTTTATCTCTCTCCTATTTCCTTTATTACCCTTATTTATGCTAGAACTATTGTAGAGTCTATTACTTTTATCTTCCTTAAAGACTCTAGTAATTACTATCATTCACCAGACTTTTAGCCTGACCCACTCCTTTAATTCCCCCCCAGACAATCAAAGGAGAAATCAGTAGATTGTTGTAGCTTGATGTTTCTTGGAGGAGATTTCTTCTATGTATTTCTTTTATTTCGGCTTTATTTCATTCTATGCACTGGCTTATTACGAGGGATATTATGTACTCAGATTCTGAGACTATGAGTTTTTGTTTCATGAGACATATTGGATTTTTAGGCATGTATGTGGTATTTGGTATTTGACTTATTTATGAAGCACTTATGAAGCTTTGTTTCGATTAAGTTATTTTTTAAGTTGCTGCTGTTTTTATCTATATTTGTCTTGTGAATCTTAGACTCTGTTAACTTTAGTTATATCGACAATGCACCACGCCTTTTAATGTGTCCTTTTGGGTATATTAACGGGTTTGAGGTGTTTCTCTTGGTATCAGAGCCTAAGGTTACATGATTCCTAAAAATTTATTTTTAAAAGTAAAGTATTTTCCAAGATAACTTGTTTTAAAAGTATTTTTCAGAAAAGAAATCTTAGAAATAGTTTTAAGTATAAAAGAGTTTCTATAAAAATCCCTTCAAAGTCCAGTTCAGTCGATTATTTCGAATCTAAGTTTCCTTTTCTTTGCATAGTATGGCTGATTGCTTCCTTAGAGCTACGGTACCAGAGGTGCAAGGGCAAGCACTTAATACAACACCAGTAGGTGGAAATCCCTTTAATCCACCTATACAAGCTGATTTTTCTAAGCTATGAAAGGACTTCACTAGCATAGGGGGCGGAATTTTTTATGGCATAAAGGATTTCAAGGAGACACAAGCTAGGTTGGAAGATATGAAGCCAAAGTTTAGGCGAGTTCGTTTGGAGGACCGATGGAGTGGTCAACCTACTTATTGGAAGCTGAAGGGAGAACTTAAAGAGGTTCCTACAAGCTCTAAGAAATAATGGTAGAAGGTAAAGAAGGATAAGAGGAAAAGGGAAGGCCCTTAGAAGCGAATCAAGAAAAGTGAGAGATGTATCCGGTGTAGAACGACTGGTGATTATGCAAGAGACTGCAAGAGAGAGAAGGTGAAGAAGTGTTACAGCTGTGGACAACCCGGTCATCTTAGTAAGTTTTGTCCTTAGAAGATGGGTAGGGAGCGAGTGCGCCTTCAGCGTAGATTCAGGTTTCGGATGCAACACCTTCCAGCGACGGACCAGATCGAGGTAGGAAAATTTGGTTTCTATTTCTGATTTTCCCATTCAGACTCTTTTCGATCCTAGAGCATCACACTCTTTCATCTCTAGTTCTTTAGTATATTGTTTTCACTTAGACATCTCTTTAGTAGTAGACCCCATTATTGTTTCAAATCCCATAGGAGGATCACCACACTTGTCTATTATTTGTAGGGGTTTGAAAATTTTATACTAGGTGTAGAAATTGACTATGATGCTTATATTTTGTGATTTTCGGGGTATGGGATGATTTTGGGAATAGATTGGCTATCTACATATGGAGCTATATTAGATTGTGAGAGGAGAGTCGTTAGAGTAGAGACATGCTTCAGTAGGACTCTCGAAGTTCTTGCCACCCGCAAGGGTCAGTTACGTTGAGCTTCCTTTATTCCCTCGATTCATCATCATCAAAGTTAGATTCGGTTCCCGTCATCAGAGATTTTTCCAGACATCTTTGAGGAGGTTAGGGAACTACCCTCCCTAAGAGAGAGATTGACTTCAGGATTTATTTTTCTAGCCAATAACATTACCCGTAGGGCATATGGAGCCTAGGAAAAGGAAGGGATCGAGCAAGCAGATCTGTAAAATTTAGAGAAAGGTTTCATAAGAAGAAACATATCGGAATAGGAAGCACATGTCGTCTTTGCTACCAAAGTAGGTGGTTCTCTTTGACTTTGCATTGACTATGGAGAATTGAATAAGCTTACGAAGAAGAACCATTATCCACTCTCTAGGATAGATGACTTTTTGATGAGTTAGTTGGCTCTTCAATATTCTCCCAATTTGATTTAGCCACTGGATTTCATCAGCTTAGGGTCGTTGATAACAGCATTGATAATATCGCATTTAGGACACCAGACGGATTCTTTGAGTGGTTATTCATGACTTTTGGGCTAACCAATGTCCCAGCCTATTCTATAGATTTGATGAACTATGTTTTTAGAGATGTCCTAAAATAAAGTTCGTGGTGGTATTCGTGGCTGACATTTTGGTGTTTTCCAAGAAGTATGGAAGAGCATGTTATTCATCTAAAGAAGGTTCTTTGTATGCTTCATGCTCGTCAACTAAGAGCAGAGTTCTTGAAGTATCACTTTTGAAGTGCATTTATTAGGGCATAAGAATGTCTACACATGGTAGGAATTTTAGAAACGGTTTTGTACATTTAGGATTGGGATTAGAAAAATCCAAAGAGAGGTTGGAATAGGTTAGAGATGTACAATAAACTTCAGTAGATAAGCAGAGAAAAAAGTCCATGTGTAGGTAATTGTAGAAATTATAATTGTCTCTGACAAGTATATTTGACGGTGATGCCTTAGAATAAATACGAGTATACAAGAGGAATATGAGTAAAAGCCTTTAGTTTAGGAAAAGTAATCCGAGGGCTGTAAGTATGAAGACCCATTTTATGCTAAGCCCAATAAAATGTAATTTTCGAAATTTAAAAAGTTGAATTTTTTTTGTAATTCTTGGAATTGAAAATTTTCGTTGTTGATATCTTTCGTTCAGAAAATAAACATGGGGTTTTTGAAGAATGGTATGAAATTTGAGTTGGTTTTTATATAATGAAAAATTAGAATTCTTTTTGAAGTATTATGGAGTATATATAAATAACTCACTAGTTTCATTATAAGAAACAATTATTTTAAACATAAAAACCTAGAGTGTATCAAGTATCGAAAATGTAGATTACAACTTTTATGGTTGTAATAAATGTTTTCGTGAATAATAAGAGGAGCATAGGCTATAAACCTATTGTTATAGTAAGTGAATCCCAAGAGAAATATTTTTACATAAGTATATGAGATTTATGGGTATTTATTTAATTGAATCCATACACTAGTATTTTTGGGTTGTAGTAACGGTGTTTTACGCAGCTTCCATTTTAACAATAAAAATGTATTTTAAAAGGTAATTTCTAAGTATAGAAACAAAATGGTTTGTAAAGTACACTTATTATTAATAAGTATAAGGAAGTGTTTTTGCAGTTATGGAAATATTAAAACAGTTTTGAAGATGAGTTTTTCTGAAAGGAAAATGTGTAAGTTAGATATTAGAAAATATTTATCATGGAAGAATATAATTTATACATATTTTAATCTATTGGAATGAAAAGAATAATGGTATGATTTTCTATGAAACCAATAAAAATGTTTTGTGCAAGTTACAAAGAATATATGAAAGAGATATACAAGGTATGAAAAGCACCATATTTTGTATAGCCTATTTCGAAAAAAAAATATAATACAAAATAAGTTACTTATAATATCACATAAACATGAAATTATCTTTTAAAGGGTTCATGGAAGATTTTGGTGTTGATAACTTCTCTTAAGAGAAAGTAGTTCCAATACATTAAGATATGAGACTATTAGGTGTAATAAGAAGTTGTTTTGAAAACACATAAAGGATATATTACAAATATTTTTAAAAGAAAATAGTTTGGTAAAAAAGTAAATAAGTTTTTGAAATGAAAAAATTAATAAAAGTAAAACTTGAAATTCAAATTTTTATAGAAAACTGTAAAGTCGTTAAAAGAAAGAGAGATACAAGTGTTAGACTTAAAAATTTGGAAGTTTTTCCCTATAGGTTTGGGAAATAATATTAAGTGACTACGTATTTCTGAAATTAATAGAAACTAAAAAGATTACAATTTTAAAGATAAAATTTTTGGAATTTGATGTTTTAAATTTATTTAGAAACCTTAGTTTTTAAAAATAGGTGATAAATACCAAACCAAACTCTTAAATGTGGAGTAGATAAGAATCATTTCCTAGGAGTAACGAAAAAGATGTGAGGAGATAACAGTAATTACTTTTAGAAGTAATAATGGAAGTTTCCGTAAAGTGTATAGGACACTAGTAAGAACCTAAGAATGTTGATTCATGAAGAACTATAAAATGAAATTATTAGGATAATAAGACAAGCATGGTTGAGAATAAGTATTCTTGATTTTGGAAGAACTTGGGAAAAGCATCTTTCTTTACTGGAATTCATATGATAGTAGTTTTGAAGCTAGCATTGTAGTGGCACCTTTTGAAGCTCTTTTTGCGAAGGTCACGTAAGAAGTCTTCATGTTGGCTGGAATCTACGGAAAGGTTGCTTCTTGGTTCAAACATGGTTGGAGAGATTTCGGAGAAGACTAGTTTGATTAGGAGAAAATTCGTATCTCATATTCATGTCTCTTTGATAATAGGTTTTGGAATTTCCTTTTTCTATCTTTAGATTTGAATGGGTTCTTTCCTTTATTATCCTTTGGGAGGGTATAACTTAGGATTTAACCTATGGATGGTAGGATTTGATGTAAACATGTTAAATGTTATGAATGATGTATGCTAGTGATTGCAATTGTTTTCTAGTGGATGCTATGGACACATATAGGTACAGTAAGCACTACTATTCCTTAGGGATAGGCCTAACTAGGACACTAGAGCATATGCATATGGATGTGTGTGAATTTTTATTTTATTTCCATAATTGCTATAAATGGATTATTATCACATGATTGTTGCATTTGGATGGTGTCTGTAGCACGCATAGAGAATTATCAGCATCATTAGGAAATTTTTGCATTCAATTGGATACATGGCACGTACATGATTGCATAAAAAGAAGGTCAACTGAATCAGTAGACCACCTAATCTTTTGCATTAGTTAGGGACATTTACACTACACTAATTGCATAAGTATCATAAAATGCATTAGAAAAATTTAAGGACAACGGATGAATGGTTGATGATTGAGTAGTTGGTTGTAGAATTGGATGAAAACATATAGTACATTCTTTTATCCTTAGAGATTTCGAGGATGAATCCCTTAAGAATGGGAGGATGTAACAACCCAAAATTTAACCCGTGATAATTAATTTGTTAATTAAATAATTAAATAATTTTATGAAATTATTAGAATTGAGCCACGAGAGTAGCAACATTGTGTCCATGGTAATTTTCTAGTCAATTTCCATATGTAGAATGTCAGAAACTGAGCTAATATGACCAAGTTACAAAATAAACAAAATAAGCAAGGTCGACCGACTAGTCGACCTGGGCAAGGGGGCGGTCGACCATCCGGTCGACCCGCCTTGCATTTTAGCAAGCGAACGAGCGTTAATTCATTCTAACGAATCAGCAGCCACCAAACACGTGTTTTGCATCCTTTAGTTTAATTTGGTCACTCTGTTTCTGCATCCAATGGCTCCTATTCAGCCTATGACATGGTTGCATCCTATTCAATCTCCATATCCAGCGGTCTGAGATCCACTTCTACACCTATAAATAGACCCCCAGACCTAACACTTTTTCTCATTTTAGGTTTTCTCCAATTGGGTTCACCTTTCTAGGAAGGACCCTAAACGGAATAATTTTTCCAAAGGAGAAAATCGTTATAAATTAAAATATTTTAATACCCTCAAGTGATCCAGGATGGCCTAAAGGGAAGAGCATATGACCGGAGGTGAGTGATTGTAATTATATTAAAATTTCTTTAAGTAATTTGAAGTAATAGAGTTTTCAATAGTTGTAGTTTTACTACGATTTTTGGAGTAACCTTTTTAGAAGTTTTATTTACAGTTTTTTTAGTCTATTTCCTTTCAGCTATTCTTTTATGTAATTTTAGTTTATTTTTATTAATTATAACTTTTTCCATTTATTTATAGTTTATTTACAGTATTTTGGTTTATTTACTGTTATTTGTAAGTTATTTACATCTTCTTCCTACGCCTTGGATTTTCTTCTATTTTTAGTCTTCTTTTATTTCTCCTTCTTCTTCGCGTATGGATTAGAATAGAATTAACACGAAATTGGATTAAATTATAAGAATTCTGAAATAACAAAAGATAATATGTATATTATAAAAATGTAAATAGAATTGAACCGAAAATACGCTAAATTATAATTAGAACTGGACTAATTAAAAATGATTGGCATAGTTATAACTTAGAATTATCACTAATAGAGTAAAAGAAGAAAGAAGCTTATTTTCACACTTAGACCTTGTGTTAAGCAATAAGCATGATTATAACGTAGGTTATAATAAGAAAAAGAATAGAACAAGGCTTATCTTAAGACTTAGGATAAATTAATAAGCACAGATAGTAGCGAAAAGTGTAATCTCTTATTTAAATAATTACCTAAGTTAATAAGCAAAGATGAAAATATGACCTGTACCAACTAGCATTTCCTATTAGACAAAACAGTGGTCCCACATTAGCCTGAAGTGAGACGAGGGGACACTTATGCTAATAATGGTAGTAATTAATCAAAATGAAGACCAAATCACGAGGGATTTGGATAAGGAGCGCAACTAGATATTGTTTGGATGAAGGACCAAAAACAACAGTATTTCCCTTATAGATTCTATGGACACACGGTGATCTCACGTTAGCCTGAAGTGGGATGAGGAGCACGCTTATGCTGGATGTTGAGGTAATAAGAAGACCCAATAGGTGGAGCAAAAGGTAGCATAGGCATGGTGGTAGTTACGCGTGCGACTTCCATTTGAGTGCTAAGTAACAACTATGAGTTCCAAGCGCTTAATATGAGTGTCTTTCATAGACATCATTGCCTTTTGTGTGGGGAGATATATATGTCGTCTTGGCCACAGTAACATTTTGTGTAGAGAGTTATATAGCGGGTGGTCCATAGAAAGTTATTGTAGAGTAGCAGGCCGATCAAAAAGGGTTTAATTGGGATTACATCCTAATTACAGGATTAGGAATTTAGCCTAATCAAAGAAGAAATCTAGGACAAGTGCAAACAATTAAAAGTTAACCTATCTTATAAACTGAGCAAAATTTAATCGTACTCATTTTCAGTTTATCTCTCTCATATTTCCTTTATTACCCTTATTTATGCTAGAACTGTTGTAATGTCTATTACTTTTATCTTGGTTAAAGACTCTAGTAATTACTATCATTCACTAGACTTTTTGTCTAGCCCACTCCTCTATTTCCCCCCTTAGACAATCAAGGGAGAAGTCAGTAGATTGCTGCAGCTTGGAATTTCTTGGAGAATATTTCTTCTATATATTTCTTTTATTTCAGCTTTAGTTCTTTCTATGTACTGGCTTGTTACGAGGGATATTATGTACTTTGATTTTGAGACTATGAGTTTTTGTTTCATGAGACATATTGGATTTTTAGGCATGTATGTGGCATTTGGTATTTATTTATGAAGCAACCATGAAGCTTTGTTTTGATTAAGTTATTTTTTAAGTTTCCATCGTTTTTATCTAATATTTGTCTTGTGAATCTTAGTCTCTATTAGCTTTAGTCGTACTTACAACGCACCACGCCTTTTAATGTGTCTTTTTGGGTATATTAAGGGGTGTGGGGTGTTTCAATCTTAGTTTCACTCTTTTTATTAAATAAATTATTGCCTTAAGAATATAATTGACATTTCTGTACATTTTATTACCATCACATTTTACAGTTATCGTCTTAACTCATATTAATGTAAAATTAAATTACATTTAATTACAGCCGATTTCGCTCTTAATTCAACATATTAAATAAATTTGTAACAAATAACAATGTTCACGTTTTACTTAATCACATTTATAAGTCTATTATCTACACACAAATGTCATAACTACTAACACAACACAAATTTTATCCAATTTCAATTTATTACATATTATTTCATCAATTAATATAACATTTAAATTTATTTCGTTATTTTAAATTCATAATCAATTATAACTTACAATTATTACAATTACTTGAGATTACATTAAAATAGTCATCTGTTACATTAATTTACATTATTAAACTTCATTGTAGTTAGTTTTCCCATTCCTATATCATAAATTTATTTCTTTCAACATTAAATTACATAATCTTATTAAATTAACTATTTTTAATTATCGAAAATTATGCTTTGTTACACTCTCCCCCACTCAAAAATTTTCGTCCTCGAAAAGGGAAAGAAGCAATTAAGGAATTAATATATCTTATTCAAAGTATTAAATTTATAAACAACTAATTTACATAATTAAATAATTTAAATAAAATATATCAATTTATAAACAATTAAATCCTTTTATATTCAAGTTCATTAAAAGTTTGAAAAACATTTCTATTTTCACAAAAAATTTCTAAGTCCAAAATTCACGAAAAATTTCAGAAGATTCTCCTTTGTATGAAGAGTTGTGGGAGAAATGATAATATCAAAAATAAAAATATATGTCTCATATTTCAAATTAATATATCCCAAACTACGGGAAAACAACATAATGTCGCTATAAAACCGTAATCCAAGAACGTACCTATTTGTCGGGCAAACAACGCTTAATTTATGAAACCTGTATTTCACTTATGTAATTCAAAAAAGTTAGATTTATGCAAAAGAGAAATATTTACGTTGTTTCAGTTTATACCAACAAATCAATACAATATAACAATAGCACTTGCAAACAAAACCATACAATCATCACATGCAAATCAAAGAAATCAACAATCCATCCATAACAAACAAAACTAATGGTTTGTTCGGGCTTAGAAACTTTTAATCGTATAGAATGATAAATAACTACTAAGTATACCATACACACAACAGTCTTAGATAAAACTTAATAGATTATTCATACATCCTAAACAATTTAAAGTATTATTTCCCAATCACCCCATAAGCCAAACAACCAGTAAATTCAATTGTCATGTGACTTTATTCTTATTTATCTCCTTTCATATTATTTACTAGTCTTCAGTCTCATTCATTCATTCAATGCCTTTTTTCATAAATTTTCATTCGTTACTACAAAATTTCATTTCACATTTATACATACAATGTTTTTTCATTTCTTTACATCCATTTACTTACATGATCACCTTTTCCATTCAATTCTTTAAAATAATCGATGAATTTATTATTAACTATTGCATACTTTTTATTTCAGTTTACCTCACATTGATTATTTATTTTTAACATCAATATTCATTTATGAAGCATTCATACTTAGATTTTTTTTCCTTTTCTTTTCACTTTTATTACTCTCATATATAACATTCACTTTTACTTTATAAGTGACTTCAATAATTAACTTAAGTTTTTAATCATATCCCCAATTACGTACTAACTTATGCTTATAACATTCTTATACATTTTAATTCATTTTATAGAAATAATTCCATCGGAACACTTCCATTAATTAAGTTACTTGTATAATATTCAATTAAATATTCTTATTAACATTTCAACTTTTAAAATTTTGGTAAGTCATATATATATATATATGTATGTATGTATGTATGTATGTATGTATGTATGTATGTATGTTTTTAGAATGCAATAGAAAGTTAAACAAGTTATGTCATTTATTTTAATTAACAAAATGTTTAATAATTACATCTTCTAAAATTTCATTGTTCTTTAACCTGTAAGTTACAAATTTCCAATTTCTTATCTATTTCATTTATCACTTAGCATATAATTTCTTATTTTCATTTAGAAGTTTCCAACTATTAAAATAGTTAAGATTTCATTCATTATAACAACTACAATTTCTAATTTACGGAAACTTAAGAACTAAATACTGGGTTTCATTTTCAAATCATTTTAAAATAATATATATATATATATATATATATTCATATATTTGTATATTAATTATATTTAGAATTTAAAATTTAAGATTCATTATCAAAACAATTAGGTAGTAAAACTACTACAGCGGACTTCCCACTTCGAAACTGGAAAATGAACATCGATGATGCGTGCACTCATCACCGGAATTATTTTCTAGTGACAAAGAGGGGAGTATAGAACCTATTTCCTTTAAAGGTTCTTTTCAAAATTCCTTGAAACATTTCTTTAAAATCATATTGAAATATTTATATTAGAAAATACTTCCAAACAATACTAATATTATATTCCA
Organism: Allium cepa; assembly: GCA_030765085.1. Lineage (NCBI taxonomy): Eukaryota > Viridiplantae > Streptophyta > Magnoliopsida > Asparagales > Amaryllidaceae > Allium > Allium cepa. The sequence goes on from CM060937.1 coordinate 389,845,276, forward strand.
AAATCTTTCGAAAGCAATTTTCAAAAATCCTGGAACTTAAGTTCTCAAAATTTCAATTTATATTTATTTTATTTGTAAATTCTATTTTACAACCAGGATTTATAAATTTCACTTACTAACAGGCAACCAAACATATCACATATAATTATATATATTTATAAAGATTATTCTTTTACATACAAAATATATACTAGGCAAAATTATTTCATTTACCCATATTTCAAAACAATATTGTGTCAGTCCGCCCTATTAAGTGTTTAGAAATCCCTATCAATAACACAGCGTCCAATGTACCGACTGGAATTTCTAAATACTAAACAGAACAAATTAACACAATATAAAATATTTTATAACACTAACAAATGCGCTCTCCCATATATACACTCAACGACTCATTCTAGGGTATTACTACCCTATTTTATGCGAGTCAAACCCTACAAAGCTAAGGTTATTGCTAAACCAAATCTTTGATACCAAATGTCACGATCGACCCATGCTGCACTCGCCAAGTGCATAAGCAGACACATATGTCAGACTTAAACCATTCAAAAGGGAGGATTGTTATGAGATAAATAGGAAAAGTAGAGAAAGAAAGAAAAACAAACACATAGTCTCATAGCGGAATGACAAAATATAATAATCAAATAAACACTTCATGAAGCTGTTTACAAATAACATTTGATTACACATTTACACTATAGAATCAGAGTACATACAACAGAAATAAATATATAATGCAATGGTACAACATGATGCAGTGAAATAGATAAAATAAATAATGCTCGTATACAAATCTTCGTCTTCATCTCCTAAAGCATTCTTCGATACACTGATATGCTCAAACTGACCTGAGCGAATTGAAAGACAAAACACTCGAGTCAAAACTAAAAGATCTTATGTAAGTTAAATCAATAGTAAATAATTATGAGTGTAACGGTGTTAGAGATGTTTATGGGGTTTGACATCTCCTATCTAGTGTCTAACTTGAGTGGAGTAACTTGATGGATGTTCGGGATTATCATCTCCCAAGGATCGGTTAAACTATCTACTATGTAGTACAATATGTTATTATAATTGTGTCTACAGTAAAGTAAAATATTAAAATAAACATATTTTATATATTTCCATAGTCTATACAGTACCGTAAGCTCCTCCGTGAGGTTTACCCAGAGGGCACTCCATAGGTATGGTACAAAACAAACTCGTAGAAGGCGCGATATAGCATGTGAACACGACACTTGAGGCAATGCCAGGGCACGACTCTACTGTTTTGTAGAATCGGACTAGTGGTAACACATAGCAGCTACTAATGCTCACCTTGAAACACACTCCCATAATTGAATCAAGGGGTGGCCACCAAATCAACCACAAAGTCAAAGTATAGTATCAAAGAAATGTGTCCGATAGAAAGAACGATCTCACTTGGCCCAGTATAGCTCCTTTTTTAGTCATATCTAAGCTGGCTAACGGGAGTCAGTGTTATGAAAATACCTCTTACAGAATCGATTGCCAAACCATCCTACTTTATTCTAGAATCTCCACCACGTACACAGTTGTTAAAGTGGTTTTCGGTATTGGCAGAGAGTATGACAATATCCGATCATGGTCTCTTTAACAACCAAGCGCTTATTTCAGACCGGATGGTTCTTTTACATTTCAAAAGTCAATTCATAATTGACATCAAAATATCATATTCAATTCAAACATATCATTTTCGAAATCATATCGACAAGATAGGTTAAATCTCATTTCAAAATCACCATATTTAATCAAATATGTAATTTCACTTGCAACTACCATTTCAAATCCCAACTTAGGTTGCATAATCATTTAACCATATTCGCTTTAAAAATCAAGGATTTAAATAAACAGTTCAACCTTGCACCGTTAGAAATTTAGAAGTATAATTTTAAATAGTCATAAATAGTTTAAACTAGTTAAAATACTTTAAAATAGTTTAAATGGTTTAAAATAGATTAAAATACCTTAAAATAGTTTAAATGGTTTAAAATAGATTAAAATAGTTTAATATACTTTTAAAAGAAAATAAAATGGTTTAATATGGTTTAAATAGGTTAGAATAGAATAAAATAGTTTAAATTAGATTAAAATAGTTTAATGGTTTTAAAATAGGTTAAAATAGTTTAATGGTTTGAAAATCGTAATAATCAGGATTTTAAAATAATATATTTTTAAACAATTTATATTAAAATAATAATTCTGGAATTTATATCAAATTTAAACTATTTCTTCCATTTCAACACATCTTTAAACCCATTAAATCAATATCGATTCCAAATCCATGCTTAAACTATTACTTAAACTATTTCAAATTTATCAGATTTTGGATTTAAAATTTTCAAATATTTCAATAACTCAATTTCGATAAATTTTATTTATACTTCAAATCTAACTTTAAAATTCAATTAAATTAATTCCAATTTCAACATTTAAACTCGGATTTTCAAAAATAATTTAGTTTATATAAATCAAGTTTTCTTCAAAATATCATTTAACTAAATTAAAATTTTAAGGATTTAAAATCATTTAATTTAATCAATACGGTGTCCGTATATAATTCTCTGCCCTATAGTCAAGTGATACGGATATTTATCATTTCAGTCCGTAATATTTTATATCTACGGATATATATCATTTCAACCTGCAATCCTGAATAAAATTCAAAATCCATAAAATTGATTGGGTTTATCATTTCAACCGATTATGATTTTTTCCTAATCTATAGATCATTCGGGTATGTATCATTTCAACCCATAGGGAACTTGTAGTGGTATAACAATATAAAAATATAGCATGCAGTCATCCAATATCAACAATAAAACATCCATCATAATCATCATCCAAATCAACCAATAAATAACAATAGTTAATTGATTATCAATAACAAGTATATGATTGACAATTAAATATCAATATTTAATTAAATAGTGATTAAATTCAACAAAAGTCATCTTTAACTGGGATGCCAATTTAAATATATCAAACATCAACCAATCAATTTCTAATCACATCAAAATTCAATTTGACTAACATAAGATAATTTAGTAGTTGTGAGTGGGTAAAAACAATCACCTTTGAATTTCAAATCGATTTGAAATCCAAACAAAGGCCCAAATTTCAACAGTTTGAAAATTCTCCAAACCAGTGTCATAATGTTCGAAATTTTGATACGATCCAAACGAGATCCAAACCCGAGTTCTTATGCAAAAGATATGCTAGTTAAACATTTTAATTTGAGATTTAAATAAATAAGACACGTCATCACCAAGGACGCACGTCTTCCCCCACGCGACTCTTGCACGTTCGAACCCAAAAACACATGTGCACGACCCAAAATCTCTAACTTTGGCCGCCAAATTCTCCCACCTCTGGCCACGATAGCCAACGCCTCCACCGTCTTGCCCACGATGAGCCACACCTGCAAGCCCCACCCCAAGCCCTCCGGCCTCCCAAGGCGCTACGCCGCCGCCTTCAGACCTTAGGGTTTCGAACCCTAATCCGTTGATTCCAACCACAACATGCACATCCAGTCCAAGCGGCCACCAACGTCGAACTCCAGACGACGAGCTCTACAAAACCCATATCTCGATTTCGTCGATTATCGCCCAGATTAAAAACCCCAATTCAACTTTGGCCGTGATTCGCCACTGAATCGATCACTATTACAGAAAACAAACACTTTTTTGTATATTCCCTTCGTTTATACCTTCCCAACGATATAAAATTCGATATGGTTTGAGGATTTTTAATTTTTCGATTTGGTTTGATTTGTAATTAGAATTTGGGGATTTAGGTTTCATCCACTGAGGAAGAAGATAGTCGAAAAGGATTGGATGTGTAGCAATGAAAACAATTAGGGTTTATAACTGCCTATATATAAGCAGATCTAAAAATAGAAAGGATTGGACCAGCTTGGATTTGGATTGTAACGATAAACGGCCCGAAAAAGTCCGTTCTGCCTCTGAAACGAAAGTGGGTCATGTCATGTATCAAAAAAGATGTTTTCGATATTTCTAAATGGAACAGGTTTCAAGTCCTAATTCCATCGTATGAAGAAGTTGACTTTTAAAATAAGCTTATTTCAAATTGATTTTACTTAAATTGTTTTCTACCCGTTTTGAGTCCGTACGATTAAACGACAATTCTGATTGCTACGAAACTTGAAATCATATAATAATTCACTGTTACGGATCCGATGAAACTTGTTTCATCGAAATCCGAGATAGTTGATAAAATGGCTATTTTCACTTTATTCAAATAAATTAATATTAAATTAATTAAATCACTTCCCCCATTCAAATTTTATAATTAACAAATTCTATCATTTTTTGATCACTTAGACATTTACAATAATTTAAAACAAATTTACAAATCAATTTAGTGTTAAATATTCACTAATTACAGTGTTAAATTTCAACTATGATTAAATCCGATTAATTATAATTTAATTCCAATAAATTGATTAAATTTGATTTCGATCTTTTTATTCAATCAATCATTACTCCATGGACATATTTAAAATTGGTTTATATCTTATTACATCAAAATCTACCATTATCATCTTTTATCATATTAATTGCAATATTCCAATTATATTGAATTTTTGTCGATTTTCACATTAAATATAATTTAAAGTCCCTATAAATTCATTTATCTTAGTTTCACTCTTTTTATTAAATAAATTGTTGCCTTTAGAATATAGTTGACATTTTTGTATATTTTACTACCTTTACATTTATAGTTATTGTCTTAACTCATAATAACGTAATATTTAATTACATTTAATTCCAATTGATTTCCAACTTAATTCAACATATTGAATAAATTGGTAAATAATAACAATTGTCACCTTTTACTTAATTTAATCACATTTATAAGTTTGTTATCTACATACAAATGTTATAAATACTAATCGACACAATTTTATCTGATTTCAGTTTATTACATATTATTTCATCAATTAATATAACATTTAAATTTATTTCCTTATTTTAAATTCAAAATCAATTATAATTTACAATTACTTGATATTACATTCAAATAGCCATCTATTACATTAATTTACATTATTAAACTTCATTCTGGTTAGTTTTCCCATTCCTATATCATAAATTTTATTTCTTCCAACATTAAATTACATAATCTTATTAAATTAACTATTTTTAATTATCAAAAATTACGGATCGTTAAAATAATATATTTTTCAAAATTTTGAAAACCAAATTTTGAAAAGCACCGAAAATTAGATTCTCAAATCCTTAATTTAAATTCATTTTATTTGCAAATTAGGTTTATAGACCATGTTTTAAAAAAATTCATCTCCTTATAACATACAACAATAGTTAACGGTTTAGGAATGTTGACAAAATAGTAAATGTTAATCAAGTACTATCATTTTTAACAACCAATTCATTTAATTATCTAATTTCAGAAAATCATATTTTTATACATCAAATATAATCATACATAAAATTATTTCATTTACCAATTTCGAAAACAATTTTGTGTCAATTTGCTCTATTCAAGTGTTTTGGAATTTCTATCGACAACATTAGTTAGACGAATAGATCGAAACCCAAAATTCAAACTTAACAACTCAAACAACATAATATAAAACATTTTTATATCAATTAAAAATACACTCCCACATAGGATGATTCAAGAATGGATTTTAAAACAACTATAGAGATTCAAATTTAGAGGGACCCTAATCAAAGAGAATTCTAACTAAGGGGATAGGCTCGAAAGGAAGATAAGATAGTTAAATTACAAAAGAGGAAAGATGGATAGACTTATACTAATTGCGGCGACCTTAACCAGGTCAACCGAGACTCCATTGTCAAAAACAATATGCCCATGGAATCAGACTTCATCCCTCTAGAAATGGCATTTTGATTATTTGGCTTTCAACTAATCACTCCTAAGAGTTTCCATCACATAGCCCAATTGTGACTTATGTTCCTTCTTTGACTTAAAGACGAGAATATCATCAACGAAAACTAGGACAAAACTTATTGAGAACATCGTGGAAAACGCAATTCATGAGATCGATGAAGAATGCAGGAGCATTGGTTAATCCAAATGGCATCACTAATAACTCATAGAAACCATTCTCTATTCGGAAAGCTGTCTTGGAAATGCTCTCCTCAGCTACACGAAGCTGGTGAAAACAGGTAGCCAGATTAAACTTAGAGAATGCTTTAGCTCCGTAGAGCTGATTGAATATATCATTGGTATGAGGCATAGGATATCTGTTCTTAAGAGTAAGCATGTTCAACTCTCTATAATCGACACACATCCTCAAAGAACCATCAGATTTGGCAATAAAGACCACAGCTGCTCCCTATTCAGATATACTCTACCAAATCAAACCCTTGGGAACAAGTCTTTAATCTGCTTCCTTAACTCGACTTTCTCTCTAGGTGCCATCCATCTGGGAGGAAGAAAAATAGGATAAGCTCCAGGAATAAGACCGATGTGGAATTCAATTTCCTGCTTAGGAGTAGAAGAGTGACTTCACCAATAACATCAGGGTAATCCCCGACTATCGGGGTGGAAGATCACTAGGCTGAGAATCAAGCTAAAAGATAAAATTGCCTTCATAATCCTAAGATATTCGACATACGATCACATGAGAATTATCCAGGTTATCTACTAAAGGAACGATTCGTGCTTTGTAAGAAATAGTAGCATCATAACGCTTCCACCAATAACCCCTAAGTAAGATATCAAATGCATCAAAATCGAGAACATAGAAATCTCTGGTAAATCGACGCCTGTTGTAAAGGAATTTCGCCCCTTTACAAATCATACTAAGGTTGGCGGGACCGCCAATGGGATTAGTCACACATAAGGATGAAGTTGCTAATTGAGATTGCTAGATGTGCTCAAATTTAACAGAAATAAAGCTGGGATGCTTCAGTATCAATAAGAACACGAATAGGAAAATCATGGAAAGAAAAAGTGTCCTGGAGAGTACCTTGGGTATCACTAGCAGAAGGAGGAGTGAAAGAGGTCATAGCAAAGACAAGAATGGATTTCATAACAAAGGTAAAGATCCAAAATTCAAAAGAAATCCAAATCAAAGAGAATCCTACTAAAAATTTCAACCTCGAACGAAGATGATTCTATGATTTATTTCACTCATTCTAGGGTATTACTACCCTATCTCTAATGAATTTTTACTCCATATGCTAAGTTTTTCCTAAACCAGAGCTCTGATACCAACTGTAATGACCCCCTTTTTCAAACCATTCAAATCGATAATAATCCACACATGTCGGACTTGAATTTCTCAAAACAACAGATTGTTATTTTATATTTGGCAAAACTTAGCTTATACAGTAAATAAATCAATCACATAATCACAGAAATAGAGTAATACAACAATATGCATAAGAATAGATAAATAGTAGTTCATGATGCTACTACAGAAACATCAGAGTCTGAAATAAAATACAACAGAAATCCCAAAGTGCAAGGAGGTCTCTAACACATAAGCAAATGACGAGTCTGAACGTAAACTACTGGAAATAACTGAAAAGTTGAATAGATAAAGAGAGATCTCCATGCAAAGATCCAACCTCCAAAGGTGAGTCTCAAATGCTACGACACTCAGTCTGACCCGGCATAAAGCGAAACACAAAAACACTCGAGTCAGGAATAACATTCTTATGCAAGTAAATCAACTCAAATTAAATGCCCAAATTAAAATGCAATATAACTTAAAGGATGTTTGGGATTCCCATCCTTTAAGGATCCGTAAAACTATCTACATACATAATAGAATACACTACATAGATAATGTCTACCGTAAAGTAAAATATTAAAATAGTGTTAAGGCGTTACCCATATTCTCCTTAACACATTTTATATAAATGTCATAGTTTATACAGTGCCATAATTCCTCCATAAACTGGAGGGATATCAGAGGGCACTCCATAGTATACGACAGAAACCAAACTCGTATTGGACACGATAAGGCATATGACAAGGCACATGAGGCAGTGCTAGAGTAGGATTCTACCATTTGCACTCCCAGACTGGTGGTAACGGATATCAGCTACTACCGCTCACCTCAAAACACAATCTCATAATAAAATCGAAGGTGGACACCAAATCAATCATAAAGTAACATATATGGTATCGAAGAAGCATGTTCGATCGGAGGAGCGACCTCACTTGGCCCGGTATAGCTCGTGCTTTAGTCACATCTAGCTAACCCGAGGGGGTCAGGGCTGCATTCATACCTCATACAGACGTTCGCCTAACCATCCTACTTCGTTTTGGATTCTCCACTATGCATATAGTTGTTAAAGTGGTTTTCGATATTGGCAGAGAGTATGACAATATCCGATCCCAGTTTCTTTAACAACCAAACGCTTATTTCACACCGTGGTCAATTTCATTTCAAACAGTTCAGACTTCATATCAAAATATCATATTAATTTCAAAATCATGTCACTTTAGAAATCATATCACTTTCAAAATCATTATTCTCTTTAAATCATAACAGTTTCAACTTAAACACTTTGAATATTGAAAGTAGTTTATATATTGGAATAGTTATACATTAAAAATAGTTTATATTTAAAAATAGGTTACAGACTAAAATAGTTTATACATTAAAAATAGGTTATAGACTAAAATAGTTTATATATTAAAAAGAGTTTATATCGAAGACAGTTTCAAGTTAGAATTGTTTCTTCTAATTTCACAAATCAATTCAAATCAACTTTAGTTCCAAAATTCAATTTAAATCAATCCTAGTTCAATAATTTCAATAAAAAGGTTAAAGCTTCGATTCAAATTTTCATTAAAACTATTTTAATTTATATCGATTTCAAATCCATATTTAAACTACAAATTTAAACCACTTCTAATTCAATAGGTTCCAAGATTTAAATATTCAAACAATTTACAATAACTCAATTTGATAAATTTCATTTATATTTCAAAATTCAACTTTAATTTTATATAAATTTGAAAATATTCACTTAATCATTTTTAATAACATTTAAATAAAATCTTAAATTACAAATTTAAATCAATATTAAATATTCAGTTTCTATTTTATTTAAAATTTTAAAATATTCATTTAATCAACTTTAATCAAAATCCAATTATCAAGTTATAAAAATCATATCTTTAAAATCTCAAAATCAATAAGTTTCAGACCAATTTTTATCTAAATACAATTCTTAATAAGATTTCAAATCAATTTCAATTCATCTTTCCAACCTTAATTTATTAAAGTTATTACCAAATTTAATTTTAAAATATTAATACAATTTTCAAATAAATAGTTTAAAGCATATTATATATTAGTTAAATCAATTTTTTATTAAATAAATTTTGTTATATTAAATTTTATTTTAAATATTCAAAAATAATAAAATTATAAGTAGAATCTTAATATTTACATTTTCAATACTTAACTTGTAAATTTAAAATTTCCAAACATATAATTGAAAAATATAAATCTTTCTCACGTTAAATATTAAAAATAAAATCTTTATGTTATATTTTAAAATCAAATAACATATATTTTTATTTTCTTAAAAATTAGGTAAAATAGACCGTACGGTGTCCATATATAATTTTCTATACTACGGTCAAGTGATAGGGATATTTATCATTTCAATCCATAATAAATTAATTTACGGGTATATATCATTTCAACCCGCAATCCCAAAATTTCAAAATCAATAAAATCGGTTGGGTTCATTTCAACCCATAACAATTTTCCCTAACCTATAAGATCGTTTGGGTATTTATTATTTCAATCCATAGTGATTTCCCTAACTAATAGGGAACTTGCAAGGTGAGAACAATAAAATAATAGCATAAAATGACATACATATCAATTACAAGTATATATCATAATGAACAATTTAAAAACAATATATATACAACATGTTATAGTGTCATATGTCATAGGTAAACAGTTTTAAATATTAACATATCACATTCAACAATTTTAAATTACAAATAAATTCAAAGTTAACAACATATTCAATCATCAATTCATGTGAATTTAATTTACTAAACAAATGAATGTTAATTATGAGCGATCGCTCACCTTCTAAGCTTAGAGAAACTTAACAATGCAATGAGCTACAAATCCAAACATAAAATTCCAAAGCAAGAAAAGCGACTAGAACTTTAAATAGATGAATCAAATATATGTAATATATATATTCCTTCCATTTTTTATATATAGGAAGAGAAGGGCCAAGGCTTGCTATTGGGTGGAGTTCACCCAGGTAGGAAATGGTCGGAGGCTGATATTGCAAGGTATAGGATGGGTTCGGCAGGGTGTAGACTGGGTGTAGGCGGGGGACTGTTTGCAGCCAAGGGAAGGAAATGCGAAGAAAGTTTAGCATCTATGGTGGAGGGATGGGTTGTGTGGGAAGAGGCGGTTGCTTATTATTCGATGGAGGGGATAGGCAGGGGACAAGGTGATGGAAAGCGTTGAGGTGCTCGGGTTGTGTCGGAATAGTGGTGGTGAAGGTCTCAGCTGGTAGAAAGGGAATGGATGTGGTAAGGAGGCTGTGATGGGGAGGGGCGGAGGGGAAGGAGAGTGATGTATGATTGGGTGATACGTCGGAAGGTTGGCGTGGGCTGACTGGATTGCGGCTAGGAGGAACGGTTGTTAGGTGGAGGAGGTAGGTCGAGGCAATGTGTGGCTGTGGAGTTCAAGGTTGAGGCTGCGGCTATGTGGAGTGGAGGAGATAGGTCTCGGTGGTGGGACTGCTGTGGTGTTCGGGTTGGCTGTGTGTTCGGCGACTACTGGCTAAGCAGGGAGGTTTGCTGCTTGGGTGTGGAGGTCGATGGTGTATGGACGGCGAGGGTGTGCTCAGGGTGAAGTGGGCTGACTTTGGCCAAAACGAAGGTCGGAGGGAGGAAGGTCGAAGGAGGGAATGAAGGGTCTCAAGCAGGTTTGCAAAAGGAAGAGGACGTGCAAGCTCTCAGGTGAAATATATATGCAACTTATTTTATAAACTTAATTTTTTTTCGAGCAGAAAATGACAGAGAAAGGGGAAGAAGGAAACGAATCAGAATAAATATCAAACAATGGTAATAGCGAAGGTCAAGTTACTATTTTGGAAATAATAAAAGAAAATGCCCATTTATTTTCACACGGCTGGGGAATTAAAAGGATAAAGGGAAACCAAAAAGACTCAAAATGGGTACCGAAACAGTAAACCGTTTTGCAGATTTTTCTACGTACTGGACGTCGAAATACACAAATGAATATATTGCGGAGATTAGTGTGATGAGACGAACAAGATGGCACGTGGATATGAGTGACATGACACATCTATTAAAACTTGATATTTGCTGCCAAAAATGCTGCTAAACTGTCGAAAATAAAATAAATGGAGCTAGTGCAGTCGAATTTTGGCGAAATGAATTATGACATCTCACTCAGAAAATAGTTTAAAATTTTCTCATGTAAAAATATTCAGATTTCAAAAATATTTCATTTTCATCTTTTTAAACTGATTTTAAATTGAAATTTCACATCAAACAAACTTTTATATTTTTCGATGAAAATCTGACATTTGTTATGTATAAATAGACGCATACGAAATATCAAATTTTCTTTGCTAAATTCTTATTTTTTATTTTCATGAAAATTTTAGTTAATTACGTTATTTAAATAGTTAAAATTTCCGGGTCGTTATATGGCGTGCACGCTTTGTGGAGATCCATATTTTGTGCATAGGGACCACTTCTTGTCGGTTGACTGCTTCTTTCGCATGCATCTGATACCTTGATTCTCATATCGATGCCTTGCCACTGTCTTTGTATCGATTAAAAGTTCTGTTATTCATATCGATCAAGTAGGTGATCGATATGAGAAATGCAGTTGCTGGCTAAGTGAAGCACGATCGATCTGGGAAGTGCCAAAGTCCATCATTATGTGCTCGAACCATATGGATACAAATGATGGATGCTGAGCGATGGAGTTACGTTCATTTCATAACGATGCCGATGGATAAGAAATGAAGGACATGGATGGATGGATACAAAATGATGGATACAAAATGATGGATACAAAATGATGGGCATGTCTCACATGGATCTTGATCGTTCCATAACTCGAGCATACGAACTCCAATTGACCCAAAATTTAGAATGTCGCCTTGCATAGCTGTACTTGTCATATCATGCTAACCGTGGTTCGATCTAGACCCAGACCAAGTTTGCATGTATCCATCGTGAACCTGTAGATAATTGATTTTCGGAGCGGACTATCTTCAATCTCTAGTCAAGTCCTTATTGTCATGTTCTTGCCAAAAGGCGGGCTAACATTTGCTCCCTAAAGTACATCCTGTGTGATCATGACATGCTTTGGAAAGCTGCAATCTTCATTCTGAAAAGGCTCTATCCGATTTACTGAATAGTTGTTGTCCTTTCATCAAGAGATGTAACCTTCGATTGATTCCAGTTGTATAAATATTGTGTTGTATACAGCTAATGATCACGCAATTTTTGTTGTAGTTGAAGGTCAAGTGTTAGCAATTTGTTGTTGATTATTCTAGCTGTCACCTGGTAAGCATTCAATTCTTGTTAACTTTGAGAATCAAATGGTACTATAACATGCATGCACATATTTTAACCTTACTCATATTCATGCTTGCACGTCCATGGGTCATTGTCAAGTTCTTGCTTTTTTTGTTAAATCGATTTTGATGAAAATAAGTTCTTTCCATCGATTGATGGTTCCTTTTAAATCGAGTTTTGTATCGATCCTCTCCTGGATTGATATGAATCCGAGTTGCAACAACGATTAATGGTTGTTTTGATGTCCTTCTTCGTATCGATCCTCTCCTAGATCGATCTAGGGCGCATCTGAGCGGATTTTGTATCGATGGTTATCGATATGAGAGTTATAAGAATAAGCGCATGTGAACACTTTGTATTTAAGGATACGGGATGTTGGTGTTCAGATGTGCTTCGTATTGATGGGCACATTGACCGATTCAATTGGTGAGGAAACTGGGATACAAATCGTCTTTCATGTTGGATACAAAGGAGTATAAGTACCTTTTGAACTTAGCATATTTTTCCACCTTTCTTCTATTGCCATTTCGTATCCATCATAGAAAAAGAAGAAACCGTAGATCCTTCGACCCCAAATACCAAACTGCTAAGCTTTAGCCAAGATCCTTCGAGCTAGGTAAATTATCAATAAAATCATGCTTATAATGATAAGACTTGAGTTTCGTGCCATTTCATTCATGACAACGACCATCTCCAGTGTCGTCAGCGTTGGAGTGTGACCGGGGTGAGGTTGAGAGTGTGGCTAATGGGAATTTGGAGATTCGAAGAAGAAGGAGGGTAGCTGGAGAGGATCGATGGACATGGAGTCACTAACTCCACGTCTATCTAACTCAAGTGGCAACCTCGTATTGATGCGAGGAGATGGATGTGTAATCGCTTAGAATACGTGGAGTTTTGGAGATGGTGGAAATCAATCTTCATGATCGAGGTGAAGAGTAAGCGTATGGAAACTTTGTGGGAAAAATTGGCTTGTTGACCGATCCAAGGTAGAGCAACTCGTATTGATATGGATGAAATGTCTTTTGATCGATCCAAAATCAATGTCAATGGATCGATACGAAGTGATGGAATGACAGATACGTGGAGCATCGATACGAATGAAGGCTGTGGGTGAAGTGATAGATACGAACAAATTATCGACCCAAATGTTTGATCGATATGAAGAGGCTATCGATTTGAATCATGATCGATACGAACAAGTGACATGTAATTGATATGAAAGCTTGCTTCAAAGGAATGATTCGAAATGAATTATGATGGATACGAACTTTATGACTTTTGCATACTCGAACACTTGACTCCAACGAGCTTTAGCCTTGCATATTTGAACTCGACCATAAAATTGCATTTGTGATTATCCCTCAAAGCTTGTTGATGGAACTATAACTTGTTATGAGCATGGATCGTTCTCCGTAGTCAGAATGGAACAGTTGAGACGGTCAGCGATGACGGTCGCTCCGGCCGAATCTCGAAGCCTTGTCTCTTTACCATCTTTTAACCTTATAGAAATTTAGAGTACTGTGCAACACTTCATTACAGAACACGATTACTCTCTTTGCACGGGGGGATACAGGTCTTTTTTCCATCTAATAATTGTTTTTACGGAGTTCAATAGCTATGGATCCAGAAAGCTTAGAGCGGCAAGAAGTTCGAAGTCCTCCATTCCCCAAAATAGAAAGGTCGAATGTCCCGGAAGATGCAGTAAATCCTGCTCCAGATGAACTGTTGGATGCAGTGGTGATAATGAATTCGAAAGATTCTGTCTGGTTCAAGATTACAGAAGAAATGCTAGGTAGAATTTTCCTTAGACATGGACTGTCTTTGGAAGAAGTTCAATTACCAGGACTGGATGATAGAGCACATAATCCCCCGGAAGGGTTCACTACATGCAACAGGTTCATGTGCTGGACTGGAACAATGCCCTCATTCAAGCAGTTCATTAGGGACGTGCTGTTTTATCCGAGGATCGCACCTCCTCGGCTTCACCCTAATGGATATGCGCTACTGAATAGCTTGTACATTATATTTATGGAACATCTCTTCCATCCCTCGACCATCGATGAGATCAGATATTTATTTCATGTCAAGAGATGGGAGCGTAATCCATCATTCACCTTCCTGGAAGCTGTTGGGAACTGCTAAGTTATGACAGGTGCATGGGGCAGGCTGAGCTACTTCAAAACCAAGTGGTGTTACGTAAGGTCCCACCAGGATTCGCCAGGAGGTGGCTGGCCAGACGTAAGTTCTATTACTTGTTTCATTGTTAACCATGACTAGATAATATTGATTGATTCTGAATTCATTGCTGCGTTTCTTTTACAGCTGCTATTCCATGGCCCGAAGGAGCCCAGTATAAAGAGCTAGTAAGGACACTCCAAGCGGTGCCTGTTGAATTAAGAGAAATAGTTGAAGTTCTCACCGACGACAATTTGATATCCATCGGGATTTTAGCGGAAGGATAGAGTGTAGGGATCACATGGGTACCAAGAGTGGCTCCAATAAGACAAGGCGAAAGATGGGCTTCTGTTGTGCCTCCAGTCGAGGAGCTTAGACCGCATCCAACATAATAATCTTCGAACCTCGTGATGATAAGGGCACAGAAGCTGGTCAAGAGCCCACGGTCATGCCTCCGCAAGTCCCTCAGTCATCTGTGTTAAAGAGAAAAGGCAAAACTTCTGTCCATAAAATCAAGAGGCAGAAGAGCATTGAAGCTACCCGACTTGTTATTACTTCTATAGGTCTAGAGACCTCTTCCCTATAGACAAAAAACTCGCTAAAGGGGCTATCAGATATTCCCATTCTCGTGGACATACCAATGTCCCCTGATCATGGGTTAGATAGGCTCCACTCCCTTTCAAGAACCGGCGTAGGCCTAACTTCAATAGATATAAGGGAGTCAACTCCAATAAGCAAAGCTGCTACAACCGATCGGTTGGGGGTTTTACACATGCATGGATGCACTTCACAACATTACACGACATTCCATCATATGCTTTTTAATATCCAGCAGTGACCGATTTCCTTCTTCTTTTTTGCAAATACAATGGTGAAACAAGGTTCTATGCTTGATAAACTCCGCTCTTTGTGTTAGACATTTGGATCACATTTTGAATCGCATCACCGTGAGAGTGAGAGAGATTATGGTCGTGTCTACCATTCTAGCCGGGAACGCGAGCGCTATGACAGGGAAAAAGAAAAAGTCACACCAAAGAAAGCGTCGTTCCAGGTCGTGATCTCCACCACTGAAAGGGCCTTCTAAAGCTTCTGGCCCTAGCAGGCCCCCTTCTGAATCTTCACACCAGACAGTGCCATCTCACGCCCTAAAAACCGGCAAAAACACCGTAGAAGTGAAACAACCGATCCTGCTGTTGTAGAACAAACCGCTATAGAGTCAGGGGGAAGTAGCCGTCCGCATTGCTAAACTGAAGAAAGATTTTCCAAACATATGCTTCGATGGTTCCACTTGCCCCCCCCAACTTGAAGAAAATCCCAAACGACATAGAAAATTTGGTGAAAGACTATGTGCACGATGCATACAGCCAATACAATGAGTGGCCAAGACGGCATAGTGGGTCTCGGCTGTGTCCTTTAAACGAGCCAAGGAGATTGAGAAATTGGAAGGCGATCTTTCTCACAAGAACAAGATAATAGAGGTGCTCTCCAATGAACTCGAGTCCTCAAGAAAACCTGAGATTGTGGCTGACTAAGGACCCGAGGAAGCTAAGAAGTCCATGGAAGAAATGAGAAAAACCCATATGGACTTGACGCAACAGATGGGGCATCGCAACACCATAATCGTTCAAGAAAGGGATGCCATGCTAAAAGAAATTTCCAAATTAAAGGCAAAGCTGACCGAGGCCACCAAAGAAAAAGATGAAGATAATAAGGTTGCCCAGGAAGCATGTGGGGGAAGCTTAGAGAGGAGAGGGACATCGAAAATCAAAAGGCCGAAGAAGCTGACACCATGGTTGAAAAGGAAATAAAAGCCATTGAGGCTAAGATAGAAAGCAAATTTGAGGACCTCCTGGTCACCTACAATGCAAATGTTTTGAGGAATCGCAACTTAAACTAGCTTGGCGAGGACTATCCCTTCCAATTATATAAGGCTTGGGAGCACCTGGTTGAGGATGAAAATGCGACCCGTAAAGTTGCGGCTATCAATGAGTTTGAATTGGAAACTCAAGTGTTGATCAAAGACGATCCCAAAGTTCATTATGAAATAACCATCTCGCTCCAGGGAGAAGCCCTGGCTGCCAAATACTCAGAGGCCAGAGAAAGATCTAGGGGTGAACACCATGATGCTGCTTTTGAAACGCCCCTAGCATTTCAAACTGTGCCCACATCTTCCATCGACCCCTCAATCGTCCCAGAGTATGATCCCGATAGGCCACATCTCTCTTCAGTCATCAAGCATAGCTCGAAAAGCATGTCGGCTCAACCATGGATCCAATCTATGAGGAAGGTACTTTGGACACTTGTCTTATTCTTCAAAATGCAGTAACATTACCAGAGGACTACTAACATATTCTCCTATCTTTATTCAGCCTCATATTCCGCATTGGCCAATCCTCCTACAACTCAAGAAGTTCATCATGAGCAGAAGGCATTAACAAGAGAGGCCACAACTGTGACGATTACTACTTCGGCTGGGGAGATGCATGATAGCAGCAGTATGTTTGATAACCAACTGATGGAAGCGCTTCTCAACCACTAAAGTGATCCAAGCATTGAGATGCCCTTTAATGTGGATGAAGATGTTATTATCACGGGCTCCTCGGGTCCAACTGGAAGTATCCCAACGAGCGAGCATGTGGACTGGAAGGAACAAATAATGAGGGAAATTAAGGCTGATATGGAGCAGGATCTTAGAGCCAGCGGAGGTATGGCGGGTCCTGGCCAAACCCCGATTCGCATGATTTCTCCAGATGGCAACATGATTGAGACTAGTGAACTTTATTCTTCTGGTATCGAATGTGCCACTTTTCCACCATCTTCACACATAGGGGATACTTCAATCCCTGCAGGCTCCTAAAGGGAGACCGCCTTGATTCCCCCTGCTGGAGACAAGCTAACTGAAGCGAGCCGGGGAGGCAAGGGTTCCAAAAGATGTCCGAATGGTATCTTGAGTAGGTCTAAGCCAATGAAAACTAAAAGGATAGGAAATCAATCCTACTCGAGCTTGGAAAGAAGTGTGGTCATGGATGGATTGATCCATCTTCCTCGAGCTTGAAAAGAGGCGAAGTCATGGATGGATGGATCCATCCTCCTCGAGCTGGACGGTCGATTCACGTCCTGATTTTGGACTTTGCACTTCACCTCGCACTTTGGGAGCTAAATTTTGTTCAAGAATTGTCGTGTTTTAACTCTCTTTTAATTGATTGTTGCTTGGCCCTGAGCTCGGGGTTTCATTTAGCGAGTGATCGGTTGGATCACGACCACTTTCTATTTGAATGAGTCCCACTAAAAGATGGAACTTAGCTCTTCGTACATTATGGCGGTAGCATGATGCATTTAGAAATCACTAATATGTCTTGATGAGTTTGCGCTTTATTGTTGAAATAAGAAATCATGGCAAAATCAATTTCCTTATTGTAAGTACAAATTCTCGAATTGCATAAAAAACTGGAAAAGGAAAGCGGACTAAATGAATGAAAGCTAGTTATATGCAATAGTGGCGGAGGCTTTCCCTATTCCATGCTCTCGGTAGAGTGAGACCATCAACGGTCGATATCTTGAATATGCCGTCTCCAAGCCTCCGTTCGATGACGTACGGTCCTTTCCATGTCAGTTTCATGTGCGAAGGGACCGGGTAGACCTGCTTAAGTATAAGATCGCTGACTCCAAAGGTACTAGGTTAGACCTTGTCAATATAATCGAGCGACTCGGCTGCAATGTGCGGTTGCCTTCAAATCAGCCTCTTCGTGCTTCTCATCTAACAAATCCAGAGATTCTGCAAGTAGGATGACATTTGTCTTTGGATCGTAATAAGTCACATGGTGAGAAGGCACTTCTAGCTCGACTGGAATAACGGCTTCAGAGCCATAAGAAAGTGCAAATGGAGTATGACCGGTCACGGACTTAGGGTAATTTGATATGCCCATAAGGCTATGGGAAGCTCATCGACCCACTTACCTCCAGCCTTTCCTAGCTGTTTCTTCAAAATGGACTTGATGACTTTGTTAACTGCTTTGACTTGTTCATTTGCTTAAGGATGAGCTACCACCGAGAATTTCTTCTGGATATGATAGCGTCGGTAGAAATTCTTAAACTCTGCACTATCAAATGGGCCCTATTGTTAGTTACAATCATTTATGGGAGGCCAAAGCGACAGATGATGTTGCGCATCACAAAGTTGATTACCTTTTTCATTGTGATAGTAGCAAGGAGCTCAGCTTCCGTCCACTTAGTAAAAAAGTCAACTGCAACGATGGCGTACTTTGCACCACCGTTAGCTAGAGGCAAGGACCCTATTATATCAATACCCCATGTGGCAAATGGCCATGGACTGACCATTTAAGTAATCTCGGTTGGTGGGGCTCTCGGAATTCTGGCATTTTTCTAGCACCTAGCACATCTCTTAGCATAATCTGATGCGTCTCGATTTACGGTTGGCCAGTCGTACCCATACCTGGGTATCATCTTTGCAAAGGGTTGCCCCCTAGTGTGGTCGCCACATTCTCCTTCATGCACTTCCTGCAACACTCACTTGATTTCATCGTGACTGATACACAGGAGTAAAGGGATAGAAAATCCCCTTCCGTGAAAGACTCCATCTAGGAAAACAAACCGCGAAGCCTTTCAGAGGAGCTGTCTCTTCTTGCTCCTGCGCTCGGGCAACGTTCCGTGTTTAAGATAGTTTCTGATTGGACTCATCCACGACTTCTTCTTGGGTGTTTCCTCATGAATCCATTCTGTCTCCACCCTATCAATACTTGGAGCAGTAAGCATCTCCAAGAGGACGAGTCCCATCTACTGTGCTTCGCCAGTGCTGGACAGTTTTGCTAAAGAATCGACCTTTTGATTTTGCTCTTGGGTATACAACAGATAGTATAATAGTAAAACCGGATCAACACTTCCTAGACTAGCATAAGATAGGAGGCCAACCTTTGTCCTCTGGCTTGATACTCTCCTCAAACCTGGCATACCAACAGTTGTGAATCGTAGTAAATTTCCATAGCGACGACTCCTAAATCATTGGTAAGCCTCAGTTTAGCGAGCAAGGCTTCATTCTCAGCTTCATTGTTAGTTACGTGGAAGTCAAATTTCAGAGCATAGCATATGGATCGCCCCTCTGGGGTTTCGATCACCACTTCAATGCTTGAGCACTGGTCTTTTGATGCACCATCGGTGATTTTAGGTTCCACTTATAATTGGGAGGTTCACTAGTTTGATCAAGTCCTTCGGTATGGTGAATTCAGCTATGAAGTCCGCCAGAACTTGTCCTTGAATAACTCATCTTTGTGTATAAGTGATATCAAATTGACTCAGGTCGATATTCCACTTGAGCAACCTACCAGACCTTTTAGGTTGTGTCAAGATCTGCCGTAATGGATGGTCGGTGTAAATAGTGATCGGATGAGCTTGGAAATATGGGCGGAGCTTTCTTGAGGCCACTACAAGAGAGTAAGCCAGCTTCTCTATCTTTGGGTAGTTTCTTTTCGCACCCGTCAATCTTTTGCTGATATAATAGACCAATTGTTGGATCCTATCCTCTTCTTGAACTAACGCAGCATTGATTGCGTTTGTCGAAACCGCTAGATAGACATACAACTTCTCGTGATCAACCGGCTTAGACAAGATGGGAGGTGTTGCCAGATGTTGTACTAGTGCCTAGAAGGTGCCCTCGCGCTCCTCTGTCCACTTGAAATTCTGTTTCCCTTTTCTTATCAGATCGAAGAAAGGAATGCACTTGTCCGTGGATCTAGAAATGAACCTACTTAAGGCTGCAACCTTCCCATTAAGACTTTGCACCTACTTTATGGTGTTGGGAGTTTCGAGATTCTGAATCTCCCATATCTTTTCAGGATTGGCTTCAATTCCTCTGGCATTGACAATAAACCCAAGGAACTTTACAGATGCGACTCCAAAATAGCACTTCAGTGGATTGAGCCTCATTCTGTACTATCCACTACATTTGTAGTATTGTAAGTAGCTGGAACGCAGCATTTGAAATTGACATGCAGCTGTTGATCATATTCACGAAATATATATATTAAAATGTTGCATCATATATTTATGTCTACCGCTAAAATTTTCCAATGACTACCTAATATTTTACTTTCTGCTTTATATAACTTTTCTTCCTTATCAACTAAGATTAAATTTTCACATCCCTCCAACCAAAAAAAATTGGATCATTTTCATCCTAAATTCGATCCTAATTGCTGAAATCTACAACCACAACCCAACCTCTGAATCCAAAAGTGACAATGATCTAAACCATAATTTAGAATAAATTCCTAACTTCAAGTCCTTCAACTATCCTGAAAGTTTTATAAACAAAGGTAAAATCATGTTTTTCAACTTTTTTGGGATCTAAGCAACCCAAAAAGTTTATATTTTTATCAATAATGGAAGGAGTTACATCCTCCATGGCTGCAAAGCTTGCTTACTTTTCCACAAATCCAACGACATACGAGTTGAAAACTGATGATTTAACTATCTTTTGACTATGAATTGATTCCCACATCGGGAAAATGTGGAAATAACTAAGATTTCGACGAGGAGAGGCAACCAAATAGTTGCTATGTATGTTAGAAATTCAGTGGCTATTTCTACTCTTTTGTATTCGCATGGAAACGCTGCTAATCTGGGTCAGATGTATGAGCTTTTCATCAAGTTGATCATTCATTTAAAGTTAATCTCATGGGGTAATTCAATATTTTAGCTCCTTTTAGATCTATTCTTTGTTTGATTGTCAATTTAATGATTAGAGTTAGCTAAAGTTTAATTATTACTTTGTCTGTTCTTGTTTGTTACTTTTTTAGTTTTTTGATTTAATTGGGCTTACTTCTACAAAATATGTAAATAAAGACAATAAGGTCAAGAGCTACTGATACATTTGCCTATAGCCTGTAAATGTTTGCTCCATTTACTTAAAGATGGTATTTATCTTGGCCAATTGGTGAAAATTGAGAAACTTTTGGTTTTAAGACCTTAACTATTGGGATATGATTTGTTATGGAAGATCAAGGTAGTGCCTCAGGGTAGGGTATAAGTTTAAACAACTAACGTATTATTGTTACAAGCAGGATGATGTTGATTTTGGCGTTGTATATATGAAATAAGATAGCATGTATTCATACTGCAATCTGAGCCGAACTTATTCATTAGTATACCACCTAGACTTCCTTGTTCTTGTACAAAGGTCAAATAGTTAGTTTTAAGCAGTGATAATGCTAAATATATAGGTATGACTCAACATTGAAATATCTCCTACCTGCAGTCTTGTAGCACTCAAATTCTAGATATATGTGCATGTATACTTCTTTATTTAACAAACAAACAGTTCTGTGCAAACAGTCACAAAACCACAAAGAACAAAATGCAAATTGTTCTTATGCAACTTGCAAAGAGCGATGCTTACATTTTCTTCTTGTATGATGTTTTCTCTCAGTGTCTTATCTTTTCTTTCTTCTTCCTCCTCCTCTTCTTTTTTTCTTTATATTTTTATTTGCATATACTTTGCGTTATCTTAAAAGTATTGTTACCCAGTTATAAAAAATATAAGCAATTTATTTCGTTACCAGTTAAAACTTATACACCCATAGCCACTACTGTTTATAAGAAGGAGATCCAAATCCTGTATATTGAATATTTATACAAATATCAAATACTAATGTAAGGGCTTTATTTTTGTTCTTGTTTCCCTTTTTCTCACTACTCCCTTTTCTATTTCTTTTTTTAAGGAAAAGCCGATAAGGAGATTGGAGAACTAGTTCTTTTTCTTCATGTTTCCTTCTTCAAACATATTCTTTCATATGTGTAATTTGGTTCTATGTAATTTTGTTGAGTAGATTTGATACCAAAAAATTGATGAAAAATGAGAAAAATTTATTGTGCTAAAATATAAGTTAACTGTGATAGCTTGATTTTTGAACGACCAAATCTACCTATCAAACCAATCAAAGAGTAAAGAACCCCAACTCAATATTATATTAGTGTTTAATCAGAAGTGCTAATTTTTTGTGCCATCCATGAAATAAACTACGTTTAGAACCATGGGATATTCTTTCATTGTAGATCTACCTTTAATTTGAAGGTAGCATGAATCAGTTTAGAATAACGCTAATGTCCAAAATTGTAATGAACCGATATTTTCAAGCATTCGCATCCATTATAAGTGTATAGGTAGACACTCATGCCGGAATTGAATTGCTCAAAATACCGCGTTGTAAATAAAAATTTAGCAAATCTCAGAATATACAGTAAATAATAATCACAGATCATAGACACAGAGTATTTAATAATGCAGCGGAAGTAAAAGAGATAGTAGTTCATGAAGCTACTATATAAATATATCAGAGTTAAACAAGATACAACAGAAGAAATAAAGTACAACAGAAGTTTCAATATGATAACCAAGTATAAGCTGAATAGAACAACCGAACTGAAATAGATAAGACTACATAAGCAGATAATCTCCAGCGATTCCAATCTCCAGAAAGTGGAATCCAAATCTGTGAATACTCAGGCTGACCCGAGCGTAAATAAAAATACAAACACTCGAGTCAGGACATACATACTTATACAATGTAAACCAACTCAAGTGAATTGTAGTAAAAGTACAAGTAACTTAAAGGATGCTTGGGACCGCCCATCCTCCAAGGATCCGTTAAACTATTTACTATATAGTAATATACGCTATATACAGTAGTGTCTAATCAGCAAAGTATAATCATATAGAAAATAGCGTTAAGGGGATGGTGAACCTTAACGCGGTCGGATCTTTAAACCAAAATCGTAGTGGGTTCAATATAAGGAACATATGACAAGGCACACAAGGCAATGCCAGGGTGGATACACCGTTTGCACTCCCGGACCAGTGGTGACGGCAAGCCAGCAGCTTCCGCCCACCTCGAGCAATACACCTAATCAAAGTGGCGCCGCCATATCGAATCACAAAAGTAATAGAATGGTTTCCGAAGAAGTATGCTCGATGAAAGGGTGCGACCCTTTGTGTAGCCCGGTATAGCTCCTGTTTTAGTCATAATTAGGCCATCCATCAGCGTTCTCTTACTTCATTCCAGTAGCTTCGCCAACCAACCTACTTCGTTCTGGAATCTCCACCGCGTACACGGTTGTCAAAGTGGTTTTCGGTATCGACAAAGAGTATGCCAGATATCCGATCCCGGTCTCTTTGCCAACCGATCGTTATTATAACCCGTGGTTATAACTTTTTAAAAAATAATTTACTTCGAAATAGAATATCATTTCAAATCCAAATCTTTATCAAAAGTAAAGATTAAATCAATTCCAAACCATTTAAAATATTATATCTTTCCAATACTTCATTTCAAATCATTTTAATATATCAAAATATCATTTCAATGGTAGTTTATACTTCAAAACCAAAACCATTTTATTTCTACTTTAATATCTCATATTTCATAAATCTAATGTTATTTAAATAAACTCAAATAATATATATATTTTAAATATCCATCTATCAAATAACTTAAATAAATCAACAAATATCATTTCAAAATATCAAAGTATTATTCAAAACATCATTCATTTTTAATTCATTTAAATACCATTTAAAACCACTCATTTTATTTAGAAATTAGTCACCATTTCATACTAACATTTCAAAGGAGTTTATATTTAAAGATTAAATCTTTTCATAAAAAATAAAGTCAATTCCTTATATTTAATAATTAAATATTTAATTTCCAACAATTTAAATCTTATTCCAAAGATTAATCTCATTAAAATTTAATAAAATAATAAATTCAGTTTCCGTAGCACTTAAAAATGCTACGTAAAGTTATAGTTTAAAACAGTCCATTTAACAAAATACAGCATTTAAGTGCTGTAATAGATTTTCTTTAAATTTCAAATAAACTTTAAATGTTAAGTTTAACCACTATAGAACTTACAATGTGCTATAATAGCCTTTATTTCAAATTAACTTTTTAGTTCATTTAAAACAACTACAACATTTACAAAATGCTGTAATATCCTTTACATTACACTTCAAAAATGCTGTTAAATCAAATTCAGGGTTTAAATACAAATTTCACCAACAGTTAATCTTTAATTTAAATCATTTAACTTATAAACATCATATAATTTCATATTTTAAAATCATCATTTCAATACTCTTATTTTTATGATTTTTATAAAGTTAAATCTCATCCAAAAATCAAATTTTAACATATTTTCTTATTTAAATTCAAGTATTAAATTCCATTTCTTTAATTAAATTATTAACTTAACAATTAGGTTTAAATTTACAAAATATAACTTATTTCCATAAATTTTACTTAATTAAAATTTCACTTTTAAAAACAAAATTAAAATTTCACATTTAAGTTATATTTCAAAATTTACTTAAACATTCATTTGTTTAACATTTTAACTTATTCAAAAATCATTATTATTTTTATAGAATCATTAAAAATACATTTTTAAATAAAAATATTATATTTTTCTTACTTTACATAATTTCCCTTTTAAAACAAAACATAAATTCCAAACTTTACTTATAGTTCAAATTCTACTTTACCGTTTACTTATTTCGTTATTTAATTTATAGAAAATCACTAATATTTCTACAAAATCATTTTTAATTAAATTTAAATCAAAATATTATAATTTTTACATTTTAAAATATTTTAAAACATTTTAAAAAATGTTACATAAACCACGGGTCTGTATATAGTTTTCTAGCCTAGGTCAAGTGATACGGATATATATCATTTCAATCCGCAGTTTACAGAGAAAAACCGGGTTCTATCATTTCAAACCCGCAGTCCTAAGTAAAATGAATGATTTTGGAAACCGCTCAGGCCTATCATATCAGCCCATAACGTTTTTTCCTTATTCTAAAGTCCGTTCGGGTATGTATCATTTCAACCCATAGTGATTCTAGTCTACATGGAACTTGCAATGGTGATAACTGATATAAATGACAGAATAGCATGAAATAACAATAACCTATGGTATAACAAGTGTAATAATAGGTGCGAAAATCATATGATAATAATATAGCAGATATAACATGATGATAAACAGTTACAGATTCAAATGGTGTCAGTTTATCAGTTATATAAGTACATATTAGTCTGATGAGATTTAATCACATTTATGGCTGGAGACTGCAATCCAAATGACACAACGGATTCCAGAAGGCACGATGACACAACAACAGGCTCAAGTAGGAAGAGATCCAAGCTTAGAACTTGTGTTGCAACCCAAACAAAACCAAATAAATTAACATTTCAACACAACATTAAATTGAAACAATTTTGAAATAAAAAGAGATACGAATACGCAGTCTTTTGCCTTGCTTTCTACATTTGATTGCATGGCCTAGGGGATGTTTTGGCTCAGTTTTGGACATACTTTGGTTCAGTTTTGGGTCCTATAAGTCATGGCTACAAGGTATTGAAGTGGTGGAGGAGTTACTACGCATGAATATGAAGAGGCTTATGCCAAATAGGTGGGTTTTTGGTCAACAAAAGGCCCGACCATGTAGGGGTTTGGCTTGGCCATTTTAGTTCAGATCTGGATAAATGTTGTAGTGGTGTGTGGTGGTCTGGTCAGAGGTGGTGGCGGCGGCTAGAGGTGGTTGTGGTGGTGGGAAAAGAGGTGGTGAAGCAACAAGGCTCAAACTTGCATGTTTTCAAGGCATAGGTTGTATTTTTTTTGGATTTTAGCATCATGGTGGGTTCGGCCATGTTTCAGATCTGAGGAGTAGGTGGTGATGATGACAAAGAAGAGGTGTAGGAGGTGGCGGCCATGTCTATGGAGTGGAGGCCGAGCAAAAGAGTGGAGAGAACAAGACAAAAATACATAAGAAAATAGGAAGAAAATGAAGAAAGTAAGAGGAAGACATTACCCAAAATGTTTGAGGCCATTAATAAAATGAAAGAATGGTTTTTTGAGTGAGAAATAGGATGAAAGTCATGGTTATAAAACTGAAAATGGGCAGCCAAAATGAATAAATGAGATGGTTATGGCATTTGAAACGTTTTTGGACAATGAAACGTCTAGAAATGAAACGTCTAGAAATGAAACGCATTTTCGTTTTCTAAAGATCAAATAAAAACAAAAATAAATCAGCAAATACTTTTAAAAACTGAAACCAATTGAAAATATAAGAAAAAAATTAATTTTAAAGAAAATATAAAAAGAATGAAAGAAATTACTTAAAAATACAAAACATTGTCGAGAAATTACAATTAAATCACTACTAGTCTTGGAAAAATGTCCACTTCATTTTAAAAATATTACGAAGTGAAAATTTGAAATAAAATAATTTATTTATCATTTTATAAATAAAATAAATAATTAAATTGGAGAAAAATAGAAAAAGTACTAAAGAAAATGTATAAAAATTGAAAAGAGGGCATGGAAATTACAAGAAAAATACTACTAACTCTAGAAAAATTCCTACCTCACTTTAAAAATATTAAAAGATAAAAATATACCTAAAATAACATATTAATACATATTAAAATAAAATATGACAAAGAAAATATAATTTATACAATTTAAAATAACAAAATTGCCGAATAAACAAATTGCACTCAATATTGAAATATACATAACTTTTACTGTTTAAGTCTGTTTCCAACGAAACAAAAAGCAGTCTTCAAGTTATTTCATCTATTTTCAAAATAAAAGATAAAATTTAAGATTTCAAATAATTTAAACTTGAAGTTTAAAAGTCAAAGTTTGACCAGTTTGAACAGAAATTCACTTTTCAGTAAAATATTCAATTTATACAAGTTTGAAGCTATAATTCACATAAAAATCAACATTTATATTTAAAATAACATAACTTATTCATTTTAATAAATAAAATAAAATTCTTAAATCAAAATTTCAAATAAAATAATCAAAATAAACAATTAAAATAAATCATAAAATTCAGGGTTGTTACACTCTCCCCCACTCAAAACTTTTCGTCCCGAAAAGGAATGAGGTACGGGAAAGCGCAGAAAAAGATAGAGTGAAATAGGATTAATATAAGATGAGAAGAAGATTGAAATTATACCTGATCATTATTGTTATAGTTGAGTTTGACAAGGTGGAGATGATCTTTCCAAGATTCTCCAAAATCAAGAACACAAGCACGCAAAAATAGATTCAAAATGAGTACCAAAGATTATCAAAGATTATAGAAAGATTTCTAAACAGAAATATTTTAGAAAGATGCCTATACCAGTCTATAGCAAGATAAGGATGATAATGACAACCAAAAGATAGTTTGAAAAACAAAATAAGGAAATAAATTTGAAAGCATGGAAATTTCAACTTAAATAGAGAATAAGTCTTTACACAAGTTAAATAAATGTTAACTATCTCAAATTTCATTATCTTGTTATCCAATCATCTTAAACTAATAATTTTTAAAACCATGGGTTTGAAAAACAATCATTTATTACACTTACAATGTACTTAATAAATTTTATTCTTCTTTATTCCTAATTAAAATTAAATTTATTCCTTTTAATATATTTATCACTTATGTTATATATACTTACACTTATTATAACTGCTTTCTTTTATTCTTAGTTCTTTTAACATTATCTTATTGTAAGTTATTCAATTACCCTTTATTATATTTACCTCTGTTAATCATTTTATAATTAAAATTTAAGTGTATAACATTTATTATAACCACTCAAATTTTATTTATAAAATCTTTTTATATTGTATATTATCCAATTACATATTCAACTTCTGAAAATTAAGGTAAGTTATATTTGAATGCAATTGTGTGTTATACAAATAAAACTTTCAAATTCAATTATCTCAAGTTTGAATCATTTATCTAAATTTTTGATTTTCTTTTTATAATTAAATTTAAGAATTAAATTTTCGATTTCTTCAAACCATTTAGAGATAATAAATGTATGTACATAACTTATCAAATCAAATTTAAATCATATGTCTATATATATTATAAATCAAGTCATATTTTAGAAATTCAAATCAATTTGATTTCCCAAAACAAAGCTATAGCAAGACTACAGGGTGGTCTCTTCATTTCGAAACTCGAAAATGAATGTCGATGATGCCGCGGTCATTACCGAAGTTATTTTCCAACGACAAAGAGAAGAGCACTAATTTTTTTTAAATTTTAAAATTCTTTGAAAACAAATTTCTATTCAAAAATACTTTAAATAATATAACCCTTTAAAACTTTAAACACAAGGTTTGAAACCATCGGAAATTAAATTCTCAAATTTCTTGTTCTAAATTCATTTCAGTCCCCAAATTATAAACAACTATTTATAAATTCATTTATAGAACAATAAATGATAAATCATGTATTATCACTTCAAATAATCAATTTAAATCAGTTTGTTAAGTTCCATAAATTTACTTATATATCAAAATTTATTTCATTAACCAAATTTTAAAATAATATTGTGTCAGTTTGTTCTGTCAAAGTGTTTTAGAAATCTTATCGACAGCGTTGATCAGAAGAATCGATCAGAAACCCAATTCAACATCAACAACTCTAACAACACAATATATAAACATTTTAATTTACAAGTACAATTCAAAATGTTTGAAGATAGTTTGGAAACAAAAGACAAGATGATTAAATAACAAAATAGGGAGGTGGATAAACTTAAATAAATCACGGCCATCCTTAACCAGGTCAACCGTGACTTAAAGAATAAGATCAATGTGGATTTTTCTGGGGTAAATCTACATTCGTTCTCAAGAGTTAGAGTTTGGGATAACAAAAGATATTAGAATCTAAACCAAGGATAAATATAAATCTCTGGTGAACCGATGCTAATTGTAAAGGAGTTTCACCCTTTTACAATTCAATTTGAAATTGGCGTGACCGCCGACTCACTAAAAAGATCATTCGAAGCAGAGTTATGGAATACTCCAGAGTCAAAAGAAGATGAATGGCAAGGGATACAAATGGATTTTGGAACTGTAGGGAACGTTCCAAAATTCAAAGGAATCGAGTCAAAAAGTAAGAGATTCAAACTCGAATGAAAGTGATTCTGTAAATACATTCACTCCATATGCTGAGTTTTGCCTAGAGCTACCAAAGCTCTGATACCAACTGTAATGACCCGATATTTTCAACTATTCGCATCCATTATAAGTGTATAGGTAGACACTCATGCCGGAATTGAATTTCTCAAAATACCGCGTTGTAAATAAAAATTTGGCAAATCTCAAAATATACAGTAAACAATAATCACAGATCACAGACACAGAGTATTTAATAATGCAGCGGAAGTAAAAGAGATAGTAGTTCATGAAGCTACCATATAAATATATCAGAGTTTAACAAGATACAACAGAAGAAATGAAGTACAATAGAAGTTTCAATATGATAACCAAGTACAAGCTGAATAGAACAACCGAACTGAAATAGATAAGACTACATAAGCAGATAATCTCCAGCAATTTCAATCTCTAGAAAGTGGAATCCAAATCTGTGAATACTCAGGCTGACCCGAGCGTAAATAAAAATACAAACACTCAAGTCAGGACATACATACTTATACAATGTAAACCAATTCATGTGAACTGCAGTAAAAGTAAAAGTAACTTAAAGGATGCTTGGGACGGCCCATCCTCTAAGGATCCGTTAAACTATTTACTATATAGTAACATACGCTATATACAGTAGTTTCTAATCAGTAAAGTATAATCATATAGAAAATAGCGTTAAGGGGATGATGAACCTTAACGTGGTCGGATCTTTAAACCAAAATCGTAGTGGGCTCGATATAAGGAACATATGACAAGGCACGCAAGGCAATGCCAGAGTGGATACACCGTTTGCACTCCCGGACCGGTGGTGACGGCAAGCCAGCAGCTTCCGCCCACCTCGAGCAATACCCTTAATCAAAGTGGCTCCACCATATCGAATCATAAAAGTAACCGAACGGTTTTCGAAGAAGCATGCTCGTTGAAAGGGTGCGACCCTTTGTGTAGCCCGGTGTAGCTCCTGTTTTAGTCATAATTAGGCCATCCATCAGCGTTCTCTTACTTCATTCCAGTAGCGTTCGCCAACCAACCTACTTCGTTCTGGAATCTCCACCGCGTACACGGTTGTCAAAGTGGTTTTCAGTATCGACAGAGAGTATGCCAGATATCCGATCCCGGTCTCTTTGCCAACCAATCGTTATTATAACCCGTGGTTATAACATTTTTAAAAATAATTTACTTCGAAATAGAATATCATTTCAAATCCAGATCTTTATCAAAAATAAAGATTAAATCAATTCCAAACCATTTAAAATATCATATCTTTCCAAAACTTCATTTCAAATCATTTTAATATATCAAAATATCATTTCAATGATAGTTTATACTTCAAAACCAAAACCATTTTATTTCTACTCTAATATCTCATATTTCATAAATCCAATATTATTTAAATAAACTCAAATAATATATATATTTTAAATATCCATCTATCAAATAACTTAAATAAATCAACAAATATCATTTTGAAATATCAAAATATCAAAGTATTATTCAAAACATCATTCATTTTTAATTCATTTAAATACCATTTAAAACCATTCAGTTTATTTAAAACTTAATCACCATTTCAAACTTACATCTCAAAGGAGTTTATATTTAAAGATTAAATCTTTTCATAAAAAAAATAAAGTCAATTCCTTATATTTAATTGTTAAATATTTATTTTTCAAAAATATAAATCTTATTCCAAAGACTAATCTCATTAAAATTTAATAAAATAATAAATTCAGTTTCCGTAGCACTTAAAAATGCTACGTAAAGTTATAGTTTAAAACAGTTCATTTAACAAAATGCAACATTTAAGTGCTGTAATAGATTTTCTTCAAATTTAAAATAAACTTTAAATGTTAAGTTTAACCACTATAGCACTTACAATGTGCTATAATAGCCTTTATTTCAAATTAACTTTTTAGTTCATTTAAAACAACTGCAGCATTTACAAAATGCTGTAATATCCTTTACATTACACTTCAAAAATGCTGTTAAATCAAATTCAGGGTTTAAATACAAATTTCACCAACAGTTATTCTTTAATTTAAATCATTTAACTTATAAACATCATATAATTTCACATTTCAAAATCATCATTTCAATACTCTTATTTTTATGATTTTTATAAAGTTAAATCTCATCCAAAAATCAAATTTTAACATATTTTCTTATTTAAATTCAAGTATTAATTTCCATTTCTTTAATTAAATTATTAACTTAACAATTAGGTTTAAATTTACAAAATATAACTTATTTCCATAAATTTTACTTAATTAAAATTTCACTTTTAAAAACAAAAATTAAAATTTCACATTTAAGTTATATTTCAAAATTTACTTAAACATTCATTTGTTAACATTTTAACTTATTCAAAAATCATTAGTATTTTTATAAAATCATTAAAAATACATTTTTAAATAAAAATATTATATTTTTCTTACTTTACATAATTTCCCTTTTAAAACAAAACATAAATTCCAAAATTTACTTATAGTTCAAATTCTACTTTACCGTTTACTTATTTCATTATTTAATTTATAGAAAATCACCAATATTTCTACAAAATCATTTTTAATTAAATTTAAATCAAAATATTATAATTTTTACATTTTAAAATATTTTAAAACATTTTCAAAAATATTACATAAACCACGGGTCTGTATATAGTTTTCTAGCCTAGGTCAAGTGATACGGATATATATCATTTCAATCCGCAGTTTACAAAGAAAAACCAGGTTCTATCATTTCAAACCCGTAGTCCTAAGTAAAATGAATGATTTTGGAAACCGGTCCGGCCTATCATTTCAGCCCATAACGTTTTTCCCCTATTCTAAAGTCCGTTCCGGTATGTATCATTTCAACCCATAGTGATTCTAGTCTACAGGGAACTTGCAATGGTGATAACTGATATAAATGACAGAATAGCATGAAATAACAATAACATATGATATAACAAGTTTAATAACAGGTGTGAACATCATACGATAATAATATAGCAGATATAGCATGATGATAAACAGTTACAGATTCAAATGGTGTCAGTTTATCAGTTATATAAGTACATATTAGTCTGATGAGATTTACTCACATTTATGGCTAGAGATTGCAATCCAAATAACACAACGGATTCCAGACGGCACGATGACACAATAATAGGCTCAAGTGGGAAGAGATCCAAGCTTAGAACTTGTGTTGCAACCCAAATAAAACCAAATAAATTAACATTTCAACACAACATTAAATTGAAACAACTTTGAAATAAAAAGAGATACGAATACACAGTCTTTTGCCTTGCTTTCTAAATTTGATTGCATGGCCTAGGGAATGTTTGGGCTCAGGTTTGGACATACTTTGCTTCAGGTTTGGGTCCTATAAGTCATGACTACAAGGTATTGAAGTGGTGGAGGAGTTACTACGCATGAATATGAAGAGGCTTATGCCAAATAAGTGGGTTTTTGGTCAACAAAAGGCCCGACCATGTAGGGGTTTGGCTTGGCCATTCAAGTTCAGATCTGGATAGATGTTGTATTGGTGTGTGGTGGTCTGGTCAGAGGTGGTGGCGGCGGCTAGAGGTGGTGGTGGTGGTGGAAAAAGAGGTGGTAAAGCAACAAGGCTCAAACTTGCATGTTTTCAAGGCATAGATTATATATTTTTGAATTTTAGCATCATGGTGGGTTCGTCCATATTTCAGATTTGAGGAGCAGGTGGTGATGATGACAGAGAAGAGGTGTAGGAGGTGGTGGCCATAGCTATGGAGTGGAGGCCGAGCAAAAGAGTGGAGAGAACAAGGCAAAAATACATAAGAAAATTGGAAGAAAATAAGAGGAAGACATTACCCAAAATGTTTGAAGCCATTAATAAAATAAAAGAATGGTTTCTTGAGTGAGAAATAAGATGAAAGTCACGGCTATAAAACTGAAAATGGGCAGCCAAAATGAATAAATGAGATGGTTATGGCATTTGAAACGTTTTTGGATAATGAAACGTCTAGAAATGAAACGTCTAGAAATGAAATGCATTTCCATTTTCTAAAGATCAAATAAAAACAAAAATAGATCAGCATATACTTTTAAAAACCGAAACCAAGTGAAAATATAATAAAAAAATTAATTTTGAAAAAAATATAAAAAGAATGAAAGAAATTACTTAAAAATACAAAACAGTGTCCAGAAATTACAAATAAATCACTACTAGTCTTGGAAAAATGTCCACTTCATTTTAAAAATATTATGAAGTGAAAATTTGAAATAAAATAATTTATTTATCATTTTATAAATAAAATAAATAATTAAATTGGACAAAAATAGAAATAGAACTAAAGAAAATGTATAAAAATTGAAAGCAGGGCATGGAAATTACAAGAAAAATACTACTAACTCTAGAAAAATTCCTAGCTCACGTTAAAAATATTAAAAGACAAAAATATACCTAAAATAACATATTAATACATATTAAAATAAAATATGACAAATAAAATATAATTTATACAATTTAAAATAACAAAATTGCAGAATAAACAAATTGCACTCAATATTGAAATATACATAACTTTTACTGTTTAAGTCCGTTTCCAACGAAACGAAAAGCAGTCTTCAAGTTATTTCATCTATTTTCAAAATTAATGATAAATTTTAAGATTTAAAATAATTTAAATTTGAATTTTAAAAGTCAAAGTTTGACCAGTTTGAACAGAAATTCACTTTTCAGTAAAATATTCAATTTATACAAGTTTGAAGCTATAATTCACATAAAAATCAACATTTATATTTAAAATAACATAACTTATTCATTTTAATAAATAAAATAAAATTCTTAAATCAAAATTTCAAATAAAATAATCAAAATAAACAATTAAAATAAATCACAAAATTCAAGGTTGTTACAAAAATTATGTTCTACATATACATAAATAACTATGTATCATTTCTAAACAAATTTTTGAAAAAAATGCAAAGATGAACATGTGTTGATCAAATATACTCTCAGATACTTCAAAAGTAGCAAAACTAATTTTTCTTTCAATCAAACAGTTTACAAAGTTAGTCCTGATTTTTCGAGTGTAAAATTGGAAGGACCCAAACCCTGCGTGTTTTTTTGCTTCACTCTATCTCTTGGGGAATCTCATCGTAAATTGTACCACAGTAGTAAAATAAAAACAAAGAGGAATCCAACAACACTCGAAAATTAGAATGCAGTACATGTAGACGTATGATAAATTTGAATGCAAGAGTATATGAAAGCAATTCAACAATAAAACTATAGGTAGCTAGCGTACAAACACGAACTAGCACAAAAACATGGATAAAACATAGAAATCTAAGGAGAAGTAGAATGGGAAAAACAAGAGCATTAATAAGAGCCAACAAATTACTTGTCATTTGTGGCATGTATAAAACATGATCTCTAAAAGGGGACTTGAGCTTGCCATCCATGGTTCTACTTGAAAATCCATACATGCATGTATTGTCTTCAGTGAGTGCTGCAAGTGATAAAATTATATATTTTCTACATGATCTCTTTAGATATATTTTTCTACAGTACTAAATTATAGTTATGTTGTCCGTGTGGCTGTTTTAGTTTGGCACAACGATTCGTTTTTTCTAAATGTAAATAAAATAAACTCAAGTCTAACTTTTCGTTAATACATTTTAAAGATTAATACGTTGTTAAACAGTTAGACTCATTATTGTTGACACTTTTTCATTAGAATGCTCCAGCATCCAATAACTACTTGAGTTTAGCGAAATATGTTATTACATTATCACATATTTAGCAATAACATGCTGGATCTATAGATTGATGTGACTTAAACTTCAATTTCATGGTACTGTTTTAAATTTTCTACACAACTAAATCATTATGCTAGTTTAGTTGCAGCACGGCTTTATTTGTGTCACATGTCTTAATAGTCTTTTTTAGAAAGGATGAGAACTGTGCATAAATTATTAAAATTGATTTATTGAAAATCATAACTCTGGTCAGTGTTTTGTTGAAACTAGAGCTTAAAACTGGATATGATGAGCTTACTTTGCTATAGCAGACCTCTTTATTAAAAATTAATGAATGGTTATACTCTACTCCATAAACCGTAGGAGGTAGTTACTACATACAATAGTGGCTTACTGGTGTAGCCTGGAAGGCTATCGCTTATGCTAGTGGTAATCACTTCTGCAAAATTTATGCAGAGCTAAATCCATTTATAAAATTTGATATAGGTTATACATGTTTTCTTTTGTACTTATGGTAAGTTTTTTCTTGAAATTAATTATGTCTTTCTAATCAAATTTGCATTGTAGACTGCTTTCTAGTCGTTGATAAAAAAAAGAATCAAATATTTACTTGCATATCAATAATAGAGATATGCCAGTTTGGACATTAAAATAATATCAGACAAATGCAATATGAACTAACATACTAAGTTATCGTGTATTTGAAACAAATGTTATATAATATTTAATTATGTTGGATTTAACTAAATGAGTCATAAATATATTACAAGCATGCAAGTGGTGTTGTCTAGATTCATGAACAAAGTGTGGATATTTTTTACGGTTCTTTTCTAAATGTCATTATTCTTCTAGCGCATCCCAATATAACAAGTTATGAACAACTTTTTTATACTAGCAAGTTTAATTTTTATATAAGCTGACAAGTTTATAAAATTGCACTTAGAAGAGCATCTCAATATAACAAGTTTACAAATAACTAGTTAATTATGTTTAATAAAAATTAAACGAGTTTATAACAACAACAACAATAACAAATTAATCAAATTTATAAAAATTAACTAAGTTTTATAAAATTTCAATAAGCTTACAAAAATTAACCATGCATTATAAAAATATAACTAAATAATAATAGTAAATTTTATGAAAAATTAACTTTGTTTAATAATAATAACAGCAATTTTATAAAAATTAATTAAGATTTATTATAATAATAATAAGTTAACTAAGATTTATAATAATAATAATTAAACGATTCTATAATAATAAATTAAATTATTTTATAAAAACTTAACTAAGTTTTATAAAAATTCAATAAGTTTATAAAAGTAAGTAAGTATTATAAAAATATACTACGTAATAATAATACTAATAATAAACTTTGTGAAAAATTAACTAAGTATAATAATAACAACAAAGTTTATGAAAAATTAATTATGCATAATAATAAAAAATAATTTTATAAAAATTAACTTAGATATATAATAATAATAAGAATAATAATAATTAAATGAGTGTATTATAAGACGACAACAACAACAATAACAATAACGAATTAACTACGTTTCATAAAAATTCCTAAGTATTATGAAAAAATAACTAAATAGTAATAATAATAATAATAATAACTACTTAATAATAACAATAACAACAACAATAAATTTTATAGACAATTAACTAAGTATAATAATAATAACAATAACAATAAAGACAATAATAATTTTTTTTAAAATTAATTAAATATAAAAATAGTAATACTAATAAATAATTGTACAAAAATTGACTTAGATATATAATAATAGTAGTAAATTAACTAAGATTTATAATAATAATAATAAGTAAACTAAGATTTATAAATATTAAACTTAAATAAGTTTATAACAATTAATAAGATTTATAATAATAATAAGTTAACTAAGATGTATAATAATAATAAAAATTAAATGAGTCTACTACTATAATAATAATAATAATAATAAGTTTTATAAAAATTAACTAAGTTTAATAAAAATTCAATAAGTTTATAAAAGTTAACTGAGTATTATAAAAGTATAGCTAAATAATAATAATGATGATGATAATAATAATAATAATAAATTTTATAGAAGCCATGCTAAATAAGTTAAGTCTTCTGAACTATCTGTTACCAATGTTATTGAAAAATTGCACTATCAATTAAGAAACAGAATCATCTATACTTGTTTTTACCAAATGTATCCTATAATTGCATTTCAACCCCTCTCACAACTTGGTATAGAAAGCACTGCAGAATTTTGAAAGAAAAATGAAAAGATTTAATAGTGTTTATTGACTAATTGAGTTTTTTTTCATGTAGGATATGGATGATAATTTGTGGATATTTCTTAAAAATGTATTTGAAGGCATCAGTTGATGAAATTGTTAGTTTCTTTAAGAGCAATGCAAATATTAGTCAGACTTTGGCTTTGGAGACTGCAGCTGCTATGTAGGTATAAATATTTCACTTGATACATGTTTCTCTTATTCTTACCTTCTTAATATTGATTTCGTGGTGCGCTTTCCAGATGACTATTGACGGAGTTAAGCGCTCTGTTCAATAGTAGATTGCTAGGGTTTTAAAGGACCAGTCCAGGTTTGTCCAGGACTTATGACTACAATGTTTTATATGGATAAGCTTCGGACAATTTCAATTGAATATCCAAATGATTGTTTTACCATTTAGGGAATTTCGTATGAGCACGCTATATCTTATATTGTACATGAATAAAACACATTTATATTAAGATAAATATGGACAGTCATGAAGACAGAAGCCTGCCACTATAACCCCTTTGTGTTGAAATAATATAATAGGAGAAACGATCAGTAAGATGTTGTTAATGCTTTTAGTAAGTTATATTTTGATTTTGATTGTGGATTGTTTCAATTGTCGCACGTTAAACATCATCTAAGATATCTAATATGCATTATTTTCAAGCCAAACCACTCAATTGCTTTTAACTCTCCTCTTCCTTTTATCCATTTTAAATTATAAATTTGCAGGAAAGTAAGTATTATTGTGAACCTTATTTTTATTAGGTTGTTGTCTTTCAGACTGCTTGTTTAATTGTAAAATCACAACCTTTAGTTAAGTGTGAGCAGCCCAAGTAATTAAATCAATTGTGTAATATGCATTATATTAGTTCTGTTTACTTTTTAGAACTGCTTGTTTTATATCATGTGCATTATATTAGTTCTATTTTTTTCTTTAAAAAGTTAGTGGATATAAATATGTACTTTATCCAAGAAGGGAGATGAACAAAGAGGAAGTATGAACTGGATGTGCTAAAAAGCAGTAAAAAGTTGATGTTGTACAGTGTTTAAGTAAAACATCTGAGTAGTAATTGTGAATGAGCTTGGATACTACTTTTAAAATGGAAGTGTAAATGTAGAACAAAAGGTGATTAAGTGTTTAATTTTTTTACAGTTGTTAATATAAATAACTTTTACAATAGATGCATAGAACAGTACCATGTTTAGAATACTTATATTGATAATTATGCATTTCCGTGATCCTTTCCACTTGTAGTTCTACGTTGTTTTGTTGTTGGTTGCTTTCCTTTTCATACTAGCTATCTTCATCCTGTGTGAACAGAGAGTCTTAGCAAGTTAAATGATATTTTGAATATGCACGATAATATCATTGTGTTGTTTATGCTATAATACCTAGTCAATAGCATTGCATTGAAAATGTAAGTTCAGGCAATCAAAACTATCCCGGTTTATTATATGCTACACAGTCGAACACATTGCCTATCATTAACAAGGAGCAATTAGAAATAATAGTATCTTATGTGGACATGAGTCTAATGCTACAGATTCAATTCACAAAATGGGAATGTTGTCAACTCCAACACACATAGACAACACTCCAAATTCCTCACAATACCGTTTCTTTGCTGTAATTAATTAAATAAATTTGCAATATTAACATTTTCCATAATTCTTTGCTGTATATTACACCTTATTAGGTGCTGCTTGGGTATACTTAAATCTGGAGTGCAATACTATGCTATTTTTTCTGTTACTGTCTCTTCATTTGGTAAGTCTCGAACATTGCTTTTGTTGCATTCATTTATTGTAATTTCGCTGATATTATATTGAGATAATATTGCTCCAACGTCTGTGTTATAGAGGCTTACTGTTAACACCAAAATTGGTCACTAACACCCTTGAGTAGAGTAGTGTAGAGAGATTAATGAAGAGAGTAAATTAGAATAGAAGAATAGTGTAATTCAACGCAAAATGAACAACAAAAATGAGAACACCAGAAATATAGTGGTTCGGCGTAATTGTCTACGTCCACTTTGAG
Source organism: Allium cepa (assembly GCA_030765085.1). NCBI lineage: Eukaryota > Viridiplantae > Streptophyta > Magnoliopsida > Asparagales > Amaryllidaceae > Allium > Allium cepa. Next base: position 389,885,122 of record CM060937.1, read on the forward strand.
TTCAATCGTTATTGCTTTCTCAATCACTTGAATACAGATACAATCTGTAAACCAATCACTTGCATACAAATTTGAATTAAAAAGAGGAGAGTATCAAAAATGGCAGGGTCTCCCCAGTGTTCTCGAAAAAAGGTCCCTTTCACTGTGCCCCTGCCCTTATATTTATAGATGGAGATAGGCTGGACTCTGTGCGCAGGCCTCAAGGCCAAGGTGACTTGGCCCATATAGGGCGATCTCGAGTTGGCCGGTCCATCCTTGTCGAACCATACCTAAATACCAAAACATGTCGACTGCATCAAACCCGTATATCTTTAGGCTTTTGTTGGTTAGAATCTTGTCTAGTGCTAATAATAATATCTTCAACTGTCGTTTTGTAGCCGAGGCCAAGGTGCCGGATAACATTTTCCCCCCAAAGTGTGTCGTGTGAAGCAACATGACACGATTTGAATCAGCAAGTATTCCTTGTTTCCAAAAAGAAATCCATCGTGTTTCTTGAATAGTCATTATCTTTCAATTTATCCTCCCAAGGTGTCGTATCCTTCTTTGGTCGTCATGACGCTTGGTCGATTCCCAATATTATAAATCTAGGGTTGTAGTTCGTCAGTGGCCTTCCGTCTCCGGTTCTAAGGGGCTAGTAAGCTTAGACTATCTGATCCAGTCTTTTCTTAATAACCTTAAGTGAGAATTCAGTTTTTGTTGGTTTCAAGAAGTTGAACTTTTCTGGACGTACACATGCATGTTCGGGTACATGTTCTTGCCATTGGCTCTTGGATGCATCTTATATGCTCATAAGTCGTCACCAATTCTATCTAGATTAATTGCAATTCAATCGTGATTCCTTGTTTTTATTTTCTGTTAAATAAGGGTTGTAATCAGCCACTTGATGAGAGCGGACTTCAAGTTTTACATGGATGACGATCTCAGACCAGTAAGCAAGGGCGAATGGAGTAAGGCCAGTCATGGACTCATGGGTAGTTCTATAATCCCATAATGTTGTTGGAAGTTCATCCGTCCATTTACCTCTAGCCTTTTCCAAACCTCTCTTCAGTACAGACTTTATGATTTTGTTCACAACTTCAACCTGTCCATTTGCAGTTATAATAGATCGTGGAAGGTCATAAGAACAGATGACGTTACGGATAATGAAGTTGATTATTTTCTTCATCTTGGTTGTGGTTAAGAGTTCTTTATCTGCCAATTTGGTGAAGTAATCAACTGCTATGATCGTGTATTTAACACCACCTTTAGGATCGGCAAGAAGATGATTTCAGTGCCCCCAAGTGGCAAATGGCTATGGACTAGCCATTTGAGTAATCTCCATCGGCTAGGTTTCCGGATTTTATGCAAACATCGTGCACTCGTCGCATTATCAGCATGATCAACCTCATCTGGATTGATAGTTGGCCAGTAATACCTATAACAGAGTATTTTCTTTATCATGGTTTTCCCCTTGATGTTATCGCCGCATTCTTCTTCATAAACTTTGCTCAAGATATCATCATGGGCTAGTAAACTTTGCTCCTTGCTCAAGATATCATCATGGGCGATAAACTCCTCTCTACACACGACTTCTTCTTGGATGATTTGGCATGAAGCTTTGAGGAGGATCTGCCATTTTCCATTCCTCCGTTCAGTAAGAATTCCTCATTGTAGATGGTCTTTGATAGGAGTCAACCATGACACCTTTTTTGGATGTTTCTAAGACCTAGCTGATCTCCATCTGCCAATGCTTGGAATATTAAATATTTCAACCGAAATAATATATGTCCGTTGCGCGTCCCTAAAACTGGCCAGCTTGGCCAGTGACTAGACTCTTTCATTTTGTCCCTGAGTATGTGTGTAATGACGTAATGCGCGAAGTCGATTAGTAGCTCTTGGACCTGGCCGAGATAAGGAGCAAGACAATGCCCCTTAGCAAGATCAACCTCCTTAACTTTGCGTATTATCAATCAGGAATCACAAAAGATATGCAAAGTTTCCACTCCAAATCCTCTAGCAAGTTTGAGGCTTATGGTCGAGGCTTCATAATAAGCATCGTTGTTTGTTACAGGGAAATCGAGTTTCAGGACGTAGCAGATCGATTGTTCCTCGGGAGTCATTAACATGACTCCTGTGCCATAACTATGATCACCGAATGCTCCATCCACGTACATTTTCCATCTGTCAGTTGATTCTCTACTACCCTTCAAGTAGTCATCTAATCCAGTGAATTTGGGTATGAGGTCTGCTAATTTCCATCCTTGGATAGCCCTTCGAGGGAAATAAGTGATATCGAATTGGCTTAGTTCGATATTCTATTTAAGTAGTCTTCAGACGTCTCAGGTCGTTGTATGCCCGGTTGCAATGGCTAGTAGGTATAGACGTTGATGGGGTGAGCCCAAAAGTAAGAGTTTAGAGCTTTCATGATGAAATCAATAGATGGCGCTAGCTTTTGTAGCTTCGGGTCAATATCCAATGCGTAGCTCGCGATAGTTGGTGAAATCCACATGCATGTCAGAATGGGTCCAAGGGAACATGTCATCGTTTATTCAGAAAAATCCAACTAATTCTTTTATCCTCATTGCAATGAGCTGTGATTCGATATTCAGCATCCGGATTCTTTGAGTTCAGATGTAACTATTTTGCATAACATTCAATGTGAAATATGGTTGGGACGGTCAATGTTGATGGTTGCTCCTAGAGTCTTGTCATGAGTTATTAAGTCTAATAGTGAAGGGCTATGAATGCTCTAATCGATTATCGGCAAATGGCCAAAGATCAGGCTTAAAACCACGTTGAAGGAAACGTCGAGTAGGGGTCAGCCTCGAGTTGCGTGCAGCTGCATAGCTGGATCTTTGTATTAGCTTGAATTTGCTTGTATATTCGAGTAACACACTTTATATTCAATGCATTCAAGATCCTTTACCCTTCCTTTGGGTTGGAGTGACAGTCAGTTGCCCACGAGCTTAGGTATCGATTTAATGATTCTATCCCTAGGCATTCTTTCGGTCGTACATTTGAGTAGCTGTAAGCACTATATATAAGTTTCAATATTGAGCTATCGTAGCCAGTCTTTGGATGACCATGCGTCTACTCCCAGTCTCGGGTTGCAAAATGCACTGCATGTGCGGTTGAGTCTCGCCCTAGCTATGTTTATATTCCCACCTAAACTCCATAGACATAGAGTTGATCGGTGAGTAGTCGGTTCACATTCATCTTGCTTCTCGCTCGTGCCCCCAGGTCTGGGACATAAACCGATAACTGGGAATGCCATCCATGCCCACTTTAGCTTTAATCTCTTTCCCGTTGAATCGTGGGATCAGGTCAGTTGATGGGAGGCTGGGTCTCGCCTATCTTGGATTGTATTGTGGTTTTTCATTCCAAGAGGAATAATTCGAGCCTCGTTAGTTTCCGGGCATAATTTGGACACCAGATGGTCAGCCACGTCCACTTCGGTTCATGTTCTGTAATCAGATTTCGGGCAAGGTTGGCCCAAATGCAGTCGGGTCATGCTCATCCAGTTTCATCCTCCTGACGGATCGAAGGAGGGTGCTGGAGAATTTTTGACCAAGTCTTCGTGGTTTACTCTCCTTTCCATACTGTAGAGGTCATAGTTTTTCAAGGAACATCCAAGTCACATTCGTATGTGCTTGGCGTGGATCGGTATTGACCCTCGGTCTGAGGTATGATATAGTCGATTGCCCATAGATTTGGATGCCATTTTGATTGGTTCTATATTGAGGCCTTCTTGTAGTCGTTGCCTTAAGTTGTAAAAAACACCAAGCTAGAGCTATAGTAAGCTGTTGTATTCAGCTTTCAGAGATTTGTACTCCTGCTTCCAGCATTGATTTGGCCAGGCCACTAGTTGGATGGTCAAACTCCATCCTTAGCGAGTTAATAATCCTCTTGTCGATTTCAGGCCGAAGTTTGCAAAATAGAGAACGGTCGGAATCCACTCGTCTATTTATCGATTTTTATACACCAATCTTCATTCTGGTGACTTAGTGTTATTCTCCCTTCGGTCGACTCATGCCCAATTTGTGTTCATGCTTCGGTCCACGCTCCAAGGACTTAGAGATTTGTCGAACAATTTATGCTTTAGTCCATAGTTCGGGGCAGAGATTTTCATCAATTCGTTTATACTCCAGTCCGCACTTTGGGGACTTAGAGTACTCTAGTCCGCTTCTGGGATTTAGATATTTTCTCAAGTCATTTATAATCTAGTCCGCGCTCTGGGGACTCAGAGTACTCTAGTCTACACTCTGGGGACTTAGAGGTTTTTAAGTCGTTTATACTCTACTCCGCACTTTGGGGACTTAGATTACTCTAGTCTGCTTCAGGGACTTAGAGGTTTTTTAGTCATTTATACTCTAGTTCGCATTCTAGGGACTTAGAGTACTCTAGTCCTCTTCAGGGACTTAGAGGTTTTTAAGTCGTTTATACTCTAGTCCGCATTCTGGGGACTTAGAGTACTCTAGTCCGCACTCTGGGGACTTAGAGATTTTTAAGTCGTTTATACTCTAGTCCACACTCAAGGGACTGAGAGTACTCTAGTCCGCTTCAGGGACTTAGAGGTTTTTAAGTCATTTATACTCTAGTCCGCACTCAGGGGACCGAGAGTACTCTAGTCCGCTTCAGGGACTTAGAGGTTTTTAAGTCGTTTATACTCTAGTCCGCACTCAGGGGACTAAGAGTACTCTAGTCTGCTTCAGGGACTTATAGGTTTTAAGTCATTTATACTCTAGTCCGCACTCTGGGGACTTAGAGATTTTTAAATCATTTATACTCTAGTCCGCACTCTGGGGACTTAGAGATTTTTAAATCGTTTATACTCTAGTCCGCACTCTGGGGACTTAGAGATTTTTAAGTCGTTTATACTCTAGTCTGCACTCAGGGGACTGAGAGTACTCTAGTTCTCTTAAGGGACTTAGAGGTTTTTAAGTCGTTTATACTCTAGTCCACACTCAGGGGACTGAGAGTACTCTAGCCCGCTTCAGGGACTTAGAGGTTTTTAAGTCGTTTATACTCTAATCCACATTCCGGGACTTAGAGTACTCTAATCCGCACTCTGGGGACTTAGAGATTTTTAAGTCGTTTATACTCTAGTCCACACTCTGGGTACTCAGAGTACTCTAGTCCGCACTCTGGGGACTTAGAGATTTTTAAGTCGTTTATACTCTAGTTCGCACTTAGGGGACTGAGAGTACTCTAGTCCGCTTCAGGGACTTAGAGGTTTTTAAGTCGTTCATACTCTATTCTGCACTTTAGGGACTCAGAGCACTCTAGTCCGCACTCTGGGGACTTAGAGATTTTTAAGTCGTTTATACTCTAGTCCGCACTCAGGGGACTGAGAGTACTATAGTCCGCTTCAGGGACTTAGAGGTTTTTAAGTCATTTATACTATAGTCTGCACTCAGGAGACTTAAAGTACTCTAGTCCGCTTCAAGGATTTAGAGATTTTTGTCGAGAGAAGTCGTATTTACACCCGTTTAATTTGTATTTCATTTACCGTATCGAGGCTAATGCTGTCGAATGAACGATCGAACCATGTTTGCTCATGGAATGAGACTCTACCCCCAGCTTGAATGATGATACTCGAAGAATGGACTGTCGATTCTCATCTGCTTGGTGATTATAGCTCTTCCAATAAAGTCAAGGAAGGACGTACATGACAGATGGTTGGATCACATCCATGATGGGTTAGATAATCAAGTCTCATAAAATTGCTTCATATCTCTTTCTAGAAAATAAGGATAATAGATTATTGAGTAGAAAAGTAAGTTGCATATGTTTCAAGGTGCAGTCGTGTCCATGTATTGAGAGCGATGGTTGGCGAGTAGGTAGTCCAACATAGCTATTCCATGTCAGCCTTTCGAACAACCTTTTGTGTTCAGGGTAGGATTTGATGTGTATATGATCAAATCACGTCTACTTTAGATAGATCTCGGTGTCACTAAGCTTCAGGAGAGGCAATTGTATTTTTTCGAACTTTGTTTTATGACTCTATTTGAGTGGATGATGGGGCCATATTTATTTCAAGCCTTGCTTAGGCCTTCAAATCAAATGTGGAGGTCGATGAATGAAACATCGGTCATGATCACTTTGTATTGGGCTCTGATTATGATGATTTTTTCAATCTCTACTCCATAGCCCCAAATCGAAGGCATATGGTTGATGGTGAGTGGTCGAATCATGCTCGTCTTAATGAAACTCCACAGGTCCGATCATGGTCTGTGTGGATTGGTTGGCGGCCAACTCTGAGTACCTGGTCACCTACATGGTTTTGAAAGAAGTTTAGTCTAAGTTGGTTGTAATGCAAAGCATAATTGAAATCAACATATCCAAAGAAGATTGGTATAAATCTCACTGATAAAAGGGGGCAATATCGTGTGCTCGCTATTCAACTCTGCACCTAGCCCCTTCTAGCGGGATGTCGACTACAACAGTCCAATTGATAATTGGAGTTTTTTATTGATGGGCATCTGAAGGTCCTAGCTCGCCATTCTGCAAGGATTGCACGTACTATTGAAGCTTTTCTTTCTGAATTCGCTTTCTGATGACACCTCAGAGGTGTTTGTAATCGCCAGTGTTAGGATCAGTGTGTATCTTGGAATATACAATATTCCCCTAATTTCCTCTAGACTTCGATGGACTCTCTCGAGATTAGTTTTCATTACCACTTTGAGTCACGAGTCTCCAAATAGAGGCTATCGATTGAATCTTTCAAAGAGCATATGAGTCTAATTTTGAGATCTTCTTTTGTCTACTGGAATCAGTCTCCTTGTCGACGGGCCTGCATTGTTATTTCTCCTAGTCTGCTCCACTTCTCCTCACTTTTGTTCTGATTCATTTTGTAACATAAACAATCCATGGTCGTAGGAGGCTCTCCAGCTAACTAGCTGTCAAAATATATCTAGATGTCGACTTTCCTCAAACGCGATTAGTATGATATCCTTCTTAGCATTTGGAATAAATTGCTTAGAGCCAAACATTGGTCTGCTTGGAGTCGCTAAATTTGAAGTGTTGAGTCAGTGAAGAATGGTACTTGGAGTCATCTTGGCATTTGCTTAAAGTCATATCATTTATGTTCTCCAACCTTTGGGAGTATCGTTTGAGTAGCGGTTGCTTGTCCATTCCCTTGTTGCCATTCAGAAGCTGCAACTGGATCCTCTATGCCCTGGTCGATCATGGGATGTAAGGGAAATGGATAGAATGTTCCTTTATTAAGATAAGTTTTGAATTCACTATCCGAATGTCGCTCGGCATAGACGTATAGCTCGGCATTCAGATGTCGCTTGACATAGACGTATTGTGGCTCGATCTGGATGTCGCTCGGAATAGACGTATGGCTCGGCATTTGGATGTCGCTTGGCATAGACGTAAGGCTCGACCTGGATGTCGGTCGGCATAGACGTATGGCTTGGAATTCGGATGTCCCTCAACATAGACGTGTGGCTCGGCATTCGAATGTCGCTCGGCATAGACATATGGCTCGGCATTCGGATGTCGCTTGGTATAGACATATGGCTCGACATTCAGATCGCTAGGCATAGATGTATGGATCGGCATTCAAATGTCGCTTGGCATAGACGTGTGGCTCGGCATTTTGATGTCGCTCGGCATAGATGTATGGCTCGGCATTCGGATGTCGCTCGGCGTAGACGTATGTTTCGGCATTCGGATGTCGCTCAGCATAGACGTATGGCTTGGCGTTCGGATGTCGCTTGGCATAGACGTAGGGCTCGGCGTTCGGATGTCGCTCGGCATAGACGTATGGCTCGGCGTTCGGATGTCGCTTGGCATAGATGTATGGCTCGACATTCGAATGTTGCTCGGCGTAGACGTATGGCTTGGCATTCAGAAGTCCCTCAGCATAGACGTATGGCTTGGCCTGGACGTCGCTTGGCATAGACGTATGGCTCGACATAGACTTTTTGTGGAGCGGTACGCATATGCATTTTCTGGGGCGATCGACATACGCCTTCAAAGGAGCGTCGGCCTTCATTCAACTTGAGTGCAAACTTCAACATCCAATCCCCAGATCTTGCATAGACTTGGTTTCTCTGACTACAGCTATCAGCTTCCTTTAAATTTCTTTCAAATCTAAGTAGAACAGGAAGTTTTCTAGTAAACAACTGGATCTATCTCGCGAATATGGAAATCCAGTAGTAGATGATGAGATCCAATCAAGCTGAGAATTCAATTCTCAGTGGAAGAACCAAAATTTTTGCACCAAAATTGGTCACTAACACCCTTGAGTAGAGTAATGTAGAGAGATTAATGAAGAGGGTAAATTAGAACAGAAGAATAGTGTAAGTCAATGCAAAAGGAACAAAAAAACGAGAACACCAGATTTATAGTGGTTCGGCATAATTTCCTACGTCCACTTTGTGTTTAATATTTATCGCTTTCTCAATCACTTGAATACAAATACAATTCGTAAACCAATCACTCGCATACAAATTTGAATTAAAAAGAGGAGAGTATCAAAAATGGCAGGGTCTCCCCAGTTTTCTCGAAAAAAGGTCCCTTTCACTATGCCCCTGCCCTTCTATTTATAGATGAAGATAGGATGGACTCCCTGTGCAGGCCTCAAGGCCAAGGTGAATTGGCCCATATATGGCGGTCTCGAGCTGGCCGGTCCATTCTTGCTGAACCGTACCTAAATGCCAAAACATGTCGACTGCATCAAACCTGTATATCTTCAGGCTCTTCTTGGTCAGAATCTTGCCTAGTGCTAATAATAATATCTTCAACTGTCGTTTTGTTGCCGGGCCAAGGTGCCGGATAACACTTACATATTCTTTTGGCATTTGCTGAGAGACCACTCTTGACCTATCATTGATACCACTTTGCATTTGGTTTCAGTTTGCAAGCTCTGATTAGTAGTTTTCCCACAATATATAACATCTTAGGTACATTTCAATTAATTGAACATATATGTTCTAACTTCATCAAGTAAGAAACATTCTAATTGAACATCGGAAACTGTATACAACTGAAAAATAAAAATAGTTTGCTCATAATATATAAAGGACTTTACTATAGTAATCTTTTCTGAACGTGTATCCTAAACATTGGAAAATTTATCTTGAACATTTAATTATTTGTTTTGTCATTGAGTAGATTTATTTCTCTTTCATTGATATGTCCATGTATAACCACAAGAAGTTTGGGTAGATATGATTACAGCATGGACTATGAAGGAAAATTTTGTGCAACTTAAGTTAGATAGTATAATTATAAATGTAGCAATGTACACACATATCTATTACTATATAATTATTGAATAATCCAAAATTTGAGACTGTAAATTAAGAAGAATATTTGGTAGATATAAACTAAACCGAAGTTCGAAGGCTAAAGTTGTTGGAACACTACCAAGCAATAAAAACTTGGGATAATGAATCTCACATTTTCAGCCGAACATTAGAGAGCTAAAGCTGTGTTTTAGAAATCTTTTTGGAGTCAATCGCAAGGAATTCATTACCTGTTTGATCTGGATTATTGTTGTTATGTTTACAAACTTCCTTGCCAAAACAAGTTTATCCTTTGTGATATTAAAATAAAGAAGTTGGTTGTAAACTGAGAAGTAACAATAGACCGTTTTGAAACACGGCTAACTTCATCCTGGATTCTTATATCGTTGACTAACTACTGCAAAATTACCTGGCTCAAGTTGTGCATCAAAAGGGCAAAACATAGCGCCTCTAGAATCTGACTTGTACAATGCATCTTATACTACAAATAAAGTATCTGTAGTATCTAAATTTGACTGTCGAGTTACAAATCATGTGCTAATTATAATAATTCCCGAAGAAAATAAAATTAATGATTTGAAATTAGCTGCTAGGAATTTTAGTCAAATAGTTTACTCTACTTCGCATATAGTTATGTTAGTCAAGCTTTGCCGACCAACTCGACTAAAATTAGCAGTAAATATTGCTATTCTATAATAGCTGAATTAGTTACCAGTTTGAGTTAAAATAAATAAATTATTCTTGGTCTGATTTTAGTGAACTTTTTTTATATTCATATTGTTATTGTTAACACTATTGCATATTATCATGAATTTTATTGTTGTTGTGCCATGTATGTGTTTATCTTCGTTGTTACCAAAATTTGATCAATAATCATGAAGAATTTTGGTTGTATTTTCCAAAACAAAATAATTTAATGCTGAACTTGAAATTGATATGGTTCACTTCATTATGATGTGATGATAATCACTTTCAAGATCCTTTGATTCATTACTGTAGTTGATGAAAAAAAACTAACAAGTTGACGCATGTTAGAGATAAGATGAATCTCATGATCAATGATAAACATTGGAAAAGGCCGAGATGAAATCATATCCTATTTGCATCACATAGTAATATCTTTTGTTTTAGTCCATTCTATATATATTTTATTTTTTTAACCGAGTTAGATTGTACCTCCAACAATTTGAATAAGTTTTCACCTTATTCGTTCGATTATTTTATAAGCAACTATTATCACATATTATTTTGTGAATTTCACTTGATGCTAATCCTTTTTATTATATTATAGATAGATTGCTATTAATACAGTTTATATATAAGAACCTATTTTCATTTTGTGAAAGATGTAGTAAGAATTTTTTAAAATGTAAAATCCATTTGTAAATTTGAAACGACCCTGACTCGACTTTCAAAAATCGGCACCGAATACATCACCTATATTCAAATGTCGCAGATTTAAATGTCGAATCTGGTTCGTCGAAGCTTATAACACATTAAGTGTACAACACAGCGGAAGAGAAATGAATATATCAATATACAACTTTGATACAATATCTGATACAACTAAATATCAAATACAAATGACTATCAATATCCAAGATAGATACAAGACAATAATAGAGCCAACAGTAGCGGAAAAACAATGTCTTCAATGCCAACTCCAAAACTCCATCTCTAATCCAAAACTTTGAAGACTCCAATCCAATAAGCTCGAACCCCCAAACAAGTTGTACTAAGCAAGGTCAGTCAGCCAAAGACCGAAGAAGATCTCGAAATGCTACCAAACCAAGGATTCTTAAAGCTATTGAATATATACCTACTATGGGATTATCTGAAAAACCCAACTCTAGACTGCCTGTGTGGAAAATTATGGGCACCCAGAGTTACAAAAGGAACAATAAACTCCAGATCAGTCATGGGACTGGCATGAGCAAACGAAACAGTTTTTATCTTTAAAACAAACAGCAAAAGAATTTAAAATTGAAATCCGCAATGCTTTTTGGAAAATGAAACTACCATAAGGCCTCCCGCACACACAATGCAAGAGCAGAATTGTAGGAGATTTCTCCCTATGATAGTCAAACATGCTTGATATGCAAAACCCTTTTGATATTATTACTAGAGCATAGTGCAGAAATCCTTCCGAAAGTATAATATTAATCTTAGCCAGCATAAAACCATTATTGTATGCCTACTATAGCTACCATGATCAATAGCAGGTTACCACCACATTCCATGGCAGGTTATACAACTAAAACCGTACAGAGCGCGTATTGTTTCTTTGGATTTTCCAACAAATGGTCAGGCTAAGGAACTTCCTACTGCCACATGGGTATGCCTCTGGAGGGACGTCTCGAGAACCTACCCGGCTCTCTATCAACACAAGGTCGGGTTACCTCTGTAACTAGGTAACTACTACTCGAGCATGCCATCCTCCTGTCGTTTGCGACCTTTATCCGAGGCGCCTCTCAACCAACAACCACAAAGCAATCACAAAGTAATAGATTTGCAGTGACCACATGAGTTAAGTATCTGGGCTCCATACCATGATACCACCCTTTTCCAGAAGGGAATGACACACCCTAAAGGGCGCGACCCTCATAACCTCGCCGCATCTTTCCTGTTTCGAGCATTTCCGGGGTGTGAGGTCCTGATGCAGTCTCGTCCACAAAGCTACGCTTTATACAAAAGCCATGCTTTATTCAACAAATGATCACAACACACAGCAGCACTCAGCATCCCACACTACCAAATTGGGAGTATATCACTGATAACTATCAACTACATAACCTCTGAGCTCGTATGTCTCAGAGAAGGGTGTTAAGCTAAGAGAATAAATTCTCCTCCACCAACAGAAATATATTTGAAAGAAATCAGCTTTATATCTCAATTTGTGATGTCAGACATACTATCCATACAAGTCTGTTCCGGGATCGAACAGAACCGAAGGCACTTCGTCCAATAAAGGAAGAAGCCCTTGCAATCCAGGTATCCACAATCCCGATCGGACTCCCCATCACATATAGAGAACTCTATACCGGAGCAACTCAGTGCAGAGTCGTTCGACAGGTTATCCTATTGTTCTTGAAGACACCCGGTCTTCCCCCCCCCCCCCCCCGGGTCTTCAATTGCAATTCATAACGTCATATCACTATTCGGAATGGGTTATATGACACAAAGTCCTCTCCCAGCTAAACCGAATAGTGAGCGCAATATTTAAAGACATATGGATATGGGCTTTCAGTTAAGTCACAACTTTTTAAAAAAAAACCCAAAACTTTTCTTTTAAATGGTTAAACAAATTACCATTTCAAATCTTCAAACAAAAAGATTCATTTCACAAAGTTCACCCAGTTTCACAAAGATCCATTCATAGATTTTCAAAACAATTTCCATTTCAATTAGGATTAACTCATCCAATTTTTAAATCAAAGATTTAACTTATAGCTTTCAAACCCGTTTCCAAAGATTTATTCATAACTTCGAAAACCATTTTCATTTCAAACTTGAAATCCCTTTAACACAAATTGGAAATTCATTTCTTATATGAAAGCTTTTATTATTTGAAAACAAATAGTTTTCATTTCGAAAAAATCCGATTTCGTTTATACAAGTTAAAATCTTTAGGTTAAATTCAAATTCCCAAACACTTTAAAAGTGGTTTAAAACCCATATAAACTTGTATAACCTCTCTAAATCATAAATAGAATTCAATTTCAAATTTTTGAATTCAAATTTAAATCAAATTTTCAAAATTAAATCAATTTATTCAAAAATACCTTTTATCTTTGAAATTCCTTTTCAAAAGCCTTTCACTTTAAACCCAATCCATTTTCAAAACCATTTGAATTCAAAATTCAATTTTTTTTAAAACCATTTCATTAAATTCAAATATCTATGACTTAACCGATTTCCCCGTGCAATCCATATTTGTGTGTGTATAAGTGTGGTCCAGGGGTTTTACATAATAAAAGTGCGACATCATCAATCAACACAGATTCAAATACAGCAATATATTTGATAAGCGGTATAACTATAACGCTTATCTTTATTCACAGATCACAGATAAATAACATAGGTACATCGTAGATAAATAAATTACATTTCACAGCTTAATCATATCGCAGAATCATCATATATCAGGGATATCACACAATTCAAAGCATCTAATTCAATCCAAACATTCATAAGTAAGATCAGTTAATTGTCTGATTAATTTAAATCTGGTTAATTACTTGTGAATTACTAATCCTGGTTAATTAACATTTATAAATTATAAATCATTTGATTAATTATTCTTTAATCATTTATTAATTAACCATTAATAATAAATTAATTAACCTTTAATTATAATTCATCAACCCTTAATTATTAAATAATTAACCTTTAATTATTTAATTCACCATTTAATTAATTATATTTAATTCATAACCTTTATTTAATAATTAACTAACCTTTAATTATTTAATCAATCACATTAATTAATCAGCCCTTAATTAATTACCATATGAGTTAAGTATCTGGGCTCCATACCATGATACCACCTTTTTCCAGAATGGAATGACACACCCCAAAGGGCGCGACCCTCATAACCTTGCCGCATCTTTCCTGTTTCGACCATTTCCGGGGTGTAAGGTCCTTATGCAGTCTCGTCCACAAAGCTACGCTTTATACAAAAGCCATGCTTTGTTCAACAAATGATCACAACACACAACAGCACTCAGCATGCCACACTACCAAATTGGGAGTATATCATTGATAACTATCAACTACATAACCTCTGAGCTCGTACGTCTCAGAGAAGGGTGTTAAGCTAAGAGAATAAATTCTCCGCCACTAAACAGAAATGTATTTGATAGAAATCAGTTTTATATCTCAAAGTGTAATGTCAGAGAAACAACCATACAAGTCTGTTCCGGGCTCGAACAGAATCGAAGGCACTTCGTCCAATAAAGGAAGAAGCCCTTGCAATCTGGCTATCCACAATCCCGAGCGGACTCCCCATCACATATGGAGAACTCTATACCGGAGCAACTCATGCAGAGTCATTCGACAGGTTATCTTATCGTTCTTGAAGATACCCGGTCTTCACCACCGGTCTTCAATTGCAATTCGTAATGTCGTATCATTATTCGGAATGGGTTATATGACACAAAGTCCTCTCACGGCTAAACCGAATAGTGAGCGCAATATTTAAAAACATATGTATATGGGATTTCAGTTAAGTCACAACTTTTTTTAAAAAAAACCCGAAACATTTCTTTTAAATGGTTAAACAAATTACCATTTCAAATTTTTAAACAAAAAGATTCATTTCACAAAGTTCACCCAGTTTCACAAAGATCCATTCAGAGATTTTCAAAAAAATTTCCATTTCAATTAGGATTAACTCATCCAATTTTTAAATCAAAGATTTAACTTATAGCTTTCAAACCCATTTCATAAGATTTATTCATAACTTGGAAAACCATTTTCATTTCAAACTTGAAATCCCTTTAACACAAATTGGAAATTCATTTCTCATATGAAAGCTTTTATTATTTGAAAACAAATAGTTTTCATTTCGGAAAAATCCGATTTCATTTATACAAGTTAAAATCTTTGGGTTAAATTCAAATTCCCAAACACTCAAATTTTTGAATTCAAATTTAAATCAAATTTTCAAAATTAAATCAATTTATTCAAAAATAACTTTTATCTTTGAAATCCCTTTTCAAAAGCTTTCCACTTTAAACCCAATCCATTTTCAAAACCATTTGAATTCAAAATTCAATTTTTTTAAAACCATTTCATTAAATTCAAATATCTGTGACTTAACCAATTTCCCCGTGCAATCCATATTTGTGTGTATAAGTGTGGTCCAGGGGTTTTACACAATAAAAGTGCGACATCATCAATAAGCACAGATTCAAATACAACATTATATTTGATAAGCGGTATAACTATAACGCTTATCTTTATTCATAGATCACAAATAAATAACATAGTACATCGTAGATAAATAAATTACATTCATCACAAATAATAAGTTACATTTCACAGCTTAATCATATCATAGAATCATCATATTTCAGGGATATCACACAATTCAAAGCATCCAATTCAATCCAAACATTCATAAGTAAGATCAGTTAATTGTCTGATTAATTTAAATCAGATTAATTACTTATGAATTACTAATCCTGGTTAATTAACATTAATAAATTATAAATCATTTGATTAATTATTCTTAATCATTTATTAATTAACCATTAATAGTAAATTAATTAACCTTTAATTATGATTCATCAACCTTCAATTATTAAATAATTAACCTTTAATTATTTAATTCACCATTTAATTAATTATCTTTAGTTAGAAGAATTAACCTTTATTTAATAATTAATTAACCTTTAATTATTTAATCAATCACATTAATTAATCAGCCCTTAATTAATTACCATTAATTAATCATCTTTAGTTAATAAATCAATTAACATTTAATTAGTAAATTAATCAACCCTTAATCATTAAATAATTAACCTTTAATTATTTAATCACTCTTAATTAATCACATTAATTAACTAACCCTTAACTAATTATCATCTCTTAATCACCTTCATTAATTGATTAATCTTAAACTAATTAATTATCCTTAATTAATTAACCTTTAAATACTTGATTAAATCAATCTTTAATCATCAATTATCCATCCTTAGTTACTTTCATTATGTAATTATTTTTAAGTAATTAATTATCCTTTAATTAATTATTCATTAATTACTTGATTAATCAAACTTAAATTATTAAAAATTTTACCCTAATTCTTTTATTAAGTAATTCACTTCAAGTAATTAATTTCCTTTAACAAATATATTAACTTAAACTTTAAAAGTAAAATTAACCATCAAAACATTCTTTATATTAGTTGACTAACCTTTAATATTATTAGGTTTATTTAAAATAAAATATCAAAATAAAAGTTATATTTATATTTTAAACTATTTTAAAACTTGGTAAATTAAAACAATTTTTATTTAAAAAACTTCCTAACCATTTTTTTTAAACTTAAATAACTTCTAATATTCACAAAAATTTGGATTTTAACAAAATTGTCTTCAAAAATTTTAATTGCTTTAAAATTTTAAAACTACTTTTCTCTTAATTCACAAACCCGAGACCCCCCTTGAGTTATACCCGATATAATTGCTTCGCTGCTTCGATTTTTCAAAAATTGACCCATGCATGCTTAGTTTTCAACTTAAAAATTTTCTAAGCGTTAACCCTACGCAAACGAAACACTTACTCGAGCCTAACTTCGAGTTGCCACAGGATTCGCACGAAAGTTTCTTCGAGTCACTCCCATTCTTCTTCTTCTTTCCCTTTTTCTTTCTAAAACTTGGTTTCGTTTTTAATTTAAAAACCTATTACTATTTGCTAAAGCACTCGCGAACGAATTCGAAGATAAACTCGAGCCAACTACAAAATTTCTCGAGTAACAACCCGAGATCAACACTGAGACACGCTTCTTCTTCTTCCCCAAAGCCACAATCAAACCTAGACCAAACACTGACACGCCGTGCATGTGTCCAGGCACTCCGACCATCTCCAGTAGACCTTGCCGTCTTCCACAAGTCAACGATCATCTACACTATCACTCTGATCATCCAAATCCCATAAACTACAATGAATTTGCAAATAAGAAATCTGACCCAACCTGGAACAACTACGATCACCGAAGATCCTCCTCGTCTGATCACCACTGATCATCTGTGACCACGACGTCGAGACCAAAGTTTCGTCAGGAACCAAAGCATCGATCCCTCGCCTCGTTACATATCCCGATACTTCCACATTGTCACAGATGCCATGGCAAAACCATCAACTAAAACGACACCACGAGCCCTAAATCCATGTCGAGCCACCATTACTGTCATAAAAAAATTTCTTTACCATTTTTCCTTAAATCCCCTAGACTCCAGCTACCTCCAGCATAATTTCGAGTCCCACAACTTCCTTGATCACCAGAATTTGACGAAAAACCCAAAACTGTTTAACCTCAAATTTCTCAATAAATACGACATTAAAAATCTTGATTTTTCCATTAAAATTCATGATTTTCCAAGACAAATTTAGTAATGTAAATTAATCAAAGAATTATGAAATTTAAATTTTGACATGTTTCCAATTTTTTACTGTATATTTTCCTTTCCAAAATATTTACTCAATATTTTCATTTAAATCTATTTTTAAAAATGATATTGCATACCTTCAAACCCTTTTTATTCAGAGAGCAAGATTCAAAAATTGTTTAGGTAGGTTGATTGGAACTTTTGAATCAGGTTTTGGAAGCCTGTAACTAAACAGAGACAACATTTGCCTATTTATCAGACATGCACAACCATATCATTTCATATTCCTAGGAATGCAATCACATTTCACATTCATACAAACCATATCCAAGTATCGTCATCACAGACTTAAGATAATAAGAAAGATCAAGTTTAAAAAGGGGAGTGTAACGACCCAGAATTTTTAGTAATTAAAATTTGAATATTTAATTAATTTTAAATATTAATAAGTGAATTTATAAGTCGAATAAATTTTATTTTGAATAATTGGATTTAATTGGATAATTAAATCAATAATTTAATATGTGAAATTATGGAAATAATTGAAAATTGGGTTAAATATGATTGAAAATGATTTGTAAAATTTTATTTTATCATATTGGAGTTAGAATGATATTCTAGAACTTTTAAAATCGAATTAAAAGTTAATTTGTGAAAATTGAATATTTTAATATTTAAATCGACTAGTGAAATTAGTCAATTTTTGAACAGTCTCAGAATTGAACGAAACCAGTTCCATTGGATCCGTAATAGTTAGTTATTACCGGATTTCAATTTTCGTGTCAAACGGAGTTATCGTTTGATCGTGGCAGCTCGAAACGCATCGAATTATTTTTAATATTAATTTGGCGAGTTAAAATAGCCATTTTTCAAAAAGTCTCGGATTTCGACGAAACCAGTTTCATCGGATCCGTAATGTCATATTATTTTAAGGTTTCAAATTTCGTGTCAATTGGATTTACCGTTTGTCCGGTACAAATTAAAACGCCTAGAAAATCGTTTAAATCGGTTTAATTCAAATTGAACGTTTATTGCCATAACTCGCACAGATGTCCGAATTAGCTTCCGAAACCTGTTCCATTGTGTCCGGAACGCGGTATACGTGTTTATATGATGTTGGTTACTGTTCTGTGATGTGATTTACATTCAGTATTGTATTTTGTTCTGATAGATCCGTTAGCCACCTATAGTTTTGGATTAAGCATTTACTGGGTATGTCGATCCACTTGAGTTGAAAAAAATTATAATGCATTTATCGACGTATTCAATAAATGTTTAAGACAAAATTGTAGATGGTCGCCCTTAAGCAGCCCTATTCTCCGCTTTAGTAGACGGAATTACTTGTTAATTCTCTTTGCTAAGGTGGGTCTCGGGGTGGGGCGTTAAACCCTAGGAACGTCGGTTTCGGCGCGTAAATTGGAGTTTGGAATTTCCGGATGAATAGTGTTCGTTCAAATTCCTATAAATAGACCAACACCCCTCTCATAAATAAAAAAAATATCTAAACCCTAAACCTAACAGAGCCGCCGCCATCTTCATATTCAAGGGCCGAAATCTTTCCATATTCATCCCTTATAATCTTCCAATCTACAAATAATTAACAACAACTTCCAACTAGAGATTGGTAGAGCTAGCCGAGATCTTTCGATCCATACGGGGATGATGAGTATTTGAGCGATGATGTGGCGACAATTCAAGGGAAAAGTCACGGCCTTCGTGCACGAATTACGAGGCATATACAGGGCCGAGCTTCCCTCCATGGCAGCCGAGAGTAGGGTAGTGGATGGACTCCCAAATGGCAGCCTTTGATCGTTGTAAAGGAGCTCGTGGTGATTGCTTAATTCAACCCTAGATTCAAGAAATGGGTTCGGCTATACAGGGAGGTACACGCGTTTGGGAGGGAGAAGGAGAGGTTGCGTCATGCGGCTATGATCTGATGGAGGTGGATCCTACGGCATGTGTTAGTTCTAGGTTTAAAATTTTATAAATTATGTTGTAAATTAAAATAAAAATTTGTATTAACTTGTAAATGCTATAACTTTTTGCTGCGAGGTCGAAAAATTATGAAACAGGAAGCGTTGGAATCGTATGGCCGAGCACTACACGATGGAATTGGATTGGAGTCGTTTGGAGTTAGTGAAAATTTCGAGTAAAATTAAACGCGTGTTTAATTTTATTCGAAGTAAATCGCTAAAACGAAATTGAAATCAAGGTGAGAACTTCTCACTCAATCGAATCGGTTTCGATTTTATTTTAAATAGTTAGATTTAAAATATTTGAATGCATGTTTGAATGATGATTGTTATCTATTGATTGTTAAAATAGACATTATGCGCCGTTAGTAAGCGGATGTTATTTATTAAAAACATATACCGTGAATATTTCATAAACAGTGAAATTGGTATTATATATAATAGCAATATATATATATTGGCATATGTATATATTGGAGTTATTGATTTCCCGCATGTGTTTAGCGGATGAGACCCTATTGCGCCGTCTATTAAGCGGATAATATTTTAAATCCCATATACCGCGATAATTCCGTACTGGAGCGGAATTGGAATTGTGCTAATGTTTGTGAATGCAGGAAAACAGGTTGGAGGGATCCAACTGGATTCCTCAACAGTATTTATTTGATTTCAGATATTTTGATATTTGATGGACTATCATATCGATATATGATGTCGTTGTTGTCGTGATTGACTATTTGGTATGTAGCATCATTGAACCAAATTTTGGGATTTTAAAATGATTTTAAAGTGATTTTTGAAAGAAAACGTTTATAAAATATATTTTTTGAATTGATCCATTTTAAATAAATAAACGTTATGATTTTTAAAGTTATAAAAATTATGATTTTGAGAAATACGATTAAAGATTTATTTTTGAAAATATGAGGTTAATGGTTTTATAAAATAGTTTAAAATTGGGAATTTGAATTTATTATAAAAAGTTGAAAGAATGGGATTTATAAAATTTAATTATTTTATGAATAAAAATGGTGAAATTATAAAGGAATTTAAAGGCGTTTTAAAGAATAATATAAATTAATTTATATTAAGAGATTTATAAATGGATATTTATAAATTTAAATATTGATATTATAAAACGAGTTTTTATAAGTGTTTGAATGAAGTGAAAATGAATTTTGTAAATGAATGGAATTTATAAAATTAAAAATGGTGAAGTTATAAATGAAATTTATAAATAGTAAGATTTATAAATTTTATAAAGTTATTAAAAGAATAGTTTTGAATAAATCATTGAATCTTATAAGTTATAAGATTTATAATTATGAAGTTTAAAAGAACGATTTTGTAAAATAATCGTTTTATAAGCATTTAACTTATAATATGAATTTCTAGTATATCATGAGATATGAATTGAGATATGTTAATAAAAGAGATGTATAAATAGAAGTTGTTATAAAATGAATAGAAAAGGAATTTATAACATTGTTTTATAAATTCGTAAACAACTTATTTTGATAAGTAAATTGTTGAAACCTATTTATGGAGTTATATTCACGTTTTTGACTGTGAATAATCCTTTAAAATAAAATGAATAAAAGGATGAAATTTGTTAACGTAGTGTATTCACGTTTTGAATAGTGAATAATATGTTAAAGAAATTGTTTTGAATGTGATGTTTTAAATAGAATTAAAACGATCTAACTATGTTTTAAAAGGTGTTGAGATTCGAAACCATAGATTTCAACATTCGTTGTTGAAATAGACGTTTCGAGAAATAAAAGGAAATGGTGGACTATAACACTGTTGTCATAGTAAATGATTTCCGAAAGGAAATGTTTTGTATAGTATTGTGATTTATATATCTATTTTAATTTCGAATCCCTATACTAGTGATTTTGGGTTGTCGTAACGATGTTTTACGCAACATTCGTTTTGGCCCAAATAAATATGTTTAAGAGAATGATTTCCTTAAAGAATGAAATATATACTTAATTTCGACTTAAGTATATTGAATATTTTCCAAGTGTTGAAAATAAATAAAAATTGTGAATTACTTATGAATAAATAAGTATGGAAATGTTTTCCAATATAAAGTGAATATTTTGGGAATTTATCTTTTTGAAGATAAATTGAAATGAATAATTGAAATCGAATATTCATAGATATTTTGGATTATAAATTCACTATGGGATTTATAAAAGAAAGGGGAACTTGTTTAAAAATAAATATTGATTTATTTCTGAAGTATTGAAATTATATATCTTGTAAAGATATTTTGGTGAAATAAATAACTTGGAAAATTATTTGGAAACTGGTGATGTGTGCATATCCATTGATAGTTCAATAATCGACTATCAATATTTCCCTTTGAATGGGTAATTGATGTGATTTGTTTGAATTTGAATTCCACACTTATTTTTGAATAAGCGCTCACTATTCGGGTTAACCGGGAAAGGACCATGGGGTCGTATAACCCATTCCGAATATGTGATACGTCGTTATGAATTGCATTTGAAGATCGGTGTTGAAGACCCGGTATTTGCGAAAGCGATAGGATGACCTGTCGATTGACTCTGCACCGAGTTGCTCCGGTATAGAGTTCTCCATATGTGATGGTGAATCCGATCAGGATTGTGAATATCCGGATTGCAAGGACTTCTTTGTAAGTGCCTTCGGTTTTGTTCGAGCCCGGAACAGACTTGTATGGATTGTATGTCTGACGTTACAGATTGAGATATAAAGCCGATTTCTTTCAAATATATTTCTGTTGGTGGCGGAGAATTTATTCTTTTAGCTTAACACCCTTCTCTGAGACGTACGAGCTCAGAGGTTATGTAGTTGAATGTTATCAGCGATATATTCCCAATTTGGTAATGTGACATGCTGAGTGTTGCTGTGAAATGATCATTGTGTTGATTATTTGGGATAGGATCATTTATTTGATCGTCTATCTTGGTGATCATTTCTATGATCATTTGTTGACCCAAAGCATGGCTTTTGTATAAAGTATGTTTTTGTGGACGTGACTTCGTCGAGCCTCACACCCCGTGAATGGTCAAAACAGGAAAGATGCGGCAAGGTTATGAGGGGTAGCGCCCTTTAGGATGTGTGCATTTCCTTCTGGAAAAGAGTGGTATCATGGTATGGAGCCCAGATACTTACTCATGTTGAAAACACTTTATGATTGTGTGAATTGATTGCGAGCGCTCGGTTGAAAGGTCCCAAAGGACCGGGGGATGACATATTCGGTCAGTTGTTACTCAGTTAGGGGTAACCCGGCCTTGTGTTGGTAGAGATCCGGTTTGGTTCTCGGGGATGTCCATCCAGAGGCATTCTCATGTGGCAATGGGAAGTTCCTTGGCCTGATCATTCGTTGGAAATCCAATTCCCAATACGAAACCCTGTACGGTATTAGTTGTAGAACCTGCCATTCACTTATGGTGGTCACCACTGTTTGGATGGTAGCTATAGTAGGCATAGTTCGAAATGTCTATGTTGGCTAAGATTTATATTCTACTTTCGAAATGAATTTTTCCTACACTATGCACTAATAATAATATCAAATGTTCTTTTAAATGCGTATCAAGCATCTTTGACTATCATAAGGAGAAATCTCCTCCGATTCTGCGTTTGCATTGTGTGTGTGTGCGGGAGGCCTTATGGTAGTCTCATTTTAAAAAGCATTGCGAATTGACTTTAAAAATATTCTTCTATTTTGTTTTCAAAGATAAATAAACTGTTTTGAGTTCTCACACCAGTCACATGACTGACTCGGAGTTTATTGTTTTCCTTCCTAAACTCTGGGTGCCCACCAATTTCCACACGGGCAGTCAAGAGTTAGGTTTATCAGGATATTATGGATATTCTGGAGTTGCTGGAGGCAAGCTGGATGGCATGGCGTAATTACTAGTATATAGTATTTCTTTTTCCGCTGCACTATTTGATGTTGTTTGTTGTTGTACACTCTGATGATGATGTAATGTAATGTATAAAATGTAATAACTGATATAGTTCTTTGTTTAAAGATTATTCATTTATTATTATATGTTGTTCCGCTGCGAATTGTGAGATTATGATATTGTTGTGTTGTGTTCTGTTCCGTTCTATTTTCTATTTTCTTTTCCCTCTATTTTCTACCTCTCCTCTCTTTTTCTGTCTTTTTCTTTTTCTTAAACATTGATAATTCGTATTTCTGTTCATCTTGAATTAATCTATGGAGATTAGTGTATATTCAAGGAGTACGGATTTACGGGTCATCACAGGTGGTATCAGAGCTTATGGTTAAGCGACAACCATGGTTCTGTTGGGTATTACTCATTAGAGATAGAGTCAGTAGTACTCTAGATTGAGTTTGAGTGTGATAATAGCTATGAGAGCGTATTTGTTAGTGAATATAAAATTGTTTTATATTGTGATGATTGATTTGTTGAGTGGCATATGAACCTTCGTCAGCGTGGTCTCGACAACTATGCCGAAGGGGTTTCTAAACACTTGAATAGAACAATTCGACACAATATTGTTTTAAATTTGGTAAATGAAATAATTTTACCTTGATTGTATTTTTATATATAAAGAAATAATTTTTCAAGAATAATTAAAGTGTATATAAGTTGATTGTTTAGTTGTTTGAGTAATCTAAGTAAAAGAATAATTGTATAACTAAAATGAATTATAAGAATTGAATTATAATTAAAGTGATTTACAATTGTGAAATAAAATTATATATATGAGAAGTGAAACTATATGAATATATTTATGAATATGAGTTGAATGAAGTTGATTTAGTTATCAAAGTAAATTAATAAAGTTAAGTGATGGATACGAACTTAAGTTATTTAAATGAAATTCAACTTTTGAAATTGAATTAATGAATTAAATGTTAATCAAATAAATGTGAATAAAGTTGATATGAAATAATGTAAGTGTTAATTCATTAAAATCTAATGTTATTGGAAGTTGAATAATTGAATGAAATGAATATAAGCAAAGGAATTTGGTTGTTATATGGTTGTCAGTTGATTGATTGTATATAATTCATTAAGTGTTAATGAAATTGAGTTAATGAAATTGAAAGCTAAATTAATTGAAATTCAATTGGAAGTTAAATGAATCTTGAATAAAATTGAATTTGATTTGGAAGTGAACCAACTTGAATATGAATTAGTGAATATAAACTAATTGAAAATGAATGTTAGTAAAAACATCCACTGTTAATAAATCAAATGTGATTAAATTGAAAAACCATTTCATTAAATATTAATGAGAATATGAATGAATAATTATTGGTTATGCATAATAGTTGGTTGATGTTTGCATTTGTTGTTTGTTTACATTTGCTAAGTTGACATATATAGTTATTATGTTGCTATATGTTGTATATCGATACTATTGTCTATATACATGATTCTCATGTTGTTTGTTGAGTTTAGTAGGTGCGGATCGCGTTTGCTTCGCATTTGGAGCTCGCTTTCGCGCTATATTAGCCGTATATGCTTGCTAATAAAATATAAGGTACATATCTCGGATTAAATATCGTACTTTTACAAATTTTTCCCTTCGGGATGCCTCATTACTTGATGAGATGTATATTTGTGATATATATACTGTCATTTTTTTTCGGATCGAGCCGCGCAAAGGAGACTATGGCGAATTTTTCCGAAAATTTAAGGCGTTAGAAAAATTTTGAGAAAATTGGAAAATTTTGAAAACTTTAACTTTAATTTGGAATTGAAAGTTAAATGATATAGTTTGTTTTTGAAAAGATAACTAAGTACGATTTGAAAACTTAGTAAAGTTATTGTAAGAAATTTAACTATGGATTTTTGGAAAATTAATAGATTATGTAACTTTTCTTACTTGTTAATTTCGAGGACGAAATTCTTTTAAGGGGGGAAGATTGTAACGACCCAGAATTTTTAGTAATTAAAATTTGAATATTTAATTAATTTTAAATATTAATAAGTGAATTTATAAGTCGAATAAATTTTATTTTGAATAATTGGAATTAATTGGATAATTAAATCAATAATTTAATATGTGAAATTATGGAAATAATTGAAAATTGGGTTAAATATGATTGAAAATGATTTGTAAAATTTTATTTTATCATATTGGAGTTAGAATGATATTCTAGAACTTTTAAAATCGAATTAAAAGTTAATTTGTGAAAATTGAATATTTTAATATTTAAATCGACTAGTGAAATTAGTCAATTTTTGAACAGTCTCAGAATTGAACGAAACTAGTTCCATTGGATCCGTAATAGTTAGTTATTACCGGATTTCAATTTTCGTGTCCATCGGAGTTATCGTTTGATCGTGGCAGCTCGAAACGCATCGAATTATTTTTAATATTAATTTGGCGAGTTAAAATAGCCATTTTTCAAAAAGTCTCGGATTTCGACGAAACCAGTTTCACCGGATCCATAATGTGATATTATTTTAAGGTTTCAAATTTCGTGTCAATTGGATTTACCGTTTGTCCGGTACAAATTAAAACGCCTAGAAAATCGTTTAAATCGGTTTAATTCAAATTGAACGTTTATTGCCATAACTCGCACAGATGTCCGAATTAGCTTCCGAAACCTGTTCCATTGTGTCCGGAATGCGGTATAAACCCTAGGAACGTCGGTTTCGGCGCGTAAATTGGAGTTTGGAATTTCCGGATGAATAGTGTTCGTTCAAATTCCTATAAATAGACCAACACCCCTCTCATAAATAAAAAAAAAATTATCTAAACCCTAAACCTAACAGAGCCGCCGCCATCTTCATATTCAAGGGCCAAAATCTTTCCATATTCATCCCTTATAATCTTCCAATCTACAAATAATTAACAACAACTTCCAACTAGAGATTGGTAGAGCTAGCCGAGATCTTTCGATCCATACGGGGATGATGAGTATTTGAGCGATGATGTGGCGGCAATTCAAGGGAAAAGTCACGGCCTTCGTGCACGAATTACGAGGCATATACAGGGCCGAGCTTCCCTCCATGGCAGCCGAGAGTAGGGTAGTGGATGGACTCCCAAATGGCAGCCTTTGATCGTTGTAAAGGAGCTCGTGGTGATTGCTTAATTCAACCCTAGATTCAAGAAATGGGTTCGGCTATACAGGGAGGTTCACGCGTTTGGGAGGGAGAAGGAGAGGTTGCGTCATGCGGCTATGATCTGATGGAGGTGGATCCTACGGCATGTGTTAGTTCTAGGTTTAAAATTTTATAAATTATGTTGTAAATTAAAATAACAATTTGTATTAACTTGTAAATGCTATAACTTTTTGCTGCGAGGTCGAAAAATTATGAAACAGGAAGCGTTGGAATCGTATGGACGAGCACTACGCGATGGAATTGGATTGGAGTCGTTTGGAGTTAGTGAAAATTTTGGGTAAAATTAAACGCGTGTTTAATTTTATTCGAAGTAAATCGCTAAAACGAAATTGAAATCAAGGTGAGAACTTCTCACTCAATCGAATCGGTTTCGATTTTATTTTAAATAGTTAGATTTAAAATATTTGAATGCATGTTTGAATGATGATTGTTATCTATTGATTGTTAAAATAGACATTATGCGCCGTTAGTAAGCGGATGTTATTTATTAAAAACATATACCGCGAATATTTCATAAACAGTGAAATTGGTATTATATATAATAGCAATATATATATATTGGCATATGTCTATATTGGAGTTATTGATTTCCCGCATTTGTTTAGCGGATGAGACCCTATTGCGCCATCTATTAAGCGGATAATATTTTAAATCCCATATACCGCGATAATTCCGTACTGGAGCGGAATTGGTATTGTGCTAATTTTTGTGAATGCAGGAAAACAGGTTGGAGGGATCCAACTGGATTCCTCAACAGTATTTATTTGATTTCAGATATTTTGATATTTGATGGACTATCATATCGATATATGATGTCGTTGTTGTCGTGATTGACTATTTGGTATGTAGCATCATTGAACCAAATTTTGGGATTTTAAAATGATTTTAAAGTGATTTTTGAAAGAAAACGTTTATAAAATATTTTTTTTGAATTGATCCATTTTAAATAAATAAACGTTATGATTTTTAAAGTTATAAAAATTATGATTTTGAGAAATTTGATTAAAGATTTATTTTTGAAAATATGAGGTTAATGGTTTTATAAAATAGTTTAAAATTGGGGATTTGAATTTATTATAAAAAGTTGAAAGAATAGGATTTATAAAATTTAATTATTTTATGAATAAAAATGGTGAAATTATAAAGGAATTTAAAGACGTTTTAAAGAATAATATAAATTAATTTATATTAAGAGATTTATAAATGGATATTTATAAATTTAAATATTGATATTATAAAACGAGTTTTTATAAGTGTTTGAATGAAGTGAAAATGAATTTTGTAAATGAATGGAATTTATAAAATAAAAAATGGTGAAGTTATAAATGAAATTTATAAATAGTAAGATTTATAAATTTTATAAAGTTATTAAAAGAATAGTTTTGAATAAATCATTGAATCTTATAAGTTATAAGATTTATAATTATGAAGTTTAAAAGAACGATTTTGTAAAATAATCGTTTTATAAGCATTTAACTTATAATATGAATTTCTAGTATATCATGAGATATGAATTGAGATATGTTAATAAAAGAGATGTATAAATAGAAGTTGTTATAAAATGAATAGAAAAGGAATTTATAACATTGTTTTATAAATTCGTAAACAACTTATTTTGATAAGTAAATTGTTGAAACCTATTTATGGAGTTATATTCACGTTTTTGACTGTGAATAATCCTTTAAAATAAAATGAATAAAAGGATGAAATTTGTTAACGTAGTGTATTCACGTTTTGAATAGTGAATAATATGTTAAAGAAATTGTTTTGAATGTGATGTTTTAAATAGAATTAAAACGATCTAACGATGTTTTAAAAGGTGTTGAGATTCGAAATCATAGATTTCAACATTCGTTGTTGAAATAGACGTTTCGAGAAATAAAAGGAAATGGTGGACTATAACACTGTTGTCATAGTAAATGATTTCCGAAAGGAAATGTTTTGTATAGTATTGGGATTTATATATCTATTTTAATTTCGAATCCCTATACTAGTGATTTTGGGTTGTCGTAACGATGTTTTACGCAACATTCGTTTTGGCCCAAATAAATATGTTTAAGAGAATGATTTCCTTAAAGAATGAAATATATACTTAATTTCGACTTAAGTATATTGAATATTTTCCAAGTGTTGAAAATAAATAAAAATTGTGAATTACTTATGAATAAATAAGTATGGAAATGTTTTCCAATATAAAGTGAATATTTTGGGAATTTATCTTTTTGAAGATAAATTGAAATGAATAATTGAAATCGAATATTCATAGATATTTTGGATTATAAATTCACTATGGGATTTATAAAAGAAAGGGGAACTTGTTTAAAAATAAATATTGATTTATTTTTGAAGTATTGAAATTATATATCTTGTAAAGATATTTTGGTGAAATAAATAATTTGGAAAATTATTTGGAAACTGGTGATGTGTGCATATCCATTGATAGTTCAATAATCGACTATCAATATTTCCCTTTGAATGGGTAATTGATGTGATTTGTTTGAATTTGAATGCCACACTTATTTTTGAATAAGCGCTCACTATTCGGGTTAACCGGGAAAGGACCATGGGGTCGTATAACCCATTCCGAATATGTGATACGTCGTTATGAATTGCATTTGAAGATCGGTGTTGAAGACCCGGTATTTGCGAGAGTGATAGGATGACCTGTCGATTGACTCTGCACCGAGTTGCTCCGGTATAGAGTTCTCCATATGTGATGGTGAATCCGATCAGGATTGTGAATATCCGGATTGCAAGGACTTCTTTATAAGTGCCTTCGGTTTTGTTCGAGCCCAGAACAGACTTGTATGGATTGTATGTCTGACGTTACAGATTGAGATATAAAGCCGATTTCTTTCAAATATATTTCTGTTGGTGGCGGAGAATTTATTCTTTTAGCTTAACACCCTTCTCTGAGACGTACGAGCTTAGAGGTTATGTAGTTGAATGTTATCAGCGATATATTCCCAATTTGGTAATGTGACATGCTGAGTGTTGCTGTGAAATGATCATTGTGTTGATTATTTGGGATAGGATCATTTATTTGATCGTCTATCTTGGTGATCATTTCTATGATCATTTGTTGACCCAAAGCATGGCTTTTGTATAAAGTATGTTTTTGTGGACGTGACTTCGTCGAGCCTCACACCCCGTGAATGGTCAAAACAGGAAAGATGCGGCAAGGTTATGAGGGGTAGCGCCCTTTAGGATGTGTGCATTTCCTTCTGGAAAAGGGTGGTATCATGGTATGGAGCCTAGATACTTACTCATGTTGAAAACACTTTATGATTGTGTGAATTTATTGCGAGCGCTCGGTTGAAAGGTCCCAAAGGACCGGGGGATGACATATTCGGTCAGTTGTTACTCAGTTAGGGGTAACCCGGCCTTGTGTTGGTAGAGATTCGGTTTGGTTCTCAGGGATGTCCATCCAGAGGCATTCTCATGTGGCAATGGGAAGTTCCTTGGCCTGATCATTCGTTGGAAATCCAATTCCCAATACGAAACCCTGTACGGTATTAGTTGTAGAACCTGCCATTCACTTATGGTGGTCACCACTGTTTGGATGGTAGCTATAGTAGGCATAGTTCGAAATGTCTATGTTGGCTAAGATTTATATTCTACTTTCGAAATGAATTTTTCCTACACTATGCACTAATAATAATATCAAATGTTCTTTTAAATGCGTATCAAGCATCTTTGACTATCATAAGGAGAAATCTCCTCCGATTCTGCGTTTGCATTGTGTGTGTGTGCGGGAGGCCTTATGGTAGTCTCATTTTAAAAAGCATTGCGAATTGACTTTAAAAATATTCTTCTATTTTGTTTTCAAAGATAAATAAACTGTTTTGAGTTCTCACACCAGTCACATGACTGACTCGGAGTTTATTGTTTTCCTTCCTAAACTCTGGGTGCCCACCAATTTCCACACGGGCAGTCAAGAGTTAGGTTTATCAGGATATTATGGATATTCTGGAGTTGCTGGAGGCAAGCTGGATGGCATGGCGTAATTACTAGTATATAGTATTTCTTTTTCCGCTGCACTATTTGATGTTGTTTGTTGTTGTACACTCTGATGATGATGTAATGTAATGTATAAAATGTAATAACTGATATAGTTCTTTGTTTAAAGATTATTCATTTATTATTATATGTTGTTCCGCTGCGAATTGTGAGATTATGATATTGTTGTGTTGTGTTCTGTTCCGTTCTATTTTCTATTTTCTTTTCCCTCTATTTTCTACCTCTCCTCTCTTTTTCTGTCTTTTTCTTTTTCTTAAACATTGATAATTCGTATTTCTGTTCATCTTGAATTAATCTATGGAGATTAGTGTATATTCAAGGAGTACGGATTTACGGGTCATCACAGGGAGTTTGCTCACCTGTCATCTGAGAACAGAGAAGCTTTTTAATTATTATTTTTGAAAACTGGACACTGGGATTTGAGAATTTGATCTGCCAATGACTTGGTTTGATTTGAAATTTGCATTTTCTTTAATCTGGAATTGAGTTGGTTTTGATCCAGCTTGCTTTTGATTTGCTTAAACCTGATTTTTTACTCAGGTTGACTTGCTTGCTTCAAGACTTTAAACATGAACTTCCAGGTTTGCTTTCAGATTTTGAAGATTATTTTGCACTTGTTCTTTAACTTATTTTTGATCTGAAATGATCAGATCTTGGTTTTTCTTTCTGATCTGAAAGCTGTATCATTTTCTCGGAACTTGACTATAGTTCAGATCTGATCTTTACTTTGCTTAGTTGTTAATTGATTTGTTTTTATTCCCAGATTGAAGATGAGAGAAGCTTTTAACTTTTTTTACTTTTTTTAGCTGAGCTTTGATTTCCAGGTTTGAGAAACTTTGATCTTTGCATTGAATTTGAGATTTTGGATTTCTTTTCTGGTTTTGGATTTACTTGAAATGATCTGAAGTTTAGTTTTAGGTTGAAGTTGTTCCAGATTTCCATTTTCAGGTTTGAAATGAACCTGAACCTAATTTTTCTTTGATATCTTGCCTTTGATCTTGAATTTCACTTCCTAGTTTTGATTTCTATATTTTTCTCTGATTTCCAGGCTGATGTTTTTAAGAGAAATGAAAGAGGAACATGCAGCCTGTTAAGTTTTCTTTTCTAAAACATATTAATTAAAATTTTAATTTTAAAGTAAGACATGCATTTTCCACTTGTAATTTTAAATGAACACTTGTTTAATTTCTTATTGCGTGGTTTACACTTGTTCAAAACAAGTAATATTATGTTTTAGACCTTTATCTAAATAAATTTAAAATTTATGGTTTAAACCTTGTTTGTATATAAATTTATAACTTTGTTTTTAAACCTTACTTTATTTATAATTTCAATTGTAAATGAATACTTTCCTTTTTTCATTACCATATGTTTTAATGTTACATACAATCTATGTTTTTATTATTTTCAAATGGTATTAGGCTTTATTAATTTCAAAAAGTAAATACATATTAAGACTTTATATTCATACATTTTAATTTGTGCTTATACAAAATAACAAACGATTTTGAAATCAAATTAGATTATATACCTACAAGTCTAATTAAATACATATATATTGTTTTCCAAAATACAACTTTTAAATCCAATTAATTTTATAAAAATATTAATTATTGAATTTCAATCTCAAAATCAAATTTCAAGTGATAATCTTTTTATGTAAATAAACATACACCTTATTTATTTTGGAAAATTTAAATATACCCAAAAAAATTATTCACAATACATTTCATTCTTAGAACGTCTAGCTTAAAATTTAATTCAATTTATTTTTTTATTTTTATTTTTTATTTCAAATCTAAATAAATTCTCAATTAATTCACAATTGAATCCAAAATTTAATATTAATTACCAATTTAAACTTGGCTAAAATCCGGGAATGTTACAAAATTCTTTCAAAAAGGGGAAAAATAGTCTTCGTTTTTCTTTAGCCTTACAATTTCTCTTCCAGGTATGGCAAATCGTACAGTATGTATCTAGTAGTATAATAACTTATGGATCATTAACCTAATTAAGCATTTGTTCCGTGTTTCATTTTCATTCATGGCTGATGCAACGCTTCTGCAGAAGCTTAAAAATGACTGTAGGTAGAGACGATGGTAAAATAATATCTGTTCAGATAAAATTTCAAAAGAACATAAGTAATTGTTCAGAAACAGAACATTAAAATAAACATAATAGAAAGAAAATAAAATAGTAACTGTCCTTTCCTATATACTTTTTTCAAACATTGAATTGGTATGACATCTTAAATCACGGTGGTAGAATTAATAATTGGTTCAATTTAAATCTATTATAATATAGCATTTGGCCTAGTCTTAGAATCTTCTAGCCCAAGGACTGGTTGAAAAAACCATCCAGATTTCTTTCATGCCTTTTAAATTTTACATCAATAATCGACTATTTAGAAAGCATCATGTTGTAAGAATGGTTTGTTATGTAGCTTATGCTGCCATGGTAAAATATATTATTCTATGATTCGTGAATGACAATATGATCATTCTACGTTAAATATGTATAAAATAGCAGATTTAATGGTGAATAGTGAATTGAAATGGTGAAGTGCAATGTTTGTAATGGTTGAAACGTGCAATGCACAATATGAGAAAGGCAATGCAATGTTTGTTGAGGTTCAGGTTGCTAAGGGATTTGGCAAGGGAAATACATATGATAAACACAATAAATACAACTTGGCCGAAATAATTATCAGCACTAGAGATGTTTTGTATGGTGAAAAATATACACAACATCTGGCTACATAGTTGTATTTTATTGTAACTCATTTCATTTTGATGTCTTATGAATAAAGCATTATCACCTTTAGATCCTAAGTCCAGAATGTCTTACCACATACAAGATGAACGAGTGGTTCTTAACAATTTTTTAAATCAATACGTCAGAATTTGGGTAAAAGTAGCATATACCGGCCTTACGAAATGATTTTACTGATTCAAAATACGAGCTTAAAAAATATTACATCAAAACCTAAATCGTATTTTTTTTTATTTTAGATCATATGAAGCGCCGGTCGGTTCCATGACAAGTGGAAAAATAATACGTATAGGTAGCAACAGTCCTGAATGTGTATAGGCTGCTAAAAATGAATTTAAATTTTTTGAACAAGGTTAAGATGCATATAATTACAACTCATGGCAAAAAACTGAACCTAGATGCCAATACCCTTACCAATAAACTACCTATCATTTTAATTTGTAATAAAAATAAATATAACAGGACTTGGCCTATGTGTAGGTAGTAAAATCCTAGCCCTTTAATCGTGTAAAATAAGATGCAGTATCCATTACTTAATCACACAGCTCAACTTAAACAAAACTTATTTTCACTTTTCAAAAAAAACCTCATTCTCTGCACATTTTGAACGCATCAAATCCTCAAATAATGCGAGTTAATGTAATGATCCTAGATAGAACTCAACTAAGTAACCTTAATTGTTCAACAACCAATTGATTATGTTAGTCATTGAATGAATATGCGACAATTATATCTATTGCACAAACAAAAAATTCTAGTAAAAACATAATTCTGGACTGGAAAGTTTGGAGATCCTAGTGCAATACCATAATTCATAAAGTGAATAAATGTTGAAGGAACATTAACCACCTATAAGCAATGCACTGACAACATATTTTACACGAAAAATTAATATAGGAGAAACCGAAATTAACAACATTAGGATCATTAGACAGGAAATGATTACTGTAACAACTTATATAACAGAACACAGAAATGTAAATGTGAACAAAAAAATGAAAACAAAGAAATGCATATTCTTTTGGAGATTTGGAACCTTTTTGTGAACGAAATTAAACTGTAATGCAAGCTAAAATGATATGCAACTGTAACAGTAAATGAAACAGAAACAAGAAAGTGTGGCGAAGAATGAAAATAGTGAATTAAAATTAGATGCAGCAGTGAATAAAATAAGTGAAAATAGAAAACAAATGAAATGCACAAGAATTGAGACTAAATGAATTGAGTAAATGTAACAGAATGAAATGCACATTCAACTTTTGTTTTTTTGCATTGTTTCTTTTTTTAGTGAAAACTGTCATGGATTGTCAAATTGACATGATGCAGTATATTTATTTTAATATACAGATATAAACTGCTATACATGTGTTATTATTTGTCATACGTTGTTGCTTCTTTTGTCTATACCGGTTAATGAGATCAAAGGGTTTATATGCGTAAACAAGCGGAAAGCCCGTGTGTTGCATGGGGCTTATGAATTGCTTATTGGATTATGTTTGGTAAATATTTGGATTATACTTTTAGATTGATTGCGTGTTAAACTTTGGTGAACTCTGTTGAAATAGTATGAGTATGCAGGTCGTTATTGTTTGAATAACCATTCTTGTTATGTGTGTTGAATGACCATTTCCAAGCACTATATGACATTCTTTCACCATTCATCTCTAATTTTTTTTATTTTTCTTGTAGGAATATTGGACTTTCGAAGGAGAAGAGCTTGGATTTTCCTTGATTAATATTGTGCTCTTTTAAAAAACTTTTTTTATAAGATTTTATGTCGCCAACATTTGAGTTAAAACACAGTTTTTATAATTTTGTATATGACTAAATCTTATAATTAATGAAATTGATGTAGCTTTGATTATGTTTACTCTTTATAGTTGTTTATTATATCACAATATATCCATTATTGTGTTATAAATTGAGCAGCTTGTTACTGAATTTATTAGCTATAGCTGATTTAAAACTGCTGTAGCAAATGAAAAAAACGAAGCAAAACTTTGATATATAGCAGCGGTTTAAAACTGCTGCAAAACAAAATGGAAAAATACTGCAGCGTTTATAAATGATGCTATATTAACAAAATGTTGTAGCATGATTTTTGACTGCATTCTTCGAAATGCTGCTAAATGAATTCGTAATATCTAGAAACCGCTGCACTAACAACTTTTCACGGCCTTTTATAAAAGCTTTAGAATCCATTTTTTAGCAACCTTTCAGAAACGCTGCGGTATATTGGTTTTTAGCAACATTTCCGAAACACTGTGGTATATTAGTGCCCTTTGCAGCGGGACATAATACGGCGTTCTTCAAAACACTGCGGATGATAATGACAACAATTCTAAAATGTCACAAAAGTCCCTTTTTGTTAAAGTCCCTTTTTGTTAAACTTCATCGTCTACGTACACCTCCATAGTCTTTCTGATTTGGTTTGCCAACATTCGGTTTACGGGCTTCTGATAAGTTACTCTAGCGTTTCTGAGTCCAAACGACATCACCTTATAACAATAAAGTCTCATATTAGTGGTGAACTAGTGTACTCCTAGTCAGGAAGGTGCATCGGGATTTGATTATAGATGGAGTATGCGTCCATCAAAGATAAGAGCTCATGTCCGGCTGTTGAATCCACTAGTTGATCAATTCTAGGAAGAGGGAAACTGTCTTTGGGGCAGGCTTTGTTCTGATCTGAGTAGTCAACACATGTCTGCCATTTTCCATTTGACTTTCTGACAAGCACTGGATTCGATACCCATTCTGGGTATAAAACATCACAAATAAACCCATTAGCGTTGAGTTTATCCACTTCATCCTTCAGGGCGACAGATCTCTCTGGATCCATACCGTGCCTTTTCTGTTTCACCGGGATGTGCCATGGGTCGATATTTAATGTATGGCTCGCGATGTTCGGCGAGATCCCACACATGTATGAATGAGTCTAGGCAAATACTTCAAGGTTTGCTCGAAGAAAATCAACCTATTCCTGTCACATCTAGGATTCGAGCTGAGATCCGACTTTGCCACTCTGGAATCATCATCATCGTTGATCAAAACATTAATCCTCAACTCCTCCGAGGAAGCCTAGTATTCATTGATTTCCCCTTCATCATCGTTGTCTCTAGGATCAAGTTCCTTAGGAAACTGGTTGTGATGCCCTAGCCTAGCCAAGGCGTTAATTTTCAATTCTCCATAAAACGGATGCCGAGAGATTCCTCCATGCCCTTACCTTTCTCATTTCACTGCGCATCCCACATCTCTACAACATAACAGGCGCGTCTAGCTGCCTAATCACTATGTATAATCCCAACCCCATTGTTAGTAGGGAACTTTAGGGTCAAACACCACAGGGCAATAACTGCCC
Organism: Allium cepa; assembly: GCA_030765085.1. Taxonomy (NCBI): domain Eukaryota; kingdom Viridiplantae; phylum Streptophyta; class Magnoliopsida; order Asparagales; family Amaryllidaceae; genus Allium; species Allium cepa. The sequence goes on from CM060937.1 coordinate 389,921,704, forward strand.
TAAACTCCACAAGGGGCGGTCGACCCATAAAAGCATTACATGGAGAATGTGTATCCAACACCACAAACTGTAACATCCAAACTCTTCGACGATCACCAATGCCTAACTCAATAAGTAACTCTACCATTCCAACTGCTATGGTGGCGTTTCCATTGAAACCATGTATATGTGACTGGCTCGGTTTCAGAGCCTTCGCTTCCATCGGCATTTGGTCATAAGCACACTTGAAAAGTATGTTCACAAAACTTTCATTATCAAGTAAGATCTTCTTCATCCAAGCGGGACCTATTTAGGCAGAAATAACCAATGGATCAATGGTGGAGGCATCGATTCTGTCGACGTCGTGGTTTCTGGATGTTGTCTTCGTCCTCTGTTGTTTTACTAGGGCCCCTTTGCTGGTACCACTATAATATTCGAAGTCCACATACCTAATCGAACTAACATATGATTCCATTTCCTTCCAGCTCCAATCAGCCGGATGAGGACCGCCACTCATAGTATTAATCACCAACCTTCTTCCAGTATGCATGGGTTCCTCAGGCCTAGCTTACCTTAGCCCTGATTGGGGTAGGACGGGCCCGCGCCAGTATCCAGTGGAGCCTGGAAAAATTTCTCTAACTTTCTCTCTCTAATCAACCTTTCAATAATATCCTGTAAATAATGGCATTCACTAGTGTTATGGCTGTAACAATCATGGAATCTAGAGAACTTCTCGTTCTAAATCTACTTCTCTGACGATGGTTTCGAAGCTAGCTTCTTATACTGCCCTGTATTACAGGTTTGAAGATAAACATTCTCCAGCGACATGTTCAAGGGATTATATCAATCAAACAAGGAGCTCTCAGTCTCCCTCGGTGGGAGTCTCTATTCTTTCCTTGACCTCTGTTACCCTTCCGTTGGCCTTGTTTATTCTAAATATTTAACTGTACTTTACCAAAGCTATCCCCGATCTGCTTCACCACAACATTACTTTGGATACCTTTACTAATGGGCCCTACGACATTATAACAGCCTGCCTTTTAGGATGTTTTAAGTAGATACACATGCCTGACTCAACCCATTCAAAAGGGCAGATATTTCAAAAAATATATCACGTTTGAAATCATATCACTTTCGAATTCGTATTTCCAAAAATAGATTAAATCCTCATTTAAAATCATCATATTTCTTAGATATGTCATTTAAGTCTTTACTTATGTTATAACATCATTAAACCTTATTCGCTTTAAAATCAAGGCTTTACTTATAAACATTTCCATTTTAAACCATCTAAAATTTAGAAAATAATTTAGATAGTCATAAATAGTTTAATTAGTTTAACATAGTTTAAATAGATATAAATTAGGTTAAATAAGTTTAAAAAGATTAAATAAATTTAAAATAGATAAAAATAGATTTAAAGTACTTTAATAAATTTAAAATAGAGTAAACAAATTTAAAATATATTAAATAGAATTAAATAGATTAAATATTTTAAAATAAATTAAAATAGTTTAAAATAAATTAAAATAGTTTAATAAATATTTAAATGGTTTAAATAGACTAAAATATATTAAAATAGGTTAAAAAAATTAAAATAGAGTAAGATAGATTAAATAGGTTAAATAGTTTAAAATAGGTTAAATTAGATTAAAATAAATTAAATAGTTTAAATTGATTAAGTTGGCTTAAATAAGTTTAAAATAGATTTCAAAGTTATATCCAAACAATATCAATTACTTACTTCCGATAAATTCATTAATATTCGACACTTCAACCTTGAAATTCCAATTGAAATTCTTTGAACAATTTCCTTAAGGCAATTCCAATTTCAGCGTTTACACTTGGATTATCAAAAATAATTCAGTTTATATAAATCAATTTCTATTTCAAAATTCCTGTTAACCGAATTCAATATTTGTTTCAAGAATTAAAAATCATTTAATTTAACCAATCCAGTGTCCGTATATAATTTTCTACCCTATGGTCAAGTGATACGGATATTTGTCATTTCAATTCGCAAATCTAAAGTTTTTACGGTTATATATCATTTCAAACTGCAATCCCGAATTAAATATAAATCCATAAAATCGCTGGAGTCTATCATTTCAACCCATAACGACTTTCCCTAATCTATAGATCATTCGGGTATGTATCATTTCAACCCATAGAGAACTTGAGGTGTTATAACATATAAAAATAAAACATCTAGTCATCCAATATCAACCATCAAACATCCATCACAATGATCATCCAAATCAACCAATAAACATCAATAGTTAACTAATAATCAATAACAGATACAAATTTGACGATTTAAATTCAATATTAAATTAAACAATAATTAAATGCGATAAAAGTCAAATTTAAATAGAATGATAATTTAAATATACCAAACATCGATCATTAAATTTTTAATCGCATCATAAATTAAATTTAACAAACATAAGATAATCCAGTAGTTGTGAGTGGGTCAAAACACTCACCTTTGATTTTAAATCGAATTAAAATCCAATTTTGGCCCAAAATTTGAACAGTCTCAGAATTTAACCAAACTAGTGTCAAAATGTCTAGAATTTCAATACAATCCTGGCTAAACAAATCATGCGTGAATTGGACCTCGTATGTGAAAGTTGTTCAGGTTAGAATGTTTGAAATTAAAATTAAATTAAATTAAAAGAAAAAGAAAAAAAGAGAATAGACCTACACTCAACCGCCACATCATCCCTCCCTATCGAACCCTAACCAGCAATTGATGTTCGCACGCATCTCAATAAGAGGCCGCTTCGACTGACACACCACCAGTCCCCACGCCCACACCTGGCCATCACGGCCACCAAGGCGACTCCGACGATCACCACACAGGCTCGCGTACCCCCTCGCGTACGCCTCGGGTGCAAGAAGACAGCCGCCGCCACTAAAATACGAACCCTAATCATATTTTGTCGAGAATCCCACCGTTGATTCGATGCACAACCTACACTGATGCACTCTACTCGCTGCTCTTCATAATACGGTACCTTTGATTCGTCAATCGGACGAAGTCGATCAAGACACGACGAACGACCTAAACTTCATCACCCAGTTCTTGCCATACCAAAACCCAAATCGAAAAATAGACTGCAGATTTGACTTGCGCTTGTGTAACGACCCAGAATTTCTGTCAATTAAAATTTGTTTATTTAATTGATTTTAAATATTAATAAGTGAAATTTATAAGTCGAATAAATTTTATTTTAAGTAATTGGATTTAATTGGATAATTAAATCGATAATTTAATATTGAAATTACAGAAATAATTGGAAATTGGGTTAAATATGATTAAAAATGATTTGTAAAATTTTATTATATCATATTGGAGTTAGAATGATATTTTAGAACTTTTAAAATTGAATTACAAGTTAATTTATGAAAATTGAATATTTTAATATTTAATTGATGAGTTAAAATAGCCATTTTTCAAACAGCCTCGGATTTCGACGAAACCAGTTTCATCGGATCCGTAATGTGATATTATTGCAAGATTTCAAATTTCGTGTGAATCGGATTTACCGTTTGTTCGGGGCAAGCCAAAACGCATAGAAATTAGTTTAAATCGATTTAATTTGAAATCGATCGTTTATTGCCGTAACTCGCACAGATGATCGAATTAGCCTCCGAAACATGTTCCATTGTGTTCGAAACATGGGGTAAACCTTAGAAACGCCGACCGGCACGCTTCGTTTGGAGTTCGGAAAATTTCGGATGAATAGTAATTCGTGAATTTTCTATAAAAGGACCTACATTTTCTTATTTGCATCAAAACCCTAGGGTTTGAGCTCCAGCCGCCAGAAAATTTCAATGGCCGAAAATATTCATCTATTTCTCCTCAAATTTCTCAAATCCGTTGATAATTATAAGAAACTTCCAACTGACAAATTGAAGACCATAGTATGAACTTCGAATCCAACGGCTATGATCGCGATTGGGTCAATGGATTGATGGGAAAATGGGTTCAAAGCGCTACCGTTCGCACGTGTTTCTATGCATAGGGGGGAGGCCGAGCTTCAAGCCCTTTGTGCCGAAGGTGGAGTTCATCGAGGGCTTCCATTTGGCGCTAGCTGATCGTTGTCAAGTGGCTCGGATTTGTCGTGTGTATTAGGGATTGAACGTGGATGATGGGTTACGGTCGCGTGTGATGCCTGGAGAAGAAGAATAGCGTGCGTGCGGCCTGGATCATGCAATGTGAAATCAACGGCCCAGATGTGAGGGTTGTAAAAAATTAAAAAGAATTTGTTAATTTAGTTATATTTAAATTCGTGTAACTTTAAAAATGCATATCTTTTTTATACGAGGTCGAAAACGTACGAAACCAGTTGCGTTGGAACCGTATTGTTGAACACTACGCTATGGAACTGGATTGGAGTCGTTTGGAGCTAGTTTGAATTTCAGATAAAATTAAGCGCACGTTTAATTTTATTCGAAATAAAACGCGAAAACTGAATTGAAAGCAAGGTGAGAACTTCTCACTCAATCGAATTGTTTCGATTTAAATTTTAAATAGTTATATTTAAAATTTATTGATTTTATGTTTGAATGATGATTGTTATCTATTGATTGTTAAAATAGACATTATGCGCCGTTATTAAGCAGAGGTTATTTATTAAAAACATATACCGCGAATATTTCACCGTATAGTGAAATTGGTATTATATATGTACTTGGAGTTGATTTTCCCGCATTATATAGCGGATGAGACCCTAGTGCGCCGCATATTAGCGGATAATATTTTATAAATCCTATATACCGTGATATTCCGTATTGGAACGGAATTGGTATTGTGCTAACATCTTTGGATGCAGGGAAACAGGTTGGAGAGATCCAACTGGATTCCTCACCAGTATTTATTTGATTACAGATATTGTGATGTTTGTTGATTATCATATCGATATATGATATTTGGATGTCGTGATTGACTATTTGGTGCTGTTGCATCATCGGATCCATTTTTGGAAGTTTTAAAATAATGATTTTTGATTTTTAAAAGAATTTTAAAGTGATTTTTGAAAGTATACGTTTTATTAAATTTTAAGTTGTTAAAAATAAATAAACGTTATAAGTTTATTGCTGTAAAAGTTATATTTTTCGAAAATAGTACTTAAGTATGATTTTAGAGTTATATAAGTTTTAAATAACGTTTTGTAAATTATTAAAAGGATTGGTTCATTTAAATTGAGATTTTTGAATTATTATAAATGGTTATATAAAAGATTTCTAAGATTAATATTTATAAATAAAAAAAATATAGGAATTGTGAAACGAGTTTTATTAAGTGTTCAAATGAAGTATAAATGGATTTCATAAGTGAATGAAATTTATAGATTTATAAATTATGAAGTTATAAAATGAATAGACTTTGTAAAATAAAAGATTTATAGTTAAAATTACTTATAATATGGATTTTGGCGTGTAAATGGGATATGGATAAAATTTGTGAATAAAGTGATTTTTATAACTTGAAGTTTTATAATATATAAGTGTGAATTTATAAACGTTGATTTATAAATTCAAGATTGATTGAATTTGATAAGTAAATTTTTATAGCTTATTAAAGGAGTATATTCACGATTTTGGGACAGTGGATAATTTTTGAATTTAATATGTAAAAGTGTTGAATTTGGTGAATGATTTATATTCACGATTTTGAACAGCGAATAATATATTAAAGGAATGTGTAGGGAGTGATCCTTTAAATGGAATTAAAATGCTTTGAAGTTGTTTTAAAATGCATTAAGTGTCGAAACCATAGATTTCAACATTCATTGTTGAAATAGACGTTTTCGAGAAATAGAAGGAAATGGTGGACTATAACACTGTTGTTATAGTAAATGATTTCCGAAAGAAAATATTTTGTATAGTATTAGGATTTATATATCTATTTTAATTTCGAATCCCTATACTAGTGATTTTGGGTTGTTGTAACGATGTTTTACGCAACATTCCTTTTGACCCAAATAAATGTGTTTGAAATGATGTTTTCCTTAAAGAATGAAATCTATACTTAACTGTGATTGAAGTATATCGAATATTTTCCAGATGTTGAAAATAAATGGATTTGTGAATTTCTTATTATTAAATAAGTATGGAAATGTTTTCCAATATGAAATGAACGTTTGAGAATTTATCTTTGTAAAGATAAATTGAAAATGAATATTAGAAATCGATTTGGAAATCGTATATTCATAGATATTTTGGAATTGTAAATTCACCATGGAATTTATAAAAGAAAGGGGAATTTGTTTAAAAATAAATGTTGATTTATTTTTGAAGTGTGGGAATAAATTTACGGATTTGGAAAGTAAATGTAAGTAAATCGGTATGAATTTATTTAATTGGTTTAAATGAAACATTTTGAAATGAAAGTATTTCCGCGTTAGGAAAATGATTGAAATTTGTTTTCAAAAGAGATAAAGGTGAAAAGTGATTTGAAAATTTGTTTTCAAATGGTTGAAGTGTGGAAATTATATATCTAGTAAAGATATTTTGGACAGTAAATAATTTGGGAAATTATTTGGAATCTGGTGATGTGAGCATACCTATTGATAGTTAAATAACCGACTATCAATATTTACCTTTAAATAGGTATTTGTTGTGATTTGCTTGAATTTGAATGCCACACTTAATTTTGAATAAGCGCTCACTATTCGGGTTAGCCGGGAAAGGACCTTGGGGTCGTATAACCCATTCCGAATATGTGATACGTCGTTATGGATTGCATTTGATGACCGGTGTTGAAGACCGGATATTTTTGAAAACGGAAGGATTACCGTCGAATGTTTCTGCATCGGCTGATCTCCGATATAGAAATTTATTACCCTTTGTGATGGAAAGTCCGGTCGTGATTAGTGAATATCCGGATTGCAAGGACTTCTTTGTAAGTGCCTTCGGTTCTGTTCGATCCCGGAACGGACTTGTATGGATGTGTGTCTGACGTTACAGTTTGAGATGTAAAGCTGGTTTCTATCAAAAATGTTCCCGTTGGTGGCGGAGAATTTATTCTCTTAGCTTAACACCCTAGAGGTTATGTAGTTGATGGTTACTAGTGATACATTCCCAAATTGGTAATGTGGCATACGAAGTGTTGTTGAGCATTTGATGATCAAAGCACAGCTTTTGTATAAAGCGTGGCTTTGTGGACGAGACTTCGTCGGACCTCACACCCCGGAAATGGTCAAAACAGGAAGGATGCAGCAAGGTTATTAGGGGGTAGCGCCCCTTTTGTGTATGTCATTCCTTCTGGATAGAGGTGGTATCATGGTATGGAGCCCATTTACTTATAGTATTCACCCTTTAACTATACAAATCTGATTATAAATAGCTTAAAATTCTAACTTAAGCTTATAATCACTTTTCTTACATTATTAACTTCTATTACATTTAATTTGTACCATTTCAAACTATTAAATTCAGTTTATAACAATTTATAACATTAGAATTCTTATTTATAAAAGTAATTCCATTGAACATCTTCATTTTCCAAGTTTTACTTGTATAATATTCCATTACATATTCTTATCAACATTTCAACTTTTAATAATTTGGTAAGTTATATATGTGTGTGTGTGTGTGTGTGTGTGTGTGTGTGCGTCAATGCAATTAATATTACCCAAGTTTCTCTTATATATTTAGTTAATAAAATGTTCAATAGTTACCATTTTTTATTTTCATTTCCTTTTTATTTACGATTTTCAAAATTTCAGTTTCTTATCTATTTCATTTATCATTTTAGCATCCAATTTCTTATTTTCATTTTTTGAAGTTTCAAGTTATCAATATAGTCAACATTACATTTAGAGGCATTTCATTAGAAGGACAAACTTTGCAGTCCAATTAGTTTCTAGGACATACATCTAAAGAAATTAATTTCAAGGCCAAAGTCGGCACAATAATTACTTTTAAGGACAAAGTCAGCAGTCCAATTACTTTCAAGGACATAATTTCATAGGTTTTCAGGCCTTAGAAATTAATTATTTTGCATTTTGTCCTTAAAAGTAATTATTTTAGTTGTGTGTCCTAGAAACTAATTGCACTTGCTAAAGAGGCCCTTGTGGCTAATTTTCACTTACATTTATTACCATAATTTCAATTTCTAATTTACAAAAACTTAAGAACTAAACAACCGGGTCTCATTTCAATTATTTTAAAATAATATATAATCATATCTTTTACATATATATCAAATCATATTTGGAATTCAAAATTAAGAATAATTTATCAGAATAAGTATGCATTAAAATTATTACAATGGTCTTCCCACTTTGAAACTCGAAAATGAAAGTCGATGACGCGTGCACACATCACCGAAATTATTTTCCATCGACAGAGAGGGGAGATAGAACTTATTTCCTTCCAAAATTCCTTTAAATATTTCTTTCAAATCATATTGAAATATTTGTATCTAAAACAACTTCCAAATAATATTAATATCATATTCCAAAATCCTTTGAAAAAAATTTCAAAAATCCTGGAACAAAAGTTCTAAATTTCCAATTTATATTTACTTTACTTGTAAATCCTATTTTAAAATCAATATTTATAATATTTCACTACCCAAGAAACAACATATTACATCCAACTGTATTATTTATAAAATTTAATATTTTATATACAAAATATATAATAGGAAAAATTATTTTATTTACCTATATTTCAAAACAAATATTGTGTCGTTCTGTCGTATCAAGTGTTTAGAAATCCCTATCGATGTCATAGCGTCCTATGCCCCGACCAGAATTTATAAATACAAAACGGAACATATTAACACAACACAAAAACTCTTTTATAACACTAACAAGTACGCTCTCTCGTGTATATACACTCAGCGACTCATTCTAGGGTTTTACTACCCTATTTCTAAAGAGTCAGACCCCACAAAGCTAAGGTTATCACTAAACCGAAGCTCTAATACCAACTGTAGCGGCCTACCTTATTGGATGTTTTAAGCAGACACACATGTCTGACTCAACCCATTCAAAAGGGCAGATTGTTATGGGGTAAATAAGAAAAAGAGAAGAAATAAAACAAATACAGAATCTCGCAGCGGAATTAAAAAAATATAAAAATCAAATAACAATTCATGAAGCTGTTTTATAAATACATTTGATTATTCTTTTACAACACAAAATCAGAATTACATAAACAGGAATAAATAAATACAACGGAACAATATGATGTACTGGAATAAATATAATAAATAATAATAGTACAAATCTTCGTCTTCATCCTTCAGAAATAAGGACTTCAACCCTAAAATGCTCAGGCTGAGCCAAGCGAATTGAAAAGACAAAACACTCGAGTCAGAACTAAAAGATCTTATGTAAGTTAAATCGATGGTAAATATGAGTGTGACAGCATGGGAGATGTTTACGGGGTTTGACATCTCCTATCCAGTGTCTAACGTGAATGCAATAACTTAAGAGACGTTTGGGATTACCATCTCCTGAGGATTCATTAAACTATCTACTATGTAGTACAATACACTATTATAATAGTGTCTACAGTAAAGTAAAGTATTAAAATAGCGTTAAGGCAAGACCCATATCCCCATTAACACATTTTTATATATTCCCATAGTCTATACAGTACCGTAATTCCTCTGTAAACCGGACGGCTATTAGAGGGAACTCCACAGGTATGGTACAAACCAAACTCGTAGAAGGCGCGATAGGCCATGTAACAAGGCACTCGAGGCAATGCTAGGGTAGATACACCAATTGCACTCCCGGACTGGTGGTAACGCATAACTGCTACTACCGCTCACCTCGAAACACACTCCCAAATCAAAATCAAGGGTGGCCACCAAATCAATCACAAAGTCATAATATAGCATCGAAGAAATGTGTTCGATCGGAGGAATGGCCTTATTTGGCCTAGTATAGCTCCTGTTTTAGCCACATCAAGTTGACTCATGGGAGTTAGGGTCACGTAAATGCCACATATAGAATCGTTCTCCAAACCATCCTACTTCATTTCTGGAATCTCCACCACGTATACAGTTGTTAAAGTGGTTTCGATATTGGCAGAGAGTATAACAATGTCCGACTCCAGTCACTTTGACAACCAAACACTTATTTCGCACCGGATGTTTCTTTTACATTTCAAAAGTCAATACACAATTTATATCAAAATATCATATTCTCAAAACCATATCATTTTTGAAATCACGTTTACTTTCGAAATCATATCACATTTGAAATCATATCACTTTCGAATTCATATTTCCAAAAATAGATTAAATCCTCATTTAAAATCATCGTATTTCTCAAATATGTCATTTAAGTCCATACTTATGCTATAACATCATTAAACCTTATTCGCTTTAAAATCAATGCTTTACTTATAAACATTTCCACTTTACACCATTTGAAATTTAGAAAATAATTTAGATAGTGATAAATAGTTTAATTAGTTTGACATAGTTTTAAACAGATATAAATTAGGTTAAATAAGTTTAAAATAGATTAAATAAATTTAAAATAGATTAAAATAGGTTTAAAATACTTTAAATAAATTTAAAATAGATTAAATGAATTTAAAATATATTAAATAGAATTAAAATAGATTAAATAGTTTAAAATAAATTAAAATAGTTTAAAATAAATTAAAATAGTTTAATATAGTTCAATAAAGTTTTAAATGGTTTAAATAGATTAAATTAAAATAGATTAAATAAATTAAAATATAGTAAGATAGATTAAATAGGTTAGTTAGTTTAAAATAGGTTGAATTAGATTAAAATAAATTAAATAGTTTAAATTTTAATTTGGTTTAAATTAGTTTAAAATAGATTTCAAAGTTATATCCAAACAATTTCAATAACTCACTTTCGATAAATTCATTAATATTCGACATCAACCTTGAAATTCCTTCTTTGTTATTAAATCAATTCCAATTTCAGCATTTACACTTTTGATTATCGAAAATAATTCAGTTTATATAAATCAATTTCTATTTCAAAATACCTGTTAACCAAATTCAAATTTTTTCAAGAATTAAAAATCATTAAATTTAACCAATCCAGTGTTCGTATATAACTTTCTACCCTATGGTCAAGTGATATGGATATTTATCATTTCAATCCGTAAATTTAAAGTTTTTACGGTTATATATCATTTTTAAACCGCAATCTCGAATTAAATAAAAATCCATAAAATCGCTCGAGTCTATCATTTCAACACGTAACGACTTTCCTTAATCTATAGATCATTCGGGTATGTATCATTTCAATCCATAGGGAACTCGCAGTGTTATAACATATAAAAATGCAACATCCAGTCATCCAATATCAACCGTCAAACATCCATCACAATCATCATCCAAATCAACCAATAAACATCAGTAGATAACAGATAATCAATAACAGGCATAAATTTGACAATTTAAATTCAATATTAAATTAAACAATGATTAAATGTAATAAAAGTTAAATTTAAATAGAACAACAATTTAAATATACCAAACATCGATCAATTAATTTCTAATCACATCATAAATTAAATTTAACTAAGATAAGATAATCTAGTAGTTGTGAGTGGGTCAAAACACTCCTTTGATTTAAATCGAATTAAAATCCAATTTTGGCCCAAAATTCGAACAGTCTCAGAATGCAACCAAACTAGTGTCAAAATGTTCAAAATTTCAATCGATCCTAGCGAAACAAACTGTGCATGAATTGGACCTCATATGTGAAAGTTATTCAGGTTAGAACTAAAATTAAATCAAAATAAAAGAAAATGAAAAAAAGAACAGACCTACACTCAACCACCACGTCATCCCTCCCTACCGAACCCTAACCTGCAATTGACATTCGCACAAATCTCAACAAAACGTCACTTCGACTGACACGCCCACGCCTGGCCATCGCGACCACCAAGGCGACTCCGATGATCACCACACTGGCTCGTGTACCTCCTCACGTACGCCTCGGGTGCATGAAGACAGCCGCCGCCACTAAAATACGAACCTTAATCGATTTCTTTCGAGAATCCCACCTTCGATTCGATGCACAACCTACACTGATGTACTCCACTCGCTGCTCTCCATAATACGGTACCCCTGATTCGTCGATCGGACGAAGTCGATCAAGACACGATGAACGGAAGAGACTTCATCGCCTAGTTCTGGCCACATGAAACCCAAATTGAAAAATCGACTGCAGATTTGACTTGCGCTCATCGAGAGCTTTAAATCGATATATAATTCGATATATTTTGAGGAGTTTAATTTTTTTCGATGATTTTGATTTGCAATTGAAGTTGGAATTGGTTTTGGTTTGTCAACCATTAGAAAGAGCGAAATAGATAGAATTGTATGTACAGACGAATGGAATAAGAAATAGCTAGGGTTTATAACAAGCTATATATAGGCAGATCAAAAATAGGAATGAATGGCTAGATTGATTTAAAACTTGAACGATAAACGACCCGAAACGCCTGTTTTGTTCCTGGAATGGAAATGGGTCATCACATATATCAAAATAGATGTTTTCGATATTTTTAAACTCAACGAAACATGTTTCAAGTCCTAGTTCCATCGCATGAAGAAGTTTTTTCAAAATCAGCTTATTCCAAATTGATTTCAATTGATTTTAATTAAATTGATTTCTACGCATTTTGAGTCCGTACGATCAAACGACAAGTCCAATCGCTACGAAACAGGAAATCCTACAATAATTCACTGTTACGGATCCGATGAAACTAGTTTCGTCGAAATCCGAGACAGTGGCCAAAATAACTATTTCACGTTAATTAAACAAATTAATGATAAATTAATTAATCACTATTTTAGTTCAATATTTATAAACTAACATATTTATAAACAAAATAACTTTTTTAGTTCAATATTTATAATAATTTAAAACAGGTTTACATATAATTTCAGCGTTGGTTATTACACTAGTTACGGTGTTCAATTTCAACTGTAATTAAATCCAATTTATTATAATTTAATTCCCATAAACTGAACTAATTCGGTTTCAATCTTTTTATTCAATCAATTATTACTCTACAGACCTAGTAAACATTGTTTTATATTTTATTACATTAATATTCTACAATTTCCACCTTTTATTTGTATTAGTTACTATATTTCCATTATATTGAATTTTGTCGATTTTCCACATTAATTAAAATTTGAAATCCTAATTAATTAATTTATCTTGGTTTTATTCTTTTATTAAATTAATTATTACCATATGAATATAATTAACATTTCTATTCCTTTTACTACATTCACAATTTACAGTTATTGTCTAAACTCACCTTAATGTAACATTAATGACATGCAATTGCATTAGGTTTAAACAAATTGATAATAAATAACAATTGTCACCATTTCTATATTTAATAACATTTGTAAGTTTTTTTCACAAACAAATGTTATAGCGACTTACACTATACTAATTCTATCCAATTACAATTTATTACACATTATTTCATTAATTAATCAACATTTAAATTATCAATTACTCTTTAAATCCAATTATAAATTAAGACATACATCATTACAATTAATTTACAATCTATACCCAATTATAACTTTTTAATCATTTCAATTAATTGGAATTGCATTCAAAATAATATAAATCACCTTAAATTAATACTATTACATTTTATTCCAAATATATTCTTATTATTAAATCCAAAATGTTTATTTCTTCAACATTAAATCACTAAACCCTATTAAATTAACTAATTTTAATTATCGAAAATTATGGGTCATTACGGACGTCCTGCTTCCTAAACCATCTAGCGTCTTCTCTCCTTAAAAACTGGGCTACCTTTGCATAGAAATGGTCCAATGAAGCCGGGCATTTCCCGACCAACCAATCACCAAACTCGAAATCAGGATCGATCCCTTTAGTCAATTCCATCAGAATAGAGTTGTCGTTGGGATTCCTGACTTCAACACAAGCAGGATGGAACCTTTCCAGATAATGCCTTAGGGTCTCTCCTGGAGCTTGAGTAACATTGGACAAGGTGTTAACATCCTTAGATCTTGTAGCATGCATACAAAACTGCTAAACAAACTTAATAGCTAACTGGTCGAAACATGAAATGGATCTTGGTGGTAGACGGGTGAACCATATAGTCGCAATGCCTCCTAAGGAGATAGGGAAGCTTCTATACTTAACCGCATCGTCAGCTTGAGCGGCATTCATAAGCCACTCATATTTCAGAATATGTTGGATTGGCATTCCTTCATACACCGGTAAGGTCGGCGTCCTGAACCGATAGGACAGTTCCGCATGTAAGATATAATTGGTGAACGAGGTGTGACTTCTAGAAATCCCCCAATCATCATTAGTGACGCCTTGACTTTCTCTTATCATTTGGCGTATCATAGTTGGAATATCAAGCATCTGGAGGTTCTGGGCCAAGGCATGATCGGGTCCCATATCACGAGGATGGTCTGGTCCTTGTCTATGGTCCGTTCCATGCCTCCTTGGCTCCCAGGCTTCATGGAAGTGAGGATCCTGGGCATGAACACGGCGACGAGGGGCTGGATCTGGTTGGTTCTAGATCTCGACATCCAGATCTATAGCAACAGCAGCGTCGTCATGAGTAGTGTTGCAAGGAAAAGCCCCTCCTCGGGATGAGGGTGCAGCTTGATGCCCAGTGGAAGGACCTTTCCCGGCCTATCCAGGATTTGCAGCATACGGGTGCCTGGAAGCTTTCGCGTAATTCCAGTCTAATCGGCGGCGTGTCAATCTATGATAGAAGTCAGATGACGCCGAGCTTTCAAACAAGGAATATGAGGTATACTTCCTTCTAAATTTCCCTCACCTTTCTTCATTCAGCTGGTTCATTAGTTCTGTCTTTGTACGGATTTGTTGAGTGAGCTCTTGACGACTTTGAGTGAGCTCGTGCAAGAGGGTCTGGTATTCCTCCCTAGTTACTGGAATGGATGGATCCGGAGCTCCACCTGGTGTTTGGCCTGTAGTAGTCAGCAGCGTGATATTTTGCCGATCTCTTCCTTTTGGATCAACGGTGTTGGAAGCGGTTCTAGTTGTATGCACCATGTTGAATGCAGTTCTTTATAGATCTGGAACAATCTAAATAGAATAGAAGATGGATCTGGATCTCCTCTTTAGATTTTAGCAATCCAACAATGATAAGTGATCCATCGAATTAGAAAAAAAACCGAGTTTTCTTGGTGAAAGCACCAAAATGTTTTTACCAAAAATAGGCACAATACTCGTTGGACGTAATTGAAGAGATTGGAATGAAGAAGTAAAATGAAAAATGAGGCTAATCTAACAATCACACTAAGAAAATAAGCAATAATAGAAAGAAAACAAGAATTTAGAGTAGTTCGGCGATGTGGCCTACGTCCACTTTGAAGGTTTATTGTTGATTAGAAACTGAGTTACAATAGTACAACAACTAACACTTATATTACAATGGAGTTCAACTTAAGCAACAGCATAAAAGTTCTTTTTTAGTTGCAACGAGGTTGCTATTTATAGGTATAAAGCTGGAAATATCTGCCTTGAATCTCAGAATACCCTTTCTCAAGCCTAGATGGGCCTATACAATCGATCTGGATATCGATCCACATTGCTTTTGTATCGATCGGAAGTTGCTCCAATTGAGCTACGATCGATCGTGGATGTTCTTGAGATGCTATGCAACCTTCTGTGAAACTATCATCATATTTGGATTTGTGACTATGGAGTTATTGATCGATCAACGTTGCAAATATGGAGTGGTTGAAGCTTTCATATCGATACCTACGTATCGATCTCTTCGTGTCGATGATGTGGCAGGCGCGCTTTATGGAGATCCATATTTTGTGCATAGGGACTGCTTCTTGTGGGTTGACCGCTTCTTTCGCATCCATCCGATACCTTGCTTCTCGTATCGATGTCTTGCCACCGTCTTCATACCGATTACAAGCTCTCTCATTCATATCGATCAAGTAGGTAATCGGTAAGAGAAATGCAGTTGCTGGCCAAATAGAGCGCGATCGATCTGGAAAGTGTCGAAGCCGATCGTTATATGCTTGAACCATATGGATACGAACGATGGATGTCGAGTGATGAAGTTACGTTCATTTCGTGTCAATGCTATGGATATGAAATGATGGACACAGATGGATGGATACGAAATGACGGGCGTGTTTCACATGGATCTCGATCGTTCCATAACTCGAGCATACAAACTCCGATTGACCTAAAATTTGAAATGCCGCCATGCATAGCTCTGCTTGTCATAACATGCTAACTGTGGCTCGATCCGGACTCGGACCAAGTTTGCCTGTATCCATCGTGGACCTATAGATAATGATTTTTGGAGCGGACTGCCTTCTGTCTCTAGTCAATTTTTTGATATCACGGCCTTGCCAAACGACAGGATAACATATACAAGTATATTAATTTATATCAATACAAACATTTTATTAATACGTGTAGTTGAACTCTTCTTATAGCAAACTTGAAGAGACCAACACTATAAAACATTATTACACACACAAAGATGCATACAAACACACACACACACACATAAAGGCCTGGCCCAAGGGCAAGGCAATCAACACATTGGCCTGGGGCAACATGCGCGATTGGGGCAACAAATTTTTTTCCCCATGTAATAATTTTTAGGGTTTCGATCTTGCTGCCCGTAATGCTCTACCTCCATGGCCAACCGCATACTCCTCTTCCAGTATTGCTACCTTCTACCTTGCTGGCAGATCGTCTAACTTCAGTAGCACCATCTACTTTTTAATCTATTTGTAATTGCTGAAGATCGGAGCGCTTGAGTAATGTAATGACCCAGAATTGGGTCGCCAAATTTGAACATTTAATTCATTTTAAATATCGAATATGGATTATAATTTGATTTTGAAATAAAAAAGATTTTGGTTAAGTTAATAGAATTAGTTAAATTTCAAATACGGGAATGAAATTGAAATTTGAATAATAATAGCTTAATATTAGAATTGGAATAATTGGTAATTCTGAGTGTAAATAGATATAAAATTAGATTTTAAATTTATTTTAAGTCTATTTGGGTTTGAATTTTAATATTGGACCAATGGATGGAATTAAAAGTCGATAGATTAAATCTGGAATTTCATATTATTTTAATAATGGAATTTAATAATGCAAATATTCAGATTTTCATCTAAACTGAATCAGAATGATTTCTAATGCGAATATAAATTTTATACAAGTTATAATAGAGTTGATAAAGTTTTAAAAGTAAAATTTTAAGTGATTTCGAAGATTTTGAAAATCACTCGAATTTATCGACGAGTTAAATAGCCTTCTGGGGCACAGTCTCGGAATTTAAATTATTTTTAACCTTAAACATTGGTACTTGGATGTTTTCAAGGGAAGTAACAATTTGGGAAATTTATTCCATGGAAAGAGTTGGGATTGAAATTGTTTCAAAAGTGATTTGAAAACGAAAATATATCTTGTAAAGATATATTTGGGGAAAATAAATAATGTAGGGATTATTTATTGTGTGATGGATGCTTATGGATGTTAATTGATAGTTAAATCACCGACTATCAATATTGGACAAATGCGTTGATCGTTTCGAAGAGACCGGGATCGAGATTTATTTCTCGAAAACCACTTCGATCCGGTTTGTACGTTTCATGGGAAAACATATTCGGAGTCGAAGATGGAGCAGTGAAGTGCAAGGGCTAGTCGCTACTAATCCTGAGGATATTTCCAAAATGGATGTTGTAGGAGTAATGCCTTCGGTTTCGTTCGAACCAGGGACGGACTTATATGGATGAATGCTTTCGGAACATCGTCGGGTTGGCGATGGGCATTCTAAGTGAAACGTTCTAAAGGGTAACGCTTAGCCTCAAGCCTCATCAACAGAGAATGACTGAAAATCAGGGGATATGCAGCAAGGCTTGGTGGGCAGCACCCATTTCCGGGTAAGGTCATTCCTGTCTAGATGTCCCTTTTATTTCGGTTTAGTGGTGCGGTTGCTGATCCCAACCGTGGGGTGATCTTACTCGGGGCTATCCAGTAAGGGGTAGTCCGGGCCTTGTATTGCAGGGGATCGGGCGTGGTCCTCGGTACGCTGATCTAGACCAGGTACTGTGACAGGTGGTGCCCGAGTGCCTAATCATTATTGGAAATCCATTTTCCCTACGAGCCTTTTACGAGTTTTGTTTGTATTATCCACTCCGTGGCTAGTAGCTGGAATTTAATCATGTAACAATTTCGGCTATTTTATAAGTATTTGTATATAGACCCTATTATAATATCAGAGGATTTCTATAAAAAAATATTTTAGCTATCGTAAGGTAAAAACCCGACATGTTTATTTGTGGCGTGGTCTTACGAGATGCTTTTGTTTTCAAAAGATTTTTTTTATACTTCAATAATCAAATTGGGTGCATTATTATCAGCTGGTATTCCAGACTGACTCGGGTGTTATTTCATTATAATGCTCGGGTCAGACCGAGTATTATATGTTCAGGACTACATGCTATGGAGCAGGAGAGGAGCTGGAGTCTGAGACATATTATACGTATTTGTATATTTATCCGCTGTTATGATTGTATGATTGTTTGACTGGTAAATATTGTTTTTATGAGATACTCTGATGATATGATGTATGAAACAGATATAGTTTCATTTTGTGTAAAGATCTATTATTTACTATTATAATTTATTCTGTTGCGACTGTGTGATTCTGATATTGTCTAGTTCCTTCTTCTTCTATCTCTTCTTCTTAAACCCTAATGGTTCGTGTTATTTTTCCACTTGAGTTAATTGATGTAGAATAGTGTTGACTCAAGGGGTACGGATTTGCGGGCTGTTACACTTGGTATCAGAGCTTAGGTTGGCGACAACCTAGGCTTTGGTGGGGAATTTACTCATTAAACAGGGTTAATAGTACTCTATAATGAGTTGAGCGTATTAATAGATATGAGAGCGTACTTGTTAGTGAGTATAAAATTGTTTTTATACTGTGTTGACTTATCAGCTGAGTGTTTATGAATTCTGGTCGGTACGGGAAGTACAACCGTATCGATAGGGGTTTCTAAACTCTTAAACAAGATAAACCGACATAGTATTGTTTTTAAAGTGAGTAAATGAAATAATTTTACCCAAAATTATATTTTTGATATAAAAGAAATAATTTTCTGAAATTATTATATATATTTGATGGTTTGGATGTGGATATCTTAATCGAATAAGAATCTAAAATTTAATCTAAAATTTGAAATAGTTATAACCAAATAAATTCCATGAGTATAAATAATACAAAGGAAGAATAACTAAATTTGAATTAAACCAGAATTTAAATCCCGTGGATTTTGAAAAGGATTTTAAATGTATTGAAAACAAAATATGGAAATTTAAAATCTTGGAAATGTTTGGGAATGTTATCCAAAGACTTGAAGGTAATGATGGAATATTGTTTTGGGTAATATGTTTGAATGGAAACTGTTTTGAAATGAATTTGGGAAAGTAAGGAAGCACTGAACTCACTTCAGTCGCTGAAAAATAATCCTGATGATGCTGGCCACATCATTAGATTCATTTTCGAGTTTCTAAAGTGATGGATTGCTACCAAAATGGTTGGTTATGATATTGTTTGGACTTGTTGGGTATAACAGTTGTTTTGGAAATTTCAAAATGGGGAAATTGTTTTGGTACAACCAAGTTGTTTTGGAAATCCGAAGATTTGATTTGGTATACCAAGTAGGTATGAGTAGATTATTATTTCAAGATGGTTTTGAAATAAAACCGGGTAATAGAATTCTAGAAAATTCTATTTAAATAATGTGAAGGTTAAAATGGATCAACTATTGAATTTATTAAGTGAAGTTGATATTAATAAGGAAGAAATGAAAATTTTAATCTTGGAATTAAAATTAACCTGAGTAATGGAAGTGAATGAAATATATTGAAATAAATAGAAAATTTGAGTTTAGCTTGGGATAAGTTAAATAAATTGAACTTATAATTAAATTGATTTGAATTAAATTTAAATGTAAAATGACTTTGTAATTGTGAGTCATTATGTAATGAATTATACCCACAAGCTATTAAGTGTTATAATTATAATCTGAAATTGGGAATTTAAAATGGTGCAAGGAATTAAATTGAAAGAAAATTGTATCTGTAAGAATTCAGTGATACATAGATATATATAGAATTTGGAATTGTGATTACAAGATGTAAATGGATTAAAACAAGCAATATAAACTTTTAAGTAAATAAGTTGGTGAACCTAAGAATAGAAAATCAGATTGTAAACCCAAGTAAAGTGAAATTATAATCACTAATGGGAGATAGTTGAATGGTATGGTGAATTCAAACCTAATCGCAAATGAAATGTGAATTGAAATAAGGTGAAGAAAATATAAAAGATAAAAAGGTGAATGAACTTAAGTTAGTAAAATAAATTTTGAACTTGTATATGGAGGATTAAAATTGGATTGAATTGGATTTAACTTCGATTAAATAGAATCAAGTTGAATTTGGAATGAATTAAAGTCAAATTTCAATTATGTTACAAATAATTTTGAATAGAACTAAATTCTTATTTAAGATAGTAAAAGAAATGGTATGGGCTCAAGTTGGCTAAATAAAATTTAATTGGACTTGAATTAAATTTGGAAAAGAATTAAATTGAATGGAAATTTAATTTAGATTAAGTAAGAATGATATTTTATGAATAAAATTTTAACTCAACTAAATTCAAAGAAAATTGTTTGAGAATGAATTTAGCGTAAGCTAAATTAAATAAAAAAGAAGCTTGAAGGTGAATTTAGTGTAAACTAAATTAAATGAAGAGGGTTTGACTTATAAATAAATTCAAATGAGTGACATGATTTTAAGTGGTCATATTATTAATAAAATTCGGGGTGAATCGAGGAGATGAATTAAAATTTTAAATGGAGTGAATGAGTAAACAAATTGAATTAAAATTTGTAAATGAATTGGAATTTGACTGAATGAGAATCAAATGAAAATAAAAATAAAATTGATATAAGAGAAATGGAAATATTGTGAAATTGAAAAAATTTAAGCAATTAGAAAATAGTTGTGGTCGAGCTTATAAGTGATCTTGAATGAAATTTGTTTAGGTAATAAACATTGAAATGCAAGTGAAAAGATTTTAGTTAATTATTGTGATAAAATAAAGATGTATGAGTTGTAAATATTAAAGAATAGGATGATATTAATTTAAACTTTAGTTGGATGATGAACTTGAAGTAAGAATAAGAAATTGAATTAAAAATTGCAAGGAAATAAGAATATTTGGGTTGTGAATATTTTCGAATGGAATAAAATTAATATAAATTTGAACTGGAATTAATTTTAATGGTTATAAGCTTAAGTGATGGTCACTTGCTTGGATAACCTTAAATTGCATAGAAATTGGTCGTTTTGTTGTAAATAAAAATTTAATTGGCTTAAAGAAACAAATTGAAATGGGTTATTGAATCAATTGGGATGAACTGAAATTTTGTTAAGTGGTTTTGCATATGAATGGAAATGGAGCATAAAAGAAATGTAAATACTTCAAATTGAAGGTAAAATTTGGTTGTGAATCAATTTGGAATTGAATTGAAGTAAAGAGATGTAACTAAGACATATGTTAATCATATTGAAGTGGAAATGAATTGGTTGTAATAAATATGAATGGTATATAGTGAACTTGAATATAAATTGTTCAAGTGAGATAAAATGAAGTTTGGGTTTGTAAAGAGGATTTAAAATGATGTTGAAATTGTGAAATTGCTTATAAAGGAAGTTAACATGCATAATTATGAAGTTTGCTTGTTTAAACTTTGTAATTGATGTGTTTGGGCTAGTTTAATGAAAATAATGTTGATAAATGCTCATATTATTGGAAACTGATGTGTTGGGGCTAGTTTAATGAAAAGAATGTTGATAAATGCTCATATTATTGGAAACTGATGTGTTGGTGTAAGTAAGTACATGTATGGGAGGCAATGGATAGAGTTGGAGTGCGTATATGTGATACTATTTAGCTGCTTGCTTTAAAAATACTAATAAAGGTACGCCTACGCAATAAAAATAGGAAATATGAACTGTTTTTGGTTTTTCCGACCGTGTGGGTCGATGTATATATATTTATATCTATTGTGAAATTGCAAAAGCTCCACCGTACAAGGGAGACTCTGCCAAAAATTTTCGGGAAAATTTTGGGAGTTAGAAAATTTTTAAAAAATTTGAAATGTTTCATTAATGACAAAGTTGATTTCAAATAACAATTGAAAATAAGAAGGATTTTGGGAAAGGAATTGAAACTAGTAGTTTCGATTTGTAACTATAGAATTTGAGCAAAGTAAAATTGAGATTTCACTAAGTAAGTTTTGCTATTGAATTTGAAACATTCTTTCTACCTTAGCAAATTTCGGGGACGAAATTTTTATAAGGGGGGAGGAATGTAACGACCCGGAATTTTGGGTCGTCAAATTTGAACATTTAATTCATTTTAAATGTCGAATATGGATTATAATTTGATTTTGAAATAAAAAAAGGTTTTGGTTAAGTTAATAGATAGTTAAATTTCAAGTACGGGAACGAAATTGAAATTTGAATAATAATAATAGCTTAATATTAGAATTGGAATAATTGGTAATTTTGAGTGTAAATAGATACAAAATTAGATTCTAAAATTTATTTTAAGTCTATTTGGGTTTGAATTTTAATATTGGACCATTGGATGGAATTAAAAGTCGATAGATTAAATCTGGAATTTTATATTATTTTAATGATGGAATTTAATAATGCAAATATTCAGATTTTGATCTAAACTGAATCAGAATGATTTCTAATGTGAATATAAATTTATACAAGTTATAATAGAGTTAATAAAGTTTTAAAAGTAAAATTTTAAGTGATTTCGACGATTTTGAAAATCGCTCGAATTTATCGACGAGTTAAATAGCCTTCCGAGGCACAGTCTCGGAATTCGACGAAACCAATTCCATTGGATCCGTAATAGTTCGTTATTATCGAATTTCAATTTTCGTAGCAATCGGAGTTGTCGTTTGACCCTGGCACCTTAAAACTCTTAGAAAATACTTTAATCAATTTAATTTAAAATTGATCGTTTATTTCCGTAACTCGCGCATACGACCAAATTAGCTTTCGAAACACATTCCATTGTGTTCGGAACGCAGTTAAAACCCTAGGAACGCTTGGCGGCACATGAGATTAAGAGTTCGTTTGTAAAAGCTTGTTAAATTGGAGGTAATATTAAAATAATTTTAATAAGCACATATATTTATACGTTTCTTCAGAAACCCTAGATCTATTCTTCAGGCCGCCACCATATTCCTCCAGTGGCCGAAAATCATCCACCTTCATCTCCAATTTGCGATCAATCCATCAAGTAATTGCGAATTCTTCCAACTGCAAAGTTGAAGAGCTCGCTACGAACTTCCAATCCAATGGTAGAGATCGTATTTCGAGCGTCGTGGAGGGGGAAATCGGAGCTGAAACAGTGGCCGTTCGTCCTCGTTTTTCACGCTATGGTGATGGCCGAGCTTAATGATGCTTGGTGCAAAGGTTGAGGCGGCGTAGAGCTTCGAGGTGGAGGTATTGGATCGTGGTCTCGTTGAGCAACGGGGAATCGACGATTAGGGTTTGAGATGGTTTTTGGATTCGGCCATAAGCTGTAGCGCGTGATGAAGAAGGAGACATCATGCGGCCTTGATTTGGAACGTACGTCCATGATCTGTTAAGGTTTATTAAAAAAAGGAAATTTGTTTTAAATTTTATATACAAACTTTGAAAATTCATATCTAATGAACACGTTGTCAGATTCATACGAAACTGGCGACGCTGGAATCCAGAGACGCGTACTACGTAGTGGAGCAGTTCTAGATTCATTCCGAGCAAGTAAAAATTTTAGGTTAAATCGAACACCGTTCGATTTAATTTAAATTTGAACGCTCGCCGAAAACCCAAGGTGAGTTTAACTCACTCACATCTGGAATATTAGTTAATTTAAATAGTCAATATTTAAATGATTGCTTGATTGGTTGAATATGATAATTATTGTCAAATTTAATTGATATATTGATGTGCTAATATCTGTGGATGCATGGAAAACAGGTTGGAGGGATCCAACTGGATCCCTCACAAATAGAAATTTATTTATATTCCGTAATATATCACATTTATATTTTGTGATAAAATAGTTTTAGATCCTGTTATGCTATGCTCTGTTTATTTACTATGTAGATAAATTGAAAATTTAAATTGTGTTGTGCTGAGATTGGGTGAATACAACCTGAACATTTTAAATATAAATAGATGAATTGGGTTTAAAGGATATAAAAGAAATTTCTAAGTAAAGAATTTAAAAAGGAATTAAATTCAAAAAAATTGGTTGATAATTTGAAATGTTTGGAAATGTGATCTATAGAGGAAATGTGAATGGTTTAAAAGAATAGCGAGATTTATTTTTAAAAGAATGGGAAGTGTGCTTTCTCATGGAATTTTTTTTTTTTTTTAAGAAAGCTTTCAAATTATAAATTTACAGTTTAAGTGTGTTTTAGAATATTTTAGAAAGAAATATTATTTTAAAATGTTTTTAAGTGAAAGTAAATATTTGATTTAGTAATTATGGTATTTATTATTTTTAACAGGTAAAATAGTATTAAGTTTTCCAAGAAATTATAATATAAATATTTAACTTAATAACTTTATTTTAAAAACTAAATTTTATTTAAAGTACTTAGGAAACCCTTATATATTTCCGTAAGTATTATTTTCAATTAAATAATTTCTTGAAGTTTTATTTTAAATATTTTAAACACATATTTGAAAGTGATTTCCAGGAAATATCAACGCTTTTAAAAATAAAAGGAGCTATTTTTAAAGTATGGAAAGGATTTTACGGGATGAACGTAAAATTGAATTGGGATAAAACGTGTTGGATTGATAAAAAGTATTCTTTGGTTATTCTAAGATGGAAGTGTATTTCTCTGAAACCTAAGTACGTTTTTAAAATAGATTTTGAAACGTTAGAGTTTGAAGTTATATTAAAGAATGGTTTCAAGAAAATTATTTAAGTTGTAAGAATTTTAAAAGTGAACAGATATTAAAGTAGTTATAGAAGTAAATATTTTTAAAGGGTAATTAGAAATATTATTTTAAAGAATATTATTATTATTTATACTTTATAAATGGTTCTATTTGAAAGATAATCAATTAAAGTTTTATTTGAAATTGTATAAGGATTCATAACTTTATTTTTAAATCTAGTATGACTTAACTTTATTTTAAGGATAATAGTTTATATTTTATTAAGCAGTTTTATTTGAGATATTTTTAAAAGCACATGTATATTTTAAATCAAGTATGTAAGAAGTTTTAATATAAATGTTTAGTGTATTTCCAAGAATAAAGAATTTAAATTATTTTAAACCTTAAACATTGGTACTTGGATGTTTTCAAGGGAAGTAACAATTTGGGAAATTTATTCCATGGAAAGAGTTGGGTTTGAAATTGTTTCAAAAGTGATTTGAAAACGAAAATATATCTTGTAGAGATATCTTTGAGGAAAATAAATAATGTGGGGATTATTTATTGTGTGATGGATGCTAATGGATGTTAATTGATAGTTAAATCACCGACTATCAATATTGGACAAATGCATTGATCGTTTCGAAGAGACCGGGATCGAGATTTATTTCTCGAAAACCACTTCGATCCGGTTTGTACGTTTCGTGGGAAAACGTGTTCGGAGTCGAAGATGGAGCAGTGAAGTGCAAGGGCTAGTCGCTACTAATCCTGAGGATGTTTCCAAAATGGATGTAGTAGGAGTAGTGCCTTCGGTTCCGTTCGAACCCGGGACGGACTTGTATGGGTGAATGCTTTCGGAACATCGTCAGGTGGGCGATGGGCGTTCTAAGTGAAACGTTCTAAAAGGTAACGCTTAGCCTCAAGCCTCATCAACCGAGAATGACTGAAAATCAAAGGATATGCAGCAAGGTATGGTGGGCAGCACCCATTTCCGGGTAAGGTCATTACTGTCTAGATGTCCCTTTTATTTCGGCTTAGTGGTGCGGTTGTTGATCCCAACCGCGGAGTGATCTTACTCGAGACTATCCAGTAAGGGGTAGTTCGGGCCTTGTGTTGCAGGGGATCAGGCGTGGTCCTCGGTACGATCATCTTGACCAGGTACTGTGACAGGTGATACCCGAGTGCCTAGTCATTGTTGGAAATCCATTCTCCCTACGAGCCTTTTACGAGTTTTGTTTGTATTACCCACTCTGTGGCTAGTAGCTGGAATTTAATCATGTAACAATTTCGGCTATTTTATAAGTATTTGTATATAGACACTGTTATAATATCTGAGGATTTCTATAAAAAATGTTTTAGCTATCGTAAGGTAAAAACCCGACATGTTTATTTGTGGCGTGGTCTTACGAGATGCTTTTATTTTCAAAAGATTTTTTTAAAACTTTAATAATCAAATTGGGTGCATTATTATCAGCTGGTATTCCAGACTGACTCGGGTCTTATTTCATTATAATGCTCGGGTCAGACCGAGTATTATATGTTCAGGATAAGATGCTATGGAGAAGGAGAGGAGCTGGAGTCCGAGACGTATTATACGTATTTGTATATTTATCCGCTGCTATGATTGTATGATTGCTTGACTGGTAAATATTGTTTGTATGAGATACTCTGATGATATGATGTATAAAACAGATATAGTTTCATTTTGTGTAAAGATCTATTATTTACTATTATAATTTATTCCGCTGCGACTGTGAGATTCTGATATTGTCTAGTTCCTTCTTCTTCTATCTCTTCTTATTAAACCTTAATGGTTCGTGTTTCTGTTCCACTTGAGTTAATTGATGTAGAATAGTGTTGACTCAAGGGGTACGGATTTGCGGGCTGTTACAAGTAAATTCCTAAAGAAAATGTGAATTTATCTGTTTGAATTAAAATCTTCAATCATATTATGCAATTGCCCTCTAATGATTTGTAATGTAACTACATGAATGAAATAAATTACCACTGTCATATAATTTTGTATTTACCAAATAAATTTGCATAAATTAAATATTTCGGTTAATCTTCGTATGTGTCCTCCTGTTTTTTCCAATGTATCAATATTTGATACTGCAATTAATTTGACTTCAGTGCCAACATTTGCAATATATTTGATAATAAGTTGCAGTCAAATGCAAGTGAAGAAAACCATGCTTGTTGTTTACGTAGTGGACTAACGCTGGCATTTTTTTACTGGAGTTAGAGTAGTTAGGAATACATCATATGTAGTTGTTTAGATTAGATGTGCATTTGAAATTTTTCTACTGCTAAGTTAATTCAAGCGCTTTTTGATTCCTGCCATAATCCCCTTGTGCATTTCTTAATTTTTCCTTTGAATTATATACTAAAAATTTGGAATTTTTCTAGTACTGCAAGCTACTATAGTTTGGGGAATAAACCAAATCATTTCAAACAAACAGGAAAGTCAATTTCATTCACAAAGAATATCATGCCCTTTTGACAGTGGATTAGAATTGTAATTTTTGGTAGACTTAGAATATTTAAGAATAAATGATTTAGATTGTGCTTAATTTTACCTGATTAAAATATAGAAATTGGTATTAAATTATGATGAAAATTGGGGCAACAAAATGTAGAAAGTACTTGTTCGCCTTGGCATCAAAAATCTTTGGGCCGACCCTGCACTGTGTGTGTATATATTTTAGTCGAAATTCAATTTTTTATAGCATATGAAGAGACTAACACTACAAGTAATCATCAGTCAGATTTTTACAGTAGAAAATACCAGTGAGTTGTATTAAGATGTGTTTTTTCGTCAACAACAGGTATGATGAAGCAAGATACTAGTTACAAGCTCTAAAGTCTCCTAAATTTGTATAGCACAACTGGAACTATTGCTCTTAACTTTCCTTCACCATGGCTGATGATAAATGTTTCCTTGACATTAGTTTTCCCAAATACATATTATTCAAGATCTATGACATCTTGTTGACCTAAAAAATGGATGAACACCTTGAATTGGCTGTGAAATCACCGGCTCTGTTCTTACAGAGCAATAATATAGAAAATAAATGTAAAAAAGAGCAGGAATAGTAAAGTGACAAGAAGATTTTTATAGTGGTTTGGCTGTTAATGAAGCCTACGCCCACTTTATAACTTTCTATTAACTGACTGTTTTTACTAGTTGAATTGGATCACAATGTGATTGAATCTTCTAAGTTAGATCAACTCACAAGTACAAGAGTTCACTGGAGAACCACAACGAACTTTTACATGACTATTGTGTGGGAGGAGAAGAGTGAAGAATAACCTCTGCAGTTCCAGTAGAAAGTCTAGAAGACCCTGTTTATGTTGCAAGTAGGACTGTATTTATAGGGTTGAAGAGCTATTGGGCTAGTTTGCTTCGCCAAAAGCCTACACTTGATGCCATGAATGAGTTCAAAGAGTTTGAAGACGACCCGAGCTGACCTGATGGATCGCTAGCAATCCATGTACTTAGGGAATTTTTAAGTGATCTCCATTGTCTTTCTATCTTTTATTTTAGTTCTTTGTCCAAATATCAAGTCGTCTGGAGTTAGTTTGATCACCCGTCTTCATAGGCCATCTAGTCCAAAAGATTCGTCCATAACTCGCTCAAAACTTAACGAAATCAGCCAAAACTTTGCAGGTACTCTCTTTAAGGCGTGTGGGACGTACCATAAAATTTAAAGTAGTGGGGCCCAATCTACATGGTTCATTAGCGATCCATCTAAGTCACTAAAGATCCATCATATCAATTTCAAATGATCTCATTCTTTCTATGAGCCTTCTATTATGTCCTTTAAGTGTTCTTCCCAAATTTCAAGTCAATCTGACTTTGGATGAGCTCTGTAGGTCCAATTTAAGTTGGTCGCTTTTAGTCAAACAGCTTGAATCAGACGAGTCTTCGCTTCTCGAGAAAAATTGTTTTACATGCTATGAAACTTGGCAAGCGTCTCTAAGGAATATATTAGATCACGATAGAAGAGGACTAGAGGATCCACGAGCGAATCTTATGGATCGCTAGCGATCCATAGGTGATGGACAGCCGGCGATCCGTCATCTTGGCCAAATTTTAGTTTCCTCCTCTTGAGTCTTTCTTCATTCATTCTTCTGTTCCTTTTGGTCGATTCTTGAGTATTTTGACTTTTCATGGATGTTCTGACTTCATTTGAATTCCATTGGGTTAGAAATCCTAGTTAATACTTGCCCCCTAAAGCACACCTTTTGGACGAAAGGCGTGCTTTGCTCCAAAACAAGTTCCGTCTCTAGTCTTCGATAAATTGAGCGTTCCAACTGTGTTAGCCACGGCGAATCCTTCAGTTCCTTCGGATTCTTTTTCCAATCACAAGTCGTTCCAAACCCATTATGTCCTAGGACTCTAACTCTACATAGGTTTAATCTATACATCGCAGTCATTATGATTTCTTTCGGAGTTATTACATCATATATCTCTAATTAAATCACATCCAATTATATCACATATCTCCATTTACATCACATATCTTTAATTTTCCCATGTTCATTTAAGATTTACATCGCTATCAATTTTTGCTTCTAGTTCAAAGTTGTCACATTATATACCAAAATCACATCATACATCAGAATCACATCATATACCGGAATCACATCATATATCGAAATCATTCTGTGTTCATCTAGGATGTATCAATTTTATTCTGTTTATAAGGCATTCAAATCCTTTTATTGAATCAAATCTGTTTAAAGGCTCGATCTCTCCTGATCATTTAAGTTTAATGTGTGATCTCTCCATTTCTTTTAATATTTAGTTTAACACACGATCTCTCTGAATCGTTTAATGTGGGGATGATCTCTCTGGATCGTTGGATTGTTAAGTTAAGAGGGATGATCTCTCCAGATCATTTCTTATTAAGTTAAAGGGGATTAAGCAAGCCTATTTTCGCACTCTTTGGTGAGGGGAATCACTTCTGGCATTCCGGTCCCGTCTCTCCGGTCGGGACTCTATGGCGTTCGATATCGTACAAGTCCATCCACTCACTCTTCGGAAATGGGACTTGCACCTTGCATTCCGGTCCTATTCTCCGATTGGGACTCTATAGCATTAAAAATCAGTTAACACATTAAATATGGATTTTACAAAATTCATGTTTAGAATCAATGCAAACACGAAGAAATTAAATAAGTAGAAATCCTGAATGTCTATCCCAGACATCTGACTCAGAGCATGGCAAGGGATCAATCTAGGTTTTGTGCACGTCCTAGCAGTCTGAGATTATTATCCTAAGCAATTATCCCGGATATCCAACTTAGAGCGCGACAAGGAACCAATCTAGGTTTAACACATGTCTAAGTGGTCTAGGATCATAATTGTTTTCACTGCTAATATACAAAAAGAAATGTGATTCCCCACCTCTATGCTCACACTAACCAAGGACAATACAGGTTAATGCCGTCAATTAGTGCGAAGATTAAGGTTGTTGAGGAGTGACCAACTGTATAATTGGTTTGAGCGAGTACCAATATGTTAGATAGTATGTCAAGCATTTCAGTTCAAGAGGATATCTGACATATCCAGTCCAAACTCAAAACTACTACATAGTGGCTAAATGACATTCAAAAACAATATAAAATAATTATAACATACAATCAGGCATGGATGTTCATATCACTAGGGCGAAAAAAGATATGAATATAATACATAGAAGTGAACATCATTGTAGTGGTCATCCAAGATCCATTACATAACAAAAGAATAGGTACATGTACTTCACGAAAAGAATATGTATACATCAAAAAGTCTCTATCTTGGACACATGATGGATAAAACTACTAAACTAAAGTAGTTAGCCAAAAGTCAGTAGCTAGTCCTTGCTAAGAAGTCAAATGGAAGCGCCTAAAACACCTCGGTTTGACTCGAGTATTGTTTAGAAAGAAAAATAATAAATGGATCAATCTATCTATAATTATCATGTAAGATGAGATAAGATAAGAGATGTGACAAATACATATGATAAAAATAAAAATCATACAATGTCTCAAGTTTCTCAAAAATCCAAAAAGAATATCATATTCTTTATTTTATCCACCAAATCACAAATATTGATAAAGCTTATAAATGCAAATCACAACAATTGGTGAAACACAAATTCCAGAAATCAATAATTAGAAATCCAGAAAACACAATGGGGAGAAGGCCCATCACAAACAGGAGCATGAAAACTCACAAACAAGTCTATCATAAATGGGATGCTATCCCATGGATCGCTAACCCAAAATGAGCCGATGCTCCACAAATGGTAAAAGATCATGGGTCGCTAACCCATAAAAATGAGCCAAAGCTCCACAGAACGGGGTACAATGCCCCATGTGGATATTGAGCCGAAGCTCCACAGAACGAGGTACAGTCACCTACATAGACAAAGAGACATTAAACAATGCAAGTCTAAATCACAAAATGATCATCAATGATTAATAAATGTAAATTATACTAAGCTGGTAAATAAAAGAGTTTAGCTTCATGTCTCATAACCACTGGCTTAACTCAAATATTTACGAACAAATTGTAGATTTCCAGTCGAAAGTTGTCACAAGATTTTAATCGAACAAGTCCAAGAATTAACCAACGAATTGAAAGCAAGCGTTTTATACCACTTGTTTTACTATGTCGATTAATTGGGTTTCTCATCCGAATGAGGTAAAGGTTTGTATATATTAATGGATTAAAAAATAGTTTTACAATCAAGCTTTGTATTAAAAGCAGTGTTGAAATCATTTTTGTGAACAAGTTTCAGTATTTACTACTTGTATAAAACCTTTGTATTTAAAGTGACAAACATATAAATGATTGTAAGGACAATCTATCATAAAAATCCACATTTCTATAACGTGAATCAAAACCATGAAAATCGATATCAAATCCATCAAATGAAAATACCCAAAAATCCAAAAAAGAAATCATCAAAGTTGATTTTGATTGACAATAACTACACGGATCATCAAAAATCAGTAAATCGGAAATCCACATAAAAAACCCAAATTCTAAAAATTGACGGCCACAGACGTCTGTAGGAATTTCACAAACGTCTGTGATAGGGTTCTGGAAATTCATTCTTGAACCCTCAAATGTCTGTGGATAAACCACAGACGTCCTTCTCCCTGTTTCTAGAATTTTCAATCCAGGGTCATAAATATCTGTGGATAATCCTCAAACGTCTACCACTTATAGCGGGATAGAATTTGCAAAGCCAAAAATGGGAAAACCAACCAAATTTCATTGATTCGAAAGCGACTGAATGAGCAACTGCGGCTAGGGATTCATACCTAGTGACACCCAGCCTAAAAGCTCTTCAATACACACAAAACAACATGTCTAAACACCAGTACAAGGGTTTTCATAAATTTTGACTTCAAAATACCAAAATTAGGAAAATTCACCAAACCAATTCAATTCAAAAGCAATTGAATAAGAAATAGATGTTAGGAATTCATACCTAAAAATAATCAAAGCTATAGACATAGATGTGAGTTCAAGAACTCACCTTTAACTCAAAAATAAAAAAGAGAAGCTCTAAAACAAGCTAAGATTGATTCCTCTTCTACATCACCTCAAAGATCTTCAATCTATTTGCAAAGATTTTCCTAAGTTAGTTTATAGGAAAAATCAAGAGTTGAAGAGAAATTGAGATGGAGAAGAAGATGCTTACCTAGCTTCTCTTGGATTTTATAACTTGAACTTGAATTTAAATTCCTAAGAATCTAGGGATTAGGAATTTTAAGTTCCTTTCTTTTCCCTATTTTTCCTTTAGCTTTGAGTGTTAAGAAATTGTGAATGGAATGAAGGAAGAGAAGAGGGGTTAAGGGTATTGGTGGAAGTGAATTGGGTTAATGGGCAAGAATAAAGACCAAATAAAAATTCCAAAATTCTAATCAACCCCAAAAACAACAATGCTTATACTTAAGCAAGCTCTAAACGTCGATCTCAACGCAAGTGGTCTCAAGTCCAGATTCGACTGTATGTAAAAAGTCACATTACGAACTTTAAATTTGAACTAATGATGCTATATTTAAATAAAACATTTAAATATATAATTGTAAAATAAGCAGGTTGTTACAGACTCCCCTCCTTAAAGAAATTGCATCCTCGCAATATTTAAGAAGGTAATAAAGTGTAACAAACATTCGGAGACATAACAACACAAAAAGGAGGATTGAAATGAGAAGTTCACCTAAAAGAGCACGAGAGAGTAAATCAGGATGTGTTCGCTCGATGAATCCTCTGGATTCCCAAGAACAAACCTTAGGATTTGCGGACCATTGAATTTTCACAAACAGAACATCTTTATTATGAAGGCGTTTAACCTCCATAGGAATGATGCGAATAGGATGTTGCTCATAAGTCAAATTAGGTGAAACCTCAATTTCTTCAATAACACTAGGCTCAAGAATAGAATCGGAATATCTAAGGCATTTTTGTAGCTGAGAAATGTGAAATACGTCATGAATAGCAAAAAATTAAGTCGGTAATGAAAGGCAATAAGCCATGGAACCACTGCGTTCGGTGATGGGAAATGGGCCAATATATCCAGATGTTAATTTTCCTAGTCGACTAAATTGCACAACACCCTTCATAGGTGAAACATGAATGAATACCAAATCTTCCACAGAAAATTCCAAATTCCTTCTTCAGTTATCGGCATAGGATTTTTGTCTACTCTAAGCTTCTTTCATCCTATGAAAGATAAGGTCAATCTTTTTGTGGCATCTAGAATATAATCTGGACCTAAAACCATCTCCTCTCTATTTTCAAGCCAACACGATGGAGATCGGCATGGCCTTCCGTAGAGTGCCTCAAAAGGTGCCATACAGATATTAGATTGGAACCTGTTATTGTGAGAAAACTCAACAAGGGAAATATAATCTTCCCAACTTCCACTAAAATTAAGAACACATGCATAAAGGAGATCTTCAAGAGTTTGATTCACATGCTCTGTTTTCCCATCGGACTGAGGATGATAAGTGGTGCTAAAATTAAGCTTCGTTCTCAAAGCCTTTTGAATTCCTTTCTAAAATCCACTAGTAAATAATGGGTCATGATCGCTAACAATAGAAGTAGGAACTTCAGGCAATTTAACAATTTCTTTAACATAGAGTTTGGCCAAAAGATGTATAGTCCGACTAGACGAATGGGAAGAAAATGGGAAGATTTTGTAAGTCTATGTACAATAACCCATAAATTGTCATGACTTGAATGAGAATGGGGAAGACCGTCGATAAAGTCCATGGAAACTTGATCCCACTTCCAGACGGGAATGTCTAAAGGTTGCATTAACCCACCGGGCCTCTGATGCTCGGCCTTTATGAGTTGGCAAGTCGTGCAATGCTTAATAAAGTTAGCAATATCAGATTTCATTCCATCCTAATAATAAAGTCGCTTCATGTCCGCATATATTTTACTACTACCGAGATGAATTGTAAATTTAGAACGACGATAATCTTCTAAAATGTCTTTACGGAGACCACTAATATTTTTCACAATAAGTCTACCAAATTATCAAATGCCACCAACGACATCGATTTCAAAGTCTTTCAAACCATTAATATTATTTTTATCTCTATAACTTAGGCTAAGATGAGCCAATTCAAGATCGTGCTTTTGAGCTTCAAGGATGAGGTCTAAAAGGGATGGATAAGCCTCAAAACTACATAAAACAAAAGATGAACATGAATCGAAGTCACGATCTCGAATCTCACAAGTGGACAAAGTCTCTAGGCCATTCCATTCAGATATCATCATGGAAGAGACTGCTTGTTGCTTACGACTAAGGGCATCGACAACACGATTTCCCTTTCTAGGAGTATACAGAATATCAAGATCATAAGATGCAAGGAATTCGAGCCGGCGCTGTTGATGCAAATTAAGTTTGTTTTGGGAGAATAAATACTTCAAAGATTTATTATCGGTGTAGAGAACAAATTTATCTCCCATAAGATAATGATGCCAAATTTTAAGAGCGAAAACAATAGTCATGAGCTCTAAATCATGAGTTGCATGTCTAGTATCGGCAGGCTTCTACTGTCTAGAAGCATAAGCGATAACACATTCCCTTTGCATGAGAACGGCTCCCAAACCAATATTACTAGCATCAGTATTGACAATGATGTCTTGGTTCCCTTCGGGAATAACAAGAATAGGAGCATCGAAAAGAAGTTCTTTTAATTTCTCAAAAGCAACTTCATATTTGTCTGACCAAATGTACTTAACTCCCTTCTTTATCAAACTAGTAAGAGGTAAGGAAATTTTATAAAAGTCTTTTATGAATCAATGGTAATAGCCCGTAAATCCAAGAAAATGATGAATTTCTATAACACTCCCCTGTCTCTTCCAATTTTGAATCGCCTTAATCTTTGATGGATCTATGGAAATTCCGAATTCAGAAATAATATGCCCTAAAAATTTCACACGGGATTACTAAAAATGGCACTTAGAAAAATTTTCTTCCAATTGATTGCTCCTAATAGTTTCCAACAAAATTCGAAGATGTTTTTCATGCTCTTCCTCGGTTTTAGAACAAAAAAGAGTATCATCAATAAGGATAAGAACAAATCAATCGAGGAGATATTTGAAAATTCGATTCATAAGGTAAACGAATAAGCTGGAGCATTCTTTAAACCAAATTGCGTAACAAGTTATTCATAAGATCCATAACGAGTACGGAATGATGTCAAAGGAATACTATCCTCTACAATTCGAAGCTAATGAAAACCGGTTGCTAAGTCTAACCATGAAAAGACTCTAGCACTGCAAACTTGATCGAATAGGTCATCAATCTGAGGCAAGGGATATTTATTCTTAATGGTAAGATCATTAAGCTTACGGTAGTCAACACAAAGCCTAAGTGTACCATCAGATTTCTTCACAAAGATAGCTGAAGGTCCCCAAGGAGAGGAACTAGACCGAATAAACTATTTTTCTTGCAATTTGGATAATTGTTCATGCATCTCCACATTTTCCTTATTGGACATACGATAAAGAGGATGAGTTATAGGTAGAGCTCCACGGATTAGATTAGTTCTGAACTCAATTGCTCGCTTAGGTGGTAATCCAAAAACAGGCTCAAAGATATCAGAAAATCCACGAACAACGTGAATGAGGGAAATAATATCTTCCTCATCATCATTATCATCATCATGCGAGTTTAGAGAATATAAGGATGTCACCAAATTAGAATCAAAATCGCTAAGAACAATAGAAACTTGCTTAACAGATTGGGGATGTTAAAGATGGATAGTCCTCTCGGGACATAGGATATGGGCTTCATAACGATTAAGCCAATCTAGTCCCAAAATCACTCCGAAACCTAGATAACACATAACATGTCCTTACCAAAATAAATTAAGTGTTGTGGATCCACCAACCGGACTCGCAATTCTCAATGAAGCCATCAAGCCCATAACATATAGAGAGAAAGCATCAACAAGTTCTTTTGATATAAAAGAATTGATACACCTTATCAAAAAGAATTCGAATAGGATGATCGCGAAACATAATAATTCTATCATGCACAGAATGAGAAATACCTTAACCAAGAGAAGGGATACTAGAAGCTTGCATAGCATTCAACTTTCCCTCCTTCTTATTTTGAATCTTGGGGCATGAAGATATAGGATGACCTTAATTTTTGCAATAGCAGCAAGTAAGGGACCTAAGACACTCAGTTGCATAGTGGTCCTTAGAACCAAAATTGTAGTATTCTCCACGACAAGGGGTAGGAGTCTTCGCTATCGAAGTTGCTTGCTTCCCTTTTTTGTTGGGGGTAGAGCTTTTGGACTTATTTTCTGGATGCCTCTTCTTGTTGTTGTTGAAGTTCTTCTTGGCACCCCCAACATCACCATCACTTTCTTTATCGGCCTCTTCAAGTCAAAGAGCGATATATACAAGCCGAACGAAAGGCACTTCTAGTTTCATAAGTAAAGCCTTTTCGAGGTTCTTATTCCAACTATAGATAAACCTTTGATTCTTCTTTAAAGGGGTATTAATATAGTTGACTCCATAATTAGAAAGGGATTCAAAAGATACAACATAATCTGTCACAAGAGATTCACCCTGAATAAGATTAATAAAGCATCGAGCAAAAGTTACCTTTTCTGTTTCAGGCACAAGTTTTAACTCGAACCTTTCTTGGAATTTTTCCCAACTAAGATCCACTTCTACAATTTTCAAAATCAAAAGCTCATACCAATTTAATGCTCTCTCCTGGAGCATGCTAGAAGCCACTTAGACTCGATGTAAATCCAAAAGGTTCATGCGAGAAAAGATGTGATCGCATGTCCTAGGCGAAGCCTGGACTTCCATAACGCTTCCGAAACCATTAAATGGCTTTCCACTCAAATAGGTGTAATCACTGCAGAAGCATGCAAACCCAGATTTAGGATGACTAGGCTCGGGAATGGGACCTCCAGATTGGGCATTCTTTACAAGATTCAAAAGCAGTTGAGTAGACATGAATACACCATCCTGAGGAGGATCACTGGATCAGCCAGTGCTAGGATGGCCAGTTATAACCATCTCTCTTCTTAAACAAAAGAAAGAAAAGGAAAACGGTTATTCTTAGAATGAATTCAAATAAGCTTGATGGATAAAACAAGGCATCATAAAATAAGATAGGACATGAAGGATCCTAAGACTTGAATTAAATCCTAAGGCACGATTCCTTAGGGAGACTTAGGACAATGGTCCTCGTCATAATATCCTATATTTTTTGAATTTTTTCTCTGATACCAAGCTGTGACGCATCACCTCTATGCTCACACTAACCAATGACAATATGGGTTAATGCCGTTGGCTAGTGCAAAGAATAAGGCTGTTGAGGAGCGACCAACTGTATAATTGATATGAGCGAGTACTGATATGTCAGATAGTATATCACGCATTTCAGTTCAAGAGAATATCTGACATATCCAATCCGATCTCAAAACTACTACATAGTGGCTAAATGACATTCAGAAACAATATAAAATAATTATAACATACAATAAGGCATAGATATTCATATCACTAGGGCGGAAATAGATATGAATATAATACATAGAAGTGAACATCATTGTAGTGGTCATCCAATATCCACTACATCACAAAAGAATAGGTACATGTATTTCACAAAAGAATATGTATACATCAAAGAGTCTCTATATTGGACACATGATGGATAAAACTACTAAGCTAAAGTAGTTAGCCAAAAGTCAGAAGCTCGTCCCTGCTAAGAAGTCAAATGAAAGCACCTAAAACACCTCGGTTTGACCCGAGTATTATTTAGGAAGAAAAATAATAAACTGATCAGCCTAGCTATAATTATCACGTAAGATGAGATAGGATAAGATATGTGACAAATATATATATGATAACAATAAAAATCATACAATATCTCAAGTTTCATCAAACACCCAAAAAGAATATCATATTCTTTATTTTTATTCACCAAATCACAAATATTGACAAAGCTTATCGATGCAAATCACAAAAAACGGTGAAACACAATTTCTAGAAGTCAATAACTAGATATCCAAAAAAACACAATGGAGGGAAGGCCTATCACAAACGGAAGCATGAAACCTCACCAACACGTATATCACAAACGGGACACTTCCATAGGTCGCTAATCCAAAATGCGCCAAAGCTCCACAAATGGTCAAAAGACCATGGGTTGCTACCCCAAAAAAAATGAGCAGAAGCTCCACAGAACGGGGTACAGTCCCCACGTGGACATTGAGCTGAATCTCCACATAACAGGGTATAGCCCCCCACGTGGACAAAGAGACATTGCACATCGCAAATCTAAATCATAAAATGATCATCATTGATCAATAAGTGTAAATTACACTAAGCTGGTAAATAAATGAGTTTAACTTCATGTCTCATAACCACAACTTAACTTAAATATTTACAAACAAATAGTAGATTTCCACTTGAAAATTGTCATGAGATTTCAATCAAACTAGTCTAAGAATTAACTAATGAAGTGAAAGCAAGTGTCTCATACCACTTGTTTTACTAAGTCATTTAATTAGATTTCTCATCCAAATGAGGTAAAGGTTTGTATATACTTATAGATTGGAAAACAGTTTTATAATCGAGCTTTATATTAAAAGCAGTGTTGAAATTCATTTTTATGAACGATTCTTAGTAATTACTACTAGTATAAAACCTTTTTATTTAAAATTACAAACCATAGAAATGATTGTAAAGACAATCTATCATAAAAATCCACATTTCTATAACGTGAATCATAACCATGGCAATCGATATCAAATCCTTCAATTGGAAATACCCAAAAATCTAGAAAAGAAATCATTAAAGTTGATTTTGATTGATAATAACTATACGGATCATCAAAAATCAATAAATTGGAAATCCACATAAGAAAAAAATCCCAAATTCCGAAAATTGACAGCCACATACGTTTGTGGGAATTTCACAGACGTTGGTGAAAGGGTTTTGGAAATTCATTCCTGAACCCTCAGACATCTACGGATAAACCACAGATGTCTGTCCCCCTTTTTCGCGAATTTTCAATCCAAGGTCACAGACATCTGTGGATAATCCTCAGATGTCCGTCGCATGTAGTGGGATAGAATTTGAAAAGCCCAAAAATGGGCAAACCAACCTAACTTCATTGATTCGAAAGCGATTGAATGAGCAACTGCAGCTAGGAATTCATGCCTAGCAACAACTTAGCCCTCAAGGCTCTTCAATACACCTAAAACAACATGTCTAAACATCCATTCTTGGGTTTTCATAAATTTTGACTTCAAAATACCAAAATTAGGAAAATTCACCAAACCAATTCAATTCAAAAGCAATTGAATAAGAAATAGATGTTAAAAATTCATAACTAACAACAATCAAAGCTATATACATAGATGTGAGTTCAAGAACTTACATTTAACTCAAAAATAGAAAAGGGAATCTCTAAAACAAGCTAAGATTGATTCCTCTTCTACTTCATCTCAAAGGTCTTCAATCTATTATTACATGCAAAGATTTTTCTAAGTTAGGTTATTAAGAAAAATCAAGAGTTGAAGAGAAATTGAGATGGAGATGATAAAGAGGATGCTTACCTAGCTTCTCTTTGATTTTATAACTTGAACTTGAATTTGAATTTCCTAAGAATCTAGGGCT
Organism: Allium cepa; assembly: GCA_030765085.1. NCBI lineage: Eukaryota > Viridiplantae > Streptophyta > Magnoliopsida > Asparagales > Amaryllidaceae > Allium > Allium cepa. The sequence goes on from CM060937.1 coordinate 389,961,891, forward strand.
TAGGAATTTTAATTTCACTTCTTTTCCCCATTTTCCTTTAGTTCGAGTATTAGGAAATTGTAAATGGAATGAAGGAAGTGAAGAAGGGTTAGGGGTATTGGTAGAAGAGGATTGGATTATTGGGCTAAAACAAAGCCCAAAGCCCAACTAAAAATACCACAATTCTAATGGACCCCAGAAATAACTATGATTATACTAAAACAAGCTCTAAACGTCGATCTGGACTCAACACAAGTGGTCTTAAGTTCGCATTCAACTGTATAAAGAAGTCAGATTATGGAATTTAAATTTTAACTAACAATGCCATATTTAAATAAAACAATTAAATATATAATCGTAAAATATGCGGATTGTTACATGAAAAGTGCAAAAAAGAAACCAAAGCAAAGAGTTGCAGCTGGATCTAACTTCCCATCCATCTCGATTATGAGATTATTTGTCTTGGCCCAGACCCTAGGCATTCCTTGAATCCTCTACTGTGGGTGGTGGCTGCTCTGGCTGTGCTATTGTAGCTCTGTTCCTGACGTGTTGTAGTAGCTGGTCGTTCCAAAGCAGTTCTTCTATTAGATCATGAAGGTTTTTGCACTCATTCGTTTCATGCCTGCCCAACTCATGGAAGATGCAAAACTTTCCAAATCCTTTCCCTCGATCAGTGGCCCTCTTCTCGGTGGCTTTCGATAGTGAATTTGCCCCCTAGTGTCTCAATATATACTTTCCAAGGTTTCAGTGAGCTCAAACTAGGAAGATAATTTGGGCTCCTTCCTTTGTCGTTTCAGTTCTCTAGAATCATCATTAGCTTCTCTTTTCCCTTTTTCTTTTCCAAATCCTATCCGAAAGAACCCTCGCCATCCACATCATAAACTTCGGCATCTTCATATTCCGCATCATCATCCTCCTGATGTAAATATCTCTCAACTTCATATTGAAACTCAGCAAGATCCATTGGTGGATCCCTCTTAATTGCGGCCCTGAAGTCGGCCTTGCTTGCGACTTTGGACACTGCCTCCTTCAAAATCACTAATGGGTCCAACCTATCGACCGTAGTTGCTGCTATATTGAATCTTGTTAAATAACTTCTCAAGGTCTTCCTAGGACTTTGTTTCACATTTTCCAATGTCATCACATTCTTCAGTTGTGAGACGTGAATTCGAAATTGTCTTAAAAATATACATACTAACTCGGTCCATGTGCTAATGGACCCATTCCCCGTTGTCTAAACCACATCGCTGCCAAATCCGTCCAGCAAGTGTAATGAGAAGCACTGCCCCATTACTTCCTCAGAAACAACCAACACCTCCATATGTCGTATGTCTCTCATCGGATGAATCATTGGATTGGCCCTTCCATCTTACATTTCTAGCATGGGAAGCTTGAAATCGGTAGGATTTTTCGCATTCCGAATATTAGCAACGTGCTTCTGTTCACATCTTCCAAACCTTGATATATGGGTCCTCCTCTAACCAACCTCCTTACCAGTTCAGAAATTTGATTATCACCATCCAACAAATGTCTTCATCCGAAAGCGATGTTCTGCCCCTTGCCTTGTTAAGGAAAATCTGGTGCATACTCCACTGGTTGCACACCAGTGTTCTACACTACTCTTCTAGTCTCGTTTTGTCCTATGCTCCTCCGAGGTAGCTCTGTCACATATTCCTTCACTGGTTGCACCCAAGTATTTAGATTAGCTCATATACCACCAGTTTCTGGAGTTTCAAAAGTTACTCAATTTTTGACCCTCTCAGTGCCAGCTCCAATATTGATCCCATCATCATCATTAATCCCCAGGTTAACTCCCACATTGCCTCTAAGTTTCGGTTGCTCTGGAAGTGGAGGCAATGTTCCGTCTCATTCCATTCCAACAACAGTATCTCCTATATTGTTTACTATGGTTTGAATTCCTACAGCTCCTGCAATTCCTTGTTGTCCCATCCTTTGGAAGAATCCCTTTATCATCTCATGTAGGCCAGTCAAGATTCCATCATGCATCTCCTTCATCATCATTTCCATTTCTTCTCTAGCTACATACTTGGATTGGTGAGAATTCGAGGATACTTCTTGACTGCCTCCAGGCTCTGGTTGATTTGCTCCAGTTTTAGATCTGGTGTTAGGCCTCTTCATTTTTTCCCAATCACATATTCAAGCTCCAAGTTTTCGGATCTACTTTTGTTCTCAGTAAAAGCACCAAAATGTTGATCCAAAAAATGGATCAACACCTGGATTGGGTGTGAAAGCACCAACTCTGTCCTTATAGAATAATAATATAGAAAATAAATGTAAAAAGAGAAGAAATAGTAAGGAGACAAGAAGATTTTTATAGTGGTTTGGTTGTTAATGAAGCCTACATCCACTTTATAACTTTCTATTGACTGACTGTTGTTATAAATTAAATCGGATCATAATATGATTGAATCTTCTAAGTTAGATCAAGTCACAAGTACAAGAGTTCATTGGAGAATCACAATGAACCTTTAGATGATTATTCTATGGGAGGAGAAGAGTGAAGAATAATCTCTACAGAGTTCCAGCAGCCAGTCCAGAAGATCTTGTTTACGTTGAAATTTATAAGGGTAGGAGAGCTATTGAGCTGGGCTGCTTTTCCAGAAGCCTATACTTGATGCCATGAAGGAGTTCAAAGAGTTTGAAAATGGCCCGAACTAACCTGATGGATCACTAGCGATCCACAGGGCATGAATCGCTAGTGATCCATGTACTTAGGACATTTTCGAGAGATCTCCATTTGGTTGTCTTCCTATCTTCTATTTGAGTGCTTTGTCCAAATATCAAGTCATTTGAAGTTAGTTTGATCATCCGTCTCCATGGGTCATCTAGTCTAAAAGAATCATCCATAACTCGCTCAAAACTTAACGAAATCAAACGAAACTTTATAGGTACTCTCTCCAAGGTGTGTGAGACCTACAATAAAAATTTGAGGTGGTGGATCCCACTCTACATGGGTCTCTAGTGATCTATTCCCCGGCTACTTAGCTCGACTACAAGGCGATAGTTGCAGAAGATATGGTTGGACCTAGATGGGACAAAAGCCGAGAAAGGATTGTATGGTTCATCATATACGTGTGGTTTGGCATATACATGTGGTTCGACATATATGTATGGTTCGGCCTATTCGCATGGTTTATCCTATTAGCATGGTTCAGTGTTAGGACAAGATCATATGTGGTCTGCAATGATGGGATCAACCTTGTCGAAACAAGAACATATGTGGATCGGCTGATATTAGTTTGGCTTTTGTGGATCGGTAATGATTGGCTCGGATTCGATACGATTGGCATGGGTGGCTCGACAAGACTAGATTAGCTGTAATTGTAGGCTATCTCTGGATCAGTCGTGGGGCTTTTTGGCATTAAATGAAGCCGTCGGCATGGACGGCTCAGTCATCATGGTTCGGCATACTTGGGTCGGTGCACCCTAGGGAAGTTGGCAAGTTATCTAGTCTATAACAAAGTAGTGCAATCAGCATTTTGTTGCTTCAAGTCTTGCCACTATTTGCTTCGAGTCACTTGAGAAATTTCTTCAAGTCATCTACGAGGAAACCCCAGTTCGACATTGATGGTTCTACCAAACTGGTTCGGAAATTACTGGATCGATTATGGAGGGTCGGCATACCTGGGTTAGTCAACTTGAATTGTCACTTATGGCTGAGCTATCTTGGTCATGGGCCTGCATAGGGAAGCTAGGCTAACTTCGTTAATAAATAGAGGGACAAGGGTCCAGGTTAAGGGACCTTTTTTTGGAGAACTCCAGAGAGACTCTGCCATTTTCTGTACTTGCTTTCTTTTTTCTCAAACTTGTATTCAAGCTGTTTGTTTACAGATTGTAGCTGTATTCAAGTGATTGAAAAAGCAATAAAGATCACATTCATGGTGGACATAGGCATTAACGCCGAACCACTATAACTCTGGTGTTTCTGTTGTTGTTTTTGCATTTTACTGTCATAATCTTCTATTTTAATTTACTGTCTTCATTAATCTCTCTACATAAATCTATTCAAGGGTGTTAGTGACCAATTCAGGTGCTAACATTTTGGTGTTTCCATTGAGAAAGTTCATTCTCGGGCCATTAGGATCTGCTTTGTTGCCACTGGATTGAGGAAGTCCCCCGAAGGAGATCCAAGTTCATTCTTAAGAGTTTATAAATTCTACTCAATGTTCCTATAGATAACTCTAAGATGTCAAGACCACGTACCTGATCCGCCTCCCACAACGTCGATGCCAATAGGACCACTAGGGTCCAAAAAGTAGGACCCATCAATCAGTAAGCTAATGTAGGTGCAGAACCTGTCACCATCCCAAACCAAGTAGAAGCTGTCACCGGGGCAGAGTTTAATGAGCTGATGAGGGAGCTTCTGGACAATAGGATGTAGCTAAATGAGCAAATTCAATCAAAAGCCAATTTGATGATCCAAATTGCTCAGCCTTAACATCAAAACGCTGGAGGAAGCCCTGCTTCCTACTTGTTATCCGACAACTCCACTTCATCAAATGAATACCCCAAGCGTCGATGCCGTAGGATTGAAACAGCACAAATTGGAGAAATAGAGCAATTAGTGATGAGTCGCCAAGGACAAACCAGCAAGAATGATCCAGACTCCTTGATTGGAACTGTGGCTCCTCAACTACACCTGTTGGAGTCACGCTTTACCTGCAGTGAGAAACATAGGAGCTGGAGTGCGCATGGGAGTTGGTCAACACCTCATCGGGATGGTAGTGGAGCGGGTCCTCAGGAGGCATACTTTGATGATCGTCGACTGAGGAGGCATCAGCCGAAGCAATCCCATAGAATGGATATTGACTTAGCACCAGCCATTCAAACTCCAGATTTATCAGCTATGGTTAGGCAATCGATGAGGGAGAATCAGAGCTTGAATAACGATGATTGGGGCATATCGAGGAGTCATGCTCCATTCACCAATAATATCCTCCAAGTTGAGCACCCTTGGAAGTTCAACATGCCAACTATTCTAGCTTATAAAGGGAAGACCGATCCTCGATAGCACATATGAGATACGAGTGGACGATGGATTCGGCTAGCGAAAACGGTGCGACAAAATGAAGATGCTTCCCAATAACCCTATTCAGAATCGCTACCATGTGGTTCACCAGCTTCCCCCATGATTGATCTCCAGGTTTGATGAGTTGCGATGAAGTTTATGGAGCATTTTAGGGTCCATGCGACTCACCCGAAGGACATGATGTTGCTATCTAGTGTGATCCAGGCTCCGAGTGAACCGTTGAAGGTTTATTTGTAGAGATTTCATGTGGCTGCTACCGAAATCAGCAATCCGAATGACCTTGCTATCCTTATGGCCGTGATGTGAGCAGTGGATCCAGACTCTGAGTTTGGTGATTGGTTGGCAGGAAAACCACCGATCACCTTGAAATGCTTTTATTCGAAGGCAAATCAATTCATAAGGAAGGAAGAGGCCAGGTGGTCAAGGAGGAACAGTGCTCTAGGACCCAGTAAGGAAGCGGTGCAAAGCAACATCGCAGCGAAGCAATCTTGCGAGAGCTCTGGTAAGGTCCAAGTTAATGTTCAAAATAAGCAGGAGCATTCAAAAGGAACCGGAGGAGGAAATCCCGGACGGAAGAGGGAAGCAAGAAAGTGGAAACCAAGGATCCCGACCTATAATGAATATACGCCCTTGAACACATCTTTGGAGAATATTTATCTATCAACTTGTAACACCTTTCAATACTGAAAGCCATGCCTAAAGGAATTGACTAAGGAACAGAAGCAGACCGGGAAGTATTATTGGTTTCACAAGATTTATGGGCATAATATTAAAGAGTGTAGACACTTCCATGATGTTAGAGAAAAGCTGATTCACCAGAAGAAGTTGCAGCAGTTTGTGAAGAATCCACAAGAAGGCAGACATGGGGCATCCGACCCAATCATGGGCAAGCTACATGCTAATGTGAGGAGCCTGCTTGGACCAAAGGAAGGCTGCTCATAAATACGATAATCAGTGGGCCTCATCCTACAGACAAGAGTTGACAAGAAATGGAATGTTGTGCTATTTCCGTGAAGCATGTGTACTTCGAGTGCTGCTTGAAGACATAAGACGGAACTCCAGCGAAGCATCAGTGAATGATGACGGATGACATAGTGTTCATGAGTTGGGATGCCGATCAAGTAGAGGCTCCAACTATTGACCCAATGGTTATCATAGCTCTGATCGGACCAACGCATGTGAAAAGAATACTAATTTATTGTGTGAGTTTTGTTAATATTATCTTCAAGAAAGCGTATGACCAAATGAAGATGGAGGCTAAGGATTTAAAACCATCTAAAGCCCGCACTCACGACTTTAATGTGCAGCTACTGATGTGGTGGGTTTTGTCGAATTGCCAGTTGAGCTAGGAGAAGGTGAATGTAGGTGGGTACGGATCCTATCGTTCATTGTTTTGGATGTTGATTCCTCGTATAATGTTTTTCTAGGCCGCCGGCCCTGGTAGAGTTTAGGGCAGCTTTGGCCCCATGGTGTTTAACCTCAAATTTTTGATAGATAATGGAGCTGGTGTGGAGCACGGTGATCAAGCGACTGGTCGTGTTTGTTATGTGGCTGAGCTGAGAGAGGCCCAGCGAAGAGAGAAAGGAAAGGATGTGGACAAATTCGTCTGCATTCGTGTTGCTGAAGATTGACAAGTAGCGCCCGAGCCTTGGCTCGGGCAACGTAGTCGGATTTATAAAGACATAGATCTGAGAGATGACGATGAAGAACCCAAGGAAGCCAAGGCGGCATTGGCTGAACTGATGATTGACATCACGGTCAGCCATGATCACCTATCGTAGGTACTGAAGATAGGATCGCAGCTGGACCCCTCGATGAGGAGGGATCTTACTAATTTCCTCCAAGAAAATCTCAATGTTTTCGTTTGGACCCATTCTGATATGTGTGGGATTTCTCCCGCTATCGCAAGTCATATATTGAACATTGACCTAAACTATGTACCGGTGAAACAAAAGAGGAGAGGCGTGGACCCGGAGAGGTCCGCTACTCTAAAAAAGGAGGTGGCTAAACTCAAAGCCAATGGTTTCATCCACGATGCCCTCTATCCTGAATAGATATCCAATATCGTGCTGGTGAGGAAGGCAAATGGGAAGTGGAGGACCTGCGTTGACTACACGGACTTAAACAAGGCATTCCCTAAAGATAGTTTCCCATTGCACAGAATTGATTGGTTGGTCGACTCGACAGCAGGGGACGAGTTGTTGTCATTTATGGATGCGTATTCGGGATACAATCAAATCCCAATGCATATCCCAAATCAGGAGCATGCCATTTTTGTCACAGATGTTGGGCTATACTGTTATGTAGTGATGCCTTAAGGATTGCAGAATGCAAGGGCAACTTATCAACGACTGGTGAATAAGATGTTTAAATATCAGATTGGTAGAACGATGGAAGTCTATATGGATGATATGCTCGTGAAGTCACAGCAATCAAACAACCACATTCGAGATTTGGCAGAGATGTTTAATATATTTAGATTTTATGGAATGAAAATCAATACATTGAAATGCTGCTTTGGCGTTGCATCGGGGAAATTTTTGGGCTTCATTTTCAGCGCACTAGGGATTGAAGAGAACTCGGAAATGATTCAAGCTATTCAGGACATACAGGCACCTAGAATTATAAAGCAAGTGCAGAGCCTGAATGGGAAGGTCGCGGCATTGAGTTGATTCATATCCGGAGCAATCGATAAATGTATTTCTTCTTTGATTCGATAATGAACGGGAAAAGAAATTTCGAATGGACACCAGATTGCGAAGATGCGTTCCGAGCTCTGGTGAGCCACCTGGAGAGGCCACCGATTCTATCAAAACCTGTAGACCATGAGAGTTGAATGTTTACTTAGCTGTGTCCCAACACGCCATTAGCGCGGCTTTGATTCATGAGGAGGACCGAATACAAAAGCCGATATACTATGTTAGTAAACGTTTAATGTGGGAATAGAGAAATTATCCCAAGATTGAGAAGTTGGCTTACTGTTTGTTAATCACATCACAAAAACTCCGCTTTATTTCCAGGCACATCAGGTCAGTATCTATACCATCAACCTTTACGGCAGGTGCTCCAACGACCAGAGACTTCTGGAAGGCTACTTAAATGGAACACTGAGCTTAGTCAGTTTGGCATCACCTACCTGCCTCGGAGGGCTACCTAAGGACAAGCATTGGTGGATTTTATTGCAGAGTTCACTATGCAGGATGAACCGAATGAAAGTGAGACGATTCCCACCATTCGATGGAAACTGTATAACGATGGAGCATCTAACGGCCATTGTTCTAGGGCTAGTGTTGTTCTTGTAACTCACGAGAACCGATGATATTTTATGCTTTGAAACTTAATTTCCCCGCTACAAATAACAAAGCCGGGTATGAAGCGTCGATCGCTCGACTGAAGCTTGCCAAAGAACTTGGAGTAAAATCGATGGAAATCTTTTGTGACTCTCAACTGGTGGTGTATCAAGTCTAGGGAGACTATCAAGTAAAGGGACAAAGGTTTACCCATACCTCACTCGGGTTCACAAATTATTTGCGGAACTCGAATACTATGATATTTCGCACATTCCATGCGAACAAAATGGGGAAGCCGATTCCTTGGCGAAATTCGCAAGCACTGGCAATGCACAACAGATGGGCTTGGTTCCCATTGTAACTTTACATTTCCCAAGTATAAATGAGATGGAGGTTGATCTTTGTAACATTCCACCTTTTTGTATGCTTTAAATCGACGATAAACCACACATGTCAGACTTAAACAATACAGAAAGGCGGATTGTTATTGGGTTGAATAGGAAAAGTAGAGAAAGAAAGAAAACAAAACAGAGTCTCATAGAGGAATGACAAAATATAATAATCAAATAACAGTTCAAGAAGCTGTTTTACAACACATTTGATTTTACTTATACATCACATATCAGAGTTACACATACTAGAGAATAATAAATAATGCAGCGAAATAGTATGAATGCAGTGGAATAATATAATAAATGATAGTAATACAGTCTTCGTCTTCGTCCTCCAGAAATAAAGTCTTCGAATCCTGAAATGCTCAGGCTGACCCGAGCGAATTGAAAAGACAAAACACTCGAGTCAGAACTAAAAGATCTTATGTAAGTTAAATCAACAATAAATAATATGAGTGGAACGGCGTCAGAGATGTTTACGAGATTCGACATCTCCTATCCAGTGTCTAACGTGAGTGTAGTAACTTAAGAGATGCTCGGGATTCACATCTCCTAAGGATCCGTTAAACTATTTACTATGTAGTAATATTTCACTATTATAATAATATCTATAGTAAAATAAACTTACTTTTAAATAGCGTTAAGGGGTTACCCATATAGCCCTTACCACGTAATAGTCCCCATAGTCCATTCAGTATCATGGTTCCGCCTGATCGGGATGCCACCAGTGGACACCATACGGGCTATGGGAGAAAACCAAACTCGTACAAGGCGCGATAGGGTAGGTGACATGGCACACAAGGCAATGCCAGGGTAGATATGCCAATTACGCATCCGGGCTGCTGGTAATGCGTAGCAGCTAATACCGCCCACCTCGAGCCACACCCCCAAAATCAAAAATCAAAAGGGGCCACTCGAACAATCCAAAGTCAGAATATAATATAAAAGGAGTGTGTCCGATAAGAGGGGCTACCTCCTTGGCCCGAGAATCGCTCCTGTTTTAGCCACCTTAAGCCAACTCACGAGAGTCGGGTCCACATATATACCTTAATAGAACGTCGCCACCATCCTACTTCATTTTGGAATCTCCACCGCGTACACGATTGTTAAATTGGTTTTCGGAGTTGGTAGAGAGTATGACAACTTCCGATCCGGGTCTCTTTAACAACCAAACGTTATTATAACACCGCCGTCATTTTCAAAATAGTTTTACTTTAAAACCAAAATATCATTGCCCCTTTTAAAGCCCAATCAATATGATACATTTCATTTCAAATATATCCTTTTCTAAAATCAAAACACTTTCAAAGTTATAACATTTCGAAATCAAAACACTTTAAATATAACAGTTTCAAACTATAATACTTGAAACTCATAACTTTGAAACATAACTACACCACGTAAATGGTTTAAATATTAAATTACTTTATATAATAAAATAGCTCTTTCAATTTCACAAATCAATTCCAAATACAGAATTGAACCCCCAAATAAACCATTTCAATTTCCGTATATTTCAAAGCTTTAAATATTCCACCATTTCAAACTAATTCTTTGATAATTCAATATATATCAAATTCAATTACTATTATTTAGAATTGAAATGTTTACTTAATAAATCCAATATCATTTAAGCAAAACTTTTAAACTTTAAATAACTGGATATTCTTTCAATTTATTTAACTTGATATATTCATTTAAATCAACTTGATATTCATTTAAATCACTCTAAACCAAAAAACCAAGTTATAAAATCATACCCTTTAAAATCTCAATTTTATTTAAATTTCAAATCAAATATATCCGAGAATAATTCTTAAATAATTTAATTCAAATCAATTTCATATTTATCTTCTAACCCTAATTTTATTTAAGTCGTTATAAACTCTATACACAATATAATTTAAATAGATACTTAACCATATTATATAAAACAATCAAATTTATTATTTAACTTATTTTATATTACAAAACAAATTTATGCCTAGCTAAAAATTAATAATAAAATAACATTTATATAACATCTAAAATCAATATTATATAACCCATATATTTCTTTACAAAACCATAGAAATCATTTCAAAATATTTTTATATATAGACCGCGGTATCTGTATATAATTTTCTATCCTATGGTCAAGTGATACGGATATTTATCATTTCAATCCGCAATTTAAAATAAAAATTCGATTGTATATCATTTCAAACCGCAATCCCGAATGAAATAAATTCCATAACAACTTGCAGTTTATAACAACATAAAATACAACATCCATTCATCAAATATCAACCATCAACCATTTATCACAGTCATTATCCAATCCAGTCAACAACGTCAATGTAGAACAAATAATAAATAACAGGTATTTACTGGCAGTTTACGTTCAATAATAAATTAAATAAAAATTTAACTGGCAGTTTATATGCAATAATAAATTAATAACAATATATCCAAATAAATTCAAATAAACTGAGATGACGATTCAAAATATGCCAAACATTCATAAATAAATTTCTAATCGCATCATAAATCAATTTAACAAACATAAGAAATTTTAGAAGTTGTGAGTGGGTTAAAACACTCACCTTTTGAATTTAAATTGAATTTAAATCCAATTTAAACCTAAAATTTGAACAGTCTCAGAATCCGTCCAAACAAGTGCCGAAATGTCCGGAATTTCAATACGATTCTAGCAGAGAAAATCGCATGTGAATCAGACCTCATTTGCAAAATTTATGTCGATTAGAACATATAAAAATTTGAATTAAATTTAAATAAAATAGTACAGATAGTATTCCACGTCACCTATATTCTCTGCACGCACGCAACTCCCAGATGATCGAACCCAAACACGCTCAACCAGCCCCCCTTTGACCGTGAAATATGGCCGCCACTCGCCACCAGGGAACGTCACACCGCCGCCATCATGACCGCCTTCCTCCGCTGCATCTATGCCCTGAAGGCCACCGCACTCGGTCTCCCCTATCACCGCCGCCACCGCCTTAGTTTCAAGGTTTTTAAAACCCTAAATCGAAGGTTCGTGCCACCTCAAGCCGAATCAGGGGATGCGGTCACCACCATTAGCCTCCAGACGAAGAGCACACAAAAACCCACAATCCAATTTCGTCGATTGGCATCGAAATCGAAAACCCCCAATTTGGCCTTAGGGTTCCGCGATTTCATAGTTTGACCATGATTTGCCGATGATTGAAGCACAATTACGAAAAACGAACACCAAAAGATGATTCATATCGTCGAGAACTTTGATTCTAAATTTTTTTGAATTTTTTTTAGGAGTTTGAAATTTTGATTTGAATTTTGAAATTGAAATTGGACTGAGGAGTTTTAGGGTTTCAGCCATTGAGAAGAGAAGTAACATAAGTTTTTATATGTGCAGAAATGAGAAATATAAAGGTTGCTAGGGTTTATACGATATATTTATGGTGGATCAGAAAATAGAAACAATTGGATCGAATCAGTTTGAAAGTTAAACGCTACACGGCCCAAAAAGCCCGTCTCGAATCCGGAACGAAATTGGGTCAACCCCATATATCAAAATAGATGTTTTTAAATGTTCTAAACGCAATGAACCGGTTTCAATTCCAAATTCCATCGTATGAAGAAGTTATATAAAAATCAAGTTATTTTAAATTGATTTCAATTGATTTTAATTTCATTGATTTCTAGGCGTTTCGAGCCCATACGATCAACCGACAAGTCCGATCACTACGAAACTTGAAATCCTACAATAATTCACCGTTACGGATGCGATGAAACTAGTTTCGTCGAAATTCGAGTCAGTGGCCAAAATGGCTATTTTTCAGAAAATTAAATAAATTAATAATTAATTAATTAAACACTTTTTCGATTTCAATTCCATAGTTAACAAATCTTATCATTTTTGATTTCTTAAACAATTACAATAATTTAAACAAATTTAGACGTCAATTTAAAGTAAATAAATTTACCAATTACATTGTTTCTTCAATTTTAATTAAAGTCAATTAATTTATAAGTAATTCCAATTGGGAATTGGTTTGGTATAAATTTCAACTCTTCTATTAAATCCATTATTACCCTACAAACATATTTAACATTTGATTTTCATTTCAATACACCGATACTTCCAATTTCATCTTTATTTGTATTAACTATTTTATTTCCACTTATTGTGTAATAACTACTATAATTCAATCATATCGAGATTTGTCAATTTCACCCATTAATTGAGATTTTAAATCCAATAAATTAATTTACCTTGGTTCCATCCTTTATTACATCAATCGTTACTCACATAATACCGGATTTATTCAATCACCAATTATTAGACTATTTCATTAATTTATTCCTTATTTACATTTGTTTTCATATATTCAATTCACAGCCTAGTATAATATTTACATTAATCCCATTAATTGTAATTTCATTCAAATAGTCAATAAACAACCTAGGTTATCATTATTACATCTCATTTAAGTTATTATTTCATAAATGAAATCACAGATTTTGTTTTTTATAATATTAGATAATAAACATTTAATGAACTTTAACAATTAAATTATTGAAAATTTACGGGTCGTTACACTCTCCCCTACTCAAAACTTTTAGTCCCTGAAAAGGAATAAAGAAGGAAAAAGAAAGGATTAAGTAAACAATACATCTTATTCAAAAATATTGACTTTATAAACAAATAAATTTACAAAATTAATTAATTTAAATAAAATATACCTATTTATACCATTAAATCATTTTATACCGCAATTAATAAAGTTTGGAAACATTTTCAAAAAAAAAATTATAAGTCCAAAATTTACGGAAAATTTCGGCAGAGTCTCCTTTGTACAGAGAGGCTCGGGAGAATTAATAATATCAAATATAACAATATACAACATATGTTTCCAAAATAATATATATCCCAACAAGGGAAAATAATATAATAACGCTATAAAACCGTAATCCGAACGTACCTATTTGTCCGGCAAACAACGCTTATATTATGAAACCAAAAGCAATAACTATTGCTTCCATAACCCGTATTTCACTTATATAATCCAAAACGAGTTAATAATTATATAAAATGAAATATTTAAGTTGTTTCTACCACTAACAAACAAATCCATGTCAAACAATAACAATCACTTGCAACCACAACATACAATCATCATACAGAATCAACACAATTCAATTATCCATCCATATCAAACAAAACAAATAGTTGTTCGGGTTCAAAACTTTAAATTGTACAGAATGGAAAATAAACTATTAAGTGCACCATTTACTCAACAGTCTTAGATGAAATTGAATAGATTATTCCTACATCCAAACAATTTTAAAGTATCCTTGCCCAAACAACCATAAACCAAACAAACAACAATTTCAGACAATAGATCGAGTTCATTCTTATTAATTTCATTTCATAACATTTGTTGTTTGATTTCCTTTTCATTAAATCAATACTTATATTCATTTAATTTATTCACATCATGTCAATTCTCTTTTTATTGTATTATATTTATTCATTCATTACTTGATTTCATTTATTTACATTCATTCATTAATAGTATTCATGCTCAATCAGTTACTTGGCATAACAATTTCATTAACTTAAGTTTATAATCTTTTTAATTTACATTTTATTTCTTACGGTTTTCATTTATTTCTATCCACTACTTACAAATTCATTTACATTAATCCATATACTGCAAATTTCTCTTATTTGTATTGCATTCATTTATTCATTACATAAGTTTACTTGTACAATTTCTCTTACATTTTCTTATTAAACATTACAACTTTTAAATATTTTGGTAAGTTATATATATGTTAAAGAATGCAAAATTGAAAAAATTATACAAGTTTACCTCATTTATTTTAATTTAATGTTCAATAGTTATATCTTTTGCTTTTTTATAGATTACAAATTTCAACTTCCTTGTTATTTCATTTATAACCCAGCATTTAATCTCTTATTTTAATTAGAGGTTCCAATTATTAATTAGTTACATTCCATTTCACTACAATAATTGAACTATTAATGAATGGAAATTTAAGAACTGAATATCGGTTTCCGTTTAAAAATCATTTTAAAATATATATAACCATATCTTTATATATCTATCAAATCATATTAAAAATTCAAAATCAAGATTTATCTATCAAACAATTGTGTAATTACTACAACAACAGCCTTCCCACTTTGAAACTTGAAAATGAATGTCGATGATGCGTGCACTCATCACCAAAATTATTTTCCAGCGACAGGGAGGGGAGTACAGAACTTATTTCTTTCCAAAATTTTCTTTAAAACAATTCTTTCAAATTATATTGAAATATTTATATCAGAAAATAATTCTAAATAATATTGTTATTATATTCCAAAATTATTCGAAAGAAAGTTTCAAAATCCCAGAACTTAAGTTCTAAATTTTCAATTTTCATTTATTTTATTAGTAAATTTTATTTTACAACCAATATTTTTAAATTTCACAACCTAACAACCAATATATTACAACAAAATATAACCTTTATAAATTTTATTACTTTACATACAGAAAATATAATAGGCAAAATTATTTCATTTACCTATATTTCAAAACAAATATTGTGTCGATCTGTCCTATTAAGTGTTTAGAAATCCCTATTGATGTCATAGCGTCCTATGCACCAACCAGAATTTATAAATACGAAACGAAACAAATTAACACTATATAAAAACCTTTTTATAACACTAACAAATACGCTCTCTCATATATACTCTCAGTGACTTGTCATCATAGGGTACTACTACCCTATAAATAAAGAGTCAGACCCCACAAAGTTAAGGTTTATCGCTAAACCAAAGCTCTGATACCAGATGTAACATCCCACCTTTTTGTACGCTTTAAGTCGACGATAAACCACACACGCCAGACTTAAACCATATAGAAAGGTGGATTGTTATTGGGTAGAATAGGGAAAGAAGAGAAAGAAATAAAACAAAACAGAGTCTCACAATGCAATGGCAAAATATAATAATCAAATAACAGTTCATGAAGCTGTTTTACAACACATTTGGTTTTACTTATACAAAACATATCAGAGTTACACATACCAGAGAATAATAAATAATGAAGTGAAATAATATAATAAATAATAGTAATACAATCTTTGTCCTCCAGAAATAAAGTCTTCGAATCCTGAAATGCTTAGGCTGACCCGAGCGAATTGAAAAGACAAAACACTCAAGTCAGAACTAAAAGATCTTATGTAAGTTAAATCAACAATAAATAATATGAGTGGAACGGCATCAGAGATGTTTACGGGATTTGACATCTCCTATCCAGTGTCTAACGTGAGTGCAGTAACTTAAGAGATGCTTGGGATTCACATCTCCTAAGGATCCGTTAAACTATTTACTATGTAGTAATATTTTGCTATTATAATAATGTCCATAGTAAAATAAACTTACTTTTAAATAGCGTTAAGGGGTTATCCATATAGCTCTTACCATGTAATAGTCCCAGTAGTCCATCCAGTTGTTAGTCCTTGAGATGAAGGTTTTGATGACAACAACCTTAGAATAAGATTATAAAATATAAATACTAACATTATAGTTTAGATATATATGTATATGCAGGATTTAACCATGCAGGCACCAAGAATGAAGACTGCACGGTATAAAGATTCAAAATATCAAGATTGAAGACTCATGAGTATCAAGATTATCAAGAGTTCAAGATTTCAATAATAAGTAATTTAATTAGGAATTTTGTTAAGACTCCTAGAAAAGCACTGGCATCTTAAAATCCAATTTATTCATGGAATAGAATCCACTTCGAGCCTGTTAAATGGATGGAACACTAAGTAGGATGGAACCTACGAAAAATCTAGTGAAATATTGTTTTGTATCCACTAACTTTTATTCAAATGTTTTTTACAAAATTATATCTTGTTTTCAAAATGATTTCGAAACCTTCCTTTTAAAAGAATCAAAAACATCTATCCTGGTTTTAAATATTTTTAGCCTCAAAATAATCTTTATTTTCAAAATCAAATTATCCTTGGTTTTAAATTATCTTTTAATAATAATATATTTAACTTTTAATATTGTTACGTAGATTTAAATATAAAATTATAGTAAAATTATATATATATATATATATCAAAATATTATTCTCTATATTTACTTATGTATTTTAACTATAGTTAAGTATATTTATAAAGTTTAAAATAGTTTTAATACAAGATAGAAGTTATTTTCAAAGAAAAGCAAATTACCAAAAATACCTTAGGCATGTCGACATCCTCAAGTACCCCTTTTCGACATGGTAGCAGTTTATTTCAAAATTTTGAATTTCAAAGGAAGTGTCTATTCGTCATATCCTTTCGCGAATGGACATGGCTGTTGTTCTACTATAAATATGGGGTAGTTTTGAACGAATATGTATTCATATTTTCTCTGATTTCACTCCTCTTCTTCTTCCACATTTCTTTATACACATTTTTACCATTACTCTACCGAAATCAACATTGAATCTAGCTAGATCATCTCTGGTTATATTCTCTATCACTATCTCAACAAGATCTTAGTGCTATTCAGAGTTATAGGCTTCTTTGTAATAAACTAAGAGAGAAAAGGTGTAATTATAGCCTGTGAAATCAATCAAGTTAGAAAAGGTGTGATTGTAGCCATGGAAATCAATTGGGTGAACTTGTTGCCCGTGAAATCAAGTATCTCTACCCAGAGGATTGTGAATCTGGAGTGGTGTACCTTGTGGCCTTGAAATCGAGAGTTGTAATTGTACAATTGCTTTTGAAAGGAAATCTGTACTTGTGTGCGGGACTGGATGTAGGGTAACTCCAAACCGGTGTAAAGTTCAGTGTGTTCTTTCCTTTATTGCTTTTACTTTATTTCTGCATCTGTGTTTGTTTCCGTGATCATATTTGTGTCTGAATATTGCATACATTTGTGTTCAAATTAACAAAAACTCAAAAAGATTTAGTAATTCCTTAAAACACTATTCAACCCCTCTCTAGTGTTAGTCCTAGCCTTAAGATCCGTATTCCGCATTTCTCACACCAGTATCATGGTTCCTCCTGATCGGGAAGCCACCAGAGGATACCACACGGGCTATGGGAGAAAATCAAACTTGTACAAGGCGCGATAGGGTAGGTGACGGCACATAAGGCAATGCCAGGGTAGATATACCAATTACGCATCCGGACTGGTGGTAACGCGTAGCAGTTACTACCGCCCACCTCAAGCCACACCCCCAAAATCAAAAATCAAAAGTGGCCAACAAAACAATCCGAAGTCAGAATATAATATCGAAGGAGTGTGTCCGATAAGAGGGGATACCTCCTTGGCTCGAGAATCGCTCCTATTTTAGCCACCTTAAGCCAACTCACAGGAGTCGGGTCCACATATATACCTTAATAGAACGTCTCCACCATCCTACTTCATTCTGGAATCTCCATCGCGTACACGGTTGTTAAAATGGTTTTCGAAGTTGGCAGAGAGTATAACAACTTCTGATCCCGGTCTCTTTAACAAACAAACGTTATTATAATACCGCGGTCATTTTCAAAATAGTTTATACTTTAAAACCAAAATATCATTTCCCCTTTTAAAGCCAAATCAATACAATATCATTTCATTTCTAATCAAAACACTTTCAAAGTTATAACATTTCAAAATCAAAACACTTAAATGTAACACTTTCAAATTATAATACTTGAAACTCATAACTTTGAAACATAACTACACCACTTAAATGATTTAAATATTAAATTAGTTTACATAATAAAATAGATTCTTTAATTTCATAAATCAATTCTAAATACAGATTTGAAGCCCAAATAAACCATTTCAATTTTCATTTATTTCAAAGCTTTAAATATTCCACCATTTCAAACTAATTCTTTGATAATTCCATATATATCAAATTCAATTACTATTATTTAGATTCGAAATGTTACTTAATAAATCCAATATCATTTAAGTAAAACTTTTAAACTTCAAATAACTGGATATGCTTTCAATTTATTTAACTTGATATATTCATTTAAATCAACTTGATATTCATTTAAATCACTCTAAACCAAAAAATCAAGTTATAAAATCATACCCTTCAAAATCTCAATTTTATTTAAATTTCAAATCAAATTTATTCGAGTATAATTCTTAAATAATTTAATTCAAATCAACATCATATTTATCTTCCAACCTTAATTTTATTTAATTCATTATAAACTCTATATACAATATAATTTAAATAGATACTTAGCCATATTATATAAAACAATCAACTTTATTATTTAACTTATTTTATGTTTCAAAACAAATTTATACATAGCTAAAAATCAATAGTAAAAAAAAAAATTATATAACACCTAAAATCAATATTTATATAACCCATATATTTCTTTACAAAACCGTAGAAATAATTTCAAAATATTTTTATATATAGACCGCGGTGTCTGTATATAATTTTCTATCCTATTGTCAAATGATACGGATATTTGTCATTTCAATCCGCAATTTAAAATAAAAATATGGTTGTATATCATTTCGAACCGCAATCCCAAATGAAATAAATTCCATAACAACTTGCAGTTTATAACAATATAAAATACAACATCCATTCATCCAATATCAACCATCAACCATTTATCACAATCATTATCCAATCCAGTCAACAACATCAATATAGAACAGATAATAAATAACAGGTATTTACTGGCAGTTTACTTTCAATAATAAATTAAATAACAATTTAACTGGCAGTTTATATGCAATAATAAATTAAATAACAATGTAACTGACAGTTTATATGCAATAATAAATTAATAACAATTTATCCAAATAAATTCAAATAAACTGAGATAATGATTCAAAATATGCCAAACAGTCATAAATAAATTTCTAATCACATCATAAATCAATTTAACAAACATAAGAAATTTTAGAAGTTGTGAGTGGGTTAAAACACTCACCTTTTGAATTTAAATTGAATTTAAATCCAATTTAAATCCAAAATTTGAACAGTCCCAGAATCCATCCAAACCAGCCAAAATGTCCGTAATTTCAGTACGATTCTAGCAGAGAAAACTGCACGTGAATCGGACTTCGTATGCAAAAGTTATGTCGATTAGAACATATGAAAATTTGAACTAAATTTAAATAAAATAATACAGATGGTATTCCATGTCACCTATATTCTCTGCACGCATGCAACTCCCAGACAACCGAACCCAAACACATTCAACCATCCCCCCTTTGACCGTGAAATACGCCCTGAAGGCCATCACACTCGACCTCACCTATCACCGCCGCCGTCGCCTTAGTTTGAAGGTTTTTCAAACCCTAAATCGAAGATTCCTACCACCTTAAGTTGAATCAGGGGATGCGATCACCACCATTAGCCTCCAGACGACGAGCACAACAAAACTTATAATCCAATTTCGTCGATTGGTATCGAAATTGAAAACCCCAATTTGGCATTAGAGTTCCACGATTTCATAGTTTGACCACGAATTGCTGATGATTGAAGCACAATTACGAAAAACGAACACCAGACGCTGATTCGTACTGTTGAGAACTTTGATTCTAAATTTTTTGAATTTTTTTGAGGATTTTGAAATTTTGATTTGAATTCTGAAATTGAAATTGGACCGAGGAGTTTTAGGGTTTCAACCATTGAGAAAAAGAAGCAATAGAAGTTTCTGTACGTGCAGAAATGAGAAATAAAAAGGCTACTAGGGTTTATAACGGTATACTTATAGGTGGATCAGAAAATAGAAAAAATTGGATCAAATCAGTTTGAAAGTTGAACGCTACACGACCCAAAAAGTCCGTCTCGACTCTGGAACGAAATTGGGTCAACCCATATATCCAAATAGATGTTTTTAAATGTTTTAAACGCAATGGAACAGGTTTCAAGTCCAAATTCCATTGTATGAAGAAGTTATTCAAAAATCAAGTTATTTCAAATTGATTTCATTTGATTTCAATTTCATTGATTTCTAGGCATTTTGAGCCCGTACGATCAACCGACAAGTCCGATCGCTACGAAACTTGAAATCCTACAATAATTCTCCGTTACGGATTCGATAAACTGGTTTCATCGAAATCCGAGTCAGTGGCCAAAATGGCTATTTTCCAGTTAATTGTATAAATTAATAATTAATTAATTAAATCACTTTTTCGATTTCAATTCCATAGTTAACAAATCTTATCATTTTTGATTTCTTAAACAATTACAATAATTTAAACAAATTTAGATGTCAATTTAAAGTAAATAAATTAACTAATTACAATGTTTCTTCAATTTTAATTAAAGTCAATTAATTTGTAAGTAATTCCAATTGGGAATTGCTTTGGTACAAATTTTAACTCTTCTATTAAATCCATTATTACCCTATAAATTTATTTAACTTTTGTTTTACGTTTCATTACACTGATACTTCCAGTTTCATCTTTATTTGTATTAACTATTTTATTTCACTTATTGTGTAATAACTACTATAATTCAATTATATTGAGATTTGTCAATTTCACCCATTAATTGAGATTTTAAATTCAATAAATTAATTTACCTTGGTTCCATCCTTTATTACATCAATTGTTACTCGCACAATACCGGATTGATTCAATCACCAATTATTAGACTATTTCATTAATTTATTCCGTATTTACATTTGTTTTCATATATTCAATTCATAGCCTAGTATAATATTTACACTAATCCCAATAATTGTAATTTCATTCAAATAGTCAATAAGTAACCTAGGTTAGCATTATTACATCTCATTTAAGTTATTATTTCATAAATGAAATCACAATTTCTATTTTTTTCCAATGTTAGATAACAGACATTTAATGAACTTTAACAATTAGATTATTGAAAATTTACGGGTCGTTACAATCTTCTAGTAGAGATGGAAACTGAAAGGGAGTCATAGATGACCCCGTTCAAAGAATACCTTCTAACTGGATTTTTCCCAAGAGAAGGAACAAGAGATGACAAGTCATTCGCAACGCCTCGTGGTATATAGTGCAGGATGGAATGATGTATCAAAAGGGATTCTCCATTCCCTTTCTTAGGCGCATCGCCCACGATGAGATAAAACGAGTTTTAAGAGAAGTCCATGAAGGAGAATGTAGCGACCATACTAGGGGCAAACACTAGCCAAAAGGATACTCCTCTATGGATACTATTGGCCGACCGTGAATCGGGACGCCGCAGACTATGTAAGGAGATGCGACAAATGTCAAAAGTACGCGAAAATCCCCAAAGTGCCGCCGACAGAACCTATGCAAATGGTTAGTCCATGGCCGTTTGCGTTATGGGGGATCGATATTATCGGCTCTTTGATAATCTCCAAAGGTGGTGCAAGATATGCAATTGTCGAGGTTGATTAGTTCACCAAATAGGCGAAAGCCGAACAACTGGCTACGATCACCAGAAAAAAGGTCATTAATTTTATTGTGCGGAATATTGTATGACACTTTGGTCTCCTACGGACTATCATTACTAACAATAGAACCCAATTTGAGAGTAGTGAATTCAAAGAGTTTTGTCGGAAGTATCATATTAAGAAAAGGTTTGCAGCACCCACAGATCCATGACTGGCCATACCCCCGTCGCCCTGGCATACGGCACCAAAGCGGTTATTCCAATGGAACTTGAAGTTCCTTCCCACCTATTGACATATTATGATCCTAGAACAAAACAAGATGTTTTATTAGAGTCATTAGACTTTGTTGAAGAGAAGCACGAAGAAGCCAATTTAAGGGCGGCCGCATATCGGCACCGAGTCACTTGATATTATAGTGAAAAAGTTTGACCAAGAGCTTTAAATGTGGGTGACTTTGTTTTGAAGCGAGTTTTTTCGGTCCCATCACATATGAATCCTACATGGGAAGGTCCCTACGTCATCGAACGGAGGCTAGGAGATGGAACCTTCAAGCTAGCGACTGTTGATGGCGTGACACTCCCCAGAGCATGGAATAACGAGCACTTGCGCCGTTATTATACTTAGTTTATTTCTTTAGCATTTTAGTAGCAATTATTTACAGTATAAGTTTCTTTTGTTATTCATTGTTTCCGACATGTAATAAGACAATTCAGTTTGTTCCTATTTTCTACAATCAATAAAAGCTTGAAGCCATTTTTCTATGAACTATTGGTATTTCTTATAATTTCATGATGGAATTAATTTGCGTTAATCTATGTGGAGTACGAACGCACGCACAAAACTAAAAGCTGACAAGCTATATTAGATAAAATCTCTAAGTCCTTAAAGCGGACTAGAGTACCTTGAGTCTCCAGAACGCAAACTAGAGTATAAACAATTTCAAAAAATGTCTAAATCCCTGAAGCGGATTAGAGTACTCTGAGTCCCCAGAGCGCAGACTGGAGTATAAATGATTTCAAAAATCTCTAAACCCCAGAAGCGGATTAGAGTACTCTGAGTCCCCAAAGCACGGACTAGAGTATAAAAGATTTCAAAAAATCTCTAAATCCCTGAAGCGGATTAGAGTACTCTGACCCCTCAGAGCGCGGGCTAGAGTATAAACGATTTCAAAAATCACTAAATCCGTGAAGCGGAATAGAGTACGACTATAGTATAAACGATTTCAGAAATCTCTAATCCCTGAAGCGGATTAGAGTACTTTGAGTCCCCAGAGCGTGGACTAGAGTATAAACAATTTCAAAAATCTCTAAATCTCTGAAGTGGATTAGAGTACTCTGGTCCCTAGAGCGCGAATCAGCGTATAAACAATCCAAATATCTTTAAGTCCTTGGAGGACGGATTAAAATGCTCTAAGTCCCAGGAGCGGGGACTAGAATGTCAGCGATTTCGAAAAGTTCTTAAGTCCTAGAATGTGGATAAAAGAACTCTAAGTCCTTTGAAAGTGGACTGGAGTTTAAATGGCCCGCCATACTTTGAATTTCAGTTGTAGATTAAATTATAAGGGATGCGATGAAAATCTGTAAATACAAAGGAATAAAATTTTATTTACTTCTTAAAAATGTCCTTACAACTTTTCTAGAAGTTCGTAGGCCAAGTCTAGCTACAACGACTGCTGACAAAAAAATGATAGAAAAGGAAAGGAAAACAACTACATGATTTAAATTTATCTAAGCTAAGCAAGATATTGCGAGGCGATGGTTATTTCCTAGGTTTTCTTTCCTTTTTCGGCTTCTCCGAAGTCTTCTCAGCAAAGCGTCTTTTCCTGTACCCTTTGCTTCCTTCCGATGTGGTATCAAATGAAGGAGGAGGAACCTCCAAAGGTGTGGTCCCACCAGGGAGAATGACTTTCAACGGCCTATTTAGGGGATCGTCTAGTTCCACCACGTTGGGTTCCGTCTTTATCTTAGTCTTCTCATTTTCGTCCTCCTCGAGTTACTCCTTCATGCTGAGCTTGGAAGTGTGCTCAAATGCGCTTGTTATTACGACATCATCATGTTCTTCGACGAGTAAAGGGTCTTTGGGCTTATCCAAATCTAGTGCCCCGATTACTTAAGCGTCGAGGCTTGGCGTGTCTTCGGCTAGTGAAGCCCCAGCATCTTTTTCTTCTCGCTCTGCGGCGACATCGCTCCTTGAAGTTGGTTCGAGACCAGAATGACCTGTATGAATTCATGAAAAACAGATGTTAGAGTACACCCATTACCCGTCGAAAGTGGTAACTTCCTGAACTTTAGAAGATGAAGTTAAGTACCGGCTTCCAATTGACTTTCGGTGGTCCTTGGAGTATCACCCTCAGGGATTAGGGACAAAATATGAATACCAAGTCCGAGCTTCTCTGGATCATAACCATCATGCTACTCGGGAGGTTCGAGGGACGAAGTCCTAGCTGATTGAATGTGAGGAGGAACTTGAGGCTCGAAGCTAGATGGACCAACAATATATTCTTTCTCTTTCGATGTCGGAGAATCTCCAAAAAGAGGGAAATTGCCGCAAACAAGTCTGAAGGCTCATTTCCTCGGAGCACTTCCTTTCTGTGTGCATCCTCGTCAATCTCCACGACAACTAACTCCACTTTCTTGATTTTGATTAAAGTATCCCATGCCTCAGCTAGTGATTCGAGATAACCATCGCCCACGAAAGATAAGTCACGGTGCACAAGAACCCTTGCATTGTACACCGCGACGAGCGGGTTAAATAAGCTTTTAATCTCTTCCTTGCTAGCCCCGGTCGCTGCCTCAATTCAGGAGTCGACCTATGTGAGTGCTGTCTTTTTGCCTTCCTCGCAAGCTGCTTCTTTTAGCGCTTCAATCTTGAGTAATTCTTCGTCGAGTTTTGTTTTCAAGTTCCTCGTCTCGACGGTTTCATCACAATACTTCTAGGATTCTTCCTGCGCTACAACTTTCTCCTCTTTCTCTTTAGAAAGCAACTCCTCTAACTCCTTAACTCGATGAGCTAGAGTTTCTTTCTCTTTCTGGAGAGAATCTATTTCTAGAGCTAAAGCGCCACTACATTGAAATGCTTCGTTTGTTTCTTTTTTATGGGTGGCCTCTAAGCGACTGACTGCCTCAGCTGTTTCTTTGGCATTTTTATTTGCGGTCTCAAGCTGGGATTTTTATGAAAGCAATTTACTATCCTACTCTTTATAATGTCTCTGTCATGAATGGCTTCTAGCTTAAGGCGGTCGATCTCATGTTGGCGTTCGATGGAGACCTCTGAAACTTTCCCTACTAAGTGTACAAACGCATCGTGCTAAACATATGCATCGTTGGTACACGCAAGAGAGTCTGCTTTGACATTCCTAGGGATATGATGTATGGTAGGAAGGAATTTCAGCCCGTTGAAGCAGATATTTGGGAACACAGCCTTACTCAGCTACTTTCTTCGCTATGCTTGAGTCATGAGCGGGAACTGAAGGAGTTGGCCTCGGTGGAGTCAACGATTTCTTATGGTACTCATGAGACTGCTTAATACTCGAAGAGCCGGAGTGTTGATCGCGAGGAGCGTCTGATTGGGAGCCTCAATAAATAGACTTGTCTCCGCCGTGTGCTGGAGTATTTTATGATTCACTTGGATGTGAAGAGTGCCCATGAGTTGTCCTTATGGAGGATGAAGATGATTCTCTAAAATGATAATCTCTATCTCTGCTTTCGTCTCAATCTCTCCATTTACCGGAATCTGAATCTCGACCTGAGCGGTGAAAGATGGAGGATCCGCGAAGATGATCGAAGCTATGAGAGCGAGTCATCTCACCTACACACAAGGTAAATGAGAACGAATTAGTGGAAATCACATGAAAAATTGAATAAATGTCGGTGGTGAAGTATATGTGTTCGTGTGTGTCCTAATGTATCCCCCCAACGGGACAATAATTTTCGCTTTACTGATTGGAGTTTTTTCTCCCTTAGTATGAAGTTGTATGCCTTCACCGCTTCTCGCGGGCCGCTGAGCCCCATGGCATCAAGATTAGCGAAGTCGTAATTCAATAAATCATCATGAATGGATCGAGCGTAGAGTCCCTTCAACAAACTTTCCATTTTCCGGGGAGACGATCCTCTCTCGATAGGAGTTATCATGATTTTTGGAATCCCCCCAACTTTACTCTTTTTAATTTTGTATGCTAAACTCTTTTTCTTCCTTGGTAATGGCCATGGCTGGTTAGTACAGAGAACATTGGCTATTAGCACCTGTCCGAACTTATGTCCTTATTTAACGGCGTTGGAGTTTCTTTTTATTTAATTTCATCTTCCTTGGTGGTATCATAAGCCCCTTCGATAAAGGGCACTGAAGGACCAACTTGTTCCCGACTCATTTCAGCAGTTGTTCTTGCGGTCATGGTGTTACTCGGAAGGCCAATCCCGCGACCCTCTTCTAATAATCCGAACATTGAGAGCAACTCGTCGGTAACAATCAATTTGATGTCCCGCTCTTCTACTGGAGTGGCACGAATGGTCGCGGCTGCCTTCGAGTATCTAGTGCCTTCGGGACATGGGCGAATACCTGGAAGGATTAAAACGTTCAAACTTCAGGAAAGATGCGACTTAAGTCCTAGAATGAAGGGTGAGACAAGAATGAAACTTACTTCCTACCATCCATCTCCTCGCGAAGCCAGATAGATAGCATACGTAGAACCACTCCAATTTGAATTGGGAGAGCTTGTTCCACGCATACATCAGAACATGGCATTTAGGGCACGCTCCTAGGAATATATAAGATGGGCTATCAGCACGTCTCTTGAAGTGGTAAATGTAGCAGACATCCTCAAGGGTTGGAGGTCAGAACAGGATGCTCATAAAAAGTAGGTAGGTACCGTATATGAATGCGTGGCTATTTGGGTGCAGTTGTGTAGGAGCGATCCATATGTACTTTAATACCTCACTAATAATGGATTAAAGGGTGGCACGCATCCGACCCAACACACGAATTTGTTGCATGTGGTGTATCTGGTTGGGTGCAAATAGGGCCGATCTTGCCCCGACGGAACTAGGACATCTTCGAAGGGGATTCCATGAATGGATCACAATCAATGGGGAGCGGCTTTGCCGATTTTTGAGGCTTGTGAGTCAATGAGGTTATCTAAAATGACAGCTCTATCTATGGCATAGGGAGTAGGTTTTATGACCTTAGCAGGGAGAACCGAAATGTCAGGAATAGGGGAAAACAACGAGCTCGATGTCCCTACTACATCTTGACGTAGACTTGGTCCAGGCTTGTTGGATATAGTGGAAGAGCTTGACTACTTAGACATTTCAGGAAGGCACTTGGTGTGAATGAATACCTGTTTAAACTATACTCGAAAGATAGTCGATATTAGATATAATAATAATATATTCCCCCTGTTGTGTGTGAATAGAGAGATTCAAATGTAAGTGAATAGAGCTTATGACTTTAAAGGTAAGTATGACATAGAGAAGTTTTGAGTTATCATCCTGTAGACCGTCATCGCTGATCATCTCCAACAGTTTGTCATATGGCTGGTAGCGGAAGTCTTGGAATTAAGCATTGGCATCATAGAGTGTGAAGGTTGTTACTTGCATTTGTTGGGTTAGATTCGTGTTTAGACTTACTTAAGCTATGGAGTTGTTAATCCGAATTAAGTCCATAGTCTTATATTCTTTGGTCCTTGTCACTATTTATTGTTTTATGCTCAGGCGTGGGAGTGTGTGGTCCTGATGTATGCTATGTTCAAATTGAGATGGTCCTGATTGCCAATGCCGACCCCAACACTCAATATTGATCGCCCCTTTAAAACTAGATGGATGACCAACTCTATCTCTCTCGGTACCGACCCACACTCTCTCAAAGAACCAATCTACATTCACTCTCAAGTCACCGAACAGCCACACAATGGCATATACCGAGCCACTCCCTCTTACCGACTCACTTTTTTGTAAGAATTCTGCCGACCCACTCTATTCCAAGTGTCCTACCGACCTACTCTATTGTCAAACCCTACCGACCCACTCTATTGCCCAATTCCTACCGATCCAGCTCTACTCCAATAACCTACTGAACACTCTCCCTCAGTCGGTATGCTGAACAGGAGCCTACAGCCTATACACCGAACCCTGTAAATTACCGAACTCCTCTCTCTCTCAAAACAACAAACTCTCTTGTCCTGCAAATCACCAACCTCCTTTCCAATCAACACCTATGCTAACTCCACTCAACCTAGTGTGAATCCACATAAAAAACGCTCCGTTATCCACGCGTATCCCATCACTCTCCATGTTTCTTTCTTTTCCCAATCATTACATAGGGCTGTGTGCACACACAGTCCTAACCTAGTTCGAATTCAAGGAGGCATGACCTAGGAATTTAAAATAATACATGCAATCTCACACAAGAGTTAATTTGAGGGTGGGGCGAGTGATTCTTTGGGGTTGGGGAGTTGAGGGGAATGGAGCAACACGTTAGGAAGATGATAAAGTGAAGTGGAGAAGCAATTCGATGGAGAGGAGGAGTTTAGATTTGGAGCAGTGATAAGGAATTCAAGATATGAAGTAAGTTAGAAGGCTTGTAAAAGTAAAGTAGAAGTGAGAAGAAGGAGAACGAGTGTAGGCTTTTATATGGTAAATGGGAGATGAACGTGCATTCTCCTATAGAACCGGTCACCATGCCTTAATGGGTCGGTAAGGAAGAATGCCGACCGTTGCCAGGTGAACCGACCATGTGGATCGATCTTCGTATGTCGATCCACCCTTTGTTATAAAATAATAATAATAAATATATGGCAATTTAAACAA
The DNA here is from genome assembly GCA_030765085.1 of Allium cepa. Taxonomy (NCBI): domain Eukaryota; kingdom Viridiplantae; phylum Streptophyta; class Magnoliopsida; order Asparagales; family Amaryllidaceae; genus Allium; species Allium cepa. The sequence goes on from CM060937.1 coordinate 389,990,800, forward strand.
ATGAATATTAAAATTGAATATAATGATAATAAATAACATAATAAGAATATAGATAATAAAATAAAATGTATATATATGAATGTATACACATATAATGATGATTGAGGATGATAATGTGGAAAGGAGACAGGTACTAACGGATAAGTGGAGAAGCATGGGTTTAGAAAACCCACTGCGATTCAGCTTTCGAAAGATTGCAAATCTTTAGTTTTTGAAAAGTTAAAACAGGATTTCAAAAATTTCTTTGAAACTGAAATAGTACGATCAAACAACGTGAAGCTTCTTCGAAGGCCAATGAAAAAGCAATAGTCAGTTACCATTCTTAACAAGCTAGCCGCTAAAAGCAGGGATTACTCGTTGATTCAAAGCGCATCATGATTCACACAACGCACTTTGGGGAGAAAATATTACCCGGCTACTTGGCCCGACTACAAGGCGATAGTTGCAGAGGATATGGTTGGACCTAGACGGGACTCAAGTAGAGAAAGGATTGGAAATATAAAGGATTGGTGTAAATTAATTGGATCGACATACTTGTGCGTGGTTTGGCATAAACGTGTGGTTCGGCATGTATGTATGGTTCGTCCTATTCTCATGGTTCAGCCTATATGCATGGTTCGGAGTTGGGACAAGATCATATGTGGGTCAATAATGATGGGATCGGCCTTGTCAGAACAAGATCATTTGTGGATTGGCTGATAGTGGTTCGAATTATGTGGATCAGAAAGGATGAGCTCGGATTCGATACGATCAGCACGAGAGGCTCGGCATGACTGGATCGATGTAATTGTAGGCTATCTCCGGGTCAGTCGTGGAGCTTTTTGGCATTAAATGAAGCGGTCGGCATGAACGGCTCGGTCACCATGGTTCGGCATACTTGGGTAGGTGCACCCTAAGTAAGTTGGCAAGTTATCTTCTCTACAACAAAGTAGTGCGATCAACATTTCATTGCTTCGAGTCACGCCACTATTTGCTTCGAGTCGCTTGAGAAGTTGATTCGAGTCATCTACGAGGAAACCCAAGTTCGGTATTGATGGTTCGGCTAAAGTGGTTTGGTAGTTACTGGGTTAGTTATGGAGGGTAGGCATACCTAGGTCCGTCAACTTGAATTGTCACTTGTGGTCCAAGTTATCTTGGTCATGGGCCTGCATAGGGAAGCCAGGTTAACTTCGTCTATAAATAGAGGGGCATGGGTCTAGTTAAAGGGACCTTTTTTTGGAGAACTCCAGAGAGGCTCTGCCATTTTCTGTACTTACTTTATTTTTGCTCAAAATTATGTTCAAGCTGTTTGTTTACGGATTGTATCTGTATTCATGTGATTGGAAAAGCAATAAAGATTACATTCAAAGTGGACATAGGCATTTATGCCGAACCACTATAATTCTGGTGTTTTTATTGTTGTGTTTGCATTCTACTGTGATAATCCTTTTTTTTAATTTACTGTCTTCATTAATCTCTCCACACAAATCTATTCTAGGGTGTTAGTGACCAATTATGGTACTAACACGATACATCTAGTTAGGTCGCTAGCGATCCATTAAATCAACTCCAAATGATTTCATTTTTTGTGAGCCTTCTATTATTTCTTTTAACTGCTCTTCTAAAATTTCAACTAAATTCAGTTTCGTATGAGTTTTGTAGATTCATTTCAAGTCGGCTGCTTTTGGTCAAATAGCTTGAATCAGACGAGTTTTCACTTCTCGTGCTAGATTGCTTGGCATGCTATGAATCTGGTAAGCGTTTCTAGGAAACATATTGAATCAGGATTCAAGAGGATTGGAGGATTCATGAGCGAACCTTATGTACTGATAGCAATCCATAGACGATGGATCGTTGGCGATCCATTGTCTTGGCCAAATTTTGGTTTCTCGTTTTGAGTCTTTCTTCATTCCTTCTAGTCCTAATTGTTGATTCTTGAGTTGTTTCGACTTGTCATAGATGTTCTGGCTTCCGTTGAATTCCATTTGGTTAAATAAAACCCGTTAACACATCTGCTACGCAAAATCTATATTACTACCGTGCCCTAAATTATAGCCACTTCTTCTATTTTATTTGTACGATGATCATACAGAAAATTAGGAAAATCACTAACCGAGCGTAGGTATCCCATTCATTAACCCTAAACAATGCTCCTAAATGAATCCAGATGATAATGGATCTAGTCTTGGAGGATGAACATCTGAACCAGCTCCTTCTTTAGTAAGGTATAGCTCTAAGTCGAAATGCTAGCACTGGGCTCTATCATGACCGCACGATTCTGTGGATTAGACAGCGCCCCAAACTTTAGGATATACGAAGGAAGGATTCAAAGAGAACAAAAAGTTGAAAATAGTTCTGGGATAATCATAGGAAGTAAGTTGATTTAGAAAAAAATAGATAAATATAATTTGATTTGAAATTGAAGAACGACTTTTAGGGTTTGATAGTTTTCTCTTTGCCAGAAGAAAAGAACGACTTTTAGTAAAACTTCAGCCGCTGAAATGAACTTTTATCCCGCGTTTGGAATTTGGTACATAGTTTTTTGTTTTCATTTTACTTTGCTAATATCGGAACTAATTGCATTTAAATTTGAAACGCCATGTATGAATGTTTCTTATGATACTAACAATGCATTTTCTTGTAGGGTGAGTTACTCATTGTTATTTCATACCCACACGGATTCCAATACCATTAATTGTGAGAATTTCTTTCAAGATTAAAAGAATAGCTTGCAGTTTATATGGATTATGTTGCATATGTAGTACACCAACTATTCCTACTTTTTATACAGATTATCTTGCCATATCTTTATTTTCATATGTCGAAGCTCCTTTAATGTAAACTTTGACAGCATGTTTCGGCTTTATTGTGCCATGCTTTATTCATTCTGTTGATTCAACCTTTTGATTTTGCAACAACTTAATAGTAAATTTATTTTGATAGAAAGGTACGTAATCAGATGTTACATACACATCATATGCTATCTATGGACATGGCGATGCCCCTCATTTCTACGAAAACATTAGAGTGTGATTTCATCTATCATGGACTCATGGTTTGTCCTCTTACACCAGCATCCGAGTTATTTGTTTTTGCTGTTTGGTTATGTCATTTGCTTTTGCTTTAATGTGCCTTTACTTTGTACAACTATGAATTTTTTGCATACAAAAAGATTAGCAGCCGTTAAGAAAGTGTGTCATGTAAATCTGATCATCGGTCAATCATAAATCTAAAACATTGAGAAAGAAGCAAAGGATGTCATAATTTCCAAAACTTACAATGGATTTTCTAATCCATTGAGACAGAGGTCTCACAACTTTGGATTAAATTTTAGTTGACACAATGGACGCTATAGAATATATACATTAAGACAAGTCTTTTCTTTCAAATGAAGTTGGAGAATCAGAACTGATTCACACGTGTCACATTCATAAGAGGCATTTCTTCTAAATTAGCTGGAGGCCAAGTTAACCACTATCCAATGATCGAACTCTTTGTAGTTGATAAAGTATTAATAAGTTAAAGTTGGCAGTCTAAATAAATGAAGATAATACGATGAACTAAGACACCCTTACACTTACAATACATGAACTATTGAAAACAAGTACAAAACTGAATTTTTCCAATGAAACTCGTTAGACTTTTTTTTGAGAAATGGGATGGAAAATATTCCTACGCAATAAATATCATTTACTACACTAGTTTTACATAGTATTTTTTTTAAGAGAGATGATTGCAATGTTTCCAAATTCAAAATTACAGGAAGCTCCCATTCTTATGTTTGTCGCATTTCTCAAGATATTGATTTAATAACAATTATTTTCTTTGCCCTATTTTATTATTTTTTGAAATAACTCAATTTCATTGTGTTCCAACAAACGGTTGATTTGTACATGTATAGTCGCAACATATGCATATTTCAAAGTCGCGTTGTTATATGATCCAAAAAATCTTACAAATGGTGTTTTCTACAAGGTTCCACCTTCCGTCCGTAGTGCCGGAACTCCGGCCATCTCGGCCCGGTTCCGGCGATGATCGGAACGGAATCGTCGAAAAAAACCGTTCCGTCATCAGCAGCAAAAAAAAAAACTATCACCAAAAATCAAAAAATAAAAAACTGTCAAAAAAACTGTAAAAAGAATCATCAGTAAAAAAACAGTAAAGTAAAAAACCGAACAAAACAAAGCAACTTTAAATCATATCATCCATAAATCAAGCATCTTAGCAGGCTTCAATCAATTCAAATTTAACATTTTGCTCAAAAAATCAGACAACAAATCACGGTCTCAACTTTCAATCTTGGAAAGGAATCAAATATTTAGCTATAAAAAAGCATAACAATCTCAGAATAATACACAAAAACTCACCAATTCGAAGCCGTGAGCAACCGATACTCTGAAAGAAGGCATTTGATTTTGGAATTCGCAGCCGTGTGGAAAGCTTCGATCAAATTAAGCACGCGACTTGAAGCAGGTATTCATTTTTTTTTTCTTTTTTCTTTTTCGCATCTGGTGTCTGGAAACGTGAATTGAATAGAAGGCTTCGAACGGTAAAAACTTAGGGCAAATGATTTGGGGATAAGTAATGAAGTGGGTTGGGCTTTAAAGTTTGATTAATTGGCTGTTGGATTGGTTAACTAAAATAATAAATGAATTTTAAGAATGCATTAGACAGCAAAGTTGCTCTTGTAGACTGGACACGTTTTCATATGAGCATATGTTTTGGATACGTTTGCCAGCATGTTTACTTTTAATTCGAAGGTAAGTTTTGATGTGCATGTTTACGTTTGCCAGCATGTTTTGAATACGTAGCTCGGTTCTTCTAAATATGTTTGTATAATCTTTCTAAATATGGATAGTTGCAAGGCTCTGCTCTTCTAAATATGTGCATTTGGATATGCCATACTAGTTCAGGCGTTGTCAATAATTTGCTTCAAATGATCCAAATGCAATGTGATATGCCATAGATTTATCTTTTCTAAATATGTTTGTATAATTTTTGTTTATTATTTAGGTGCTTGAATATGACAAATCGTGATATTGTCTGGAATTACTGTACGGCAGTCGGTATCAATAAAAAGAAAACGAAGTGCAATTATTGTCATAAAGAAATTTCTGGTGGAGGTGTAACACGTATGAAAGAACATTTGGCAGCAATGGCTGGCGATGTTGCACCATGTCCAAACGTTCCTAAAGAAGTCAGAAAACTGATACGGGAACATCTAATCAAAAAGAGAAACGAACGAAGCCAGGGGAAGCTTGAAAAACAACGCGTGCAAGAAGAATTGATGAGCATGCCCGAACAACAAAATTCAGACGTTGGAAGTGATGGAAATGAAGATGATAGAGATATTCAACATGCCTTTCAAGCAAGCAAAGAATCTTATGTTAGTGATGAAAGACGACGTTCAGGCGTAGGATCCAGCGGAGTAAAGCGCACCGATCGTTCTAAATCCTTAAAAGTGGATAATGATTTTAAGATACGTGCAGCTTTCAGGATAGATTCATATGTTCAATCACGAGGAGGTAGATCTCAACCTTCAATTGAAACTGCAATAAAAGGCATTAAAGATGCCAAAAAACATATTGGACGTGCAATATCTAAAAATTTTTATTTTAACCATATTGCCCATAATGCTGCAAGTAGTCCTTATTATCAAACAATGGTTGATGCCATTGCAGAAGCTGGTCCTGGAGTCAAACCACCCACTCTAGGGGAACTTTCGAAAACTTATTTAGATTTAGAGTGCGCTGAAATCAAACAACATATTGATACTTACTCCAAATTTTGGGATGAGTATGGTTGCACATTGATGTGTGATGGTTGGAGCACACAAAATAGAAGAAAAATCATAAATTTTCTTGTGTACTCCACTCAAGGAACCGTCTTTCTTAAATCTGTAGACGCCACTGATAAATTTCAAAGTGCTAGTATATTTGTGGTCTAATGGATAATGTCGTTAATTTTATTGGAGAAGATAGAATTGTGCAAATAGTAACTGACAATGGAGCAAATTATAAAGCTGCTGGTCAATTACTAATGGAAAAAAGAAGACAACTATATTGGACACCATGTGCAGCACATTACATCGATTTGATTTTAGAGGATATTTCAAAAGAAGCCGAGGTAAAAATTATTATATCAAATTGCCAGTCAATAACAGGATTCATATACAATCATGGTTGGCTACTTACAATAATGAGAAAAGAAACAAACAATAAAGAATTAATTCGGCCGGCGGTAACCAGGTTTGCTACTCACTTTATTGCATTAGAATCCATATACACACATAAAGAGAATTTGAGAAGGATGATCTATTCGAGGGAGTGGAGTGCAAAGATTCCAAAACTCGGTCCTAAAGACAAAAAAACAGCAATTCTTGTCTATAACTTGATTCATAGCGATAAATTTTGGGCTAACATTGCTGCCATTATTCTCGTATTTGGTCCACTTGTAAAAGTTTTAAGAATGGTGGACAATGATGATAAAGCAGAGATGAGATATTTGTACGAAGCAATGGATCGAGCGAAGGAATTAATTAAGAAAAATGTTGGTTCAAGACAGTATCAAAGATGGTGGAATATAATCGATAAAAGATGGGAAAGACAGTTGCATCGACCTATTCATGCAGCAGGTAATTCTTTTAGCTGTTACACAATTATACGAATGCATATCATGTCAATACCTTCTTTTAACCATTCAATTCTTTTAGGTTATTTTCTCAATCCCCAAATTCAATATGGAGATAAAGCAACAAATGACGATGAAGTTTTAAATGGATGGACAAACATCCTTGAAAGAATGGTACCGGATATTGCTATGCAAATTGAAATTTCGAAAGAGATAATAAAACATAATACTCAACTACTTATGATTCTTTTTCAAATTATGACATGGCTATTAATAAATGTTGTGTAGGTTGAAAAATACAGAATGAAACTTGGTGTGTTTGGTTCTGCAAAAGCAAAACAAGCAGTTAAGTCATGTCTTCCCGCTATGTGGTGGTCAATAATTGACAGAGAAGCTGCTCCAAATTTAACACATATAGCAATGTGCATTCTTAGCCAAACGGTTTCTTCTTCAAACTGTGAAAATAACTGGACAACATTTGCAATGATTCATACAAAGCTGAGAAACAGAAAAAATGGAGAACTTAGAAAAACTGGTATTCGTACATTATAACATGCGGTTAAGAGTACGACATGCTAAACGCCAACAAACAACTGACCAACTTATTGATTTGGATTACATCTTTCATGAGGAGGATCCACTTGCAGAATGGACTAGAGAAGCTGAGAATCCACTACTTGATAATGCAAGCGATAATCCTTGGTCGGACAATGATAATGTATCTGTAGAAAATACTGAAAATGATAGTTCATCAAATGATGATTCAGGTAATGCTGGTGGTGACGGTATTGGTTCTAGTGGTTATGGCGTTGGTTCCATTTTTGATGATTCTCAAAGACATATCCAAAATTATGAATCAGATGACTATAGTCGACGAAGAGATAGAAATTTGAACGTTGTACATGAAGATCAAGGGGATTATGATGGCAGATATATTTCTAACAATGTCCCGAGTTTTAGGTATTCTACGTCTGACTATACCGGAGGTTATTTGTATTGTGCATTAAATCAACCGTATGCTGATGAGCCATCAAGTAACCAAGATGAACCCTCACCCTTTGATAATATGATGACGACATTTTTAAGTTCGGATCAGATACAGCAGTATGCTTTTCCAACATATTATAATCCATCACAAGATGAAGAGAGCGATGAATAAAATTTACATGATGATCAGAGAAATAGCTTTTGGTATTAATTTTTTATGTTGTATGTTTTGTAACTTCTATGTCACTTGAATAATTTAGTGTAATTGACTATCAGTGTTGCATACATATTTGCGTATTTATAACAAAAATGTACCGGAATTCACAAACCGGATTTAAAACGGAATTTCCGAAAATCCCGAAACGGAACCGGAATTTTGAATTTTTCAACTGACCGGAACGGAAACGGAAACCGGAACTTCGAACCTTGGTTTTCTAACACATGTTAACCTTTTTTACACAATATTGTGACAGTTTACAAGCAGAGATCATGTTGTAAACTCGAACCCGTTGTTGATGGTAGCATGCCGCCAGTTCTTGATAGGCATGCTTGTGTTAGACACATGGCAATACTTTGTGCACAGGTTCATGCACATGAACAAATTCATGTACAGACACGTGCAATCCTGGCATCACAGGCTCGTAGTCCCCTACTCTTTTGGAGCGCAGTACACCCATCCCATAGAAGGGTTAATTCTGGACACCATGGGGGGAGCACTAGCGTTTTTGCTATCGGGAATGAGTTCCAGAAATTGGACTTACTTCTTTTCCATTTTTGCCATGAGAGGAATTGATGACCACTGCAAGTGTTGCTACCTGGGAACTTATTATATGTGAACAATACAGTATATCATGACGTGCATCATTAGCTTCATGGTACCAGGTACAACTTTTCTCAGAGTTTTTTGTTAATTGGGATATGGTACTGAAGACTCATATGCCTTATACGCTTGGAACGAGAGATGGTGGCGGGTTTGAAACCAGGCCGGTTAAGAACAGGAAATCATTCTAATAGGTTACGGTAATGTATTTTTTAGCATGATAAGTTGATTTCTACCTATGTTTCGTGTTAAGTTCTTATGAAACGTTTATATGAATGGGATTAAATGTTACTTGTTGCACCGTTGTTGCATTGAAGCTGATTATTTTGTATCTGGCGATGCGATGTTTATATTTATAAAAGTTTTGCAATAGTTGGATCGTTGTTTTATGGTTTATCAAATGGACGGGCATAAACCATACCCAAATGTAGAGGCAGTTAGCACCAAATCCTGAACATGTTATTCGTCTTCCAAATTCATTACCACTCCAAAAGGACGAAGAGATGGAACAATTAATAAATTTCTCGATGAGGACCCAAGATGGAAAAATATCGCCCTTGGAGCTAAAAAGTTCTATGAAAAATACCGGGGAAGAAGTAACATTTGAAGAAGTTAAAAGATTTGGTGTCAATAGACTATGATGGAGATGGACAACTATGTTGAAAGTAAACTTGATTTTGCATTTTATTAATTCAGAATTTTCCATATATAAAATATCTACGATATATGTTGAGATATTTATAATATATTTGTATAAAAGAAAGTTTAGAAGATTTTATGGATAATCATTGAACCAAGTGAATATACACCATTTATTTGAGAAGTGAAATTAGTATAAATAGAGACGAATTCATTCATTTTTTGCATGGAAGGAAAAAACATGAACTTTTATAATAAAGGTTACAATAAAATTTTATCACCTCCTTCTAAAAAATTGTTTTTTCTCTTTAATTTCCCATTTATCTTCCTCATAAATCAAGTCTATTATATATATTAAAAAAAAATCAATAGTAGCATAAGAGCTAGACTGATATCAAGAAAGAATGGCAAGTGCATTAAGTTAGGTTAAGGTTAAAGTTCTCTTACTTAAAAAAGAGTACTACGGTTATTAAAGCATTCATATGAAGGTGTTGCTTAGATCACAAGATGTGTGAAATGTCGTAGAAAATGGATACAATGAACCCATTGACGTCACCATTTTATCTCAAATTGAAAAGGATGATATCAATAAATTCAAAAAAAAGGATCAACAGGCTCTTAGCATCATCCATCAAGCTCTGTATGAAGTTATGTTCGAAAAGGTCGCAAATGCGCAAAGTTGCAAGAAAGCATGGAAGGTTTTAGAACACTTTCAAAGAAATTTACACTAATGAAAATTAGACCAAAAAAGAATGTTTGCATCTTTATATATGAAATTTTCGAAATCAATCCATGATTATTTTCAGTTTATCCTATCATAAAATTTTATAAAAGCTATGACATTAATGTGGCTACCAGTTCCCTTTAGTTACCGTGCGACTTTTCTCTCGTTCCATTTCGCTCTCTTTCTTCTCCTTCGTTTCTCCTTCAAGGCCCACGCACTAGCTCGCCTCCTCATCCATCCATGTCACACTCACGTGAACCGCCTAATTTTGCTGCTTCGATTACCAGATTTGGGTGAACTTTCAATGTCCATTCCGCTGTCACTTCTAGTAATCTGGCTTCTGAAGCTCTTCTCGACTTTTCGATCTTAGATTCGTCGCAGTTGAGGCCTTTTGATTCTCGCTCATGTCGTGCATCTCCACTACTGGCTTTCGCTAATGACTTGGATAATTCAAAGTCTATTGTTAGTTCATCTCCCATCTCTGGATTAGCAATTGCCGATCAGCGAGTTCCTTGCTTACGCCCCTTATTCTTGTTGCTGCCTTAGGTAATCATCCACAGTGGTCATACAGAGTTAGGCCGGTATTTTGTAATGTTATTTCTGAAGATGAGTGTAATGCTGAGCCTGATAAGGCTATTGAGAGTGATGTAGTGCCCGGGAATGATGATACTTCTCATATGGATGGAAATAATGTGTGCATTGATGATGCTTGTAGACATGTAGTTCAAAATAATCAGTCATAGGTTTTACTTCCTCGAGTTCATGCTTCTATTGAAACTCCTAAGCGATTGTCGTTATTTTCAAAACTTTCGAAAAATGCTGGGGTCCATTTTTCCCGTTATTTTGTCAATGTCGAGATCGACGGAGTGTTGATTCCTCTTGTCGATGTTTTACAAGCAAGCGTTAATTATTATTATGAGTATCATATTGGTTTCTTTTTGGATTCTAACCCTTCCTATTATCTAGTCAAAATGCCTTGTAGTTGAATTTGTAATCCCAAAGGTGGGCTTAGTGTGCATTTTGATAATGCTATGCTCTTATTTAAGTTTTTGAGAAGTGATGAAAGGCTACGTGTTCTAGGAGTTGATCCGATTTTAATAGATGGAAAACCTTTCATTATCACTACTTGGAGTCCTTCAATGGACATGACAAAGGCTCAGGTATTATCTATTTCTGTCTGAATGCACTTTTCTCATATCCCTTTTATATTGCAACATATGGTTAGGCTTGACTGGCTAGTCTGCCTAATTGGCAAAGTAATTTGTTATGATACAAATACTGTTGCCAGAAAATGTTTGGTGTATGCCAAAGCCTTGTTCGAAATCAGCCCCAAGAAGCCTCAATCTTCTTCGGATAAGGTCGGAATTGCTGAGGAACTGGATGCTGAAGTTGTTGTTTGATACAGCTGGAAATCTGCAAATATATGCACATCTTGTTAGCCATTTGGCCACCTTAAGGATATTTGTTTCCTATCGTTTGATGTCGCTCATGTTCCACTACCTGATAGGATTCCTCTTCCTTGTCCTATCATGAAGTGGGTTCCAAAAGTCTTCCCTGATACTTTGATCTCGCCTTCTGTTACCTTGCCTGTGGCCTTCGTTGTTTCTACTGATGATGTTATTGATGTTTGTTCTGCTGATGATGTTGTGTCTACTTCTCCTGCTATTATGTCCCGTATAATTGATGTACATACTGCTTCTGCTAGCATTGACGCTCACTCTGTTGACGTTGAGGATAACTCTGCGAGTCTTCTAGATTTTGCTTCCTCCTTGGATGATTTCTTTTAGGGTTCGTCTGAGCAGGCTTAGATCCATGAGCCTTCCTAAATGAGATTTGACTCAAATGGGGGTAGGTTCTGTAAGTACATAGATGGAGATGATGAAGAAAGAAGATTATATTATCATGTTGAGGGTGAATGGCTCGTGCTTTAGGTTATTGGCCAGTTAGGGGAATTGCATAGCACTGTTATCTCAGATTTCTCATGGGACAGAAAATTCCTTTACAGCTCTGATTATGTTTATTTTGTTCCTACTTTAGCTTCTCTATTCTCTGAGTACTGTCATGTTTTAGGGCCTGAATCTTCGGATAAGGGTAACGGATCTTCCTCTCGAAGGGAGACTATAACGACCTGACATTTTATCACTTTAATTTTAAGAATATTTAATTTATTTAAATATTGGAATTTGAATTTAATTATAATAAAATTTATATTTCAAATAATTGACTGATTTTGATGACATATTTGTAATTTAATATATAGAATTTTTTCCATAATTTTTAATAATAATAATATTTGAATTTCCATTTGATGTATTTTACATTGAACGTTGGTATTTTTGAAATTTAACATAACTTATTAACTGGTGTATTTTATTTTGTTTTGTGATCATGTCACATTTCTGTACACGATCGTATTTTATTTTCTATCGTTCGTGGCTCATACGCGGATGTGATATTATATAGCGGAATACCGAAATTTATTCAAATTAAAACCACCAAACATACACAGTACTAAGCCAACATTTTTATTCTCTTTCTCTGTGCCATTGTTCCCTCAACAACATACCTACCTTGTTGCCCCTACCTTGTCACCCCTTGTCTCTTGCCAGTACCATTATGTTTGCCTATATCTTTTAACTCATCAACATATACACTTTCGAACCCTTTCCTTGCTGCCATTATTGCTCATATATTCATCTTCTTCTTCCTGTACATTTCAAAAACAATGAAAATAAACTCCATCCCCAATTTCAAAAATCAACCGCTACCAATCTGTCGAGTTATCAAAATCGCCCTACACAAAAGATGTCCGTCTCAACCTTTAGTTTAGTTAAAAATAGTCCGGGGTCGTTTCATTGAGTATAATGGTGGATATCGCCCGAAATCAAAAGTGGTCCAACTATGTTAGTTTTTTAAGAGCGCAATTTGACGAACGAATTATATAATAGGGTCCATGTGCTAAAATCATGATTTTTAGAGCTGTTTGGGTGATTTTATGGGTTGTGGTTGAGGCATGGTGGAGAATTGATCGAAGTTGGTTCAATAATCAAATTCCAGCGAGTGTGTTGCCGATGGGTCGAGTGGTTGTGGTTGGAGGAGCCTCGGAACATGGGAAGACGTTGGCAATGGTTTCTGGTCTCTATTGGCCGGAGTTAGGAGGGTGAGGTGAATTAGGCTTTTGAAGCTTGTTTTTTTAATGCTTGGATAACGGGGTCATGCTGGCGTTGTGAGACGTCGGACTATGTCGTGGTCGGCTTGGAGATAAGATTGGGTGTGGCTATGACGGTGGCAGGGTGGCGAGGCGTAGAAGCAAAGGAGGCGGTGGAGTTTAGGGAGTTAAGGTGACCGGGTTTTAATTTTGAAGGGGCGTGCATTTTCGAATTTTAGGAAAAAGAAGGCATTGTGCTTTTCTGGTTTTGGGTTTAGGAAGATGCGGGTTAGGCTCCATTGGTTTGGACTTGGGCCTGCTAGTAAGTAGGGTGAGAATTCATAACTTAATTTAATTAGTTAAGTTTATATTTGTTTAAACTTTGAAAATCTATATCGTGTTTTGTTCGTATTAACAAATATAACACTTTGATATAACTTGTAGTTAGTTTTAATGTTTTATAATTCAATGATAAATAAATACCGACTAGTAATAATTACATTAATTTGGATAATAACACAGTTTAATTAATATACTTAATAAGTGTTATCTATTTGGCCAAATAAATACCGCACTATTAAAGTAAATTGAATAGAGTAATATGGGCATCTATTTTGTGGAATAAAACAACATTTTACTAATTAAATTTATTGAACACCTATTTAGCGGAATAAATCACCGTTCTGCTATAATTAATTAGATAGTTTATACTTTGGACATCTATTTAGCGGAAATAAACACAGTTCTGCTATTACATTAGTGTAAACACTTATGACACATACCAGTTGATTAGTATTCGTTAAGTGTTGTATTAACAATTGAATGTTAATTATGAATTTCATTTATACATATAGCTGCTTGTGTAAATACCAAGTATTATACATTGGAAAGTTTAATTAAAATAAATGGTAACTTGTTAAGTACCATAATACCATAGTGGTCGCTAAGCCTCTTCCTAAATTTGAAAATTAATTATGTAATCGATGCTATTTTAAAGATGATTATTATTTATTAATAAGACTTTAAAGGTAATTAGTGTTTATTAAGAATGTTCTAAAGATAATTAATTATTGTTTTAATAATGATTTAAATTTAGTTATTATTTTAAAGTTATTTAATTATTGTTTTAAAATGTTTTAATTAAATTTACTTATTGATTTAAGTTATTTGATTATATTTTATTAATATATAAAGGTTAACTAATTATCATATTAATATTGTATAAAGGTTAATTAATTACTATATTTATATTGTTTTGAAATTTTATTTAATTAAGTATTATGTTAATTACGTTTTGAAAATAATTATTTATGTATTAATATTGTTTTGAAGTCAAGCTATTAGTATAACAATATTTTTAAAATTAATTTAATATATTATTAATATGCTAAAATTATTATTCTGGATGTGGTTTAGAGATAATTAAAAAAAGAATGTTTAAATAATTTTTTGTTTATTTATAGGTGTTCGAAATAATTGATTGCTTATCAAAGGAACTTTATGGATTAAGATTTATTAAGGGAGTTTGTTTTTAAATAAGGTAATTTTATGAGAAGTTGGTTTTGAATATTTATAAAGCAAGTTTTATAAATGGTTTGAATATTTATAAAATAAGTTTTACAAATGATTTTGGAGATTTATAAAGTATTTTTTAATGGATTAGAAATTATGTAAAGGAGATTTCCATAAATGAAAGAGATTTATTAAAATGATTTATTGAATAAATTTATAAAAGAATTTAAGATGAATTTTTCACTTAACCAACGTTCTTAATTAAGGTGGTATGGACATTATTCCATGCTTAACATCGAAGGAAAAATGTTTGGGGTTATTCATATCTCTAATCTAAATAAGATTTGGTCGATCCTTTAATATGATTTTGAAATAAGAATCTTTCACAAATGTTTTGAGAGTATACTTATGTTAATGAGATAAGTATATGAATGTTTTGATAAGCGTTTTGAAAAGAGATTTAATAAATGAAGATTTTTTTAGGCTTAGTGGTAGCTATCGGTAATTAAATCTCTAGAATTTTTTTCTTTGTGAATTTGATAGTTAATTAACATAATATCAAATCTTTGCCAGTTTTGACTTAGAAAGTATGATTGTATATGCGAGTTCCTTGTAAGGATTCGAATACTTGTTGTATACTTTCAAAAGAACCAGGATTGAGTTAGCCGTAAATTATCGTTGTTGGTTTGGAGAGACCAAGATAGGATATGTTTGCAAAGTTTCTCTAATGTGATAGGGGGTTCTTGCTTTGTAAACTGTATCGAAGCTTAGACCCTTACCCCTAAACATCCCTAAAATTAGAGGGTTGGTTTGCTATGTGCTTACAATTAAGAGGCTAGCCATAAAATCAGATTTGAGGTTACCATCGCGTAGGCACCATCCATTTAGGGGGACGTTGCATTTGATATCAAAGCTTAGGTTGAACGAACACCTAGGCATTGGTAAGGTAAACTCTTTTGATATAGGTTAAGTGAAACCCTAGAATGAGTCTGAGTGTATTACATATATGGGCGCATATTTGTTAGTGCTATAAAAACATTTTATATTATGTGATTTGATCTGTTGAGTGGCTTAAGAATTTTACTCGATGTGCTTGGCCAACGTTGTCGATAGGGATTTCCTAAACCCTTGAACAAGTTCAATCGACAAGATATTTTTTTAAAAGTGGTAAATGAATTAATTTTACCTAGGATTATATCTTATAAATATAAAGGAATTAAAAAATAAAATATAGTTATCTATTTTTTGGTTGTTGTTAGGAGTTCATAATATTTAATTATTATCATATAGGATTTGATGGTCGTGCTCGCCTATTTTTGACCATTGACTATTTTCTAATCTATTAGTAGTTTTTTCTTTTAAGTATAGGATGGGTAGATAGAATTTGTGGGAATATTGAATCGAACAAATTGTGAATTAAGTTTCACAGTTTGACTATAAGGCGTTCGACGATAATGCTCAGTTAAAATTGGATTTTAATAAAAGTTGTTTATTAAAAGAATATTTCAGACTTTTTATAAAAGTAGTTTTATAAATTGGGATTATAAAATATATTTTGAAAATTAGATTGATTTTCAGAGGATTTAAATCCTGGTGGCTTTGATAAAGTTTTCAAACGATTCTTCGAAAAGTTGTAAGAAATTTACTAATAAAATACTTTAAGGTATAAATACTTTGAAAGGAAATTGGAGAGTAAGATTTTTCTTTGGACGGTTTGGGGGAATGAGTCTAGATCTGTTTTTCGATGATGATAATAATATTTTAAGTGACAATCGAATGTTTGCTTAGGCAGATGTGATGGGGCACCTAGTAAATTATTCTCTTTGTCATTGTACGATCGAAACAAGTTCGAATACCGAATGAATCTAAAGCAAGTGGATGATAGATATTTTGTTAAAAACTATTTATCTAGAAATACATATATAGTATTACTTCAAAAAGGGGATTTGAAAAAGAAGAAATATTTTTACGATTAACTTGTTCGAGTAGCTCGAAAATCAATAAAAATGGGATATATAATACTACTTAGTAGTATCCAGTTTCTTGATATCATTTTATAGTTATTCGTGCTATATGTATATCTCTAAGGGTTAAAAATAAAGTATCATTTAAAAAAGATTTTTTAAATAAAACCAGGTATTTAGCTCTTAAGTTTCCAAAATGTAAAGGTATATTGATTTAAAGTGGGTTAATTAATGAAGTTAAAATTAAATTAATTTCTTAAGAAGGTTTAATAAACCTTGTATAATTAAGTAGTCTTTAATTTAAACATCTAGGAAGCGAATTTTTTTTTGATGTTATTGGGCTAGCCCATAAACATTTTTACCTTAGAGGTGTCTAATAAAAAGTAGACTCTAGAAAGGAGTTTGGAAAGCAGCATCCCACTCTTCTTAACTACTTACCATACCGACGGGGTAAAGTGGTTGAATTGGTCGACTCGGTTTTGAGACCCAAAGTTATTTTGGGCCTGCATCTAAATAGAAAAGATGAATAGGATTACAAATCTATAATGATCCGGTATTTTGAACCATTTGCATCCGCACATGTCGGACTTGAATTGCTCAAAACAACAGATTGTTAATTTATATTTGGCAAAACCCATCATATACAGTAAATAAATCAACCACAGAATCATAGACATAGAGTAATATAACAACAAGCAGCGGAATAGATAAATAGTAGTTCATAAAGCTACTGTATAAACAATAGAGTTTTAAATAAAGTACAACAGAATATCTCAAATACAATGTAGTCTCGGATACAAACGAATGACAAGTCTGAACCAAACAACTGGATAGCTGAAAGCTGAATAGATATAGATGGATCTCCTAGTGAAGCTCCAACTCCAAAGGTGAGTCTCAAATGCTGTGACACTTAGTCTGACCTGAGCATAAAGCAAAACACAAAACACTCGAGTCAGGATTAATATTCTTATATTGATAAATTCAACTCAAGTGAAATGTCAACTGAAATACAAGTAACTCAAAGGATGTTTGGGATTTCCATCCTCTAAGGATCCATGGAACTATCTACCATGTAGTAATATACGCTATTATAATATGAGTATAGTAAAGTAAACTATTAAAATAGCGTTAAGGCGTTACCCATATCCCCCTTAACACATTTTTATAATGCCGTAGTCTATACAGATACTGTAGACTCCACCCGCAAGTGGGCTATCAGGGAGCACTCCATAGGTATGACACAAAATAAACTCGTAGAAGGCACGATAGGGAACGTGACATGGCACTCGAGGCAATGCCAGTATAGATATACCATTTGTGGATCTGGACTAGTGGAAACGCATGGCAACTACTACCGCCCACCTAGTGACACACTTCCAAATCAAAGTTGCACCTAATCAAATCATAAAAGCAATAGAATGGTATCGAAGAAATGTGCCTGATAGAAGGAATGACGTCACTTGGCCTGGCATGACTCCTGTTTTAGCCACATCAAGCTTACTCATGGAGCCAAAGCTATGTAAATACCATATAGAATCGTCACCAAACCATCCTTCTTCATTCTGGAATCCCCACCATATACACAGTTGTTAAAATGGTTTTCGGTATTGGCAGAGAATATGACAATATCTGTTCTCAGTCTATTTAACAACCAAACGCTTATTTCACACCATGGTCATTCATTCCAAATAGTTTATACTTCATATCAAAATATCATATTCACTTCAAACCATATCAATTCGATATCATTATCTACTTTAAATAATATTCATTTCCAGAATCGTAACACTTTAAAAACTATAACACTTTCGAAATCATAACACTTTTGAAATCATAGCACTTCTGTAATCATAACAGTTTTGATATCATAACACTTTTGAAATCATAACGTTTTTGAGTTTAGATATTGAAAATAGTATATATATTAAAATAGTTATAGATTAAAATAGTTTATATATTAATATAATTTATATATTAAAATAGTTCATATATTAAAATACTTTATATAATAAAATAGTTCCCTCCAATTTCGCAAGCCAATTGAAATCATCTTAATTCCAAAATTCAATTTAATCAATTTCAGTTTAACCATTTCAATTTAAAGGTCAAAGATTCAATTCAAATTCTCAATAAACCATTTCAGCTTGTATCGATTTCAAATCCAAGTTTGAACTATCACTTCAATTCCAATAAGATTCAAGTTTAAATATTTAAACATTTACAATATAAACTTCATTTATATTTCAAAATTTAACTTTAATTTTATCCAAATTGGAAAGTACTCACTTAATCATTTTGATAACAATTTATTAAAATCCTAATTTATAGATTTAAATCAATATTCATTCTCAATTTTATTTAAAATTGAGAATATTCATTTAATCACTTTCTAATCACATCATGTTATAAATCATATTTTTCAAAATCAATAAGTTCAAATAATTTTTTTTTAAATTCAATTATTTACCAATTTAAATTCCAGATCAACATTATTTATCTTTCCTACCTTTATTATTAAAGTTATAAAAATCAATATTAAAAATATCAATATAAATTTAAATAAATACTTAAACATATTATAACTAATTAAATTAAATTTTGTTAAATTAAATCTTATTGTTAAACATAATTTGCATTAAATCTTATTGTATATATTTTTAAATTAATAAAATTATAAGAAAGATCTTAAAAATTATATTTTTCAAAACTAACTTATAAATTTAAAATTTCCAAGACATATATTTTTAAAAATCTAAAATTTAGACATATATAAAATAACATTTATACATCTTACATTTTAAAAATCAATAGTTATTAAAACCCATATATTTCCTCTCAAACTTTGAAAATCAATTTCAAAATATAGACCAACGTAGTCCGTAGATAATTTTCTGTCATATGGTCAAGTGATACGGATATTTGTCATTTCAATATGCAATTTAAATACCAGCGGGTATATATCATTTCAACCCACAATCCCAAATTCAAATCAATTGAAAATCACTTAGGTTTATCATTTCAGCCCATAACGGTTTTCCCCTATTCTATAATATCGTTCGGGTATGTGTCATTTCAACCCATAGTGAATTCTAAATTAATATAGAACTTGAAGAGTGAGAACAAATATGATAAAATATAACATGTCAATAATATGCATATATCATCAGTGATAAATAAATAAAATATATATACAACAGGATATGGTGTCATATATCATAGGTGAACAATTGCAGATAATAACATATCATATATAACAATTAAATGAATAACATTTCCAATTTAACAGTATATTCCAATCGTCATTTCAAGTGAAATCAAATTTACTAAATATAAGAATGTTAATCGTGAGTGATTGCTCATCTTTCGAGGCTAGAAAAATGAACGATGAACTAAGCTGCGAATTCCAAGCACAGATTTCAAAGCATGGCACGAATGAACATGAATTTTTTTGACGATCAAAGCGAAGCTGGAAGTTTGGAATTGATGGAAACGGATCAACACTAGCTCAATATGATCTGATCAAAATAGTTGTTACATACAAAAGTTTTCACTTCAATCAAATTTAAAAAGAAACATATATTTAAAATAAATTCTATATATATATATATATATATATATTCTCAAATTAATATTTAAATCAAAATACATATACCCAAATATCTATATCTTATATACATATACATACATATATATATATATATATATGTATGTATGTATTAAAACTAGTATCCTTTGTATATATACACACTTTTAAACAGACGGTTACAACTAAGATATCACAAGGCAAAACAAACTGATTATATATATATATATACAATTAGACTGCAACTATTTTGTAGGCTATGTTTATGAACAAATTATATGTTAGAATATGTGACAGCATCCTATCTAATTTTTTTAATAAAACCAGTCAGTAACTTTATAATGTAGTGTGTATATATATAATACTTTTTATTCTTTTTTCTATGATATACTGTACACCTATACACACTGTAATCATATGTACACCTGCTTTTTATAATGCAATTGATATTGTGAACCCATATATAATATAATATAGTATATACCTATATATATTTAACCAATACATAGACCAACTTAACTTCTATATATCTGCGATAAAAATTTATAAAACAGAAAAATGTAGACATTTATAATACATGTGTTGTATATCTACAGACTAATTGTAAAGTTTCTATCAACTTTTATAACTTATGCATTGTAAACCAATAAATCATATATACAATCTAACGCATATACAAACTAACATATTATAACTGACATATTTATACTGACACAATAGAAAATCTATATAAACAACATAATATATAATTCATATATATTGACATACGTAAAATATATACACAAATATCATATATACAACTTGCACATATTCATATGCAAACAATATACTTTATATGATATAATTGGAAATTTATGTAAACTTATTATATAATATATATCTATTTAAAATAAAAGCTTGGCCATGAAAAGAGATGCAGCTTTCAAAACAAAATGCATATACTTACATAGTTATAGGAATTGCAACTAAAAATATATATACCTTTTGATACTAAAATTTAAAGCTATCACAAAAATTCTTCCAGATCAATTATATGATATATATCGGTAACATATGTTTGTATATTCAAGCACTTAAGTGTGTGTGTGTATATATATTATAATACACGTAACAAAAGAAACAAAATTTTATTTTTTCCTATGAGGTAGAAATGAAGAGGTGTACGATGGCCAGGGCAGCATCGGTGGTGGAGAGGGAGGTGTAGGCGGCAGATCTCGGTGCTTGTGACCGTTAGAGGGAAGAGCAGCGAAGGAGCATGGGTTCAGGCGTGAGGCCGTGGTGGGTCGCGTAGTTGTTGTTGGGGTAGCCGTGGCTAGCTTCGGGCAAGGAGGTGGAGGACTCAGGCTAGGGGCTAGAAACGCGGACGGAAGGTCTTGTGATGGGTGTTTGTCAGGAGATGGGTCGGTTGTGGGGTTGCATGGTGGAAGGAGAAGAGGCCGAGTGAGTGCATGGTGGAAGCACTGTGGAAATAAGAGATGAGCAATGTTTAGAGGTACAAATGATAGATGGAGAGAATGAACAATTTTACATTATTATTTTTCTTAAGTATGGAAGGAAACGAGGTAGAGAAAGAGCCACAGAAAATGTACCACCCTATAATCAAGCAATGAGAATAGTGAACGTCAAATCTAAAATTAAATAAATGTTAGTGGCCATTTATAACAATTGTTTGAATTTTAAATGGACACAGAATATCAAAAGTTCAAAAACGGGTTCCGATATGGTTAACTATTTTCATGGATTTCACCGCGTACCGGACTCCGAAATACATGAATGAATATACTATGAAGATCAGCACGACGAGACGATCAAGATGGTACGCAAATATGAGTGACATGATAATTCTATCAAAAGTCGATATTTCGCTGCTAAACTGCTACAAATTCGCGGAAAATAAGATAAACAGGGCTAAAGACGACCAAATTTGGCGAAACAAAATGTAACGTTTCACTCAGAAGATGATTTACAAATTTATTATGTAAAAATATTCATGTTTGAATGTAACGACCCAGAAAATTTCGAAGCCGAAAATTCCAGATAGTTATGAAAAAGAAGAAAGAGATAGAAGAAGAAGAAGAACAGAATCATCAACATCTCACAATCGTAGCGGATAAAATATAATAATAAATAATAATAGTTTACAGAAGAATACTATATATGTCGATTACATTTAAATACATCAGAGTTACACATATATTCAACACTGGACATATACAAATCAACATGTCTCAGATTTACAAAATTATAATATAGCGGAAATACTCTACACGTTCCTGCCATCCAGCTCGACTCCTGAGCTCCAGAACGTCCCTACCTGAAAATCTGTAATACTCGATCTGACCCGAGCATTACATCAAGTAACACCCGAGTCAGGCTGGAAACCAGCGTGAGTAAACTCATCTAACATGAAATTTCAATCCATAGAACTTATTTAAAACCCGGGGTAACTCGTAACAATTTACAAAATCACAATTCGTTATAGACATCACTTATTTCATACATCAATTTCTAAGTACCCAAACTTAGATTAAATGGTCCAATTTACTTAAATCATTCCATTTCAGTCTATTGATTTCACATATCCATCTATAAGAATCGAAGTGGTTTTGGATATTTACTAACACCTGACTCCGGTCTCTTCAAATTCAATATCATCTTAACCCAAGTTATTCAAGTGAAACACAATACAACTTTAAATACAAGATGTCACTTTTTACAAGAAATTCATCATCATTAAATAACCACATTATAAATGTCCATCTAAACATATCATATCACAAAACATTACTTATCACAGAATATTTCAACATATCATCCAATAGATATCAATGAATTCAGATACTCTACTCAAATAATCATTCATAAGCAACCAATGTTAATCCCTATTATAATTGATTTAATTAACTTTAATTAAATCAATTACTAAAGGGTTAATCACCTAACTTTGTTTAATCAACCATTAATTAATCCCAACCTTTATTTTCAATCATTCTTCAAATATCCATCTTAATTAATCTCCTTGAATAATTATCTTTAATTACAAAGAGTAATTATCCTTCAATTAATTTCACAAATTAATTATCCTTAACATTTACAGTAATTAACCTTTAATTACTCTCATTAATTAATTAACTTATAATTAATTACGTTAATCCTAAATTAATTACACTAATTAATTACCTCATAATCGCTTATAATAGATTAATAAATTTTAATTAATCATCCCTTAATTACATCAATTAATTAATGATCCCTTAATTACTTCTTAATTAATTAATAATTAATCTTTAATTAATTATTTAATCCCTCTAGATTAATCCCACTCAGTAATTAATTACCCTTAATTAATTTCTTCACTTAATTATCTTTAAAAAAATTATTAATTAATTTTTAAATTAATTACACTAAGTAATTTTATTAATTACTTTCACTAAGTAATTTCCTTCATATTAATTACACAAGGTAATTAAACACAAAACTATTTTCAAATCTCCAATTAATTACATCATGTAATTATTCACTAATTACTTCACTAAGTAATTTACTTTATAAATTACACTAAGTAATTTTATTTAACCCCTAATCCAATGATTATTTAAATTGATTAAACCAATTAATCAACTTAAATAAATCGCATTAATTTAACTAATTACCTTGAGTAATTGATTCCTCTAATTAATTAGCTTAAACTTTAATTAACCCTCCTACTTTCAAATTCCATTTTAAATTTAAGATTTAAAATGAATACAATTAAAAAAACTAATTCAAAAACCTTTTGTATTACATGTTAAAGTAATACTTGTATTATACAATAAAGTTAACAGAAAATTTTTAAACACGGTTTATTTTTAAATTCAAACCATATATAAAATATACTTTAACAAATTTTAAGTTGTTAAAACATTTCATTCATTCATTTTTCTTTAAACCAATTTATTTTAAAAAACTAGGATTCAAATTCCTTTTGAATCCATACTTTAAAAATGCTTCAAACTTAGATTAAAAACCTACTTTCCATATTTAAATTTAGTTTAAATTCAAAATCTAACACTGTCGGGTTTCTTTAAAACCTGTAATCTAAATAACTCGAGCCAGACTAAATTGACTTCGAGTCAATTACCCCAGTGCTTCGAGCTATTCCCTAATCAACTTCGAGTAAAACTCGAATACAAATCCACTCTACATCCAAGCTAAACAAAACTCAGATCATCAGAAACCAAGAGCACCGTGCACATGCACGGTGGCTCTGACCATCATCGGTCAACCCCAATATCTTCAGCACATCAGTAAACACCCTCGCCCACCACCACGATCATCTGAACTTCATTATTCGATCGGAATCAAAATCAAATGGTCGAACCCAAAAATTGAAACAAACACCCAAACCTGGAACCTCTTCATTCTCGCGCCTCCGACCACCGGATTGCCTTCACCTCCGGGCATGACTTCGTCCATGCCTTAGCTATCATTCCCTTGGATTATGTTATACTCGATCAACCAGTGAAGAAATGCCGATCAAAATTTAAGAACAAACCAAAACTAGGTTTACAGGCTACAATCCTCCACTGCTGCTTCCATGATGATCAATTCGCCTATTTGACAATTTTCCCAAACTCCCCTATTACTCTACTACCATCAGTGAAGACCATGCCATCTCCGATCCCCTAGATCACCTAAATTCCCTTAGAACACAAACACAGAACATATTCGAACTGCTCGTTCGATCCTTCTCTAAAAAAATTAGATTTCGGTTTTAAAAATCATGTTTTCGAATAAGGATTCGATTTATGTTTCTGAATTCATGAATCAGGGAAGTTGAAATTTTTACTTATCTTAAGCTTATACTATTAATTTTGATTTCCCGTGATATTTCAAATTTAATTTAACTTAAACAAATTTTCAAACCTTTCTCTATGAAAAAACAAACAAGTTTTATTTTAAACTTGAATCCAAACAAAGATTGGATTAAAGGAAAAATGATTTTGAATCAAAACCGAAGCCTGGAATTCAAAACAGAGAAGTACAGCAACATGCACACTCAACTAAATACATCCATATACACACAGAACCATCTACATATTCACACAAACACAATTATCTCAGAAGTTAACATGCAATCATATTTACTTAATTTATTTTTATAAAAATTTTACTCACCTGTTTTAAGATGAAGAACAGAGCAATTAAATTACGAAAGCTTGAATTATCTTTAAATCTGGAAACTTGTATTGCCATTTCCTTTCAAACTTTAGACTTGAATGCTGAGGAAACTTGCTATTGAAACTGAAATGCTTCGATTTTCTATCTGTTTTTGAGGAGTTGACTTACAGCTTGTTTTTTATCCCAGAAAATGAATTATAGATCTTGTTTCTGGTTTGAGGAGAGAATTACTGATTTGGATTTTGAGGAAATTTGCAGATTTTGAATTGATTTTGGAGGTGATTTACATTTTTCGATTGCGGAAGATGTTTTGATTACTGATTTATGTTTTGTTGAAAGATTTTACGGCTGAAGTTTTCCTCTTTTTTTTTATATAAAGATAAAAGAAAAACTAACTTTTGAAATGCCACATGTCCTTTATTTTAACGTTTGTCATATAAGTTACTTAACAATCTAACACATGTCTCTTTTATGGTTAATTAGTTAAGTTAATGCAAGATTATGTTTTAACTAATTAGTTAATTAGTATTTATATATACATGTATAGACAATTTAAAAAAATAAACCAATTATATTTATAAATAAAGCTTATACAAATATCTTTAATTCAAATATTTCAAAATGTCTATCCTTTGAAATTCAAAATTAACTCAAATTCAAATCAAAATTCTAAAATCAATTTTAAAATCAAGTTATATATACATATATAGCTACATATTAAATTTAAAAATAACAAATCTATTTCTATAAGTCTATTTATGTTTATAAAAACAAAGTATCATAATTATTATTTAAAATTTTAAATAATTTATAAAAGAGATTATAAATTACTTCTATTATTAAATGAATTAATATATCATATGCTATATTACATTTTAAACTTCTATTTTTAAATCATATATATCAAGTTATATTTAAAAAGAAATAAAACAAACCTTTTATTTAAATTTTTAACTTAAGCTAAGATATAATTTTAAAGAAATAACATTTATCTTAAGTATTTACAAACCATATAGTTATTTATTAAATTGCTTTGGAAAGCTTAATATTAATTTAAATCATAATTCCCAAAATATTGAATACATTATTAGAATTTTAAAACAAGACTTTATTTATTTATTAAATTCAAACCAAAGATTATCTATTTATAACGTATACAAATATATACATTATAAATAGAAAACAATTTATTAACTTTTAAAAGATAAAATTCATAAATTAAATATTTATTAAAAGAAGATTATTAAATCAATTCAAACTTTATTAACAAAAATTATCAAATCAATTTAATTCTAATGAAGATTATTAAATTTATATTGCCCAAAATTTCGGGTCATCACATTGAAAAATATTTTATTATCATCAGATATTAACTGATTTTAAACAAAAATGAAAATTACACAGCAAAATAAACTTCCGTATTATCTGACGAAAATTTACCATTTGCTATGTTTAAATAGACATATTCCAAATATTAAGCTTTTATTTCCAAATTCAATTATTTAAAATTTCACAGAAATTCAGTTAATTACGTTATTAAAATCATTAAAATTTACGGGTCATTACAAAATCATATGTTTTTTATGTACTCTTAGGATGTAGAAGAGTATTATACAAGTCAATGAATTAAAAATGATCTTGTAAAAGATTTCATAAATAATTTATATCATTTAAAAATGGTTGAACCTAAGTTGAAATTTTTATGAAATGATTTCATAAATAATATTGGGAGGATTATAAGTAATTGGGTGGATAAGAACCAATAATAGTACATAAGTTATACGTAGATCCTTCCTCTTTTAACATAATTCTCGATCCAAGATTCTGGTACACGACTTGACTTGTTTTACACCATTCAGAATAAGGATTTATCACTCGATTTTTGATAGCAAACACCTAGTGTGGGGTCCTAATGTGAAACCATATGTTTTCTATCATAGTTTGTGGCTATGTAAGGAAGGTAGAGGTTTCTAAATAGGAAGAATGATTAGAGTCCACACTAGAAAGTCGAGTAGGCAATACTAGTTTAAAAGTGAAGTTAAGTATTCGAGTAGCGATTGAATCGGATTTTGGTATATGAATGATTTATGAACATCTTGCCTACTTATGAATAGTATTGGGTGTTCATGTGGTGAAATTTCGGGGACGAAATTCTTTTTAAGGAGGAGGGGAGAATGTAACGACCTGGAATTTTATCATTTTAATTTTAGAAATATTTAATTTATTTAAATATTCGAATTCGAATTTAATAATAATAAAATGTACCTTTCAAATAATTGTCCATTTTTTGATGGCATATTTCTAATTTAATTTATAGAAATTTTCTATAATTTTTAATTTGAAAAATATTTAAATTTGCTTTTGATGTATTTTACGTCAAAAGTTGGTATTTTTGAAATTTAACAGAACTTGTAAAACGGTGTACTTTTTTATGATCGCATTATATTTTTGTACGCGATCGTATTTTACTTTCTAACATTCAAGGCTTATACGCGGACGGGATATTATGTGGCGGGATACCAAAATCTATTCCAATTCAAGCCACCATACATATACAGTACTCAACCAACAGTTTTATTCTCTTTCTCTATGCAATTGTCTCCTCATCAACATAGCTACCTTGTTCCCCTGACCTTATCTCCCCTTGTCCCTTCCCAGTCACATTATGTTTGCTTATATCTTTTTACTCATCAACATATTCACTTTAGGATCCCCTCCTTGTTGCCATTGTTGCTTATATATTCATCTTCCTCTTCCTACACATTTCGTCATCTTCCTCTTCCTGCATATTTCGAAAACAATGAAAACAAATTCCATCCCCAACTTAAAATATCAACTGCTCCCAGTTCGCCGAGTTTTATCAAAATTGTCCAATATGAAAGTTGTCCGTCTTAGCCATTAATTTTTGTTAAAAATAGCCCAGGGTCGTTTCATCAAGTATAGTGGTGGATATCGCCAAAAATTAGTAAGTGGTCGAGATATGTCAGTTTTTTCGAAGAGTACAATTTGACGAACGAATTATGTAATCAGGTTTATATGCTAAAATTATGATTTTTAAAGCTGTTTGGGTGGTTTTACGAATTGTGGTTGATGCCTGGTGGAGAGTTGATCAGAGTTGGTTCAATAATCAAATTCTGGCGAGTGTTCTGGTGATGGGTTGGGTGATCATGGTTGGAGAAGCCTCGAAACATAGGGAAGATGTTGGCAATGGTTTCATGGTTTCTAGTGGTCGAAGTTTGAAGGGCAAGACGAATTGGGGTTTTGAAGCTTGTTTTTAGTGCTCAGATAACAGGGTCATGGTGGCGCTATGGGATGTCGAACTACGTTACGGTCGGCGTGGAGATGAGCCTAGGTGTGATCGTGAAGATGGCACAGTGGCGAGGCCTGGGAGCAAAGAAGGCAACAACGTTTAGGGATTTAAAGTGATCGGGTTTCTTTTTGAAGGGGCACACGTTTTTGAATTTCAGGAAGAAGAGGTACTGTGCTTTTAGGGTTTTGGGTTTAAGAAAATGCAGGTTGGGTTCCATTGATTTGGACTAGGGCTTGCTAACAAGGGGGGTGAGAATTCTTAACTTGAATTCCTAACTTAATTTAATTAGTTAAGTTTAAATTTGTTTAAATTTTGAAAATCTATATCTCACCCATATTAAATCCGATCGACATGCGAATTTTTATATGGTGTTCATATAAGCGAAAATAACACTTAGATTTAACTTGTGGTTAGTTTTGATGTAGTATAATTTAATGATAAATAAATACCGACTAGTAATAATTACGTTAATTTGGATAATAACGTAGTTTAATTGATAAACTTAATAGGTGTTATTTATTTGGCCAAATATACATCGTACTGTTAAAATAAACTGAATAGGGTAATATGGACACCTATTTAGCCGAATAAAACATTGTTCCGCTAATTAAACTTATTGAACAGCTGTTTAGCAGAATAAATCATTATTCTGCTATAATTAATTGGATAGCTTATATTTGGACATCTATTTAGCATAAATAAACACAGTTTAGCTATTACATTAGTGTAAACACTTATGGTACATACCAGTTGATTAATATTAGTTAACTGTTATGTTAACAATTGATTGTTGATTATGAATTTAATTTACACATATATCAATCTGTGTAAATACCCAGTATTATAACTTGTTAAGCACCATAGTGGTCGCTAAGCCTCTTTGTAAACTTGAAAATTAATTATGGAATCAATGTTATTTTAAAAATGATTATTGTTTATTGATAAGGTTTTAAAGGTAATGATTACTTATTAAAAATGTTTTAAAGATAGTTAATTGTTGTTTTAATAATGATTTAAAGTTAATAATTATTTTTAGTTTATTTAATTATTATTTTAATTTTTTAATTAAATTTTAATTATTAGTTCAGGTTATTTAAATATATTTTAATAATATTTATAGGTTAATTAATTATTGTATTAATATTATTTAGTGGTTAGTTAACTACTATATTTATATTTTTTAAAAGTTTAGTTAATTAAGTATTGTATTAATAATGTTTTGAAAATAATTAATTATTATATTAATATTGTTTTGAAGTTAAACTATTTGTAACGACCCGATTTTTCGACGCCCGAAAGTCGACATCAATACGTTCACTATATCAAATGCCGCACAGTCAAATGCCGGAAAACCAAACCGTTAGGGTTAAAGAAGAAGAAGATAGAAGAAGAAACAGAACAATAACACAGTCTCACATTTCACAGCGGAACAAATATAATAGATAAATGAATAATCTTTAAAACAAAGAACTATATCAGTTTTACATACATCACATTATCAGAGTTTACAACAACAACACAAAACTAGCAGTTATAATAACTTGTGTACAAGAAATTTTGACTTGCACTAACCCAAACGTAACGGAAACTACATAGTATTAGAGATACTGTAACGACCCAGTATTTTCAACCATTCGCATCCGCACATTGTCGGACTTGAATTGTTCAAAATACTGCGTTGTAGAATAAATTTGGCAAAACTCAGAATATACAATAAATAGATCACAGAATCACATACACAGATATCAGAATCTCGCAGCGGAAATTAAAAATTTAGTGGTTCATGAAGCCACTGATATAACTTCAACAAAACAGAACTTACATTGTCTATAATCCTCAATACAAATTTTAAGACATAAATAGAGATAGAGTCTTCAAAGTCTTGAATTCCAGAAAAGATAAAGGCTGAAACAACTTCCAGCAGCGCGAATGATCTACTGAGTGTCCTAGCTACGGAGAAGAAATTGAAGCTGCAACTCAGGCTGACCCGAGCGTAAAAATAAAACATAACACTCGAGTCAGGACATACATACTTATATAATGTAAGCTAATTCAAGTGTACTGTAATATAGAGCAAGTAACTTAAAGGATGCTTGGGACCGCCCATCCTCTAAGGATCCGTCAAACTATTTACTATGTAGTATATTGCGCTATTATACTAGTGTCTATTTATAAAATAAACTTACTTTTTAATAGCGTTAAGGGGTTACCCATATAGCCCTTAACACGTAATAGTCCCAGTAGTCCATCCAATATCATAGTCCCTCCTGATCGGGAAGCCACTAGAGGATACCACACGGGCTACGGGAGAAAACCAAACTCGTACAAGGCGCGATAGGGTAGGTGACACGGCACAACTAGGCAATGCCAGGGTAGATATACCAATTGCTATCCAGGCTGATGGTAACGCGCAGCGCGCAGCTGCCGCCCACCTCGAACTAACTCCCCCAAAATCAAAATATAGAAGTGGCCACTGAATCAATCCAAGATCATAGTATAATATCGAAGAGGAGCGTCCGATCAGAGGAATGACCTCATTGGCCTGGAATTGCTCCTGTTTTAGCCACCTTATGCCAACTCACGGGAGTCGGGTCCACGTATTTACCTTACAGGAAACGCCACCACCGACCTACTTCATTCTGGAATCTCCACCGCGTACACGGTTGGTCAAAGTGGTTTTCGGTATCGACAGAGAGTATGTCCATATCCGATCCCGGTCTCTTTGCCAACCCATCGTTATTATAACCCGTGGTCATTTAAAAACAATTTATACTTTAAAACCAGTATAAACATTTCCATTTCAAAACTATAAATACGATATCATTTAAAACCCAAAACAACATGATATCGTTATATTCAAATATAATTCTTTTCCAAAACCATACTGCTTAAAATTTATAATATCTGGAAACCAAATATTTGAATTATACCTTTAAACCATAATATATTGGAAATTTTTCTTTTAAAAAAAAACATAACTCCCAAAACACAAATGGTTTGGATATAAATGGTTTAACTTTATGGTTACTTTGTAAAGAAGATAATTTACATAGCTTTACAAATATATTTCTTTATTTTAAACCATAATTTAAATATCACTTCATGTTCCCAAGACCATTTCAATTCCTATATATATATCCAATTGGAGTATTAATATTCAAAACTAAGGTTGGATATTTTTTCTTTCAACAAATTAGTGTTTATTATTTCGTCTTGAATATTCCCATAAATTCCATAGATAAAACTCCAAAATTATGCCATTAAATAATTTCAAAATTTACTTAACACTAGAATGTTCATCTTAAATTTATTAAGAAAAATCCAGTTATAAATCTCATATCTTAAAGGTCTCCAAAACTTAAACATAAATATAATTTATCAAATTCCTTAAATTTCAAAACAATCAAATTCCAGATTCTATAGCACTTAGGAAATGCTACCTAAAGTTACGGGTAAAACTAGTCCAATTTCAAAAGACAGCATTTAAATGCTTTAGTAGATTGTTTAACTTAATAAATATTTCCAAATATAACTTATATATATATTTCTTAACTGAAATCTTATCCTTTCAAAAATCCAGAATTTCCAAAATAAGTTATATTCCAAAATTTTATTCAAATATTTATTTATTTATTTATTAACATTTATAACTCATTCAAAATCAATATAAAATCCTTTAAAGATATTAAATCAAATATTTAACTTCCAAAATAATTTTAAATATTTTAGAAAATATTATAAGGACCACGGGCCTGTATATAGTTTTCTAGCCTAGGTCAAGTGATACGGATTTATATCATTTCAATCCGTAATTTACAAACCCCGGGTTCTATCATTTCAAACCCGCAATCCCAAGTTAACAGTTAAACAGTTAACATAATAATAGCACAGTAATCATCATTTAGGCCTATCATTTCAGCCCACAACAATCTAAATTTAACAGGGAACTTGCAGTGGTGATTTAAGCAGTAAATAAACAATAATATAATATAACTGCAGAAATAATACAACAGATAATAACTGATGAGGTGTCAATTTAAATGGGATTCATCATTCTACGTTATACTACAGACAGATAATATTTAAATAAAATTTTTACACATACACTTCCGATAATTCACAAAATATATGTACATATGTCTGGTGAGAAATACTCACCTTAAACGCTGCAGTGGATCTAAATCAAACACGGTATCTACTTCGGAAAAAAAAAACGGAAAGCACGATCAAACTTCGGCGGATGCAAAGCCTTGACTTAAATCTATAAGATCCAAATACCAAGTATGCGAATTTAAAAATTACGGTCAAAGCAAAATTTCAGAACAACTGGAACGAATAGAATAAAAGAAATTTAGTTCAACTTGCTCGACTACTACAACCCGCTAACCGTCTCAACATATCCTAGGCCCATACTTCAACCGTACGCATGCATAAAATAAATTGAATAAATTGCAAAATAAATTGCAAATTTAATACAATTGATTGAATAAAAAGATGTTATGCACCCAAACAAAACAAATACATGTTTAGACATTATTAAATTATTTCTCACATTTTTAATCATATTTATCATGATCAATTATTTTCATTCTCATATATATTTATTTAAATAAAATGACAATATTGGCAACAAACACAATACTGTTCAAATTATTCGATTTAATCAAATGTAGCCACTAACTACATTCGAATTCATTAAATAATACTTTATTTCACATACATGTTCATCATGTTTAGGCACATTCATAATTATTTCTTCTTTTACTTTTATTATTAAACATTAAAAGGTGATTATTGGTATACATCACCAATATCCTTTTATTAACCATAATAAATACAATCCATTGATATTTATCCACCCAAATTCTCAAATAAGTAGTTAAATTTATTTTTAACCATCTTAAATTTATTTCAACCATTAAAAATTGAAATAAATGTCATTTTATTATATTCACCCAAGATTTATTCATACAATATTGTTTATTTGAATTAAACAACATTTCATATCATTTTCTCCTTATCAATTTATCTTCTCCATTATTAAATTGTAATTTTTTTTTTCTATGCCTTCCTCTTCAAACTGCACTTATCCAAATCCACAATACCACTAACTACATCATAACTACACTAATTCCATAGTCTAGCTTCCTACAATCAATTTATATCATTTCTTCCAGCCTACTACTAACAAAGTTCTATATGTATTTATAAATGGCACGACATGATGGGGAAGTAGCCGAGCAAGGAAATCAGAGAACACAAGAAGGAGGAAGGAAAATTGGAAGAAGCAAAGAAATAAACAATGCAAATTATTTACCTGATAGAAGCTTGTACCAGAGAGGGACAAACAAAGAGATATGAAAACTTATGTGAATGAGGCAAAGTATTTATAGATAAACTTGCGAAATAAAAAGGGGAGATAAATAGGCAGGTTTGAAAACGTAAGAAATAAATGCAAGCGTTGATTTTTGAGTGCATGCGTTTAGGCAAGAGATTTATTTCCAGTTCTTCTTGTTTGAACGCTACACGAAAATTGTGATAAATGCATGCGTTGATTTCTCTTTCCAGTTTTATGTTTGAACGATATCACTCTTTTGGATTTTTTTTTTAGATAGCTTGCGTGATTTATACCAGTTATAATCTAAATTTAAAGCATGCGTTACTGCAAATTTGAACAGATTTGATTGAGGAAGCAAAACTTGAGCTCTTGCGTGATTTATGGTAAGCAATGAAAAAGCTTTTAACTGAAAAGGCAAAAGTAATAAATGATTACATAAATATTTACTTGATCAATGGTTCGAAAAATTTATTTATTGCAAAACAAACGCAGTGGAAACAGAGAGATATAATGGGTATGCGAAAATTTGCAAAGATAGGCAAGATTAAATTTTGAATGCATTTAATTTAGGTGAGAGGAAAAATGGCAATTGGAAGAGTTGATATTTTTGTGGATAAGGCTGCGTGAATAAATGAATACAGTGACATGCTCAAGAAACAAATGGTAAGAGGCAAATGTCAAAATGTTAAAAGAATAAAATTTTGTGTCACGCGCAAAGGAAGGCAAATTTGATTTCCATATTCTTCTAATCAATTAATTCCCTTTTAATTGCCTTTAATTGATTTCAATTGATTACCTTATCCCTTTTAATTACCCTCCTTAATTGATTTCAATTAATTACCATATTACCAATTAATTATCCTCCTTTAATTACATACTCAAATTTGGTTACTAACTTAATTAGTTAATTAACCCTTTTTGTTAATTATCAATCCTGCGACGTCTCACATTAATCCGTCCGCTTTGTAGGCACTGGTAGCCGGACTGGTTACACGGGCAGATTTCTCCTACAAAATGGGGATTAACCTCGTGTCCTCATGCCATTAACCAAAAGAATTAACTTATTTATCTTTCATCAATTTTATTAATTTGCATTAATTATTCAATAAATTAATTCTGGTCAACTACTGAAATTTTACAATTAATTTCTCTATTAATTGTCATAAATATCTTTTTGAAATATCTATTAATTGTCATTAACTCCATTTTAAAATATCCGTATGTGCCTTTATTCAAGTTTTGAATTGCTAACTAGGAATAAGGTAGATTTATCAAATAAATTGATTGTAAGTTTCATTGTTTTAAATTGCTTAACAATGTTCACTGCTAACATAATTAATATGTCAAAATTGAGAATATTCCACCAACATGATTTGCATGTCATAACCTACCAAATTAACATAATTAATTAACTACTTTAATATGTTACAAATTTTCTCCTTTTCATTATTTTTAGGGAATGGGTATAACAACAGATATTATGATAATATCCAAAACATTTAGTTACCACTCACTTCATTATACATTATAAAAATTTCCCTTTTTTTTTTTCTTCTTAAATTTAGTTACAAAAATCTTATTAAATTAACGAGTTTAATTCTCTAAATTAAATATTTAAACAATATTGGTAAACACAATTTATATAAATTATATTTCTAAAAACAAAAAAATTAAAAGAAATAAATAGCTAAAAACTAGGGCTGTTACACTCTCCCCCACTTAAGAACTTTTCGTCCTCGAAAAGGAACAAAAGAAAAGAAACAAAGGAAGATAAGCTAGATAAACAAGAACTTTAAACGAATAGTTCCGGATTTGAAGCACGAAGAAGATCTTCTAGAATCGGTTTTACTCTTTTCAGTTCGACCGTCGGTCTATGGGTGGTAAGCGGTGCTCAGGCCCCGATGAGTAACAAAGATTTTTAAAGATTATAGAAAAGATTTCTAAATAGACTGGTATAAGCAATAGCCTCCTCATTCTGTAGCAGATAGGGAAACCAAGGACACTTAAAGATAGTTTGAAAACAAATAAGATAATAAATTTGCAATCATAATGCTTTGAAATCATTAAATTTATAAATTTGGAAATCATGCTACTAAAATCATAATACCTTTAAAATAATCTTCATTTATACCTTTTAAATTCAATGCCAAACAATATTCATTTCAAGGTTGAAATATTCCTAAGTTCATTTATAAAAAAAAAAATTTCCAAAACATTTTATTTTTAGAAACAGCAGCACTCATAATATGCTATAGTAGATATAATAGTATTCCTAATCAGTTTATTATGTACTTAACTCTGAATTTTAACAAATAACCTAACACTTTATTAAAAATACTTATCTTATAAATAAGATATTCCTTCAATAAGTTACCCTTGAATTTCCATTTGAAAACCAATTCTCAATTATCAAAATTTAGTGATATTAGAATACGTCTTAACTATTTATTTAGACATTAATTAAACTATGATTTGAAGATATATAATCCTTACTCCAAAAATATCCCTTTCAAATATATTTTCCTTATTCAAAGATACCTTGTTTATTACACAAACATATTCATTTCAGGAAATAACCTTTTATTAAAATCTCTTGGTTAGATTTACGGCTCCATATTAAATTAATTTGATTATTAAGACATTTGAATAAAATTCCTTAAATTCCTTTTCCTTATTTATCCCCATTAATCTTTTATAACTAAAATTTAAGTGTATAATATTTATTATAACCACTCAAATTTTATTCATAAAATCCTTTTATATTGTATA
The DNA here is from genome assembly GCA_030765085.1 of Allium cepa. NCBI lineage: Eukaryota > Viridiplantae > Streptophyta > Magnoliopsida > Asparagales > Amaryllidaceae > Allium > Allium cepa. The sequence goes on from CM060937.1 coordinate 390,027,363, forward strand.
TTATCCAATTACATGTTAACTTTTGAAAATCAAGGTAAGTTATATTAAATGAAATTGGGTGTTATACAAATAAAACTTTCAATTTAATTATCTCCAATTGGAACCTTTTTATTCAAATTTTTGTTATTATATTTATTTTCCTTCCTCAAGATAAACTTTAAGAATTAAATTCCTGATTCCCTTCAAACCATTTAGAGATAACTAAATATATATACCTAATATGTCAAATCAAATTTAAATTATATATCTATATATATTAAGTCATACTTTAGAAATTCAAATCAATTAAAATCTCAAGGAAACACTGTAGCCAGACTACAGAATGGTCTTTTCACTTCGAAACTCGAAAATGAATGTCGATGATGCTGCAGTCATCACCGAAATTATTTTCCAGTGACAAAGAGAAAAGCACTAATTTTAAAATTTCTTTGGAAACAAATTTCTATACAAAAATACTTATTACATCCTTTTAAAATTTAAACACAAGGTTTGAAATCATCAGAAATTGAATTCTCAAGTTCTTGTTTTAAGTTCATTTCTGTTTCCAAATTAATTTATAACCATTGTTTTATATTCAATTATTTATTTTAGCCAAAACACATGGTTTACAAAATCAAAAATAAATCAAAACTATTATCTCTTGACAAATAGTTAAATTAATTATAAAATTTTGAAAATTATACTCATATATATAATATTAGATTTTAATTTCAAATATAGGAATAAACTTCTCAAACCAGGATAGAGACTCAAATTTGATGAACTCAAATCAAATAGAATTCAAGATAAATTGAAATCAGAAGATCAGAATAAGGAAACTGGGTAAGTCTATATAAGTCGCGGACAACCTTGACCTAGTCATCCGTGACTTAAAGAGCCATATCGATGTGGTTGGGGTAAATCTACATTTGATCCGAAGAGATAGAATTTGGAATAACCAAAGATACTAGCATATAAACCGAGGATAAATATAAATCTCCGGTGAATCAATGCTAATGGTAAAGGAGTTTCACCCCTTTATTAGAATAATGGCGAGACCGCCAATTTACAATAAAGATCATCCGAAGTGGAGTTATGAGATACTCCAGAATCTAAAGCAGATGAAAAAGTGAGGGATACGAATGAGCTTTGGAACCGTAGGGAATGTTCCAAAATTCGAAAAGAGAGTGGTTCAATCTCGAATGAACGTGATTCTGTAAATCAAATTTACTATACATTCTAAGTTTTGCCTAGAACCAAAGCTCTGATACCAAATGTAACGACCCAGTATTTTCAACCATTCGCATCCGCACATTGTCGGACTTGAATTGTTCAAAATACTGCGTTGTAGAATAAATTTGGCAAAACTCAGAATATACAATAAATAGATCACAGAATCACATACACAGATATCAGAATCTCGCAGCGGAAATTAAAAATTTAGTGGTTCATGAAGCCACTGATATAACTTCAACAAAACAGAACTTACATTGTCTATAATCCTCAATACAAATTTTAAGACATAAATAGAGATAGAGTCTTCAAAGTCTTGAATTCCAGAAAAGATAAAGGCTGAAACAACTTCCAGCAGCGCGAATGATCTACTGAGTGTCCTAGCTACGGAGAAGAAATTGAAGCTGCAACTCAGGCTGACCCGAGCGTAAAAATAAAACATAACACTCGAGTCAGGACATACATACTTATATAATGTAAGCTAATTCAAGTGTACTGTAATATAGAGCAAGTAACTTAAAGGATGCTTGGGACCGCCCATCCTCTAAGGATCCGTCAAACTATTTACTATGTAGTATATTGCGCTATTATACTAGTGTCTATTTATAAAATAAACTTACTTTTTAATAGCGTTAAGGGGTTACCCATATAGCCCTTAACACGTAATAGTCCCAGTAGTCCATCCAATATCATAGTCCCTCCTGATCGGGAAGCCACTAGAGGATACCACACGGGCTACGGGAGAAAACCAAACTCGTACAAGGCGCGATAGGGTAGGTGACACGGCACAACTAGGCAATGCCAGGGTAGATATACCAATTGCTATCCAGGCTGATGGTAACGCGCAGCGCGCAGCTGCCGCCCACCTCGAACTAACTCCCCCAAAATCAAAATATAGAAGTGGCCACTGAATCAATCCAAGATCATAGTATAATATCGAAGAGGAGCGTCCGATCAGAGGAATGACCTCATTGGCCTGGAATTGCTCCTGTTTTAGCCACCTTATGCCAACTCACGGGAGTCGGGTCCACGTATTTACCTTACAGGAAACGCCACCACCGACCTACTTCATTCTGAAATCTCCACCGCGTACACGGTTGGTCAAAGTGGTTTTCGGTATCGACAGAGAGTATGTCCATATCCGATCCCGGTCTCTTTGCCAACCCATCGTTATTATAACCCGTGGTCATTTAAAAACAATTTATACTTTAAAACCAGTATAAACATTTCCATTTCAAAACTATAAATACGATATCATTTAAAACCCAAAACAACATGATATCGTTATATTCAAATATAATTCTTTTCCAAAACCATACTGCTTAAAATTTATAATATCTGGAAACCAAATATTTGAATTATACCTTTAAACCATAATATATTGGAAATTTTTCTTTTAAAAAAAAACATAACTCCCAAAACACAAATGGTTTGGATATAAATGGTTTAACTTTATGGTTACTTTGTAAAGAAGATAATTTACATAGCTTTACAAATATATTTCTTTATTTTAAACCATAATTTAAATATCACTTCATGTTCCCAAGACCATTTCAATTCCTATATATATATCCAATTGGAGTATTAATATTCAAAACTAAGGTTGGATATTTTTTCTTTCAACAAATTAGTGTTTATTATTTCGTCTTGAATATTCCCATAAATTCCATAGATAAAACTCCAAAATTATGCCATTAAATAATTTCAAAATTTACTTAACACTAGAATGTTCATCTTAAATTTATTAAGAAAAATCCAGTTATAAATCTCATATCTTAAAGGTCTCCAAAACTTAAACATAAATATAATTTATCAAATTCCTTAAATTTCAAAACAATCAAATTCCAGATTCTATAGCACTTAGGAAATGCTACCTAAAGTTACGGGTAAAACTAGTCCAATTTCAAAAGACAGCATTTAAATGCTTTAGTAGATTGTTTAACTTAATAAATATTTCCAAATATAACTTATATATATATTTCTTAACTGAAATCTTATCCTTTCAAAAATCCAGAATTTCCAAAATAAGTTATATTCCAAAATTTTATTCAAATATTTATTTATTTATTTATTAACATTTATAACTCATTCAAAATCAATATAAAATCCTTTAAAGATATTAAATCAAATATTTAACTTCCAAAATAATTTTAAATATTTCAGAAAATATTATAAGGACCACGGGCCTGTATATAGTTTTCTAGCCTAGGTCAAGTGATACGGATTTATATCATTTCAATCCGTAATTTACAAACCCCGGGTTCTATCATTTCAAACCCGCAATCCCAAGTTAACAGTTAAACAGTTAACATAATAATAGCACAGTAATCATCATTTAGGCCTATCATTTCAGCCCACAACAATCTAAATTTAACAGGGAACTTGCAGTGGTGATTTAAGCAGTAAATAAACAATAATATAATATAACTGCAGAAATAATACAACAGATAATAACTGATGAGGTGTCAATTTAAATGGGATTCATCATTCTACGTTATACTACAGACAGATAATATTTAAATAAAATTTTTACACATACACTTGCGATAATTCACAAAATATATGTACATATGTCTGGTGAGAAATACTCACCTTAAACGCTGCAGTGGATCTAAATCAAACACGGTATCTACTTCGGAAAAAAAAAACGGAAAGCACGATCAAACTTCGGCGGATGCAAAGCCTTGACTTAAATCTATAAGATCCAAATACCAAGTATGCGAATTTAAAAATTACGGTCAAAGCAAAATTTCAGAACAACTGGAACGAATAGAATAAAAGAAATTTAGTTCAACTTGCTCGACTACTACAACCCGCTAACCGTCTCAACATATCCTAGGCCCATACTTCAACCGTACGCATGCATAAAATAAATTGAATAAATTGCAAAATAAATTGCAAATTTAATACAATTGATTGAATAAAAAGATGTTATGCACCCAAACAAAACAAATACATGTTTAGACATTATTAAATTATTTCTCACATTTTTAATCATATTTATCATGATCAATTATTTTCATTCTCATATATATTTATTTAAATAAAATGACAATATTGGCAACAAACACAATACTGTTCAAATTATTCGATTTAATCAAATGTAGCCACTAACTACATTCGAATTCATTAAATAATACTTTATTTCACATACATGTTCATCATGTTTAGGCACATTCATAATTATTTCTTCTTTTACTTTTATTATTAAACATTAAAAGGTGATTATTGGTATACATCACCAATATCCTTTTATTAACCATAATAAATACAATCCATTGATATTTATCCACCCAAATTCTCAAATAAGTAGTTAAATTTATTTTTAACCATCTTAAATTTATTTCAACCATTAAAAATTGAAATAAATGTCATTTTATTATATTCACCCAAGATTTATTCATACAATATTGTTTATTTGAATTAAACAACATTTCATATCATTTTCTCCTTATCAATTTATCTTCTCCATTATTAAATTGTAATTTTTTTTTTCTATGCCTTCCTCTTCAAACTGCACTTATCCAAATCCACAATACCACTAACTACATCATAACTACACTAATTCCATAGTCTAGCTTCCTACAATCAATTTATATCATTTCTTCCAGCCTACTACTAACAAAGTTCTATATGTATTTATAAATGGCACGGCATGATGGGGAAGTAGCCGAGCAAGGAAATCAGAGAACACAAGAAGGAGGAAGGAAAATTGGAAGAAGCAAAGAAATAAACAATGCAAATTATTTACCTGATAGAAGCTTGTACCAGAGAGGGACAAACAAGGAGATATGAAAACTTATGTGAATGAGGCAAAGTATTTATAGATAAACTTGCGAAATAAAAAGGGGAGATAAATAGGCAGGTTTGAAAACGTAAGAAATAAATGCAAGCGTTGATTTTTGAGTGCATGCGTTTAGGCAAGAGATTTATTTCCAGTTCTTCTTGTTTGAACGCTACACGAAAATTGTGATAAATGCATGCGTTGATTTCTCTTTCCAGTTTTATGTTTGAACGATATCACTCTTTTGGATTTTTTTTTTAGATAGCTTGCGTGATTTATACCAGTTATAATCTAAATTTAAAGCATGCGTTACTGCAAATTTGAACAGATTTGATTGAGGAAGCAAAACTTGAGCTCTTGCGTGATTTATGGTAAGCAATGAAAAAGCTTTTAACTGAAAAGGCAAAAGTAATAAATGATTACATAAATATTTACTTGATCAATGGTTCGAAAAATTTATTTATTGCAAAACAAACGCAGTGGAAACAGAGAGATATAATGGGTATGCGAAAATTTGCAAAGATAGGCAAGATTAAATTTTGAATGCATTTAATTTAGGTGAGAGGAAAAATGGCAATTGGAAGAGTTGATATTTTTGTGGATAAGGCTGCGTGAATAAATGAATACAGTGACATGCTCAAGAAACAAATGGTAAGAGGCAAATGTCAAAATGTTAAAAGAATAAAATTTTGTGTCACGCGCAAAGGAAGGCAAATTTGATTTCCATATTCTTCTAATCAATTAATTCCCTTTTAATTGCCTTTAATTGATTTCAATTGATTACCTTATCCCTTTTAATTACCCTCCTTAATTGATTTCAATTAATTACCATATTACCAATTAATTATCCTCCTTTAATTACATACTCAAATTTGGTTACTAACTTAATTAGTTAATTAACCCTTTTTGTTAATTATCAATCCTGCGACGTCTCACATTAATCCGTCCGCTTTGTAGGCACTGGTAGCCGGACTGGTTACACGGGCAGATTTCTCCTACAAAATGGGGATTAACCTCGTGTCCTCATGCCATTAACCAAAAGAATTAACTTATTTATCTTTCATCAATTTTATTAATTTGCATTAATTATTCAATAAATTAATTCTGGTCAACTACTGAAATTTTACAATTAATTTCTCTATTAATTGTCATAAATTTCTTTTTGAAATATCTATTAATTGTCATTAACTCCATTTTAAAATATCCGTATGTGCCTTTATTCAAGTTTTGAATTGCTAACTAGGAATAAGGTAGATTTATCAAATAAATTGATTGTAAGTTTCATTGTTTTAAATTGCTTAACAGTGTTCACTGCTAACATAATTAATATGTCAAAATTGAGAATATTCCACCAACATGATTTGCATGTCATAACCTACCAAATTAACATAATTAATTAACTACTTTAATATGTTACAAATTTTCTCCTTTTCATTATTTTTAGGGAATGGGTATAACAACAGATATTATGATAATATCCAAAACATTTAGTTACCACTCACTTCATTATACATTATAAAAATTTCCCTTTTTTTTCTTCTTAAATTTAGTTACAAAAATCTTATTAAATTAACGAGTTTAATTCTCTAAATTAAATATTTAAACAATATTGGTAAACACAATTTATATAAATTATATTTCTAAAAACAAAAAAATTAAAAGAAATAAATAGCTAAAAACTAGGGCTGTTACAGATACGCTTTGCCATCCAGCTTGCTCCTGATCTCCACAGCATATCTTTTCTGACTTCGCTCGAGAATAATGATAACCTGACTCTAGGCTGCCCGTGTGGAAAATTGTGGGCACCCAGAGTTTAGAAAGGGAACAATAAACTCCAAGTCAGTCATGGGACTGATGTGAGATCTTAAAAACAGTTATTTTTCACAAAGAAAGGAAAAGAAATCCGCTAAGATTTTTGAAAAATGAAACTACCATAACGCCTCCCGCCACACACACAATGCAAATGCAGAATTGGAGGAGATTTCTTCTTATGATAGTCAAACATGCTTGATACGCAAAATCCTTTGATATTATTATTATTAGTGCATAGTGTGGAAAAGATTTTGAAAGTATAATATTAATCTTAGCCACCATAGGCATTTCGCACTTATGCCTACTATAGCTACCATGTTCAACAACAGGTTACCGCCACATTCCATGGTAGGTTATACAACTAAAACCGTCCAAGGCGCGTATTGTTTCTTTGGATTTCCAATAAATGGTCAGACTAAGGAACTTCCTACTGCCACATGGATACGCCTCTGGAGGGACGTCCTGAGAACTTAACCAGCTCTCTGCCAATACAAGGCAGGGTTACCTCTATAACTAGGTAACTACTACACGAGTATGCCATCCACCGGTTGTTTGCGACCTTTATCCGAGGATCCTCAACCTTAAAGCAACAACCAAAAAGTATAATAAATTTGCAACAACCACATAGGTCAAATATCTAAGCTCCATACCATGATACCACCCTTTTCCAGAAGGAAATGATATACCCTAAAGCACGTGATCCTCATAACCTTGCCGCATTCTTCCCGTTTTGACCATTTCCGGGGTGTGAGGTCTGACGAAGTCTTGTCCACAAAGCTACACTTTTCACAAAGTCATGCTTCGATCAACAAATGATCAATAGCACTTCGTATGCCATGTTACCAAATTAGGAATATATCACTAGTAACCATCAACTACATAACCTATGAGCTCGTACGTCTCAGAAAAGGGTGTAAAGCTAAGAGAATAAATTCTCCGCCGCCATCAGAAATGTATTTGATAGAAACCAGCTTTACATCTCAAAATGTAACGTCAGACATACATCCATACAAGTCCGTTCCGGGATCGAACGGAACCGAAGGTACTTCCAAACAAGCCCTTGCAATCCGGATATTCAATAATCACGTCCGGAATCCCCATCACAAAGGGTGATTAAATCTCTATACCGGAGCAACCCGGTGTAGAGAAATTCCACAGGTAATCCTTTCATTTCGAAAATACCGGGTCTTCAACACCGTCTTCAAATGCAATCCCATTTCGTCGTATGATTATTTGGAATGGGTTTTGTAACAACCCGCATATTTATCAATTGTATATTTAAATATTTTATTTAAATATTTTATCGATACTCGGAATTTAGTCCGAAAAGCTACTTTTTGCATACGGTCGAATTAGGACTCGAGACCCCTCCCATTGAGTTCAAAATGACGTTTGCGACCTTTGTGAGTATAAACTTTGATATGTTTGGAGATAGAATTTTGACCTTTTTCACTTAGGGTTTTGGTTTGGGCTGAACTCATTAGCCACTTACTAACTCAGCCCCAACCCACTCCAACTCTTCATTACTTCATTTCATATTCCTAACACTCAAGCTCAAACAAAAATGGTGGAAGAGAATGGGAATTAGAAACTCCAAGCCCTCGTTCCTCTTGCTAGCTCAAGTTCTTGCTCCAAAATCAAAGAGAACCCATTAGTAAGCATCTCCTTCTTCTTCTCCAACTCATTCTCTCTTTGATTTCAGAAATTTCCTAAACCTAACTTAGGGAATGTTCTTCTTTTAAGCTTACATTCAAGCTTTTAGTGTTGAGATTGAAGTGTGGTTGATCTCCCCTTGTCTTCAAGCTTCTTATTCATTGTTTTTGGGTTCAAAGGTGAGATTTTTATCTCACATCTATGCTTATATTTATCTTCGAATGTTAGGTATGAATTCCTAACACTTATTCTTGTGCATTTGCTTTTGGTTTGGATTGATTTGGTGAATATTCCAATTTTTGGTGTTTTGAGTTCAATTCGTTAAAAATCCTAACTTTGATGTTTGAACATGTTTTTGGTGATGCATCGAGGAGCATATAGGGTCGGGTAGTCGATAGGCATAAACCCTTAGCGCCGTTGCTCGAGCGAATGCAATTTGGTCGAGGTTGGACCTCATTTGGATGGGCTGGGAAGGGACAGGCAACAGGTCCGGTCGACCGAGCTCCGTAGCCGGCCGACCGACCTGCTGCCAAGTGCATAAGCACCTCTCTGTTTAAGGTTCGGTCGACCGAGTACAGGGTTCGGCCGACCGACCTGCTTCCCGAGGAATTTTGAGAACAGGGTCCGGTTGACTGAGCTCTGTAGCCGGCCGACCGACCTGGTGCATTTTTGCCTATTTCGCCTAGTTGTTTGAATTTTCAACTTTAATCGATTCGTGTTGTTTCCTATGTGTTGTTATCATTTGTTATGACTTTGATGACTCCTTTTTAGGGATTTTTGAATATCCATTTTGATGGATTCTTTATCGGTTTCGTTGGGATTCTATTCACGTTTTCAAATGTGAATTTTAGTGATTGATTGTTCCTACAATCTTCTTTGTGATTTGTCACTTTAAAAATATAAAGGTTTTCTATACTAGTAGTAAATATCAAAACCCTTTCTTCAAAAGATTTCAACACTATTTTCTTACATAGCTCGTTTTCCTAAACCGTTTTCCCAATCTATTAGTATATACAAGCCTTTACCTCACTCGTATGAGAAATCTAATTAAACGACTTAGTAAAACAAGTGGTATGAAATGCTTGCGTTTACTTCGTCGGTTAATTCTTGGACTTGTTCGATTGAATCTCTTGTGACAATTATCTAGTGGAGATCTACAATTTGTTTGTAAATATTTAAGTTAAGCTAGTGGTTATGGGACATGAAGCTAAGCTCATATATTTACTAGCTTACTGTAATCGACACTTCTCTTTGATCATGACGATCATTTTATGTTTTAGACTAGCATTGTGCGATGTCTTATTGATTTGGTTCATCGGATGTCACGCTATACGACGTCGTTGTTCCCTTTGATTGTGTTTTGGTTCATCGGATGTCACGCTGTACGACGTCGTTGTCCCCTTTGATTGTGTTTTGGTTCATCGGATGTCACGCTGTACGACGTCGTTGTCCCCTTTGATTGTGTTTTGGTTCATCGGATGTCACGCTGTACGACGTCGTTGTTCCCTTTGATTGTGTTTTGGTTCATCGGATGTCACGCTGTACGACGTCGTTGTTCCCTTTGATTGTGTTTTGGTTCATCGGATGTCACGCTGTACGACGTCGTTGTCCCCTTTGATTGTGATTTCTGGATTTCGTGTGTTGAATTCTGGAATTTATGTTTCATCAACTTTTACGATTGGCATGGATATATATGTCATTTATTGTGGCTTGGTGAATGAAATTAGGAGTATGACATTCCTTTTTATCTTTGAGAAGATCTTTGCGATATTGATTAATCTCTTGGTGATTTTTCAAATACTTATTTATCACAGCTTGGCATTGTGATTATTATACGTTTAGTCATATCTCTTATTCTATATCATTTCATCTGATATTTATAGCTAGACTGATTCGTTTATTATTTTCTTATTAAATAATACTCGGGTCAGACTGAGATTTCACAGGTGCTTCTGCTTGACTCCTTATCGGACCATCATCTGACTTTTGGCTAACTACTTAGATTAGTAGTTTTTGTTGTATACATTTGAGGTACAGACTCTATGATGTATACTTATTCTCTTGTCTAGCACTTGTATCTATTCTTTTTGATATTGTGGATCTTGTTTGACCACTACTCTGATGTACACTTTCATGTGTTATATTCATATCTATTTCCGCCTTTGTGATATGAATTATCTGTGATTGATTTGTGTTATGTTTATTTCTATATTTGTTTCCGAAGACCTTTATAGCCACTGTGTAGTAGCTTTGAGTTTGTGTCGGTATGTCGGATTTCCTCTTGAGATGAAAAGTTATATTTTTATCCGGCATATCGGTACTCGCACAAAGCAATTATACAGATGGTCGCTCCTCAATAGCCTTATTCTCCATGCTAGTTGACAGCATTACTCCGTAGTGTTCTTGACTAGCGTGGGTATAGAGGTGGGGCGTCACAGCTTGGTATCAGAGCCAAACTTCGGAACAATATGGAATATTATAACAAGGATCATCGTCCTAAGTCCATCTTAGGAGTCGTGCTTTAGGATTTTATTCGGGTCTTCGTACCGTTCTATCCTACTTTCTTTTATGATTCCTTGTTTTATCTATCAAGATTGCTTGATATTTATTTTGAGAATAACTTTTTCCTCTTCCTTCTTTCTTTCTTAAGGAAGAGAAATGGTTAGACCAGGTCGTCCCAGCGCCAGTCAATCTAGTGCTACTCCCCAAGATGGAGTTTTTATGTCTGCCCAGCAGCTTTTAGATCTTGTTAAGAACGCTCAAGCTGCCGGACCCAATCCAAAGCCTACTCATCCTAGATCCGGTTTTGCACGCTTGTGTAGAGACTACAATGATTTGGAAGGAAGGCCATTCACGGGATCCGAGAGTGTTATCGAAATTCAAGCTTGGCTCAAATCATGCGATCGCATCTTTTCTCGCATGAATCTTATTGACCTACATCGAGTCCAAGTGGCTTCTAGCATGCTCCAAGAAAGAGCATTAGATTGGTATGAGCTTTTAATTTCTGAAATCATTGAGGCGGATCTCACTTGGGAGCAATTCCGGGAAAGATTCGAATTGAAATTTGTGCCGGAGGCTGAAAAAGTAACTTTGTCCCGGCGTTTTATTGACCTTGTTCAAGGTGAATCTTCTGTGACAGACTATGTCGCATCTTTTGAATCTCTTTCTAAATACGGGGTTGAGTATATTAATACCCCGATGAAGAAAAATCAAAGATTTGTCTATGGCTTGAATAAGAATCTTAAGAATCCATTGCTTTTGAAACTTGAGGTTTCATTTGATCAGCTTATTGATATCGCTCTTCGTCTTGAAGAGGCCGATAGAGAAAGCGATATTGAAGTTGTGCGTGCCAAACAGAACTTCAACAACAACATGAAGAGGCCTAATAAATTCGAAGGCCCCAATCCCATCAAGAAAGGGAAGCAACAAACTCCGTTAGCAAAGTCTCCTATCTCTAGTCGTGGACGATGCTACAATTGTGGTTCCACGGACCACTATGCAAAGGAGTGTCCGAAACCTCTCTTTTGCCGTTATTGCAAAAGTTCGGGTCATCTTATATCTTCATGTCCCATTCTTCAAAGCAGGAGAGAGGGAGAGCTGAATATTGTTCTAGCTTCTGGTAACACTTCTCGTGGTCATGGTATTTTTCACTCAATTCTTGATGGCATTGTTTTATTTCGTGATCTTCTTATTCGAGTACTTTTTGATATGGGTTCCATCTCACTACTTTATATCAAAAGAACTTGTTGGTTCTTTTTCTTTGAAAATATTTTGGACTTGTCGACTTCTTTAAGAGTTGCGAATCCGGTTGGTGGATCCGCAACACTCAATTTGTCTTTATTGATGTCAAAATTATTTTATGTGATTTTTCTGTCCGAGCCGATTTTTACTTAGGCTTCGGAATTTACTTTTGTAAGGATTGGCTTAATTATTATGAGGCCATATCCTTTGTCCCGTGTGGACTATTCATCTTTGACATTTTCAATCTGTTAAGCAGATTCAATTTTTTCCTTTATGATTTTGATTCCAATTTGATGGCATCATTTTATTCCTTAAGCCCACTTATAAGGAAAGTGTTATTTCTCTCATTCATGTAGTTTGAGAAATTTTCCGGTATTTTTGAGTTTGTCTTAGGATTATCACCTAAGAAATCTTTTGTGTGGTGTTAAGGTCTTTCTAGTTCGACCTTGCCACCGATTTTCATTTGGCGACGAGTTGCGGGAGCTAGCATTCCACTTACCGCATTCTGCACTCGTTATGATTCTTATGAATGACTTATTTTGTCATTCAGTTTGTCCAGCTTATTTCATCCATTTTATAAATCGAATATTCTATGAATATTTCGATGAGACCATTCTTGTATTTATTGATTTTGGATGAAAATAGAAATTTAAAATTTTGTAAATCTTTTTTATAAGATTTATTTATAAGTACAATTTGATTTTTTTTCTTAAAAATGAACAAAGAATATTCTTAAAAGTTTTTTGAAACATGTTTATCATATAGAAGATGATTTTGTGATTGTATTGCCCGTTGAGTGTTTTAAGAATTCTGGTCGATGCGCTTAATCAACGTTATCGATAGGGATCTCCTAAACGCTTTGATGAGACAGTCAGACACGATATATTGACTTGTAAAAATGTAATTTTGAAAGTTTTAACTTTTTGGGAAAGAGGATTATTGAAAAGAACTCTTCCTTTCGATACTCTTACTCTTGTGATTCCTGAACGGGAACCAAGACTTTGCTATTTCTACCGATACTAGTCGTATTGGTTTGGATGCCATTCTCTTGCAAATGGGAACGTGCTGTCACTTGTGCTTCTAAATCGTTATAGCTTAACGAGACTAGATATGCCACTCAAGATCTAGTGCCCACGGCTATTGTTTTTACTTTTAGAGTTTGGCATCATCATTTTTGGGGGAGAAATTTGTTCTCCACCTCGATCATAAATCTTTGGGATATTTATTTTCTCATAAGGAACTTCATGTTGACTCGAGTTCCTAGCATCTTATGATCTTGATATTCTTTTATTCCCTAAAGGGGAATCTTGTTGCCAATGTGTTTAGTCGTAGGCAACAAGTTGTTGATTTTTTGATGTTGTCTGAGTGGAATTATCTTTTTATCAAGTTCATCGAACGTTTTGACGTACTTCGTTTTATTGAGCTTTATCTCATTCCTTTTGTGGACTAGTGTCCGATGTTCTTTTATGGTGTTCGGTTCATCGGAGGTATTGTTATTATAATACATCGATGTTCCATCTTATCTGGATCAATGGATGTACCATTATTATACTACATCATTGTTCCGGTTTATCGGTTTATTGGACGTACCGTTTTTGTACTACGTCGGTGTTCCGAAATTATTCGGGCTTTGGTTCATTGGACGTACCGTTTTTGTACTACGTCGGTGTTCCGAAATTGAGTTTCTAGTTTCTCGGGCGTACTGTTATTATACTACGTCGTTACACCAGCTCAATTTTCTGCTATTCTTGACGTTCTCCACGTCATTTATCTACGGAAATGCCTTAGGGATTCCGAATTTTTATTCTTGAGCCCGGTGATATTGTAGAAATTGAAGTTTCACCAGATTTGATTTATGAGCAACATTCCATTCGCATCATTGCTTCGGAGGTTGAGCGCCTTCGGAATAAAGATGTTCTTCTTATGAGAGTTCAATGGTTCTCAAATCCTATGGATTGCTCTTGGGAATCCAGAGAATTCATCGAGCGATCCCGTTCGTGCTAACTCTTTCGTGCTCTTTATGGTGAACTTCTTATTTCAAATTTTCTTTTGTGTTGATATGCTTCTATGGTTGTTACTTCTTATTTTCTTCTTAAGTATTGCGAGGACGCAATTTCTTTAAGGAGGGGAGTCTGTAACAACCCGCATATTTATCAATTGTATATTTAAATATTTTATTTAAATATTTTATCGATACTCGAAATTTAGTCCGAAAAGCTACTTTTTGCATACGGTCGAATTAGGACTCGAGAACCCTCCCATTGAGTTCAAAATGACGTTTGCGACCTTTTTGAGTATAAACTTCGATATGTTTGGAGATAGTAGAATTTTGACCTTTTTCACTTAGGGCTTTGGTTTGGGTTGAACCCATTAGCCACTTACTAACTCAGCCCCAACCCACTCCAACTCTTCATTACTTCATTTCATATTCCTAACACTCAAGCTCAAGCAAAAATGGTGGAAGAGAATGGGAATTAGAAACTCCAAGCCCTCGTTCCTCTTGCTAGCTCAAGTTCTTGCTCCAAAATCAAAGAGAACCCATTAGTAAGCATCTCCTTCTTCTTCTCCAACTCAATCTCTCTTTGATTTCAGAAATTTCCTAAACCTAACTTAGGGAATGTTCTTCTTTTAAGCTTACATTCAAGCTTCTAGTGTTGAGATTGAAGTGTGGTTGATCTCCCCTTGTCTTCAAGCTTCTTATTCATTGTTTTTGGGTTCAAAGGTGAGATTTTTATCTCACATCTATGCTTATATTTATCTTCGAATGTTAGGTATGAATTCCTAACACTTATTCTTATGCATTTGCTTTTGGTTTGGATTGATTTGGTGAATATTCCAATTTTTGGTGTTTTGAGTTCAATTCGTTAAAAATCCTAACTTTGATGTTTGAACATGTTTTTGGTGATGCATCGAGGAGCATATAGGGCCGGGTAGTCGATAGGCATAAACCCTTAGCGTCGTTGCTCGAGCGAATGCAATTTGGTCGAGGTTGGACCTCATTTGGATGGGCTGGGAAGGGACTGGCAACAGGTCCGGTCGACCGAGCTCTGTAGCCGGCCGACCGACCTGCTGCCAAGTGCATAAGCACCTTTCTGTTTAAGGTTCGGTCGACCGAGTACAGGGTTCGGCCGACCGACCTGCTTCCCGAGGAATTTTGAGAACAGGGTCCGGTCGACCGAGCTCTGTAGCCGGCCGACCAACCTGGTGCATTTTTGCCTATTTCGCCTAGTTGTTTGAATTTCCAACTTTAATCGATTCGTGTTGTTTCCTATGAGTTGTTATCATTTGTTATGACTTTGATGACTCCTTTTTAGGGATTTTTGAATATCCATTTTGATGGATTCTTTATCGGTTTCGTTGGGATTCTATTCACGTTTTCAAATGTGAATTTTAGTGATTGATTGTTCCTACAATCTTCTTTGTGATTTGTCACTTTAAAAATATAAAGGTTTTCTATACTAGTAGTAAATATCAAAACCCTTTCTTCAAAATATTTCAACACTATTTTCTTACAAAGCTCGTTTTCCTAAACCGTTTCCCCAATCTATTAGTATATACAAGCCTTTACCTCACTCGTATGAGAAATCTAATTAAACGACTTAGTAAAACAAGTGGTATGAAATGCTTGCGTTTACTTCGTCGGTTAATTCTTGGACTTGTTCGATTGAATCTCTTGTGACAATTTTCTAGTGGAGATCTACAATTTGTTCGTAAATATTTAAGTTAAGCTAGTGGTTATGGGACATGAAGCTAAGCTCGTATATTTACTAGCTTAATGTAATCGACACTTCTCTTTGATCATGACGATCATTTTATGTTTTAGACTAGCATTGTGCGATATCTTATTGATTTAGTTCATCGGATGTCACGCTGTACGACGTCGTTGTTCCCATTGATTGTGTTTTGGTTCATCGGATGTCACGATGTACGACGTCGTTGTCCCCTTTGATTGTGTTTTGGTTCATCGGATGTCACGCTGTACGACGTCGTTGTCCCCTTTGATTGTGTTTTGGTTCATCGGATGTCACGCTGTACGACGTCGTTGTTCCCTTTGATTGTGTTTTGGTTCATCGGATGTCACGCTGTACGACGTCGTTGTTCCCTTTGATTGTGTTTTGGTTCATCGGATGTCACGCTGTACGACGTCATTGTTCCCTTTGATTGTGATTTGGTTCATCGGATGTCATGCTGTACGACGTCGTTGTCCCCTTTGATTGTGATTTCTGGATTTCGTGTGTTGAATTCTGGAATTTATGTTTCACCAACTTTTACGATTGGCATGGATATATATGTCATTTATTGTGGCTTGGTGAATGAAATTAGGAGTATGACATTCCTTTTTATCTTTGAGAAGATCTTTGCGATATTGATTAATCTCTTAGTGATTTTTCAATTACTTATTTATCACAGCTTGGCATTGTGATTATTATACGTTTAGTCATATCTCTTATTCTATATCATTTCATCTGATATTTATAGCTAGACTGATCCGTTTATTATTTTCTTATTAAATAATACTCGGGTCAGACTGAGATTTCACAGGTGCTTCTGCTTGACTCCTTATCGAACCATCATCTGACTTTTGGCTAACTACTTAGATTAGTAGTTTTTGTTGTATACATTTGAGATACAGACTCTATGATGTATACTTATTCTCTTGTCTAGCACTTGTATCTATTCTTTTTGATATTGTGGATCTTGTTTGACCACTACTCTGATGTACACTTTCATGTGTTATATTCATATCTATTTCCGCCTTTGTGATATGAATTATCTGTGATTGATTTGTGTTATGTTTATTTCTATATTTGTTTCCGAAGACCTTTATAGCCACTGTGTAGTAGCTTTGAGTTTGTGTCGGTATGTCGAATTTCCTCTTGAGATGAAAAGTTATATTTTTATCCGGCATATCGGTACTCGCACAAAGCAATTATACAGACGGTCGCTCCTCAACAGCCTTATTCTCCGTGCTAGTTGACAGCATTACTCCGTAGTATTCTTGGCTAGCGTGGGTATAGAGGTGGGGCGTCACAGGTTTTATGACACAAAGTCCTCTCCCGGCTAATTAGAATAATGAGCGCTTATTTTTGAAAATAAGTGTTCAATCAGATTTCAAGAAAATCACACCACTTTGATCTTTTAAATAAAATATCCATCACAATCACAAAGGTTCGATGTGATTTTCGAATATCCACTTGGAATCCGACCCTCGGTCGCATCGAAATTCAAATGCCGTTTAAAGGCTAATATTGATAGTCGGTTATTTAACTATCAACCAATATTCACAACAGTCACCAGATTTAAATAATTTACCCCCAATTATTTATTTTTAAAATATCTTTGCAAGATATATTTTAACACTTCAACCATTCGAAAACAAATTTCAAATCACTTTCCACTTTTCAAACCTTTGAAAATAAATTTCAAATCACTTTCCTCACGTGGGATAAATTTCCAAATATTTATTTAATTCCACTGAAAATTTGCCGAATTCAAATACTATAAAAATAATTTAAAATACTTATCCAAAATATACTTGAAAACATTCAAAATAAAACTATTTTAAA
This sequence comes from Allium cepa, assembly GCA_030765085.1. Taxonomy (NCBI): domain Eukaryota; kingdom Viridiplantae; phylum Streptophyta; class Magnoliopsida; order Asparagales; family Amaryllidaceae; genus Allium; species Allium cepa. The sequence goes on from CM060937.1 coordinate 390,045,132, forward strand.
ACATTTGCTTAAACATTAGTTATTAAAATATTATACTAATATCTCATATAAAAAATTCAAATCCAAACTAATTTCAAAATAAAATTCGTAGATAGGATATAACTATTTAAATATCCTTTTCTAAAACAAATATAAATTAAACCTTTAAATAATCACTTCTATAATAGTTTAAAATATATTTTTACTTTAAAGATTTTCAAAATAACCTAAGTAAATATATTTTTCCAAAATATTCTTTCCTTAAAACAATCTTTACAACTTCAATTTATATTTATAAACTATATTGAAAACATTCTCGGCTTTCAGGGAAAGTACACATTCAATTCTAAAATGGTTCATTCAAATCAATTTATACTTCCTTCTGGATTTATTTTAAATTTATGTTCCAAATCCGTAAATTCCTTTCCACGCTTTTAAAAATAAAACAATATTTATTTTTAAAAAAATACATTTTTTAAAAATAAAACAATATTTATTTTTAAAACAAATTTCCCTTTCTTTTATAAAATTGCTATTGTGAATTTAAATTTTCAATTATCCCCTGGTATACGATTTTCAAATCGACTCCCAAATGTTTATTTCAACATCAAATCAATTTTCAAATTGATTTCCAAATTTATTTCAAATACCAAATCAAATCCCAAATTGATTTTCCAAACATTTATTTCAAGCACCAAATTGATTTCAGAATTTATTTCCCAAATTTATTTTTTAAACACCAAATTGATCAAAATCAATTTCCCAAGGATTTATTTTTAAAACACCAAATCAATTCCAAATTGATTTCCCAATCTATTTATTTCCAAATACCAAATCAATTTTCAAATTGATTTTCAAATTTATTATCTTTTAGAATAAATTCTTTTATATCTCCCAAACTAATTAAAATCTGGATTTAAAATAAACTCTTCAACTTCTAAACAATATTATTTAAAACCCATTTATTTAAATCTTTCCCATATTTTGGAATTAATTCGATAAGTTTTCAAAAATAAAACTTTATCTATTTAAATTCCTTCCTTTAAATTCACCCAATTCTTAAAATGAATTTATTATAAGTTTTCTACTTGAATTTCAAATATCCAAATTTATTTATTTCTGGTATCCTACGGTACCAAAAATATATTCGGCTAAACTATAGCCTTCAACGATTTCAATAACAAATATGATCACACACAGATTATAAATAATCAACACACAATATTGAAAAAATTCAAATGTTTTAAGGAATCCAGTTGGATCCCTCCAACCTGTTTCTCTGCGTTCACAGATATTAGCACAACAATTAAATACCAATTCCACTTTGAGGTGGAATATCGTGGTATATGGGATTTATATAATATCATCCGCTATTATGCGGTGCACAGGGTCTCATCCGCTATATAATGCGGGAAATCAATCACTCCAAATACATATATAATACCAATTCCACTTCGAGGTCGAATATCGTGGTATATGGGTTTAATGTAATATCATTCGCTATCATGCGGCGCATAGGGTCAAGTTCAATACAACTGATGACAATCATTATCGAAGTAAACAACCAATAATTTAAATTAACTATTTAAATTAAATCGGGTATTCGATTGAGTGAGAAGATCTCACCTTTGCCCCTTTTATTTGCATTCACGGTTTTGACCTTGCATAACAATTATGTGATTTTATTAATATTCAAATAAATCGAACAATTAAATTCCCATTTGATAAATTTAATTTAAATTAACAATTTGGTTTTTTAAACGAATAATTAATTTCAATAAATTACCTATAATAAATTAATTTTAGGAACAAATATAAATTAATTAATTTGTTTAAACAAGTTAATCACTTATAATGTATTATTTAAAACAAGCTAGTAGATTTAAAAATGTGCATATGTATTTTAAATTTATTTTTTTCTTTGAAACTGCATAAACTAAAAATAACCTGTATTGATCAATTTACAAATTTCATAACAGGGTTTGTGTGTGTGTGTGTATATCAATTACCATAGTACCTTTTTTTTAAATTAATAGTAAGTGGATTTACATATTTTATATATCTTCTACTAAAAAAATTCTAAAAAAACAAAACTGCCGTATACCTTCCCCACGAAACTGCAAAGTCTACACCTTCGCGAATCCATACCAGGTTGCTCCACCGCCCTTATCTGTTGTTGAACCAACGTCGTTGCTATAAACCATCTCGACATCGCTTCATATTTATCCACGCAGCGCCATCGCTTGAGAACGAACTCGTGTTCGTCATTCCAAAACCCTAGATACGGCGACCGTGGCCTCATCGCGAGCTCGTGCTTCGCTCGAACGACCCCTCTCCAGGCCGAGCCGCCGCCATCCCTCCTAGCCCTCGCAAAACTCGAACACGCACCATCGCATTGCAGGCATCGCGATTTCAATCTAGCCACTTGCCGACTCGATCGGCCACTCTTTTTTTGTTTGAATACGATTTCAAAAAAAAACAGAGGAGGGGAAGAATATGGGATAAGCGGCACTGAAACTAAAAAGGGGCAAAAGATGATTTTTGTGATTTCATTCGAACTGCATTGAGAATAAATCGTTCAATCCCATTTCTTTTTTTTATTTGAGAATGAAGATACGCATGGTAAAAATTGAAGGACACTTGGAGCGTGAAAAGAAAAACAGTGGACAGGTGCTCTAAGGTTATAAACGTGTTTAATTTGTGAATGCATATATATATATATATATATATATATAATTTAAATTCAAATTCAAATCGTTCTGAATTACGCAACTTACAATCTCGATCTCCAATTGAGGCGTGCCGCCAGGCGTTTAAAATGTTATACGCCTATTTCGAACGCAATAGAAAAGGTTTCGAGTCTAATTCGATCGTATGGAGAAGATAGCTTTTTGAACTCAGCTAAAATATTGAATTTTCAATATAATTTCAGCGCGTTTGCTTGTCGTACGGCCAAACAATCCCTCCAAACATTATGAAAATTGAAATCCGATAATAATACAATATTATGGATCCAATGGAACTGGTTTCGTCGAAATCCGAGACAGTGCCTTGGAAAGCTATTTTTTAAATGCCGATTTTAATTGATAAATTTTCAAAATTGAACAAACACTTCAAATTTCAAATTTTAACACTTCCATTATCTTCAATATCATCAATATAAATTTTCTAAGCCTTTGAAATATTTTTAAACAGCTTAAAACTGAAGATTCAAATTTTTACTCAATTTCAATAAATTAAATTCAATAATTTAATTGCCAAATTCATAGTTAATTTTGAAATTCAAGTTAAAATAACTGCCAATATTCCAAACCAATTAAGTATTCTCTATTTCAAATATTCAAAATTCTGGGTCGTCGCATTCTACCCCCCTTAAAAGAATTTCGTCCCAAAATTACTAGTTAAGAAGAATGATCCTCAACCCGTTAACTATTTTCCCAAAACTAAACGGTTTCAACTTTCCAAAACAAATCTTTTTATTAAAGACTCATTATCATCTCAACTAATTTTCCAAAATCAACCCTAAGTTTCGAACAATACTGTTTTTCTTAATCAATTCAAATTCAAATTCAAATTTTAAATTTCAAAATCTTCTCAAATTTTTTCTAACTTCCTAATTTTCCGAAAATTTTCGCTAGCGTCTACTTTGCGCGGCTAGCTCAGTACGACTACAAAATGGCACAACGGGCCCCAGATTCAGAAAGAAAACGAAAAGCCAAACGGCCGTACAAGAAGATCATCAAATTTCATACTGAAATTTAAAATACATACCTTTTTCGAGCAATTCAAAATCTTTCTTCGAAATCAAAATCCCAATTCCATTTTTTCTTTATATCACCTATATGCTATTTAACAACCATATCCAGTTTCTTCATTCAAAAATCGTGTTGCACATTCCATTACAAAATTTTCAATATATACTTCTTATACCATTTTTTTCACTTCACCATTGCAGTTATATGTATCCATTTTCATTCAATCTTGCATTTTCAGTTTCATTTGAATTCAATTTACAATTTCAATTCTATTTGGATTCAATTTACCTTCTGAATATTGAATTTTATCAACTATCTTTCATTCACAACTAATTCATATCACTATTTTAAATTAGTTTCATTTACTAATTCATTACAAACTGCGATTCATTTTATCTCAAACCATTTTCTTTTATTTCCACCTTTATTACCTTTAGTTCACTTTGAACTAATTCTACAACTTCATTTTATTTCTTCACATAATTCAAATTGGTTTGTAATATTCAGTTTCAATTCCAGTTTTATTCTTTAATTCATTCCCAAACACAATTCAATTCACTATTTTGGTTTATAACCACTTATATTTAAACTGGATTTCAAATTCCATTTGAATTTAATTCACCTTTCATTTACAATTATTGAATTCAATTCATTCCAAACCATATCTATTTGGTCCTTCCTTTAATAAATTTCACTTATTAATTTTTTTTTAACACTTTGCTTTACAAATCAAATATTTGGAAATTATTTTCAAAAATAGACCAACGGTGTCCGTATATAATTTCCTATCCTATGGTCAAGTGATACAGATATTTGTTATTTCACTCCGTAATAGTATATATTTTACGGGTTTTTGTTATTAAATCCGCAATCCCAAAATTTCAATAATAGCTGAAAATCGCTTGGGTTCATCATTTCAACCCATAACAAAGTTCCCCTATTCTAATGTCCGTTCGACTATGTATCATTTCAACCCATAGTGATTTCTAACCTAAGGGAACTTCCAAAGTGAGAACAATAAATAGCATAACATAACATAACAATTTGTTGGTGAAATAAATTAACATATAACAGTGTCAATTTCAGAAGAAATCAAAATATAAGTTATCATATTTAACAATTAGTAGCTAACGATTCAGTTTTTAACAATACATTTAAATTTCCATTTTCTATGAAATTAATTTAATGAGCATAAGAATATTAATCGTGAGTGATTTCTCACCTTTCGAGGCTAGCGAACGATGGAAAACAACCGTGGAACAGACACTGGCACGACTGAGTCACAACAATCAATTAGCTGCGACAAAAAACGAAAGTAGATTTTAGCATGATAATTTCAATGGAAACAATCTAATATAAGTATATATATATATATTAATCGAGAACGACTACCAATATAATAATAATAAAGGTAAAATACACATAGTATGTCACTGTTAAATATATATATATATATATATATGTATATATATTAGGCCTATGCGTACGTAGTTCTACAGCACCTGTAAACACTTTTACATTACACAAAGAATATGTACACTATTACCTCCTAAACAGCAGCAAATCAAGGTAGGCTTCATATATATATATATATATATATATATATATATATATATATATATATATATCGCATATACCTAGGACTAAAGTATGACAAAACCCAAACTAAAATAGATATATACAACACATTTATATGTATTATCATTCACATTTATATGCATCCTTTGTATTATCATTTATGTTTATATGTATTATCAATATATATACCTACAGGTATATAGCCTTATTAAAACAAAACTTTTATAACAAATATATACTTTGCTTTCGGCACGTTATGCATAAATATTTATAAGCAGAATATGTGAAATACTTTATAATATATATACACACACACACACACATCTGGCAATAGCCGAGCAAGTTTGGTAAGGTATAGAAATAAGGTGACAGCTGTAGACTACAGACTACATATACACTATGTGTGACGATCCCGATTTTTAATTAGATTTAAGTTGATAATTAAAATGGATTTTGGAATAAAATTGTGGGTTGATTTGAATATTTTCAAATTTAAATAGGATATTTGTTTATTTGGACATTGATTTTTAAAATTTAACTAGGGATTTGAAATTGGATATTTAATATCTTATAAATAAAAAGTAACATCCTAAAATTTATCAATATAGATTAATAAAATATTTTAAACTTTTGAAATAATGAGTGTTTTAAAAAGTCAACTAAATTTAAAAAAATAAAAATTTATACATATATGAGTAAGATTGAATTTTTATTCAAGTGAATTGGAATTTGAAATTAAATTTAAAATAAATGTTAAATTTTAAGTAGCATTTAAAAAGAATTAAGATGTAATGTATATATATATTTAAATAAGTGGCATTTAAATAATGTATATAATGTGTATACATTAAGGAATAATGTGTATAATGAAATATTGGTTTAAAAAGTGATATTGTAAAATTGATATAAACAAAAGTTTACAAAAGCTAAATTATCTTGTATATTTAATAATTAGATTTGATAAAATAAGAAGGACTTAAAACACATAGTACCTATATATATACAAAGCTTTGAGATGAATGCATAATTTGAAAGTGTAAAGTTTAAAGTACATGAAAACAAAACAAATGTAAACATACCTTTAGATCTTACATATCTATATACATACCAATAGCATCATTACTTTTATTTAAAATAATGAAATTTAAAATTACAAGAAACTTCACATCTTCCCATATGCCATCATATAGTATCTTAGAAAATCTAAACAAAATAGTAGAAAAAGGATTTTGCCTCACATTTTTCAATACATAAAGCTGTTCAAAAACAAAAACAATTCAGTTTTTAAACCAAAAGAAAGAAACCAGGCTGAAGAGATCTTATCTTCATTTGCTAGGAGATCTGAAACTACAAATAAATAAAAAAATGAAACTTGGGAATATTAAGATAAAAACAATCTTCAAGCTTTGTTTCCATTTCTCAGGTAAGCTTTTAACTTCATAGTTTAATGAATTTATGGTTTCAAAAATAAAGTCTTGACATAAACAAATTCAATAAAATGCAGATTTATAAAAAATATAGTGCTGCAGTTTTTTGGCCAGAGCAGTGCAAGCATTCTGGAAAATAAATAAAGGCAAGTAAAATTCCTTTGAAATATTTTAGTTTGAAGTTGTAAATCAGTAATGAAGCAAGGATTTAAACAATTATATTAACCAGTTCAGGATACAAATCAAAATCAAAGTTTAAAAGACAACAGTTCCAGTTCTCAAAAATAAGATGCTTCTGCTCTGTCTCTGTCTTTCTTCATCAAGATCCAGGTGAGCAAACCCTCTTTTAACTAGCCTTCTTTATTTCTTCCTCTTGTGAGCAACTTTTCCTTTAAAGCCAAATTTTATTGATACATTGTGATGTTATGATGATTGTTTGATTTTGTATATGAATGAATGCAAATGTGTCTGTATATGCTCATATATATGCAAGTGTTATTGCATGTCCCTGTTGTTAGATTACAGGTTAAAACAAATCAACTTCAAAACCTATCCCATAATTATTTTTTTGGGATCTAATATCTAAATGGAAACTGGTTGTTAAACTATAATCTCCATTTTAAAAATGACTTCAAACAAGTTATATTAAGTAATTAGTAAAAAAGAAAAAGAAAAGAAAAGTAAAATACGGTAAAAAAGAGTTCCTGGACAAACTTAAATTTGTTCTCTGTCTCTGCTTCTACAATGTGAGCAAATCTACCCAAATATATGTTATATGCAATGATAAATGTTGTTCTGTTGTTAAAAAGCCTGCTTGCCTGTGTGTATGTGAATATATACATACTATGATGAATGCATGCTTGTGTATATGTATATGTATACTCACCTCTTTATGGTATACAGTTTCAGAAGAAAAAAAATATAAACTGTGAGCAAACCTTTTGTCATTTATATATACACTTGAAGTTGCTTGTATGTTGTGAATGAGCATGCCTGAATGTGTGAACACTTGTTTTTTTTTATGGCTTGTGCAAGTCTATAAAAACAGCATATTATTCTGTTGTTCATATATAAGTTCCAGTTCCCTTCAAACTAAACTTTTACTGCCATACAATTTAAACATTGATCTCTAATTTGAAAATGTCTGAAAACATTATAGATTGAATTTTAAAAATAGTGTAAGTAAAGACAATTAGTGATACTCTGGAAAAGGATACATAACAGTAGAAGGAAATTACAATGATATACATTCTTCTTCCTCCTCTTTTCAACATTTTAACAGACCAATCTATGAAGAAAATTCCAGTACTTCTTCCTTGACGTGTTTTAGGTGTTAATCTCTGAATGAAAGTTGATTCTAACAACATCATATCAATTTTAAAAATAATTCCAACTATATTTGTTAAGGATTTATTTCTAAAATAAATTAATATAGTCAACTTTTTTTTGAAAGAATAAAAACAAAAAAATTTAATTTCGAATCTGGAATGCGTAAGCAAAATTGTACTATGGAATGATGAATTTAGAAAATAAAATCAAGGTCTTTTGCTTATTAAATTTTGAGAGATGACGAGTTGAACGGAGATGGCACTTTGGCCAAATCCCGTCGAACGGCGAAACGAAGTTTGTTGCGCTTGGGTCAGGTGACAGTTAGAGTATCAAGAATCAATGGAAAAATACAAGTTGAATTTACAAATGATCGAGGCATGGGAACGACGAGGATTTAGGTTTTAAAACCTAAATAGTTCGAGCCTGGTAACTTGATCACCACTTCCTCTAGGTGATTTCGAGTTCAATGGGACTATGGGGAATAGCTTCGTGGATGGTCGGAGATTGAGTGGTCGATGTGGCGCATTGTCTGGTAGGTGGGGGCATGAGTTCAAGGAGGGTTTTGGCCATGGTATTGGTTCCAGTTTCGACCGTGAACCTTGATTTTGATCGGGGACGTGGGCTTGCGTTCTGGTGATTGAGTTGGGTTGCTGCATCGATTGCAGATGATCGGAGGCCGGAGGTGGCTTCGGTGGTGGTGCACGTACACGTGCACGCGACTGTGTCTGGGTGGAAAGGCGTGGAAGAAGATGAAGTTTAGCTCGGGGAGGAACTCGTGTAGGTGGTGAGTTAACTCGAGCTTCGAATTGGGTAATTTGCGTATGAAGAATTACAGTTAAAAAAAAAGTTTAAAATTAAAACAAAGTTCAAAGAAAAAGAGGAGAGGTTTGCCTAGGGGAAGACACGGGTTTAACTCATTTTGGCTCGGGTAATAATTTTCCCAGTCTAAAGTTTAAAACATATTTATTTCTAAGAAAAATTGATCTTTATAAAATGACAATTGTTTGTTAAGTGGGATGTAAAGTTAAAAGGTTTTGAAATAAATTGTCTTTAAATAAATCAAGTTAAAGATGTTTTAAACTTATATTTTAAATAGAGTTATTTCAAATAAAACTTAACAAAGTGATTAAGAAGTTAATCAAATGTTTTCATATTTCAACTTAAAGGTTAAGTTAATTCAGATTGTTAATAATCATTAGGTAATTAATTAAGGGCTAATTAATTTATGAAGGTGATTAAAGGATAATTAATTGATTTAGGGTTGATTAATAAATTAAAGATAATTTATTAAATGGTGAATTAAATAATTTATGATTAATTACTAAATAATTAAAGGTTGATAAATTACAACTAAAGGTTAATTAATTTTAAAGGGTTGATTAATGATTAAAGAAAAGTTAATCAAGATAATTTGTAATGTATTAATATTAATTAACCAGGATTAGTAATTATTCGTAAGTAATTAAAACCGATTTGAATTACTCAAACAATTAACTGATCTTACTTGTAGATGTTCGATTGTTATTAGATGCTATGTGGTGGATTGTTATACTTGTTATGTGATGTGATGCTATGTAATGTTTTATGCTAAGCTGTTAGATCTGTGATGTATATATATTGTTATATGAATATGCAACCCCTTGACCCATAGAACGACATTTAAATTTCGATGCGACAGGTAGTCGGATTCTAGTTGGTTATCCGAAACCCACATCGAATCATACTGGTGAATCTTTGTGATTGAAAATTTTTTTATCTATGAATTTGTGAATATAGATAAGCGTTATGGGATATACCGCTTATCAATATGATTGAATCTGTGATGGTGTTGTGCACTATTATGTTGAACCCCTGGACCACACTTGTACACACACAAATATGGATTGCACGTGGAAATGAGTTAAGTCACAGATTTTTGAAATTGTTTTAAAGATTTAATCCAAAATAGTTTTGGAATTTGAATTGAAGCTTTTGAAAATGAATTTCAAAAAAATAAAAGTTATTTTAAATAACTTGATTGAGTTTTGAAATTTGAATAATTTGATTTAAATTTGAATTCAATATTTGAATTGAATTCTATGATTTGGGAACTAGGGTTTAAAAGGTTATTCAACTTATAAATGGGTTTATGTGGGTTTTTAAACCATTTTAAAAGCGTTGGTTGGGAATTTAAATTCTAAACCCTAAGATTTTAACTTGTATAAATATAATTGAATCTTTCTGAAACGAAAACTATTCGTTTTCAAATAATAGAAGCTTTCACATAAGAAATGAATTTCTAACTTGTGTAAAAAGGATTTCAAGTCTAAAATAAAGATAGTTTTCCAAGTTACAAATAAATCTTGGGAAACATGTTTTGAAAGCTATAAATTAAATCTTTAGTTTAAAGATTTAAGGAATAAATCCAATTGAAATGGAAATTGTTTTGAAATCTATGGATAGATCTTTGTGAAACTGGGGGAAACTTTGTGAAATGAATCTTTTTATTTAAAGATTTAAAATGGTAATTTGTTTAACCATTTGAAAGAAAAACTTTGGATTTTCAAGTTGTGACTTAACTGAAATCCCATATCCATATGTTTTAAAATATTGCGCTCGTTATTCGGTTTAGCCGGGAGAGGACCTTGTGTCATGTAACCCATTCCGAATAATGATACGTCGTTATGGATAGCATTTGAAGACCGGTGGTGAAGACCGGGTATTTGCGAGAATGATAGGATGACCTATCGATTGTCTCTGCACTGAGTAGCTACGGTATAGAGATTTCCTAAGTGATGGGAAGTCCGATCGGGATTGTGAATACCCGGATTTGCAAGGGCTTCTTCAGAAGTGCCTTCGGTTCTGTTCGAGCCCGGAACAGACTTGTATGATTGTGTGTCTGACACTACACTTTGAGATGTAAAGCCGATTTCTTTCAAATACACATCTGTTGGTGGCGGAGAATTTATTCTCTTAGCTTAACACCCTTCTCTGAGACGTACGAGCTCAGACGTTATGTAGTTGAAGGTTATCAGCGATATACTCCCAATTTGGTAGTGTGGCATGCTAAGTGCTGCTGTGTGATTGATGATCATTTGTTGATCATTAGTTGATCAAAGCATGGCTTGTGAAAAGCGTAGCTTTGTGGTCGAGACCTCATCGAGCCTCACAAACCGGTAATGGTCGAAACAGGAAAGATGCGGCAAGGTTTCAGGGGTAGCTCCCCTAGGGTATGACCATTCCTTCTGGAAAAGGGTAGTATCATGGTATGGAGCCTAGATACTTACTCATGTGGACACACTATATTATTACTGTGTGATGTTGTTGTTGGAGAGCTCTCGGATAAAGGTCCCAAAGGACCGGGGGTGGCATATCTCAGGTTCGAAATGTCTATGCTGGCTAGGATTAATATTATACTTTCGAAATGGCTTTTCCACACTGTGCACTTATAGTAATAATATCAAAGAAGTTTTTCTCGTATCAAGCATATTTGACTATCATAAGGAGAAATCTCCTCCAATTCTGCGTTTGCATTGTGTGTGTGGCGGGAGGCCTTATGGTAGTTTCATTTTCAAAAAGCATTGCGGATTTAAACTTTAAAAGCTTTGTTGTTTGTTTTAAAAGATATATTGTTTTGTTTTGCTCACACCAGTCCCATGACTGACCTAGAGTTTATTGTTCCTTTCCTAAACTCTGGGTGCCCACTATTTTCCACACGGGCAGTCTAGAGTTGGGTTTTCAGATAATCCTGTAATAGGTATAGATTCGTTAGCCTTCGAAGCTCTTTGGATTTGTGGATCGCATTTGCTGCACTTCAGCATCACACCAGTCTTGCTCTCTTAGTAAACGTGATGAGGGCTCGAGCTAGCTTTGAATTGAAGATGGAGTTCTTGGAGTTTGGCATTGAAGACACTATCTTTCCGTTGCTATTTTTCCTTGTATCTCTGATAGTATTGTTATCCATTGTACCACTCTATTGTATTCTGTTGTATCAAATATTGTATTAAATGTTGTATATCAAATGTATCATGCATATTTCTTCCGCTGTCTTGTACTTATTGTGTTATAAGCTCCGGCGAAACAGATTCGACGTTTGGATCTGCGGCATTTGAATACGAGTGTCGTACTCGGTGCCGATTTTCGAAGGTCGAGTCAGGGCCGTTACATTTGGTATCAGAGCTGAGGGTTAAAACTTTAGCTCAGGAGTATAACACATTAAGTAGATCATTAGAGATAGGGTGAAATATACCCTAGAATGAGTAATCCCTAAGATATCCGATCGAATGCCTCAGTAAATTCTCTTACTATCCACTGATAGTAAGTATGAGTGCAAGAAGAGGACGAGATAGGGGACAGGGAGATACCAGTACAAGTGGTCAATGCCCTGCAACAACGGAAATAACTTTCTTTATCAATCTCCTTTGATTCGTCTTATCATTTCTTTGTTTGCTTTGTAGCAGCTCTAGAAAGAAGCTTCGGTGTGATGGTGGCCCTACGAATCGTAGATAAGTCTCTATTTCGTATTCTCTTGGTCAAATTTCTATCAGCTTTTCGTTCTTAACCTTAGCAAAATTTAAATTTGATAAATTGGTTAACTAAAATATAAAGTTAAATAATTTGTATCGATAAAATGATTTCTATTAAAACAAAATTTGAAATTCTATTGTAATTCCTTATCTTGATTGATGTCCGAAGAGGGACAAGTTGATGTATACTTTGGGGTATTCCGACCTAGGTTGGAATCCATATCTAGTGTTTGAGAAATTGTAGAAGATTGAATCTATCTATCTATTCTCTGGGATCCGATATATTCTACGAACGATTAGTTATCCCTTCGAACTAATCAATGCCCTTGCATATTCGTAGACCGGATAAACCCGAGTATCTTATGAAAAAATTGTATGAGTTTATTCTCATATTGTTGATATTCTGATTTGGTAAGCCAAATACAGAATTGTTATTCAGTTTGATTTGGAACGATATTTCTCTATCTTTCATCTTTTCCTTGTTGTCTCCCTTGCAAATTTCGAGGACGAAATTTATTTAAGGGGGGAATCTGTGACGATCCCGATTTTTAATTAAATTTAAATTGATAATTAAAATGGATTTTGGAATAAAATTGTGGGTTGATTTGAATATTTTCAAATTTAAATAGGATATTTGTTTATTTGGACATTGATTTTTAAAATTTAACTAGGGATTTGAAATTGGATATTTAATATCTTATAAATAAAAAAGTAACATCCTAAAATTTATCAATATAGATTAATAAAATATTTTAAACTTTTGAAATAATGAGTGTTTTAAAAAGTCAACTAAATTTAAAAAAAAAAATTATACATATATGAGTAAGATTGAATTTTTATTCAAGTGAATTGGAATTTGAAATTAAATTTAAAATAAATGTTAAAATTTTAAGTAGCATTTAAAAAGAATTAGGATGTAATGTATATATATATTTAAATAAGTGGCATTTAAATAATGTATATAATGTGTATACATTAAGGAATAATGTGTATAATGAAATATTGGTTTAAAAAGTGATATTGTAAAATTGATATAAACAAAAGTTTACAAAAGCTAAATTATCTTGTATACTTAATAATTAGATTTGATAAAATAAGAAGGACTTAAAACACATAGTACCTATATATATACAAAGCTTTGAGATGAATGCATAATTTGAAAGTGTAAAGTTTAAAGTACATGAAAACAAAACAAATGTAAACATACCTTTAGATCTTACATATCTATATACATACCAATAGCATCATTACTTTTATTTAAAATAATGAAATTTAAAATTACAAGAAACTTCACATCTTCCCATATACCATCACATAGTATCTTAGAAAATCTGAACAAAATAGTAGAAAAAGGATTTGGCCTCACATTTTTCAATACATAAAGCTGTTCAAAAACAAAAACAATTCAGTTTTTAAACCAAAAGAAAGAAACCAGGCTGAAGAGATCTTATCTTCATTTGCTAGGAGATCTAAAACTACAAATAAAAAAAAAATGAAACCTGGGAATATTAAGATAAAAACAATCTTCAAGCTTTGTTTCCATTTCTCAGGTAAGCTTTTAACTTCATAGTTTAATGAATTTATGGTTTCAAAAATAAAGTCTTGACATAAACAAATTCAATAAAATGCATATTTATAAAAAATATAGTGCTGTAGTTTTTTGGCCAGAGCAGTGCAAGCACTCTGGAAAATAAATAAAGGCAAGTAAAATTCCTTTGAAATATTTTAGTTTGAAGTTGTAAATCAGTAATGAAGCAAGGATTTAAACAATTATATTAACCAGTTCAGGATACAAATCAAAATCAAAGTTTAAAAGACAACAGTTCCAGTTCTCAAAAATAAGATGCTTCTGCTCTGTCTCTGTCTTTCTTCATCAAGATCCAGGTGAGCAAACCCTCTTTTAACTAGCCTTCTTTGTTTCTTCCTCCTGTGAGCAACTTTTCCTTTAAAGCCAAATTTTATTGATACATTGTGATGTTATGATGATTGTTTGATTTTGTATATGAATGAATGCAAATGTGTCTGTATATGCTCATATATATGCAAGTGTTATTGCATGTCCCTGTTGTTAGATTACAGGTTAAAACAAATCAACTTCAAAACCTATCCCATAATTTTTTTTTGGGATCTAATATCTAAATGGAAACTGGTTGTTAAACTATAATCTCCATTCTAAAAATGACTTCAAACAAGTTATATTAAGTAATTAGTAAAAAAAAAGAAAAAAAGAAAAGAAAAGTAAAATACAGTAAAAAAGAGTTCCTGGACAAACTTAAATTTGTTCTCTGTCTCTGCTTCTACAATGTGAGCAAATCTACCCAAATCTATGTTATATGCAATGATAAATGTTGTTTTGTTGTTAAAAAGCCTGCTTGCCTGTGTGTATGTGAATATATACATACTATGATGGATGCATGCTTGTGTATATGTATATGTATACTCACCTCTTTATGGTATACAGTTTCAGGAAATAAATAAATAAACTGTGAGCAAACCTTTTGTCATTTATATATACACTTGAAGTTGCTTGTATGTTGTGAATGAGCATGCCTGAATGTGTGAACACTTGTTTTTTTTATGGCTTGTGCAAGTCTATATAAACAGCATATTATTCTGTTGTTCATATATAAGTTCCAGTTCCCTTCAAACTAAACTTTTACTGCCATACAATTTAAACATTGATCTCTAATTTGAAAATGTCTGAAAACATTATAGATTGAATTTTAAAAATAGTCTAAGTAAAGACAATTAGTGATACTCTGGAAAAGGATACATAACAGTAGAAGGAAATTACAATGATATACATTCTTCTTCCTCCTCTGTTCAACATTTTAACAGACCAATCTATGAAAAAAATTCCAATACTTCTTCCTTGACGTGTTTTAGGTGTTAATCTCTGAATGAAAGTTGATTCTAACAACATCATATCAATTTTAAAAATAATTCCAACTATATTTGTTAAGGATTTATTTCTAAAATAAATTAATATAGTCAACTTTTTTTTGAAAGGATAAAAACAAAAAAATTTAATTTCGAATCTGGAATGCGTAAGCAAAATTGTACTATGGAATGATGAATTTAGAAAATAAAATCAAGGTCTTTTGCTTATTAAATTTTGAGAGATGACGAGTTGAACGGAGATGGCACTTTGGCCAAATCCCGTCGAACGGCGAAACGAAGTTTGTTGCGCTTGGGTCAGGTGACAGTTAGAGTATCAAGAATCAATGGAAAAATACAAGTTGAATTTACAAATGATCGAGGCATGGGAACGACGAGGATTTAGGTTTTAAAACCTAAATTGTTCGAGCCTGGTAACTTGATCACCACTTCCTCTAGGATATTTCGAGTTCAATGGGACTATGGGGAATAGCTTCGTGGATGGTCGGAGATTGAGTGGTCGAGGTGGCACATCGTCTGGTAGGTGGGGGCGTGATTTCGAGGAGGGTTTTGGCCATGGTATTGGTTCCAGTTTCGACCGTGAACCTTGATTTTGATCGGGGACGTGGGCTTGCGTTCTGGTGATTGAGTTGGGTTGCTGCATCGATTGCAGATGATCGGAGGCCGGAGGTGGCTTCGGTGGTGGTGCACGTACACGTGCACGCGACTGTGTCTGGGTGGAAAGGCGTGGAAGAAGATGAAGTTTAGCTCGGGGAGGAACTCGTGTAGGTGGTGAGTTAACTCGAGCTTCGAATTGGGTAATTTGCGTATGAAGAATTACAGTTAAAAAAAAAGTTTAAAATTAAAACAAAGTTCAAAGAAAAAGAGGAGAGGTTTGCCTAGGGGAAGACACGGGTTTAACTCATTTTGGCTCGGGTAATAATTTTCCCAGTCTAAAGTTTAAAACATATTTATTTCTAAGAAAAATTGATCTTTATAAAATGACAATTGTTTGTTAAGTGGGATGTAAAGTTAAAAGGTTTTGAAATAAATTGTCTTTAAATAAATCAAGTTAAAGATGTTTTAAACTTATATTTTAAATAGAGTTATTTCAAATAAAACTTAACAAAGTGATTAAGAAGTTAATCAAATGTTTTCATATTTCAACTTAAAGGTTAAGTTAATTCAGATTGTTAATAATCATTAGGTAATTAATTAAGGGCTAATTAATTTATGAAGGTGATTAAAGGATAATTAATTGATTTAGGGTTGATTAATAAATTAAAGATAATTTATTAAATGGTGAATTAAATAATTTATGATTAATTACTAAATAATTAAAGGTTGATAAATTACAACTAAAGGTTAATTAATTTTAAAGGGTTGATTAATGATTAAAGAAAAGTTAATCAAGATAATTTGTAATGTATTAATATTAATTAACCAGGATTAGTAATTATTCGTAAGTAATTAAAACCGATTTGAATTACTCAAACAATTAACTGATCTTACTTGTAGATGTTCGATTGTTATTAGATGCTATGTGGTGGATTGTTATACTTGTTATGTGATGTGATGCTATGTAATGTTTTATGCTAAGCTGTTAGATCTGTGATGTATATATATTGTTATATGAATATGCAACCCCTTGACCCATAGAACGACATTTAAATTTCGATGCGACAGGGAGTCGGATTCTAGTTGGTTATCCGAAACCCACATCGAATCATACTGGTGAATCTTTGTGATTGAAAATTTTTTTATCTATGAATTTGTGAATATAGATAAGCGTTATGGGATATACCGCTTATCAATATGATTGAATCTGTGATGGTGTTGTGCACTATTATGTTGAACCCCTGGACCACACTTGTACACACACAAATATGGATTGCACGTGGAAATGAGTTAAGTCACAGATTTTTGAAATTGTTTTAAAGATTTAATCCAAAATAGTTTTGGAATTTGAATTGAAGCTTTTGAAAATGAATTTCAAAAAAATAAAAGTTATTTTAAATAACTTGATTGAGTTTTGAAATTTGAATAATTTGATTTAAATTTGAATTCAATATTTGAATTGAATTCTATGATTTGGGAACTAGGGTTTAAAAGGTTATTCAACTTATAAATGGGTTTATGTGGGTTTTTAAACCATTTTAAAAGCGTTGGTTGGGAATTTAAATTCTAAACCCTAAGATTTTAACTTGTATAAATATAATTGAATCTTTCTGAAACGAAAACTATTCGTTTTCAAATAATAGAAGCTTTCACATAAGAAATGAATTTCTAACTTGTGTAAAAAGGATTTCAAGTCTAAAATAAAGATAGTTTTCCAAGTTACAAATAAATCTTGGGAAACATGTTTTGAAAGCTATAAATTAAATCTTTAGTTTAAAGATTTAAGGAATAAATCCAATTGAAATGGAAATTGTTTTGAAATCTATGGATAGATCTTTGTGAAACTGGGGGAAACTTTGTGAAATGAATCTTTTTATTTAAATATTAAAATGGTAATTTGTTTAACCATTTGAAAGAAAAACTTTGGATTTTCAAGTTGTGACTTAACTGAAATCCCATATCCATATGTTTTAAAATATTGCGCTCGTTATTCGGTTTAGCCGGGAGAGGACCTTGTGTCATGTAACCCATTCCGAATAATGATACGTCGTTATGGATAGCATTTGAAGACCGGTGGTGAAGACCGGGTATTTGCGAGAATAGGATGACCTATCGATTGTCTCTGCACTGAGTAGCTACGGTATAGAGATTTCCTAAGTGATGGGATGTCCGATCGGGATTGTGAATACCCGGATTTGCAAGGGCTTCTTCGGAAGTGCCTTCGGTTCTGTTCGAGCCCGGAACAGACTTGTATGATTGTGTGTCTGACACTACACTTTGAGATGTAAAGCCGATTTCTTTCAAATACACATCTGTTGGTGGCGGAGAATTTATTCTCTTAGCTTAACACCCTTCTCTGAGACGTACGAGCTCAGACGTTATGTAGTTGAAGGTTATCAGCGATATACTCCCAATTTGGTAGTGTGGCATGCTAAGTGTTGCTGTGTGATTGATGATCATTTGTTGATCATTAGTTGATCAAAGCATGGCTTGTGAAAAGCGTAGCTTTGTGGTCGAGACCTCATCGAGCCTCACAAACCGGTAATGGTCGAAACAGGAAAGATGCGGCAAGGTTTCAGGGGTAGCTCCCCTAGGGTATGACCATTCCTTCTGGAAAAGGGTAGTATCATGGTATGGAGCCTAGATACTTACTCATGTGGACACACTATATTATTACTGTGTGATGTTGTTGTTGGAGAGCTCTTGGATAAAGGTCCCAAAGGACCGGGGGTGGCATATCTCAGGTTTTATTCCCCGGGAAAGGGGTAGCCGGCCTTGTGTTAGCAGAGAACAGGTTGGTTCTCGGGGCGTCCCGCCAGAGGCGTTCCCATGTGGCAATAGGAAGTTCCTTAGCCTGACCATTTGTTGGAAATCCATTCAATCCAATACGCGCCTTGTACGGTTTTAGTTGTATTACCTGCCATCTACTTATGGTGGCGCCCCATTGTTTGGATGGTAGCTATAGTAGGCATAGTTCGAAATGTCTATGCTGGCTAGGATTAATATTATACTTTCGAAATGGCTTTTCCACACTGTACACTTATAGTAATAATATCAAAGAATTTTTTCTCGTATCAAGCATATTTGACTATCATAAGGAGAAATCTCCTCCAATTCTGCGTTTGCATTGTGTGTGTGGCGGGAGGCCTTATGGTAGTTTCATTTTCAAAAAGCATTGCGGATTTAAACATTAAAAGCTTTGTTGTTTGTTTTAAAAGATATATTGTTTTGTTTTGCTCACACCAGTCCCATGACTAACCTAGAATTTATTGTTCCTTTCCTAAACTCTGGGTGCCCACTATTTTCCACACGGGCAGTCTAGAGTTGGGTTTTCAGATAATCCTGTAATAGGTATAGATTCGTTAGCCTTCGAAGCTCTTTGGATTTGTGGATCGCATTTGCTGCACTTCAGCATCACACCAGTCTTTCTCTCTTAGTAAACGTGATGAGGGTTCGAGCTAGCTTTGGATTGAAGATGGAGTTCTTGGAGTTTGGCATTGAAGACACTATCTTTCCGTTGCTATTTTTCATTGTATCTCTGATAGTATTGTTATCCATTGTACCATTCTATTGTATTCTGTTGTATCAGATATTGTATTAAATGTTGTATATCAAATGTATCATGCATATTTCTTCCGCTGTGTTGTACTTATTGTGTTATAAGCTCCGGCGAACCAGATTCGACGTTTGGATCCGCGGCATTTGAATACGAGTGTCGTATTCGGTGCCGATTTTCGAAGGTTGAGTCAGGGCCATTACACTATGTACATGCTATACTGTATTTATACATATATATACTCAAGCTTTCCTAGGCCAAAAATCCGCAAGCTAACTGCAAACAGAGGCCGAACTGATGGTGGCTACACGGGGCTTGTTTGGGTCCGATGGGGTCGTTCGGAGAGATGGAATGTGTGGGTTTTGAAGGGAGAAAGGGTGGCAGACAATGGAGATGGAGATGGGAAAGTAGGAAGGGCTTGACCGAACAAATAGAACAAAAAAATTGAAAGAAGAAAATGAGCTACAGTGAGGAGGAGAATGAACACACGTACCAGGTCTCTTTCAAAGTGAACGGTGATGAATAGAAAAGACTGAATGAATATTTACATAAAATAAAAGAAATTCCAATAGTCAGCCACTAAATTTCAGCCGAGAGTTTAAAGCAATAAATTTTGTTTGGGTAGCACGTTTAAATTTTGAAACTGAAGGAAAGAGTAAAGTCTCAATTTACGGTACCGTTATCATGAATTGTTGTATCGTTTTCGTCGCGTACCAAATCTTAAAATACAGGAATAAATATACCGCGAAGATCAACACGACGAAATGAATAGAATGGTACATAGATATCAATGAAACGATCAAATAAAAAACTCTAATTTTTCTACTGAGAATGCTGCAAAAACGCAAAAAAATAAGACGAATGGAGCTATAAAAGTCCAAATTTGCCAAAACGAATTATGACGTCTTTCATAGAAAAAGATTTACTTTTGTATTATATAAAAATATCCAGTTTTCGAAAATATTTAAATTTCACCAATTAAACCGATTAAATTTATAATTTGAATTTCACAATTTTATTAACTCTAATATTTTTCCAATAAATGTTTACCAGTTACTATAATTACATAAACGTAATCCAAATATCAAGTTTTCATTTCAAAATTTTATCATTTAAATTTCAAGAAAAATTTAGTTAATTATGTTATAAAAAAGGTTAAAATTCTCGGGTCGTTACATTTTCTGCATTGCTTTCTGTTTTTTTATTTATTTCTGTATTAATTTTTAGTAGTAGACCATATTCACCCTCCTCCCTTTATGGTGAAAACGATCCTACAAGTGGTATTAGAGCTAGGAACAAAAACCATTTTTTGTTAAATTTTTTTTTTCTTTCAAGCGCTTCTTTTAATAATGCTTTTGTTGATGGTCAGTCCATAGCTAGGCCACCCATGTTCAATGGTGGATATGCTTATTGGAAAACTAGAATGAATTTTTTTGTGAAAACCATAGATGCATGGAATATTATTGAAACGGGATATAACACACCAATAGTAACGGTAGAGAATCAAGAGGTTGATAAACCTGCGGATCAATGGATAGATCTTGAAAATAAACTACAAATTGCTAATGCTAAAGCTATGAATTCTATTATTTGCTCATTAGATCAAATTGAATTTAACCGTGTCTCATATAGTCTAACTACGCAGGATTTTTGGCACACGATTGAAGTGGCTGATGAAGGAACCTCCCAAGTTAAAGAATCTTGCCTTGCCATGCTTAGTAGCAAGTACGAGAACTTCACAATGGCAAAGGATGAAAGTGTCAAAGAAATGTATGGACGACTCTCAGATCTTGTATACAAATCAAAATCCCTAGAAAAACCTTATACAGGACTGGAAATAATCCGAAGATCCTCAAAGCTCTTCCATGGAATTTTGAAGTAAAGACGACTGCCATCCAAGAATCAAAGTATCTGAAACAAGTTAAAGTTGGAGAACTTATCAAAAACCTTGCCACTTATGAACTAGAAATCAAATTCAAGGAAGAACATGAAGGAGGAGATACACGAAAGAAGTTAATAGCTCTGAAAGGAATGATGGAAAGTGAAGATGATGATGGTGATGATGAAGGAGCAGCTGAACTGGCACTAGTAATAAAGAGATTCAAAAGGTGGAACCACAAATATGGAAATCCAGCCCTAAATAAACAACTAAAATGCAGAATCGTCAAATTTTTAGACAACTTGGAAAAGCGGGAAATCATTTGTCACAAGTGCAATAAACATGGTCATATCAAGCCAAATTGTCCTCAAAATCAATTCAGCAAAGGAAAGAAATCGAAAGGAGAAGCTTTACAGCAACTTGTGATGAAAGTGATGAAGATGATAATGAAAGTACTGGCAGCGAGAGCAAAAAAAATTCATGCCTTCTAGGAGAAACAAGTGACAACGATGATGATGAACCCAGCGAGGTATCAAAATTTACTCACTTATAATTACTTACATATTTTCTTGAAGTAAATGATTGTTTTGAAAGATTTAGGGAAAAGTACGTTAAAATTGAATCATAAAAAGATAGTTTGATAGAACTACATAAGCAGCTTGATCAATTGGTTCAATACCGTAGAAACAAGAGCCCTAAGTGTCTGTCATTAGAAGAGGAAATAAAAAAATCAAAAACTAAAATTAAATCGCTTGAAAATGAAATTCTGATTTTGAGAGAAAGTGAAAATACTAAGAGAGAAAATTCTATTAAAAAGTGCACTTTGTTATTGAACGAAAAAGAATCTCTCAAGCCACAAGTCCAACAATTATTTACAACTTTAGGAAAATTCTCCAAAGGAGAAAGATCACTAAACATGCTATTAGGGAAACAAACTGTCAATACTATTAGATAAGGACTTGGGTATACTCAATCTAAAGGTAAAAGTAAAACTAGTCATGCTAACTCTAAGTGCACGATTTGTGAAAAAATTGGACACAATCAAAACAATTGCTGGTATAGACCCAAACACACAAAAACCATACCAATTTGGGTTCCTAAATGCATGAATGTGAACTCCCTTAGAATCAAATAAATCTGGGTGCCAAAAAGAACAAACATAAACTGTATTGGTTCTACACAAACTTGTTTTTCAAATTTGTTTGTCACTAACAATCATGGACCTATAAAAACAAATAGGTCACTAAACTCTTTTCTCGTGTAGGTGTGTTGGCAGGCTAAGGAACATCAAGAGTGGTACCTGGATTCTGGTTGTTTCAGGTACATGATGGGCGACAAATCAAAGTTCCTTTGCCTAGAGAAGTCAAAGGTGGCAGAGTCACAATTGGCAACAACGATAAATGTAAAATTATAGGTAAAGGTAGAGTAAGTAATGGAACATTTAACTTAAACGATGTATTATATGTTGAAAATCTACGCCATAATCTGATTTCAATCACTGAGTTATGTGATAAGGAATGAATGTTGTTTTTGATTCTGATTTGTGCAAAATTGTTGACCAATCATCAAAAGAAACATTATTCTCAGGTAAGAGGAAAGGTAATATATTCTCTATCTTTTGATGATCTCACTCTTTCAAAATGTCTGATAGCTAAGGATGTAGAAGTAAACTTTTGGCATAGACGATTAGGACATGCTTACGAGAATCTGTTAAATAAATTAAAAAGAAAAGACTTGGTAAGAGGTTTACCATCTCATGATTTCAAAACAGAAACTCTATGTAAAGCATGTACTATTGGAAAACTTAAAAAATCATCTTTTCATGCCAAGAACACTATAAGTACTTCTAGAGTTCGTGAACTAGTTCATATGGATCTATTTGAACCTAACGATATTGCAAGTTTAGATGGTAAGGGATATTTTTTCTATTGGTTGATGATTACTCTAGATACATGTTGGTATACTTCTTAGCAAAAAAATCAAAAACTTTCTCATACTGCACTAAATTCACGAAATTGGTTCAAAATGAAAAACGAGTTTCTATTATTTCACTAAGAAGTGATCATGGAGGAGAATTTGAAAATTATGAATTTGAATTTTTTTGTGATGAAAATGGATTTAAACATGAATTCTCTATCTCACGTACTCCACAACAAAATGGAGTAGCCGAGAGAAAGAATCGAACCTTACAAGAGTTGGCTAGATCTATGACAAATGAGTATGAACTACCCTTATTCTTTTGGGTAGAGGCAATAAATACAGCTTGTTATGTAGTGAATAGAGTCATGATTAGGCCAACTCTTAAGAAAACACCATATGAATTATGGTTCAACAAAAAGCCAAACATTGCATATTTCAAAAAATTTGGTTGTCCGTGTTTTATTCTCAATACAAGTGATCAACTGGGAAAATTTGAGCCAAAAGCTGACGAAGGCATGTTCATGAGATACTTCTACAGAAGCAAAGCTTATAGAGTTTACAACAAAAGGATGAGAACAATCGTGGAGTCAATCAATGTGAAATTTGATGAAGGCATTGATGATCAAAGCAAGGAAATAATCAAAAGCAATGTCGAAGAGGAGAACAAAAAAGATGAAAGTGAAAATCCAAAAGAAACTGCAATCGCGGAAGAAGTCCAAAGAAATGTAGAACTAGAGAGATTGAAATTCAAAGCAGATCATCCTCCAGAATTGGTAATAGGTAATCCCACCGTAGGGATTCAAACTCATTCCTTGTAACGACCCGCTATTTTAGACTATTCGCATTCGTACATGTCGAACTTGAATAATTTAAAATACCGAATTGTTAATTTAAATTTGGCAAAACTGAACATATACAGTAAATAAATAATCACAGACACAGAGTAATAATATGCAACGGAAGTAAAAGAGATAGTAGTTCATGAAGCTACTATATAAATATATAAGATACATCAGAGTTAAATAAGTTACAACAGAAGTTTCGAATACAATAGTCATATACAAGAATCAGAATACATCACTGGAATCAACTGAATATCTGAAAGCTGGATAGATAGCCGGATCTCCAAGCGAAGCTCCAACTCCAAATGTGAGTCTCGAATGCTGAACCACTCAGCCTGACCCGAGCGTAAAGCAAAACACAAAATATTCGAGTCAGGATTAACATTCTTATATCAATAAATCTAATTCAAGTGAAATAACAATTGAAATACAAATAACTCAAAGAATGTTGGAATAACCATCCTCTAAGGATCCGTTAAACTATCTACTATGTAGTAATATACGCTAAATAGATAATGTCTATCAGTAATATAAAGTATCAAAATAGTATTAAGGCGTTACCATTATCCCCCTTAACACATTTTATATAAGCGTTATAGTCTATACAGCACTATAAACTCCACCGTAAACTAGTGGGATATCAGGGAGTACTCCATAGGTATAACATAAAACAAATTCGTAGTGGTCGCGTATATAGGGATACAAGTATGACAAGGCACATGAGGCAATACCCAAGGTAGTGAAACTACCGTTTGCCTGATCCGGATTGGTGAAAAGGCATCGCCGCAACGATCGCAACACCGCGAAACAACACTCCCAAAAGTACGAGGGTGCACCAATCAATAACAAGAAATGAGTGGTATTCGAAGAAGTGCGTTCGCTCGAGGTGGCTAACCCCATTTGGCCCGGCATGGCTCCTGTTTTAGTCATTTCCAATTTGACACAAGTGTCTGGGCTATCCATTATCGTTCTCTTTCTTCAGTCATCATGTACATCATTCAAACCACTTCATTCTGGATCATCACTCCGCGTATAGTTATTAAAGTGGTTTTCAGTTTAGACAGAGAGTTTGTCCATAACCGATTCCGGTAACTTTCGTAATTATTACACCGATTGGTCGTTTAACAAATTTAAAAACCAAATCAATTTCAATTTTAGTTAGAATTTATAAATCAACATTTCATTTGTCTTTCTATATCAATTTTCATAATTTACGTTTCAAAACTTCCAATATACCATTTCATAATCTTATAATTCAATTTCAAATTTTATTTACACATTTCAAATATTGATTCAAGTTCAAATATAAATTTCATTCCGTAATTATTTAAATTAATTTAATTTAACATTCAAATCAATTTAAATTCATTTATCGATTTCATTCAATATTCATTAAGTTAATTTATCATTCAAAACAATTTCTATTTAAATTCCAATTTATTAAATCAATCTTAAGTTCAATTCCATTATCTCAAAACCTACAAATTGAATTAAATTAAATCCGTCAAATCAAATTCTTTAAAATTACAAGTCTTACGTTTATTTCAATTAATCACATTTTATTTCTTATTAAAGAAATTCAATTTCACTTATTCATTAAATTAGTTACAAATTTCCAAAACTCGATTAATAAAGAACTAAATTTTCATATTCAAGAAGTTCAATTTCACTTATTAACTTACTTAAATTTTCCACAACTTAATTAATAAAGAAACACAATTTCATTTATTAACGTAGTTCAAATTCACTTATTCCAAAGTTTAATTTCTTTTATCAAAGAATTCAAATTTTTATTTAATTATCAAATAATTTAATCTTATTAAATTATTAAATAATTTCAAAACTCAATTATTAAATAATTTCAACTTAATTATTAGATAATTTCAAAACTTAATTATAAATTCAAACTTAATTATTAAATCATTTCCACTTAATTATAAATTCAACTTAATTATCAAATCATTTCAACTTAATTATAAATTCAACTTAATTATTTATTAATAATTCCAAATTTAATTATTAAATAATTAAATTTCAAACAACGTTCTTCCATCAACTACGACGTTAATATGTCTTTCAGATTTCAATATTTACATTTTCCTTTCATAAAAATTCAAATTCCAACTTCATTTCAAAACTTATTCTTTATTCGAATAAAATCATTATTTTATTTTTAAATCAAATTATTGACCAATCGGATGTTTTTTAATTCTCTATCCTAAGTCAATTTCATTCGGGTATTTATCATTTCAACCTGATTCCATTTCAATTAACAAATCAAAACATAGCAAAGGGAACTTGCAGTGTGATAACTGTGATGGTGTCAAAGTAAATAAACAAGCAATAACAAACATCAATAACAATCCAATAATTTATTCAAATAATACCGAAATAATCGTATTAATTCACATTATTGTTTGTGCAAATTAATATAATTATTTCTAGAATATACACTATCATTTCATGTAGATTAAAGATTATTCCACTAATTATTTATACGGTTTTCACTTGTCATTCAATTTCAATTTTATACTACGACGATTAATCCAATATACGTTCAATGGCTCAAAGTGTAATTATCACTATTCTACATGTTAATTAAATTTAACAATTAAAAGGGGTCATGTTTAACTAATCAAATTTAACATATAAATCAGTTTTAAAAATCATTAACTATCCTATATCAATTCAATTGCATATTATTTATCACTTCAACATTTACCATTTAACGTCCAATGTAAACATCAAACAATCAATCAATTATCAACCAAACTGGATTATCATCATACAATAAGAGATAATGGTGTCCGATATCACAGTTGAACTAATACAGGTAATAGCATATATAACCGTATAAATGACTAACAGCAGCATATTTCAATTATCGTTTCAATTGAAATCAAATTTAATAAATAAAAGAATATTAATCGTGAATGATTGCCCACATTTCGAGGCTAGAGAGAACAGACAATGAAGTGAGTTACGAATCTGCTCACGAACTACAAAGCAAAGCTAGATTGGCACGAATTCGACGGACAAGCTAACCGATAAGAAATCGATGGAATAATCAGTCCAGCATGATAAATACAGAGAATATATTGTTGTTACTATTATTATTTTTAAATCAATATTTATAAAAATAATAACTAAAGTATGTATATATATATAATCCCTTAACACAAATATTTAAAAGTCAATATACCCATATAAAAATACAGTATATATAGCGTTTACATATATACAACATGAAATAAACTACTAGTTTAAACTTTATATACATGTACAAAACACATGTACAGGACCAAATGAACAAAATTCTTACAGAAAAATTCCCATTTCGACAAACTTGTATCTAAACCACTATCAATGCTCATATACATACAAATATACCACTATAAAAATACGTTATACAAACAATGTTGAAATCACATATAAAATACTTATTTCTTTCATAACTTGTTTTATTCAAATATATATTTACTTGCTCATATAGACCATATGCATGCAAACAAATATAAAACCAAATATACGATGTTGACATGTCCAACATCTTCACTGATCACTAATCTATATGTAATATACCGTTATAAAATGATGTCCAAACTGAACAGAGTATGTACTCGATAAAATAAGAAATTCACGTAACTGTGGCATGCGCATAGTAGAATAATAAGGCTTATATATGTGTGCAGCATGCAAAACACTTCTATGTTACCATGCAACTATACACTATCACAAATATTACACTCAAATAAAAATATATGCGACTCATTATTATTATTATTATTATTATTATTATTATTTATTACAAAATAACAAATATACGTATACACTGAACTATATATATACCATATATGGTCCGAAACAAATACAAGAACTATACAACTTTTATTTATATATATCAAACTTTTAAACATGCGCCTAACATATGTATTGTACCATAATATGTGCATATAACACGTTATTATATTTTATAGTTATCAAACATATCTCGTTATAAAACCAAACACACACACACACACACATATATATATATATATTAAAATCAACATTCGAAAAAATAAAAATACACTTATAAACTTACTTAACTTCCAACACTGTCACTGCATATAAGCAGTTTTAAGAAGGTACACAATATACTTCATATATTATATATGCAAAATATAAGAATATGCTGGAATATATGTATTATATTATTGACACTAGTTATTATAAACACAAATTTAACTCAGTACCTATATAATGAAAGAAAAATATAGTAAATAAGTACGTATATATACTACAGTAACTTATAAATATAGTCTATACCCAGCAAAACTGGAAATTGAAACAAGGATGAACAGCAAGAACAACTTATATATTTATGCAAGAACTAGAACGCATACCATATATAAGAAGAGAAAGGAGAGATGAGGTTGCAGGCGATCCGGGTTTGATGAGCTACAGGCGCGGCAATTGGCAGGCGAAATTTGTGAAGAGGAGGGTTTGAGATCTGGATCGCGGCGGCTATGGTGATGGGTTTGGCATCGGCTTCAGGTTGCGTGCTGACATAGAGAAGGCAGATGTGGTGGAGGGGATGAACAGTGGGTTGCTGAGCTTGAGGGGATTGGGTGGTGGAGGAGTGGCGAGTCGGTCGTGGTTGTGCTCAGACTCATAAAGTTCTGCAAGTTTCTCCCGAATAATTAAAACCTGCTCTTCAAAAGAAACAATCCGAGGCGGAATCTGAGTCTATGCATGGTGGGCAATCTCCTTTTGAATACTAACTTCCAGTCAACCAAGTTCTTGAGCAAATATTTGAACCAACTGCCTCGAGACAACAAGGGGAACATTATCCGATACCATGTGATCGATGAACCGCTTAGCCTGATCAATGTCGGTGGGAGGTGAGATGACTGACGAAAGAATCTGTTTATACTGCTCGATCTTCTGCCTTGGTCCAGAATCGACGCTGCGCTTGCTAGAGCACTCTCCATTACCCTTCTTCTTTACCGTTATTTTCCTTTTAATTCTTTTTCGATTATTTTTTGTACCGTGCGTGTATATGTTGGGAAAAGAGGGCGGCTAAGAGTAAGTTGTGGCGGCAGCTGTACAAAGGCGGAGGTGGTTGTTTTGGTGACGTGGGCGGAGGTTGGTTCGGTGAGGAGATGATGTTGGTCCAGTGGTTGTGTATGGAATTGCTTGGCCTAAGGAAACACGCGAGCATAGCTTGGGAAGATAAGAGAAAAATGGGAAAAGTAGAGAGTTGGATTCACAATAAAGTGGAGGTGAAAATTTGCGTGAGAAGATGTGCAGGCTTTCAAAAGAAATAGGGAACCGAGAAAGGTGAACAGATGCATGTTTCCCTTAAAAGCATAGAATGTACAAATATGTTTTGATATGCACATAATAAATGAAAGTAAACAAACATGCAAAAGTAAAAAAAAAAACCCAGAAGAACAGATGGCCATTCGATTTCCTGGGTTGGATATAGGAAAACAAAGGAAGGCCCAAAGGTTCAAATAACGGTATAGGTTCGGTTACCGTTTGCGGTTCCGCCACGTATTGGACACCGAAACACAGAAAAGAATATTCCATAGAGATCAGCATGATGGGACGATCAAAACGGTATACAGATATTAGCGGTACGATTTAATTATAAAAATTCGAATTTTCTACTAGCGAAAAATGCAAGAAGAACGTAGAAAAATAAGATCGACGAAGCTAAAGAAGTCCGAATTTGGAAAAACGAAAAACTGACATCTTGCTCAGAAGATGGTTTAGAATTTTTTTATGTAAAAATATTTAGGTTTCGAAAACGTTTTATTTTCATTGATTTCTAACTGATTAAATTGAAGTAAATTGACGCGCGAAATAAACTTTCATATTTTCGAATGAAAATTTACCAGTTGCTATGTTTAACTAGACGCATTTCAAATATAAAAATTTTATTTCAAAATTTTATCATTTAGAATTTCACAAAATTTCAATTAATAACGTTATTAAAACCAGTTAAATTTACGGGTCGTTACACTCTCTCCTTTAGAAAATTATGTGATTTGTGTTTATACAGTGAATTTATTTCAAAAATTGAACCCGAAGACATAGATATAACTCTCAAGTATGAGAGTTGGTTTATGCCTATGCGAGAAGAGCTAAAATATTTTAAATGAAATGATGTTTGGATTCTAGCACCTAGACCTAATGATTATCCAGTTGTAGGAACCAAATGGATTTTTACTTGAAATGTGATTAGGAACAAAGCTAGGTTAGTTGCTAAAGGTTATAATCAAATTGAAGAAATTGATTTTGATTAAACTTTTGTACCAGTAGCTAGACTAGAATCCATCAGAATACTGTTAGCTTATGTCTGTTATAAAGGATTTAAACTAAGACAAATAAATATTAAAAGTGCTTTTCTTTATGGAATTTTGAAAGAGGATGTATTTTTTGAACAACCTGAAGGTTTAAAAAGTCAAGAATACCCTAACCATGTATATAAACTTAAGAAAGTACTATATGGATTAAAACAAGCCCCTAGGGCTTGGTATGAATGTCTTAGCACTTATCTTCTTGAAAATGGGTTCAAAAAGGGCTGTGTAGAAACCACATTATTTCTATTGCATGAAAATGACGACCTATTGATTTTTCAAATATATGTTGATGGCATTATTTATGGTGCCACTAACAACCTCTTGTATGAGAAAGTTAAAAAAGTCATGCAGGAAAAGTTTGAAATGAGCTTAGTAGGAGAGTTGAAATTCTTTTTAGGATTTCAAATCAAACAAAGCGAAAAAGGTACGTTCAACTCTCAAAAATATATATCAGAGAGCTTATTAACAAATTTGGATTAAAAGATGCTAAACCTGCAAAAACTCCCATGAGCACAACAATTAAACTTGACAAGGATGAAAAAGGTAAGGCAGTCGATCAAAAGAAATATCGAGGTATGATTGGATCACTTCTTTATCTTACTGCTTCTAGACCAGACATTATGTTCTCTGTTTATTTATGTGCACGGTTTAATCAAATACAAAATAATCCAATTTAAAAGCTACAAAAAGGATTATAAGGTATTTGTTGTACACCCCACATTTTGGTCTATGGTATCCAACTAATGATAACTTTGAGTTAAAAGGATATTCAGACATAGACTATGCTGGAAGTCTAGTTGATAGAAAAAGTATTAGTGGAATGTGTTTTATGTTGGGACATTCGTTAGTTGCATGGTCAAGTCGAAAACAAAATTGTATTGCGTTATCTACCACTAAGGCAGAGTATATTGCTCTAAGCGGTTGCTCTAGTCAAATTTTATGGACAATACAAACTTTGCAAGACTATGGTCTAAATTTTAAAAGAGTTCCACTTACGTGTGATAGCAAAAGTGCAATCGATCTCATAAATAATCTTGTCCATCATTCTCGCACCAAGCGTATAGATTTTAGATATCATTTCATTAGAGATAATATTTCCAAAGAAAATATCTGCATAAATTTTATTTCAACTGATACTCAATTGGAAGACATTTTTACAAAACCCCTTCCAAAAAATAGTTTTTGTCGACTTCGTC
Source organism: Allium cepa (assembly GCA_030765085.1). NCBI lineage: Eukaryota > Viridiplantae > Streptophyta > Magnoliopsida > Asparagales > Amaryllidaceae > Allium > Allium cepa. Next base: position 390,076,943 of record CM060937.1, read on the forward strand.
TCAATTTAGGCATTTTATGCTTTTTGGATTTAAATGCCTATGTTAACCCCTACTGGTTATCGAAAAGATAAATATTAACTAAAATAAAGTAATGGGTGTTGATCTTGATCATTCATTATGTCTTGAGAGAGTATATTTAGAAAATTTCTTTAAAAATTTAAAAAAAATTGTAATAACTTTGGTTGGTAAAAATTCCATGACCATCTCTATTCCTGGTATATTTCTACAGCAACCATTCATCAAAATCCAATATAATATGTCAAAATATGGTATTTGAACAGGAAATTATTCATTTTTTTTAAAAATAGCAATAAAATTATCCAAAAAGTACTCACCATCATTTAAAAGTCCTCACGGTTATGCGTGGATGAACTACTTGAAATCTCTGATTATGTGTTTTCATGCTCATTTAAAAGTCCTCACGGTTATGCATATATGGAACACATATTAAAAATGGATGAAATAGGCAAGTTGATTCTAAATCCATTTAAAAGTAGTCACGGTTATGCATGGTTAGAAGATACTTGGAATTCATTTTTTCAATAAAAATAAGAAATACCACTAATCTCATTTAAAATTCCTAACAAATATGCATGGTTAATAAGTATTTAAAAAAACTCATGTCATAAATATACCACAAATGGACATGACTATATGGTTTTCTATGCCGACTTCACTCCTATCACTCTAAAATGGAATATTCACATAACGGAGCATTTATGATTTTTGTTTGATTTTTTTAAATTTACTATTTATTCTCGATTAAGTATTAATGTTGTATTAATATCTATCACTATTTTCTAACACTGCTACTCTTTTACTGATAACAAAAAGGGGAGAGAGAAATTAAGATTTTGGCAAAATAAGTCATATTTTTTATTTTTGCATATTTTCATCTAGGTTCATTGCATTTGTTTTTTATTTTTGCATATTTTATTTTTATGCATATGTGAAGGGGGAGCTTTGTTGAAGGGGGAGTATTCAAATAGGAGGAGCGAATAGAATTCATCAAGACCAAATACATTTAATAGAGTTAAAATCTTAATATATGTTTATTATGATCAAAAGGGGGAGATCGTAGAATATACTGGTATATGGTTTAGTTTGATGATAATAAACACACAGATATATATATATATATATATATATATATATATATTCATACAAATGTTTTGTTGTTGTACTATTTTATTTTTTGACATATTTAAATAAGTATTTGTTGAATAAAATAAATAATTCGGATTCATATTTAAACAAATATTTTATTCAAACAAATATTTTATTACAAATTCAAATAGTACAAATTTGAGCTCTCAGTACATTTACACATTTTCAGTTACAATACAACTTCAATTACAACACAATTTTCACTTTACAATTTCGTCTCACTACATAATCACTCACCACTCGTATTTGATCTTCAACTCTGTTCCAACTTGTATCCAGCATCTGAACTATCTGCAAAATAAACAATGAAGCAGTAACATTGAATATGAAATATTTTGCAGCACGCAATAAAGTGTGTTTTGAAAATATTGTTTGCCTCAATTATTTGGGTTGTTTGTCATCATTCTTTTAATTCATCTTTATATTTCAAATACAGGAACAACTTGTGACATGCACAATGTATCATTGTGCATGCCACAAGGTCGTGCATACCGATATACACTTGCTTGTTAAAATTGTAGAGACAGGTGGGCACAAGGTCAAACACAAGTCTAGACTAGATTCAACTCAGGTGCAAATGCAAAAACAAGCAAGACAACAATGGAGTAATGCATCAAGCTACATTCAGGCATGACTACAATAACATGAATGAGCAAATGAAGACAAACACAACAGTGCACAGGAGTTAAGAGGTAAATAACAAGTCCACACATGGACATGGGCAGTTTAACTCAAAGCAAATCACAATGCAACATGGACTAGATTCAATAACAAAGGAAAGAACAGTCATCAGTGTAACCAGACATACTCAGACTTCAAGAGGAACAAGACCACAACAACAACATGCAACCAGACTCCAAATGACTCCAGAGAATACAAGTTCAATGGTCAGTTCATATATACATGGATATGCAAGCAGTTCTACATGCATAAAAACATGTTTCAGGCATTGTCAGGTGTAAAGCAACATGACAATATACAATCTATGCAAACAACCAAGTACATGCATGTACATGTACATCAGGATTCAGTTTTGAGCAATAGAGCAATGGACACAACAAACAACTCAAACTAGAAACATCAAGCATGATATAACATGAACATAGTTCATCATCGTTGGACAACCAGCAAACAGCAAAGCATGTAGAGGCAACTCAGAGATACATATATACATATGTGTACACACATGTATACATATATATAGTGGAAATCAAACAAGTAAACATGCGTCAGTTCAATTCCCAGAAACATGCTCATAAGATAAGAGAATGTCAAGTGCACAGAAATGTCCAAACTCAAGGCAGATGGATTCAGTGCATGTATACAAATGCAAATACAATAACCAAATGAACCCAGCAAACATTAACATGTATACAAGCACAGTGACACGTATATACATATGCAACATAGGAGACATCAAGGCAACATGAGTATGCAACAGTCACATATACACATCAAAAACAATGAAGCAGCCGTCGGTAACTATCAGTAGCAGTTCAAACAAGTCAAGGCCGAGATAAAAATCAACAAGGGTCAAACTTATTTGATCGTATTTCAGAAAATGGAACATCAAATCATGGTGAACAAGTCAGTGAAAGATGAACAAGTTGTAGGAGCAAAGAACGGAACCGATTCAAATCAATACAAGCAAATGCGAATTCATCAGAAATATATGGAGTAACATATATACAATGAACAAGTCAGAAATCATCATAATCATTCAGTCGAAACTCGAATGGCCGAGAAAAGAAATTGAAGAATTCAAATCAATTTTCACAGCCAAAGCATAAAAGAAAATATAGGAAATCAATTCCTATATAAACCCATTTTCATCATCGGCAAAATGATCGGCAAAATGCATTGAGTTCGAGTTCAAGCAAATCAACAGAGAAAATAAAGTAACAAAATCGCATAACAATTTCATACCATTCAAGCTCGACTAAATTGAAATGATCGAGTGCAATCAAAGCTAGTGAATCGATTGGCGAAGTAAATCAAAGTGAAATCATCACTGCAATCGATCAATTGAATCGGCGTCTTCCATACAACGAAAACCCTAATTCCCAATCGTAAAAGAGCAAGGCGGCTCGGATTAGCAGAAAGCATACAAAAGGGAAACTCATTTACATTTTTTAAGCGGGTCATATATGTTTTACAATTTTAAATTGGGCCGAATAGTTGTTTAGGTTTTATATATATTTTTAGTACTTTTTTTTGTTTTTCTTTTATTTTTTATTTGTATCAAACTCTAGTTTTAACTAGGTTACTAGCTATGTGGCATAATTCGGAGAATTCGCAACTCAGTGACTGAGTCGTGGCAGCGTTTTGAGCTTAGAGTTAGATTAATAAAGTTAGTGGTTATCGCAAGTTTACGTGTTTTGTAAGCATCTGATTACTTAATTCTAGTAGAAACCTTGGGGGAAGCACATAGGCAGTTTTTGTAGAAGCTGGGTAAAACTGTGTGTGATCTTTTCTGCATTGCTTTCTGTTTTTGTTTTTATTTCCGCATTAATTTTCAGTAGTAGACCCTATCACCCCTTCTAGGTTGAAACAATCCTACAGATTTAAATAAGAGCCTTTAGAGCAAGCACTTCAAACCAAGGTCACCTTGCTGGAGAATAAAGCAGTTAAAATTGAAAGATGTGATAGCCAAAGAGGAATAGGTCATAGTCAAAACAATGGTAGAGGCGTTCAAAGATTTGTCAAAAAAGAAGAAAGAAACTAAAAATATATGCTACAAGAGGTCTAGGACGAGGAGGATACACAAACTATAATAGAAGGCCAAGGTATGATAAGTCACAAATTAAATGTTACTAATGTGAACCCGTGCTATGCACATGGGTATCCGGTATATCACTACAAAGCTTTTCTGGTTTTCCTATGCAAATTGGATGCCAAGTAACTATATACTCTTTTCGTGCGCCATGTATTTTCCTATGCCAAGTATTTTTTCATGCCATTACTACGATGATTATATTCCAATGCCCTACCGATGCCTAATAGTTTTCCTACGTCTTATCTACGTTCTCCATGAGTGTTTTAAAAAATTATCAGTTTTGAAATTTCCATGCTCTTCCTACGTCATGTTTACGCTGTGCCGTTTTTAATTCTTTGTTGCTATATAACCAATGATTTTGTTTTTCACCGTCACAAATCAATACGATAAAATCAAATACAATCAAACCAGGATAATTATTAATACGAGTATATACGCACGTCCTTGTGGACCTGCACTTAGTTACTGGTGTATTTACTATCTAATTATATAAACAATATGTAACGACCTGATATTTTCATCCATTCGCATCCAAACATGTTGGATTTGAATTGCTTAAAATACCGCGTTGTAAATAAAATTTGGCAAATCTCAGAATATACAGTAAATTAATAATCGTAGATCACAGACACAGAGTAAATAATAATGCAGCGGAAGTAAAAGAGATATTAGTTCATGGAGCTACTATATATATATATAAGATACATCAGAGTTAAACAAGATACAACAGAAGAGTAACAAGATACATCAGGTACAAATCAGAATACATCACTGGAATCATTGGATACTGAAAGCAAAATAGATGGCTGGATCTTCAAGCAAAGCTCCAACTTCGAAGGTGAGTCTTGAATGCTGAATCAATCAGTCCGACTCGAGCGTAAAGCAAAACACAAAACACTCGAGTCAGGACATAAATACTTATGAACTGTAAATCAACTCAAGTAATCAGTAACAAAAATGCATCAGTAACTTAAAGGGTGCTTGAGACCGCCAATCCTCTAAGGATCCATTAAACTATTTATTTTTAGTAATATTGCGCTATTATAAAAATGTCTATAGTAAAATAAACTTACTTTAAAATAGCGTTAAGGAGTGACCCAATATTCATCTTAACACGTAATAGTCCCAGTAGTCCATCCAGTATCAGCATACCTCCAGATCGGGAGGCTACCCTAAATACTCCATGGACTACGGGAGAAAAACAAACTCGTAGTAAAGTTTGCTATCATAGGTGACACGACACAACAAGGCGATGCCAGGGTAGATATACCAATTATGCTTCCGGGTTGGTGGTAACGCATAGTAGCCACTACCGCCACCACGGAACACACTCCTAATCAAAATCGAAGGATGGCCATCAAATCAACCACAAGTAAGAGTACAGTATCAAAGAAGTGCGTCAGATAGGAGGACTGATCTCACTTGGCCCGTCGATCGCTCCTGTTTTAGCCACCTTAAACCAACTCATGGGAGTCCGATCCACGTTCATACCTCAATAGGATCGTCGCCACCATCCTACTTCATTCTGGAATCTCCACCGCGTATACAGTTGTTAAAGTGGTTTTCGAAGTTGGCAGAGAGTATGACAACTTCCGATTCCGGTCTCTTTAACAACCAAACATTATTATAACGTCGTGGTCATTTCAAAATAGTTTATACTTCAAGAATCTAATCATTTCTTTTCAAAACTATATTACTTTCAAAATAGTTTATACTTCGAAACCAAAACCATTTTTATTTCAAAACTATATTTAAATCAATACGATATCATTTCCAATTCAAATTTATGTTCACTTTTCAAAAGTCATAATAGTGGAAGAAATATAAATAATAATAGTGATTCCCCACCCCGAGACCCACATTAACAAAGAGTATTACTAGGTAATACTGTCTGCTGATGCGGAGAATAGAGTTGGTTAGGAGAGACCTTCTATAGTCTTGCCTTAAATATCTATTGAATACGTCGATTAGTGCTTTATATTTTTTTTCCTTTCTCAAGTGGATCGACAAATCCAATAAATGCTTAATACAAAACTACAGTTGGCTATAAGATCTATTAGAACAAAATAAAACAAGTCAAATGCATAACACATCACAAAAACAGATACACACACACACATATATACTGATACATCTTAATACAATACAAATAATACATCATAAGTGGTATGACGACCACAATATACACATGAGTCAAAACAACATACATATCAGAGTAGCGACAAAAGGACTACAACAAAAAGGGCTAGCAGATAAGTCCATGCAGAAGCAGAATAGGCTAAGTCCATAAGGGTGCCTAACCTGAAACACCTCGGTCTAACCTGGGTATAAAATACACTGGTCAGTCTAGCTAAACAAATCAGTTTATAAGGATAAGTGATAATATGAGCATAAGGCAAGGTGATGATCTTCTCAAGTGAGAAGGAATAATTCAAGGGTACATGGTTACTTCATGTGGCATAACTAAGTTGATATAGTAACTTCAAATGATATAAGGATATCACTAAATATGAATGCAACTCAAAGCGATAAAACTCTATAACAAATCTCACAATAAAAGAACGCCTCATCTCATCGACGTATCATAAAACATCAAATATGGTTTAGGAGAAAAACATAACTCCGAAGGGGCGAAATCCCAAACCCGCCATATCGGCAACTCAAAACAACCTCAAAGAAATCACCATCTCAAAATACACCATAGGGCAATCAAATATAAATCTCCAACATAGGAGACTATAATCCCAAATAAACACCAAAAATAAAATCTCATATAATACACCAAAAAGGCAAATCTCAAATAATGCCCATGTTGGCAAACCCAAATCTCAAATATAGAACTCGATAAGGAGGTCAATTTCCAAAGATGTAACCGCCATATACAATATCTCGAACGGCTCAAATGGCCAATAATGGCAAAAGGAGATAAACAAGGAAAATCACTAGGAAATCAATGAAATCATCTCAAAGATATATCACGTGCTTATGGTCGAAGCCCACCAAGTATTATTCTCCCAAAATAAGGCACCACATCTCTTAAAAAAACATCCCGAAGGACAAATAAATACGTCACTTAGGCAAACATGCCAAAGGAAAAATACGTCGCAATGACAAATGTCTCTTAGATAAACATCCCGAAGGACAAATGACCCGAAGGTCCAGTACTGGCAAATACGTCTCTTGGACAAATGTGCCACAAACTCTCGGATAGGAACCCGAATGGTGTTAACGTGTGTCCCATACCACACGTTCGCACTAAACGGTTTACTAACCACTGGTAAATTTCACACTCAAAGCAGTAAAAAAATTACCTCTCTCATCGGTAAACTCAATTCGAGGGTCAAAACGATCAAACGGACAAGTCAGGAAATAATCGATAAGATAAACGCACGTTCCCATGCCACTTGTTTTACCAAACCATTTAATTCTCCATCTAATTCGCTCGAAATGTGCAAAAATGTGTAAGTTACTTTTGAAAACAAGCTTTAAAAACCAATTCTCTAAATCAATTTGAAAACCCTATTTGAAAAGCTCCCTTATTGTAGAGAATAAATAGACTTTACACTTGAAAATACTTGAAAATATTATATAATAATTATTTTGAAATGCCTATAAATTTTAAAAATAATTTCAAAATCGTTTGGAAAAAACCATGCACGAAATCAAAGAAATTACTCAAAACCGTCATACAAATTCAATTCGAATTCGAATTTCAAATTCATCAAAACTGGGCTAGCAGGCATCAGAGCCCTAAAAAATTCAGAAATATCACAAAAACATGAAGTAAAATTCAAAAGTCGGAAGGAAGAAACATAAAAATGCAGAAATAAAAGCCAGGTCTAAAATATTCTGTGGGTTCAACTTTCAGACATGAAACAGGTGACCAAACGACCTCTGATTAAACTTAAAATTTGGAGTGCAAATAGTAGAAAAATTCAGCATTCAAACCAAAAAAGAATCGATGAATCACGATCGAAAATGTAAAAAGTTGCGCTGTCTCAAACATGGACTCAGACCATGTTCGTAACAGTTCAAAAACAAAAAAGTGCCCACTGAAAACCATCTTGGGTTCAATTTACAGGCGTGAAAAAGAGGACCAAACTACCTCTTATTAGGCTGAAAATTCTTATACATAGTTTAGCACTCATAATTGAAACTGGAAAAAGAATCACAGAATTTGATCAAACTGTGAGAAAGTTATGATATCTCAAATTGAACCCAAGTAGTGTTTTCACTGTAAAAATATAGGCAAAAACATGCTCCAAATCAAAGTTCACTAATATATTTCTATAAGCTACGTGGGTCAACATAACCTGAAATTCGATATGCACAAAGATAAACACTAATACTTGAAACTGGAAAAAGAATCACAAAATTTGAACAGGCTATGACAAATTTATGATGTCTCAAAGTTGAACCCAGACAATATTTTCACTGTAAACATCTGGGCAAAAACATGTTCCGAATCAAAGTTCGGCAACATGTATCTATAAGCTATATCAGTCGAAATGAACTGAAATTCGGTATGCATAAAGTTTAACACTCATATTTGAAACTGAAAAAGGAATAACGAAATTTGAATAAGCTATGAGAAACTTATGACGTCTCAAATTTGAACACAGGCATTATTTTCACTATAAAAATCTGGGTAAAAACATGCTCTGAATCAAAGTTCGAAAGCATATTCATATAAGCTATATGAGTCCACCTAACCTAAAATTTGGTATGCATAAATACTAACATTCATACTTGAAAATGGAAAAGAATCATGAAATTTGTATAAACTATGATAAAGTTATGATGTCTCAAAGTTGAAATCAGACAGTGCTTTCACTGTAAAAATCTGGACAAAAACATGCTCCGAATCAAAGTTCGACAGCATATTTCTATAAGCTTTATAAGACAAAATGACCTGAAATTTGGTATGCTTAATCTACAAAACATGATTTGGAAACATCCGGTAGCATTTTGTTTCCAGAATAGAGAGATTAGACTACACAAATGTGCTACTCAAAACAGTTTACACAATCGAAACAATTCGAAAACGATTTTAAGAAAATTTCCACTTCAGCTTGCGATTTTTGGCATTGCATATGCTAGCTATTGTGAGATTGATACTCACCTACTGTTAGAAATGATCAAACCTCGAATTTAAGTCAATAGATTGAAGCTTAAGATGAATTTGAGCATCTACAACCTGTAAAACTACGAAACATGTTCATGCAAGAAAGAAGAAAGTAGTTAACAAACAATCATTCAAAAATTTCGATTTTTGATGAAATATTTGGTTTTAGATTTTGATTACTGTAGATTTAGCTTCAAATTGCTTTTTAAAACACTAAATTTGAGTCTAGTTTGATGATTTTTGGTTAGGGTTTGTAAGTGGAAATTGGTTTCTTTTTTTATTCACTCACTAGAGGAGGTAGATGAGAATGATTTCCCGTGCATACATGAGATGTTTTTCTCATTTCCTTATCTCTTAGATTAGGCTAATCGACTTTTAGGACCCAAATAAGAAGAAAAACTAAATGTCCTAAGTTACAAAATCAACACTTAAATCGATTGCACATATATTACATTATATAATAAAACAAAGTCATTTTCTTTCCAATTTTCAACCAAACAAAATATGTAAATTTACATACACATGAAATAAACTATTTTACACTATATGAAAAGATAAATTTTTATTTTTAAAACATTATAGTTATTAAAAACCTTAATTTGCAAAAATACACTATTTTGACCAATAAATGCAAAAGTTCACATTTTTAACTTCTAAAATTCAACATGAATACTTTTCTCACTTAGAAAAATATTTCAAACCATTTCCAAACCTTATTTATAATTAAAACATTTTTTAAAACCAATTTCCACCTTTTTATTTAAATAAACCACCTTGAAAATTAATTACTTCTTTTAAAAATTATTAAAAGAACCAAAATGGCAATAATTAATAAAATTATTGCACTATCACTAAATAAAAATCATTTCCCATTTTTAATCAAATCACAATAAAGAGGCTTCTAAAACTTTATTCTCACCTTTTATTCCCAAAATTCATTGTTTAAACAATTTGAAACTCGAATTACATTTAATTCTCAATATTAAATTATAACTACTGTTATAATTTAATATTAATAGGTAATCACTAAAGCAAGGGTCGTTACAGACTCCTCCCCTTAAAAAATTGCGTCCTCGCAATTTCTAGAGAATAGTTTGTACTCAACATAATTATTTCATTACTCAAAGGAAAGATAGACAAGCACGAGATCGAAACTTCTCATTTTCCACTCAAGATGAAAGAAGGCTAAGATAAAATTGCTTGACAAATTCTATGATTTTCTCGAACGTATATGTCAGGATTAGCGGACTATACAATTTTTCCTAGCAACACCTCACGATTTCAAAGGCATCTCACCTTTGAATAAGAACATAAAAGCAAAAATGCTACCCAAGAATCAATCTAATGAGATTGATTGCTCAAAAATTTCTCGAATAGAGTCAGGATTTAGCTCATCTTTACCCTAAACTCTAATCAATAAGGCGACTATCGACCTAACTTTCCATGTTTCTATACGGAAAAAGCCACATCGACAAGAGAATAACAACAAGAAATGTAACGACCCGCCTTTTTGGATGGTTTAAATCGATGATCAAATACACATGTCGATTCCAAACCATTCAAAAGGGCAGATAGTTATTGGGGTAAATAAGAAAAGAAAAGAAAGAGAAATAAGGGAAATGAAACAACACAGAATCTCACAGCGGAACGATAAAATATAATAGTCAAATAAACAGTTCATGAAGCTGTTTACTATACTTTGACAATTATTTATACAACATTTATCTGAGTTATACATATACAACAGAACAATTAAAATAATGCAGAAGACAACATTATGCACAGATAATAATAGTAATAGTGTACCAAATCTTCGTCTTCGTCCTCTAGAATAGATCTTCAAAAATCTGAAAACTCAGGACTGACCCGAGCGAAATGAAAAGACAAAACACTCGAGTCAGGACTAAAATATCCTTATGAAAGTTAAATCAATCGTAAATAAATATGAGTGGTATCGGCGTCAGAGATGTTTACGGGGTTTGACATCTCCTATCCAGTGTCAACGTGCGTGCAATAACTTAAGAGATGTTACGGGATTTTCCATCTCTCAAGGATCCGTTAAACTATCTACTATGTAGTACAATACGCTAAGTAGATAATGCATATCAGTAATATGAGTATCAAAATAGCGTTAAGGCGTTACCATAATCCCCCTTAACACATTTTTATAATGCCATAGTTTATACAGCACCGTAAGCCCCACCGTAAACTGGTGGTTATCAGAGGGTACCCCATAGGTATAACACAAAACATAACGTAGTGGTCGCGAATAGGATAATCAGTATGACAAGGTACACGAGGCGATACCAACTAGGATACTAGTAGTTGCGTGATCCGGACTGATGTTGAGCATAGCCAGCAGCTACCCCAACACCGCGAAACAACACTCCCAAATCAAGGGGTGCACCCAAATCGAATCACAAATGTAATAGATATGGTATCGAAGAAGTGTGTCCGCTAGAGATGGCGAACCTCAATGGCCCGGCGCAGCTCCTGTTTTAGTCATGTCAGGGGTCATCCAATATCGTTCTCTTTCTTCAGTCAACGCGTTCACCAAACCATCCACTTCATTCTGGATCATCACTCCGCGTATAATAGTTATTAAAGTGGTTTTCGGTATCAACAGAGAGTATGTCCATATCCGATCCCGGTCTCTTTAATAACTACGTATTATTACACCGGTGGCTCTTTTACATTTCAATCAATTCATAAGTGATATCAAAATATCATATTCGCTTCAAAAATCAAATCCATTTCAAATATCATCGTATCTTTCCAAATGTAAGATTCCGTTTCAAAATCATTTTTCGCCTCAATATCTCTTTTCGATTTCAAGATCATTTCGAATTTCAATTTAGGTTGCAACTTTAGTTAACCCAATTCGTATTTAAATTCAAGATTTAAATATAAACATTTCACCTTATTGGCCAGCTTGGAATTTTAGAAAATAGTTTTAAGTAGTTTAAAAGTAGTTTAAATAATTAAAGTAGTTAAAAATACTTAAAGTCTTAAAATGGATTTAAAATAGATAAATTAGTTTAAAATAATTTAAATTGGGTTAAGTAGATTTAAAATAGATTAAAATAGTTTAAGTATTCAAAAATGGTTTATATAACTAAGAAATTTGGAAACAAAATAAAACAGCTTCAAAACCAAACCGTTTCAATTATAACTTCCCAATTCAAAACAAATTTCAATTTCCCTTCTACCGATTCAATTTCGATTTCGATTCAATCAACGTCAATTTTGACTTCATATTTATTCAATTTTATATTCACTTTCAATTAATTCAATTTCAATTTATATCGATTTGGAGCTTGATTTTTCAAAAATATCCATTTATAACACTTAACAAAATTATCCATCAATATTCAAGTTTAAATCCAAATTTCAAATATGATTCAATTCCAAGTTCGATTTCAAAATATCATTTTTATATCACTTTTACTTAGTAATATTCAAAGCTCGAATTTAGGTTAAATCTTTAAACAAATCAATTTTCGAAATTCAATCATATCTCGATTTTAAATTCCAAAGTCTCCACTTTAATTATTTAACAATTTCTTTTAACCAAAATTTATTTCAACATTCCAAACTCAATTTTTTGATAAATTCGATTTCTATAAATTGATTTCTATTTATAACTTTTAAATTAAAACATTTAAATAAATTTCAAATCGACGATTTTAAAAATTATTAATTTAGCCAATTCGGTGTCCGTATATAATTTTCTATCCTATGACCAAGTAATTATTTATTTCAATTAAATGTCAGGGATGAATATATATCACTTAAATCAAATCACAGTTTCATATGTATGCCTAACAGGATATATATATAAGCAAATAAACATCCAAACATTTAAATATCAACCAATAGCATCCATCGAAATAAATCATCCAATAGACAATACAATTCACGGCAATTTCATAGTTATCAATGTCAGGTAATTTAATCGCAGTTCAATTTCAATTTCGATTTGACTGTCAATTTAAATTTCAACGGTTAATTCAAATGACAATCTATATGACAATTAAATTTATCAAACAATGACAAATAAAATCATAACACTTTATAATGTCAAATTTAACTAGCATAAAGATATTCAGTACGTTGTGAGTGTTATAAAACACTCACCTTGATTTCAATGTAGTTCCAGCGTTTTTATTTCGAATAAAATTAAACGCGTGTTTAATTTTACCCGAAATTTTCACTAGCTCCAAACGACTCCAATCCAGTTCCATTGCGTAGTGCTCGTCAATACGATCGCAACGCAAAAAGATTCGTTCCAATCGGACCTCGTATGTGAGAGTTATACATTTTAAAGTTATCGACATTCGAATTTATAAAACAATTTATATAGATATTAAAAATTATCCATACCCAAGCAAAAAGAGGCCCAACCCACTCAATCTTCTTCCCCAAACTCCCTGTAGCCATTTCCTATGCACGAACCCATGGCCGTGCACCCTTCTACGATGATACGGAGCTACGCACAACGAAACCAAATTCCGCCTTCGCCATTGGCTTCCCCTCAACGAACTTGACCTCTCCATACCAAAATCCCCAATCTCACCACCACCCTTGAAGTCGCGACCCGTGCCCAGTTCGTGCACGACGAGAAATGTCGCATGCCCCACAACGTGATCGCGCACCATCAAAACGTGCTCCGAGGTGCTACTTTCGACGACGAGTTCAAATACGCACTCCAATCCGCGAATCGATCGCTAAATCCCTTGATTTTGCAAACCCTAGATCACTTTGCTCACGTTCGTCCTCTCTGACGTTTCCCAAATCATAGCCTCACCCTCCAACGACCATACCAAATCGAAGAGAATTCAAAAATAGGATTTTAGGAAAAGGTTTGGGATTTTTTCATTGAAAATTTTGCAAGAAATAAATTTTTAAAGTTGGATTTATGTTTTTCTCCCTGCCTGATGCTTGCATGTGCAGTTATTAAAAAGGGAAGGAGAGGCTCTTGCGTGTTTGAATGGGTCAAAGGTACAGCGAAAAGATGGGATAGCAGCTGAAAGGGTGATTGACTAATTAAAATATTTAAATTTCAAAATACCTCGATCTACGCAACTCGAAATCTCTAACCCCTATCAGGGCATGCCGCTAGGCGTTCATAATGTTATACCCCTATTCCAGACGCAATGGAAAAGGTTTCAAGTCCTAATTTGATCGTATGTGCGAGTTACGGAAATTAACGATCAAATTTAAATTAAACCGATTAAACGAATTTCTATGCGCTTTGGCTTGCCCCGGACAAACGGTAAATCCGATTGACATGAAATTTGAAATCTTACAATAATAACACGTTACAGATCCGATGAAACTAGTTTCATCGAAATCCAAGACTGTTTGAAAAATGGCTATTTTAACTTGTCAATTAAATATTAAAATATTCAATTTTCACAAATTTACTTTTAATTTGATTTTAAAAGTTCTACAACATCATTCTAACTTTATTATGATAAAATAAAATTTTACAAATCATCTTTAATCATATTGAACCCGTTATTCAATTATCCAATAAATTCAAATTTTAAAATCTTATTAACTCTATTATAATCCCAATATAACTTACATTCACTTTGAAAACCAATTTGAATCATATTAAATCAAATTTCAATTATTCACTCTATTTTCGTATATTAAATTCCGATATCAAATTAATCATATCAAATTCGAAATTTAATTATTCAAACATTTGTAATATTAAATTTAAAAGAATTTGATTATTCTTAAATCACTATCTTTTGAAATATTCAAAATGAACTTATAAGATTTAACCTTTAAAACTAATTCAAGTTATAGAACAACCATTTCCATTAATCAGTTATCCAATTTCCGTTATTCAATTATTCAATAAGTTTTAAATATTTACTTTAAACAATTTACCTGTTCAATATTCAATTATTTGATTTGAACTAGATTTTACTTATCAATCAATTACTCTATTATACCCAATGAATTCAACATTTATTATCCTATCGAACTATTGATTGCAAAGGCATTCACTAAGTAGCATTTATTTTTCAATACTTATTACTATTCAAATCTTCGAAACCAATCTATTAAAATTTGTATTACTACCTAAATAATTCATAATTCTTATTTACTAATTTGTATTGGTTTTTCCATATATTCCCTTAACCAAGTTATAACATTTGAGTCAATTCAATTAGATTAGAACTCCATTCAATCTATAAATAATTATTTGGATAATTATTGTTGCAATTCATTCCAGTTATTATTATTCCGAACGACTTACAATTTTTTTTTCTAACACTAAATCACGAAATCTTATTAAATTAGCTATTTTAATTATCGAAAATTTACGGGTCGTTACAAGAAAGGTAGCAAAATTCAAAAAGAGGTGGTTTCTTCAAGGGCCGCCAACCACATCGACCGTAAAATGTAATCGGTAGACCATTGCACTAAGGCAAGAGAAGCATAAGGAACCAATATTTTTCAAAAAGATAAATAATAACTCTTAAAGTTTTAAAATGCATCGCTTTTAAAATCATAATCTCAATTTCCTTTACTTGAAAATATTGAAATTGTTTAGTATAGGATCACAAGATAAGGAACAAATTTAAACTCATATACCCTCATTTTAAAAAATTAGGTTTTCAAAAGAATTTTTCTAAGTCTACATTAACTCTTATTAAAATAAAATTTTAAAAACCTTACATCCAAAAATTTGTTAAATTTTTTTCATAAGTCATTGAAAAATAAAAAAATTTAATTCTAAATCTCATGATATTAATTTCTAACTCAATCTAATTTAAACACAATTTATTGTGACTGATTGTCTCAATGCCATTTAGGAAATTCCTATCGATAACGTTGGTCAAGCGCATCGACCCAAATTCTTAAACACTTGATGGATGACCCAAAACATAGAAAGTCATTTTCTGTAAAAGAAATTCTTTATAAATACTCAAAATATTGTTTATTTATCTCAAAAATAATCTTATTTCCCTTAAAATATAACTTAAATTTAAAAGATTTAGAAACTCAATTTAACTTATACACAAAATCCAAAACACTTAAAGAATTCATTGAGATATTCTCAGAATACTCGATTCGCAAGATGGAATAGACTGGAGCGTTCAGTATTCCGAACGGTATCATGAACCACTCACAAGACTCATAGTGAGTGCGAAATGCGGTAAGAGTACTATCCTCCACGACTCATAGCTCATGAAAAATCAGTATAGGATCAAGCTGAAGAATGAACCTAGCACCACACAATAGATTAAAAAAGGAGAAATGAGATACAAAATCAAGGGTAAATATCTTCTCAAATGAGGAGAAGTAACATTAACAACAAATCATTATTTAGAGAGAAGTAATACCACAAAATATACCAACAATTGAGTATCCAAAGAGCATATTTCGAAAAAAATACAGGAATGACAAATGACGAATAAATAAAAATAATTATCGCATTTCCTTAGTGGACATTCTCATGGAGGAATGACCAAAAAAACTAAGAACTGGAACTAAGGTCAATACAACAATTAATTGCGCGATGCGGTGACAAACCAGATGGACTCCCAGAAATCAACATAGTCATCGTGACGGGAATTTGAAATATATCATCAACATCTCGAAACTCAAGAGTGAATACAGAGACTTCGAAATCATCATCAATATTCCGAAGAATGAGAACAACAAACCAACCAATTTAGGATACTTAAATATAGGATCCAACAAATCACAAAATGCGGCTTGATAATACGCAAGCCGCTCCATCTCAAATTATTCCAAACTCTACACAGAATAGCATCCTAATTCGCACAAAAAGATAAGCTACATGGAACAATCCTAAATCATCATACCAAATATTGCGGATCCCCTCAATAGGGGTCACAATCCTCACAAAAGAACAAGACAAGAACATCCAAAACATCAACAAACTCCTCCGATATGGATGGGTGTCAAGCATCCGTATTTAAGAGGACTCGAATAAAACAATCACGATTATGATTACTCCTAGGATAAGATGTCATCAATTCTATTTTTGGAATACTACAGAATAAAAATATTCCTCGATATATCCCAAACTTCAATCTCAAAGAACACTATAAGATAGAGGACACGATGTTTAAGGGATTCGTACACTCGTACTATAGTTGGATGTATCACAATACATGCTTATGTTCTATGTTTATTCAATTTCGTTTTGAACTCGGCTCTAATACCAAGCAATAATGCCCCATCACAAGACCCACATTAACAAAAAGTATTACAGGGTAATACCGTCTGTGTATGCGGAGAATAGGGCTGGTTAGGAGCGAACATTTATAATATTGTCTTAAATATCTATTAAATACGTCGATTAATGCTTTATTTTTTTTCCTTTCTCAAGAGGACCGACATATCCAATAAATGCTTAATACAAAACTACAGGTGGCTATAAGATCTATCAAAATAAAATACAATAAGTCAAATGCATAACACGTCATATAAAAACAAACAGATATATACACACACATATATATTGATACATCCAAATACAATACAAATAATACATCATAAGTGGCGTGATGACCACAATATACACTGAGGCAGAACAATATACATATCAGAGTAGCGATAAAATGACTACAACAAAAAGGGCTAGCAGATTAGTCCATGCTGAAGTAGAATAGGCTAAATTCATAAGGGTACCTAACTTGAAACACCTTGGTCTGACCCGAGTATAAAATATACGGGTCAGCCTAGCTAATAAATCAATTTATAAGGATAATTGATAATATGAGCACAAGGCAAGGTGATAATCTACTCAAGTAAGAAGGAATAATTCAAGGGTATATGGTTACTTCACATGGCATAACTAAGTAGGTATGGTTATTTCAAATGATATAAGGATATCACTAAATATGAATGCAACTCAAAGGCGATAAAACTCTATAACAAATCTCACAATAAAAGCACGCATCATCTCACTGACGTATCACAAAACATCAAATATGGTTTAGGAGAAAAACATAACTCCAAAGAGGTGAAATCCCAAACCCGCCATATCGTCAAATCAAAACAACCTAAAAGAAATCACTATCTCAAAATACGCCATAAGGCGATAAAATATAAATCTCCAACATAGGAGATTATAATCCCAAATAAACACCAAAAGGCAAATCTCATATAATATGCCAAAAAGGAAAATCTCAAGTAACGCCTGTGTTGGCAAATCCAAATCTCAAATATAGCACCCTATAAGGAGTTCAATTTCCAAAGAAGTAATCGCCATATATAATATCTCGAACGGCTCAAATGGCCAATAATGTAAAAAGGAGATACACTTGGAAAATCATAAGGAAATCAATGAAATCATCTCAAAGATATAGCATGTGCTTATGGCCGAAGCCCGCCAAGTACCGTTCTCCTAAAATAAGGCGCCACGTTTCTTAAACAAACATCCCGAAGGACAAATAAATACGTCTCTTAGGTAAACATCCCGAAGGACAACATCCTAAAGGAAAAATACGTCGCAATGTGGAACATCTCTTAGATAAACATCCTTGAGGACAAATGATCTGAAGGTCCAGTGTTGGCAAATACTTCTCTTAGACAAATGTGTCACAAACTCTTGGATAGGAACCGGAGCAGTGTTAATGTGTGTTCCATACCACACATTCGCACTAAACGGTTTACTAACCGCTAGTAAATTTCACACTCAAAACAGTAAAAACTTTACCTTATGTAACATCCCGCCTTTTTATGCATTTTAAATCGACGATAAACCACACACGTCAGACTCAAACCATACAAAAAGCGGATTGTTATTGGGATGAATAAGAAAAGCAGAGAAAGAAATAAAACAAAACAGAATCTTGGAGCGAAACGACAAAATATAATAATCAAATAAACAGTTCAAGAAGATGTTTTACAAAACATTTGATTATACTTATATAACACTGATCAGAGTTACACATGCTAGAGAATAATAAATAACAATGTAGCGGAACAGTATGAATGTAGTGGAATGATATAATAAATAATAACAATACAATCTTCGTCTTCGTCCTCCAACAATAAGGTCTTCAAATCCTGAAATGCTCCGGCTGACCCGAGCGAATTGAAAAGACAAAATACTCGAGCCAGAACTAAAGGATCTTATGAAAGTTAAACAATGGTAAATAATATAAGTGGAATGGCGTCAGAGATATTTACGGGATTTGACATCTCCTATCCAGTGTCTAACGTGAGTGCAGTAACTTAAGAGATGTTCGGGATTCACATATCCTAAGGATCCATTAAACTATTTACTATGTAGTAATATATGCTATTATAATAATGTCTATTAGTAAGTAAACTTACTTTTAACTAGAGTTAAGGAGTGACCCAATATTCCCTTTAACACATAAATAGTCCCAGTAGTCTATCCAGTACCAGCGTACCTCCAGATCGGGAGGCTACCCTAAATACTCCACGGGCTACGGGATAAAACCGAACTCGTACAAGGCGTTCTAGGGTAAGTTACACGACACAACTAAGCAATGCCAGGGTAGATACACCAATTATGCTTCCGGACCGGTGGTAACACATAGCAACTTCTACCGCCCACCTCGAACCACACTCCCAAAATCAAAGGTGCACATCAATCAATCACAAAGTAATAGAATAGCATACGAAGAGGTGTGTCCGATAAAAGGTGCTACCTCCTTAGCCGTCAATCGCTCCTGTTTTAGCCATCTTATGCCAACTCACGGGAGTCGGGTCCACGTTATACCTTAAAGGATGTCGCCATCAATCTACTCCATTCCGGAACCTCCACCACGTACACGGTTGTTTAAGTGGGTTTTTGTATCGACAGAGAGTATGCCCATATCCGATCCCGGTCTCTTTAACAACCCAACATTATTATAACACCGCGGTCATTTCAAAATAGTTTATACTTCAACACCAAAATATCATTGCCATTCAAAACCAAATACGATATCATTTATATTTCAAATATATCCTTCTCCAAAATCATAGAACTTTCAAAGTTATAACATTTCGAAACCAAAACACTTGAAATTATAACACTTTCAAAACATAATACTTTGAAATTTATAACTTTGAAACATAACTTCCACCACTTAAACGGTTTAGATATTAAAATACTTTATATAATAAAATAGCCTCTTCAATTTCACAAATCAACTCCAAAACAACTCGGATTCCAAAATTTTAAATTTAACCAAATTCCGAATCATAAATTTCAATTCAATTCAGTTTCCAAAATAAACTATTCCAAATTATATCGATTTCAAAACAGATTTGGTCCACAGAATAAACCATTTCAAATTCAATATATTTCAAACTTTAAGTAGTCAACAATTTCAAAACTAAGTTTGATAATTTCGTGTGTATATATATATCAGATTCAATTTTTCTATTATTTAATTTTGAGACATTTACTGAACAAATCCATTATCATTTAAATAAAACCCAAATTAAAAATAATTAAATATTTCCTTCAATTTATTTAAACTTGAAATATTCATTTAATTCACCTTAAAACAAAATCAAGCTATAAAATTATATCCTTTAAAAATCTCAAATCCAATAAGTTTCAAATCAATTTAAATAAATAAATTCTTAATTAAATACTATTTCACATCAATTTCAAATTTATTCCCAACCTTAATTTATTAAAATCATTATAAATTCCATATAAAAATATAATTTAATCAATACATAACCATATTCTATTTTTAAAAAATCAACTTTATTATTAAGCTTATTTTATATCAAACAAATTTATTCATAGCTTAAATCAAGAATTTAACTATATATAAAATAGCATTTATATAATATCTAAAATTTATATAAAAACCATATTTTTCCAAAACCATAGAAATCATTTCAAAATATTTTTATATATAGACCATGGTGTTTATAATAAATTTTTCTATCCTATGGTCAAGTGATACATATATTTATCATTTCAATCCGCAATTTAATATTTTAAGGTTGTATATCATTTCAAACCATAATCCCAAATTAATAATAATCCGTAATGAACTTGCATATTATAACGATATAAACTAAACATCCATTTAACCAATATCAATAATTAACATCCATCACAATCATCATCCAAAACAATCGCTAAATATCAATATAGAAACTGGTAATGAATAATAAGTATTTAACTGGCAGTTTATACGCAATAATATATTAAATAACAATTTAATTCAGATAAATTCAATTTAACTGAGATGGTGATTTAAAATATACGAAACAATCATAAATAAATTCCTAATCACATCATGAATTAAATTTAACAAACATAAGAAATTTTAGAAGTTGTGAGTGGGTTAAAACACTCACCTTCGAATTTAAATCGAATTTAAATCCAATCTAAACCCAAAATTTTAACAAACTAAAAATCTGTCCAAACCAGTGCCAAAATGTCTGGAGTTTAAATACGATCCTAGCGGAAAAACCCACACGTGAAATAGACCTCGTATTTGAAAATTATTAAAGTTAGAACGATCGAAATTTAAATTAAAATAAAAGGAATAATAGATGTCACCTATGCTAACACGTCAGCACGCACAGGCTCTCCCACGCAACCCATCCTCCAAAAACCCTACCGAGCCGCTATAGTTTACGATTGACCAACGCCATCATCTATACGGCCAGCGCCCACCATCGGACCACCGCAACATCCAGCCTGACTTCGTTTGCCATGAGCAACGCCACATCATCAATGGCAGTCGCTTCAATTTGCACAGCCGCCACTTGTAACCTCAAACCCTAATCGAATTCTATAGCACGACCCAACCAACAAGCGACCAAATGAACCATACAGATGAAGTCCCCTCAGTCCCCTCTACAAAACCCCTCAGATGATTTAACGATCGGACTGAGTTCATCAGAGCGTGATGAACGGCCATGAGCAGTTCCCAATTTGTGGACAAACAGTGGCTCAAATTGGAAAACGAATCATAGATCTAAGATGCGCTCGTCGAGAGCTTCAAATCGATATATATTGAGGAGTTTGAAATTATGATTTGGTTTTGATTTGCAATTGAATTGGAAATTTGATTTTGGTTTGTTTGCCATTGGAATGAGGAGGTGAGAAGGAGATGTACATACAGACAAATGGGTATGAGGAGTGGCTAAGGTTTATAATGAGATATTTATAGGTAGGTTAGAAAATAGAAATAAAGGATTAGATTTGATTTGGGTTAGAATGATAAATGACTCGAAAAGCCCTTTCTGCCTTCGGAATGAAAATGGGTCAACCCATATATCAAAATAGATGTTTTCAAATAATTTAAACTCAATGGAACAAGTTTCAAGTCCTAATTCCGTCGTATGAGGAAGTTATGCTAAAATCAATTTATTTCGAATTGATTTCAATTGATTTCAGTTAAATAGATCCCTAGGCGTTTCGAGTCTGTACAATCAAACAACAAGCCCGGTCGCTACGTAACTTGAAATCCAATAATAATTCACCGTTACAGATCCGATGAAACTGGTTTCGTCGAAATCCGAGTCAGTGGCCAAAATGGCTATTTTCCAGTAAATTAAATAAATTAATATTAAATTAAATTAAATCACTTTTCCATTCAATTATCATTATTTCCAATTTCTATCACTTTGGATTACTTAAAAATTTAAAATCCTTTAAAATAAATTCTCTTATTAACCTATTATTGGACATTTCACAATTTACAGCATTTTTTTAGCAAAGCTAGCGAGGTTGGCTGGTCCCCTACCAGATTTTATTAAACGGAAAAGGAAAATCTACTCAAAACATGCTTTGGGTAGGAAATAAAGAAAAGAAAAAAGAGCTAAAAGACACAGGAAATAATATTAAAGCAACTCAGGTACCACTCAAACCCGAAGATAAAAGACCAAGTAAAAAAGATAAGCGCACAGGGAGTACTCGAAGTTGAAGGCAGAAAAGGAAGAGAACAACTCGAAGTTAACCCCGAAGCCACCAAGAAACAACCATGGATGCAATGACTTGAAGTGCCACCGGAGGCTACGAAGAAGTTTCCCGAAGCCAGCAAGTAAATGTGACCTACCAATCCTAAAGTAGTGTAAGAAGAACAGAATTACGTTCCAATAACTCATTCATGATGGAATGTTTTAAGACTAACCATAATTGAAGTTGGGACCGCTCAATATTATTAAAGCATCTCTGGTTACTCTCATTCCAAACTGATCGAACATATTTCTTAAGACAGAAACTAAGGAGATCACCAGCATCATCCTTCTTATGTGTTGCCTTTAGAATCAAGTCCCATTGACAAGAGGATTGAACAGGAAAACTGGACCTTCCAACCTTGTCAACAACCTCTCCCAATTTTGATGCTTACTACTCTCAATTTCGCTTTTGCAAAAGACATAGAGATGATCAGAAACAGTAGTGAACCCTGTCATCCTGTCTTTAGTCATGATAGCATTCGTTATAACTTTCCATAACAAAAGATTGCCAGAGGGAGTGGACTGCTTATTCCAAACAACTATATGCCATGGGAACGTCGGTTTACTTCGAGTATTAGAAAGTAAGCGATAGACATGATTTATAGAGTGAGGCTTACCATCCCAGCAGAGCAAATCAGTTTCAAGGAAAGTATTGTGATAATTCAGTAATTATAAATTTAAATTGCCGATTAGATCCATACCTTTGATTTCTAAATCTTGTTATTGAATTAATTATCATTTTATGGGTAAAATTATCATTGATTTAATTTTATTACATAAACATTTCCCATTTCATCCTAGTTTCAATTAACATAGTATTTAATTTCATTTACTTACCATTAGCCCATTTGTTATATACTGAATTCCAATTAATTTATTTCAAATAAACAGATTTGGTTCAATTTAAATCTTTTTATTAAGTCTATATTACTCTATAAACTTAGTTAATATTCGTTTGTCTTTCATTACGTTAATATTCAAATATCCATCATTCCTTATTATTCAATTATATTGAATTTGTCAAATATATAAAGTTATTATAAATAAAACCTCAATTAATTTATTCAACTTGGTTTCGTTCCTTTATTTTATCTTATGAAAAATATACATTTCCATTTCTTTATTTCATTCACTTTACAACTACTATCCTAACTCACATTAATGAACATTTACATACATTTAAATGTAATTGGTTTCCAATTAATTTCATTGACAAATTAAATAGGTAATTTATAATATTTGTTATCATAACCTTTAATTTACACTTAAGTTTATTATATATTCAACTAATTATTATAATTACTTACATAATGCTGAATTCATCTAATTACCATTAATTATAATAATTCATTTATTTATACATCACTTATCCTTGTTTACTTTTATTCAGTTTTATAACCAATTGCAACAATTTATACTATTTCATTATTGTGATTTCACTTCAATTGTCAATAATTAGTTTTAATTACCATTGCTACATTTCATTTTTAACATTCACTTCATTATAAATTTTAATTTTTTTTATTTATTTCTAAATTTAATTACAAAAATCTTATTAAATTAACCAATTTAATTATCCTCTATAGATCCCCAAGGACCAATCCTCTGACCCAATCATACCATGTAATCTTTTAAAAGGCATTCTGAGTGAGTTATTTCAGCTACACGGTTTTTTTCCTTTTAAAAATAGTATAATATAGAAATAAAACAAAAATGTTAAAATCTAGAAAAAATAGAAGTGATTTCTGTGCCTTGCCTACCGAGAACTTCCATTTTTTTTAAATCCCTTTTTGTTGGGTTGAATTAGTTAAATTTATGGGTCGTCACACTCTCCCCCACTCAAAACTTTTCATCCCCGAAAAGGAAAAAATAAGGAAAAAGAAAGAATTAAGTAACCAACATATCTAATTTAAAATATTAAATTCATAAACAACAAATTTACAAAATAAAAAAATTTGAAAAATATATATAAATTTGTAAACAAATTGTTTGTTCGGGTTTTTAGACATTCTAAATTGCATAGCATATCAAATAAGCTACTAAGCATGTCCTCTACTCAACGGTCTTAGATAAAGCTCAACAGATTATTCATACATCCAAACATTTAGAAATATCATTTCCCAAACAATCCATAAACCAAAACGAACAACAGATCCAACATTATTTATGTTTGTTCGTATTAAATTCTTTTCACATTTGTATCTTCCTTCAATTTCATTTATACAATGACTATTTCATTCACATATTTTCATGTAATACTTATTTCTATTTGCTTATATCCATGACTTACAAAAATTCATTTTCATTTATTCATATCATGTCAATTTCCTTTCATTGCATTATATTCATTCATTCATTTTTTAATTTCATTTATTTACATTCATTTATTTATAGTATTCACGTTCACTTCAATTTCTTAGCATATCAATCCATTAACTTAAGTTTATAATAATCTATTTATAATACGTACCTTTCTATTATATTAAATTAGTAGCATTTCAACTATACTTAAGTTTATAACAACTACAACATCAAATTCTTATTTATTAAAGTGATTCATTGAACACTTTCATTATATAAGTTTTTCCTGTCCAATTTTCCATTACATTTTCTTATTAAACACTTCAACTTTTTAAATCTTTTGGTAAGTTATATGTATGTTTTTAAGAATGCAATTAAAAGTTACAAAATTTATCTTATTTCATTTTGGTAAATAAATATTCAATAGTTACCTTTTCTTATATTTCATTTCCTTTGTTTTATAGGTTGCAAATTTCAACGTTCTTATATACTTCGGTTATAATTTAGCATTTAATTTCTTATTTTCATTTAGAAGTTTCAATTATTAAATAGTTAAATTTCATTTCAATAATTAAAATCTCAAATTTACAGAAATTTAAGAACTAAATTTCAGGTTCCACTTCAAATCGTTTAAAATAATATAATGATGTATATACTTATAACATATATATCCGATTATATTTAAAATAATTTGAAATTTACATTTGTTTATTAAAATAAATCTGCAGTAAAACTACTACAGTGGCCTTCCCACTTCGAAACTCGAAAATGAATATCGATGATGCGTGCACTCATCACCGAAATTATTTTCCAACGACGGAAAGGGGAGTATAGAACTTATTTCTTTCTAAAATTTCTTTAAAACAATTCTTCCAAATTATACTGAAATATTTATATCGAAAAATACTTCTAACAATATAATTCCCAAAATTATTCGAAAGAAAGTTTTAAAACACCAGAACTTAAGTTCTAAATTTCCAATTTTACTTTATTTTTATTTGCAAATTTTATTTTACAACCAATATAAATAAATTTCACTACCAACCAACAAATATATATTACAACCAAATATATCATTTATAAAATTATTATTTTATATATAAAACATACAATAGGCAAAATTATTTCATTTACTTATATTTCAAAACAAATATTATGTCGGTCTGTCCTATTTAGTGTTTAGAAATCCCTATCGATGTCATAACGTCCCATGCACCAACCAGAATTTATAAATACAAAACGGAACAAATTAACACAATATCAAAACCTTTTATAACACTAACAAATACGCTCTGTCATATATATACACTCAACGACTCATCATAGGGAAGCTAAGGTTTATCGCTAAACCAAAGCTCTAATACCAACTGTAACATCCTGCCTTTTTGTACGCTTTAAATCGACGATAAACACACATGTCATACTCAAACCATACAAAAAAGTGGATTGTTATTGGGGTGAATAAGAAAAGCAGAGAAAGAAATAAAACAAAACAGAATCTTGCAGGGGAACGATAAAATATATAAATCAAATAAACAGTTCATGAAGCTGTTTTACAAAACATTTGATTATACTTATACAACACAGATCAGAGTTACACATGCCAGAGAATAATAAATAACAATGCAGCGAAACAGTATGAATGTGGTGGAATGATGTAATAAATAATAATAACACAATCTTCGTCTTCGTCCTCCAGCAATAAGGTCTTCAAATCCTGAAATGCTCAGGCTGACCCGAGCGAATTGAAAAGACAAAACACTCGAGTCAGAAATAAAGGATCTTATGAAAGTTAAATCAACGGTAAATAATATGAGTGGAAAGGTGTCAGAGATGCTTACGGGATTTGATATCTCCTATCTAGTGTCTAATGTGAGTGCAGTAACTTAAGAGATGTTCAGAATTCACATCTCCCAAGAATCCGTTAAACTATTTACTATGTAGTAAAATACGCCATTATAATAATGTCTATCAGTAAAATAAACTTAATTTTAAATAGCGTTAAGGAGTGACCCAATATTCCCTTAACACTTAAATAGTCCCAGTAGTCTATCCAGCACCAGCGTACCTCCAGATCGGGAAACTACCTTAAATACTCCACAGGCTAAGGCAGAAAACCAAACTCGTAAAAGGCGCGCTAGGGTAGGTGACATGGAACAACTAGGCAGTGCCAGGGTAGATATACCAATTATGCTTCCTGACCGGTGGTAACGCGTAGCAGCTACTACCGCCCACCTCGAACCACACTCCCAAAATCAAAGTTGCACACCAATCAATTACAAAGTAATAGAATGACATACGAAGAAGTGTGTCCGATAAAAGGTACTACCTTCTTAGCCCGTCAATCGCTCCTGTTTTAGCCACCTTATGCCAACTTACGGGAGTCGGGTCCACATTCATACCTCAAAGGACGTCGCCACCAACCTACTTCATTTTGGAATCCCCACCGCGTACACAGTTGTTAAAGTGGTTTTTAGTATCGACAGAGAGTATGCCCATGTCCGATCCCAGTCTCTTTAACAACCCAATATTATTATAACACCGCGGTCATTTCAAAATAGTTTATACTTCAAAACCAAAATATCATTACCATTTCAAAACCAAATACGATATCATTACATTTCAAATATATCCTTTTCCAAAATCATAGCACTTTCAAAGTTATAAAATTTTGAAACCAAAGTACTTGAAATTATAACACTTTCAAAACATAATACTTTGAAATTCATAACTTTGATACATAACATCCACCACTTAAACGGTTTAGATATTAAATACTTTATATAATAAAATAGCTTCTTCAATTTCACAAATCAATTCCAAAACAACTCGAATTACAAAATTTTAAATTTAACCAAATCCTAAATCATAAATTTCAATTTAATTCAGTTTCCAAAATAAACTATTCCAAATTATTTCGATTTCAAAACAGATTTGATCCACAGAATAAACCATTTCAAATTCAATATATTTCAAGCTTTAAGTAGTCAACAATTTCGAAACTAAGTTTGATAGTTTCATATATATATATATATATATATATATATATATATATATATATATATCAGATTCAATTTTTCTATTATTTAATTTTGAGACATTTACTGAATAAATCCATTATCATTTAAATAAAACCCAAATTACAAATAACTAAATATTTCCTTCAATTTATTTAAACTTGAAATATTCATTTAATTCACCTTAAACCAAAATCAAGTTATAAAATCATATCCTTTAAAAATCTCAAATCCAATAATTTTCAAATCAATTTAATTAAATGAATTCTTAATTAAATATTATTTCACATCAGTTTCAAATTTATCTTCCCAACCTTAATTTGTTAAAATCATTATAAATTACATCTTAAAATATAACTTAATAAATACATAACCATATTCTATTTTAAAAAATCAACTTTATTATTAAACTTATTTTATATTAAACAAACTTATTCATAGCTTAAATTAAGAATTTAACTATATATATATACATAATAGCATTTATATAATATCTAAAATTTATATAAAAACCATATTTTTCCCAAACCATAGAAATCATTTCAAAATATTTTTATATATAGACCACGGTGTCTGTATAAAATTTTCTATCCTATGGTCAAGTGATGCAGATATTTATCATTTTAATCCGCAATTTAATATTTTACGGTTATATATCATTTCAAACCGCAATCCCAAATTAACAACAATCCAAAACGAACTTGTAGTTTATAACGATATAAACTAAACATCCATTCAACCAATATCAGCAATTAACATCCATCACAATCATCATCCAATACAATCCATAAATATATAGAAACTGGTAATAAATAACAGGTATTTAACTGGCAGTTTATATGCAATAATAAATTAAATAACAATTAAATTTAGATAAATTCAATTTAACTGAAATGATGATTAAAAATATACCAACAATCATAAATAAATTCCTAATCACATCATGAATTAAATTTAACAAAGATAAGAAATTTTAGAAGTTGTAAGTGGGTTAAAACACTCACCTTTGAATTTAAATCGAATTTAAATCCAATCTAAACCTAAAAGTTTAACAGTCTCAGAATCCGTCCAAACCAGTGCAAAGTTTTAATACAATCCGAGGGAAAAACCCGCACATGAAACGGACCTCGTATGTTAAAATTATTAAAGTTAGAACGATCGAAATTTAAATTAAAATAAAGGAATAATACACGTCACCTATGCTAACACGCCAGCACGCACAGGCTCTCCCATGCAACCTCATCCTCCAGAAACCTTACCGAGCCGCCATAGTTTACGATCGACCAACGCCAACATCTATACGTCCAGCGCCCACCATCGGACTACCACATCATCCAGCCTGAGTTCGTTCGCCATGAGTGACGCCACATCATCAATGGCCGATGTTTCAATTTGCACAGCCACCACTGATAACCTCAAACCCTAATCGAATTCTATAGCATGATCCAACCAACAAGCGACCAAACGAACCATATAGTTGAAGTCCCCTCAGTCCCCTCTACAAAACCCCTTAGACGATTTGACGATCGGACTGAGGTCATCGGAGCGTGATGAACGACCGCGAACAGCTCTCCAATTTGTGGACAAACGGTGGCTTAAATTGAAAAACAAATCACAGATCTGAGATGCATTCGTCAAGATCTTCAAATCGATATATAATTCGATATATATTTAGGAGTTTGAAATTTTGATTTGGTTTTGATTTGCAATTGAATTGGAAATTTGATTTTAATTTGTCTGCCATTGGAATGAGGAGTTGAGAAGGAGATGTATATACAGACAAATGAGTATGAGGAGCGGTTAGGGTTTATAACGAGATATTTATAGGTTGGTTAGAAAATAGAAATAACGGCTGGGATTTGATTTGGGTTGGAACGATAAACGACTCAGAAAGCCCGTTTTGCCTCCGGAACGAAAATGGGTCAACCCATATATCAAAATAGATGTTTTCAAATAATTGAAACTCAATGCAACAGGTTTCAAGTCCTAATTCCATCATATGAAGAAGTTATGCAAAAATCAATTTATTTCGAATTGATTTCAATTAAATTGATCTGTAGGCGTTTCAAGTCCGTACGTTCAAACGACAAGCCCAGTTGCTACGAAACTTGAAATACCATAATAATTCATCGTTATGGATCCAATGAAACTGGTTTCATTAAAATCCGAGTTAGTGGCCAAAATGACTATTTTCCAGTTAATTAAATAAATTAATATTAAATTAAATTAAATCACTTTTCCATTCAATTGTCATTCTTTCCAATTTCTATCACTTTGGATTACTTAAAAATTCAAAATCCTTTAAAACAAATTCTCTTCTTAACTTATTATTGGACATTTCACAATTTACAGCATTTAATTTCAAATTTCAATTAATTCAGTAATTATAAATTTAAATGTCCTATTAGATCCATACCTTTGATTTCTAAATCTTGTTATTGAATCAATTATCATTTTGTGGGTAAAATTATCATTGGTTTATTTTTATTACATAAACATTTCCCATTTCCTCATAGTTTCAATTAATATAGTGTTTAATTTCATTTACATACCATTAACCCATTTGTTATAGATTGAGTTCCAATTAATTAATTTCAAATAAACATATTTGGTTCAATTCAAATCTTTTTATTAAGTCTATATTACTCTATAAACCTAGTTAATATTCGTTTATCTTTCATTACCTTAATATTCAAATATCCATCTTTCCTTATATTCAATTATATTGAATTTTTAAAATATATATAGTTATTATAAATAAAAACTCAATTAATTTATTCAACTTGGTTTCGTTCCTTTATTTCATCTTATGAAAAATATACATTTCCATTTCTTTATTTCATTCACACTTTACAACTATTATCCTAGCTCACATTAATGAACATTTACTTACATTTAAATGTAATTGATTTCCAATTAATTTCATTGACAAATTAAATAGGTAATTTATAATAATTGTCATCATAACCTTTAATTTACACTTAAGTTTATTATATATTCAACTAATTATTATAATTACTTACATAATACTGAATTCATCCAATTACTATTAATTATACTAATTCATTTATTTATACAGCACTTACCCTTGTTTACTTATATTCAGTGTTATAACCAAGTGCAACAATTTACACTATTTCATTATTGTGATTTCACTTCAATTGTCAATAATTAGTTTTAATTACCATTGCTACATTTCATTTTAACATTCACTTCATTATAAATTTTAAAGTTTTTATTTCTTTCTAAATTTAATTACAAAATTTTTATTAAACTAACCAATTTAATTATCGAAATTTACGGTTCGTTATACCTTATCTCATCGGTAAACTCGACTTGATGGTGAAAACGATCAAACGGACAAGTCAGATATTAACCGATAAGATAAACACACGTGTCTCATGCCACGTGTTTTACCAAACCGTTTAATTTTCCTTCTCATTCGCTCGAAATGTGCAAAAATGTTTAATTTATAATAAAATAATTTACTTTTGAAAATATGCTTTGAAAACCAATTCTCGAAATCAATTTGAAAATGCTATTTGAAAAGCTCCCTTATTATAGAGAATAAATAGATTGTACGCTTGAAAATACTTGAAAATATTATATAATAATTATTTTGAAATGCCCATAAATTTTAAAAATTATTTCAAAATCGTTGAGAAAAATCCGTGCTCGAAATCAAAGAAATTACTCAAAACCGTCATTTAAATTCAATTCAAATTTGAATTTCAAATTCATCAAAACAGAGCTAGCCTATTGATAGGCATCATAGCCCTCAAAAAAATTCAGAAATATCACAAAAACATAAATTAAAGTCAAAAGTCGAAAGGAAAAAGAAAATAAAAATGCATAGACATAATACCCAGGTCTGAAATCTTCTTTGGGTTCAACATTCAGACATGAAACAGGTGACCATAAGACCCCTGATTGATCTAAAAATTGGTGTGCAAATAGTAGAAAACTTCAGCTTTCAAATCAAAAAAGAATTGATGAATCCTGACGGGAAATGAAAAGGTTG
This sequence comes from Allium cepa, assembly GCA_030765085.1. Lineage (NCBI taxonomy): Eukaryota > Viridiplantae > Streptophyta > Magnoliopsida > Asparagales > Amaryllidaceae > Allium > Allium cepa. The sequence goes on from CM060937.1 coordinate 390,109,300, forward strand.
CGTTGTCTCAAACGTGGACTCAGACCTTATTTGCAACAGTTCAAAAACAAAAATGTGCCCGCTTAAAACCATCTTGGGTTCAATTTACAAGTCTGAAAAAGAGGACCAAACTACCTCTTATTGGGCGGAAAATTGATATGGATATAGTTAACTCTCATACTTGAAACTGGAAATATAATCACGGAATTTGAACAAACTATGAGAAAGTTATGATATCTCAAAGTTGAACCCAAGCAGTGTTTTCACTGTAAAAATCTAGACAAAAACATGCTCTAAATCAAAGTTTGGCAACATATGTCTATAAGCTATATAAGTTGAAATGACCTGAAATTCAATATGCATAAAATTTAATACTCACACTTGAAACTGGAAAAAGAATAACGAAATTTGAACAAGCTATGAGAAATTTATGATGTCTCAAAATTGAACCAAGGCAGTGTTTTCACTGTAAAAATCTAGGCAAAAACATGTTCCGAATCAAAGTTCGGAAGCATATTTCTATAACTTATAAGTCAAAATGATCTGAAATTTGGTATGCATAAAGACTTACACTCATACTTGAAACTGGAAGAAGAATCATGAAATTTGAATAAGCTATGTTAAAGTTATGATGTCTCAAAGTTGAACCTAGAAATTGTTTTCACTCTAAAAATCTAGGTAAAAACATGCCCGGAAACAATGTTTGGAAGCATATTTCTATAAGCTTTATAAGTCAAAATGAATGAAAAGTTGGTATGCTTAATCTACAGAACATGGTCTACAATCCTGGAAAAAAACTGGCAGCATTTCAATGTGGAATAGAGAGATATGACACCATGTGCTACTCAAAACAATTTACACAATCAAAACAATTCGAAAATGATTTTAAGAAAATTTTCACTTCAGCTTGCAGTTTTTGGCATTGCATAAGCTAGCTATTACGAGATTGATACTCACGTAGTATTAGAATTTATCAAACCTTGAATTCAAGTCAAAAGATTTAAGCTTGTGTTGAATTTGAGCTTCTACAACCTGTAAAACTATGAAACATGTGCATGCAAGAAAGAAGAAAGTAGTTAACAAATAATCATTCACAAATTTGGATTTTTGATGTAACGTCCCGCCTTTCTACGCGGTTTAAATCGACGATAAACAACACGTGTCAGACTTAAAACATAGAGAAGGGCGGATTTTTATGGGGTAAATATGAAAAGAAGGAAGAAATAAAACAAAATAGAATCTTATAGCGGAACGATAAAATATAATAATCAAATATACAGTTCATGAAGCTGTTTTACAAAATATTCGATTTTACTAATACAACACATATCAGAGTTATACATACCATAGAATATCAATAATGCAGCGGAATACAATAGTGTAGTGGAATAATGTAATAGATAATAGTAATAAAAATCTTCATCTTCGTCCTCCAGAATATAATCTTCAAATCCTGAAATGCTCGGACTGATCCGAGTGAATTGAAAGAAAAAACACTCGAGTGAGAACTAAAATATCTTATGTAAGTTAAATCAACAGGAATAAATATGAGTGGAATGGCGTCAGAGATGTTTACGGGATTTGACATCTCCTATCAAGTGTCTAACGTGAGTGCAGTAACTTAAAAGATGCTCGGGATTCACATCTCCTAAGGATCCGATACCAAATGTAAAGACCCGTAAATCCGTACTCCTTGAATAGACACTAATCTCCTTTGTTTAATTCAAGGTGAACGAAAATACGAACCCTTAGGGGTTTTAAAAAGATTTTAAGAAAAGAAAAAGTAGAAAAGAAGGTAAAAAAGAAAAGAGAAGAGAAAAAGATAGAAAGTTTAGATAGGGAAAAGAAGGTAGAACATTTTAAAATAGAAGGAAAAGAGAATAGAGGAAAAAGAAAAACAGAAGAAAATAGAACGGAATTTTAAAATAGAAAGAAAAGAGAATAAAACGGAACAGAACACAACACAACAACATCAGAATCTCACAATTCGCAGCGGAACAACATATAATAATAAATGAATAATCTTTAAACAAAGAACTATATCAGTTATTACATTACATTTCATTACATCATATCATCAGAGTGTACAACAATATACAACATCAAACAGTGCAGCGGAAAAAGAAATACTATATAAGTAATACGCCATGCCATCCATCTTGCCTCCAGCAACTCCAGAATATCTAGAATATCCTGATAAACCTTACTCTTGACTGCCCGTGTGGAAATTGGTGGGCACCCAGAGTTTAGGAAGGAAAACAATAAACTCCAAGTCAGTCATGTGACTGGTGTGAGAACTCAAAACAGTTTATTTATCTTTGAAATCAAAATAGAGGAATATTTTTAAATTCAATTCGCAATGCTTTTAAAAATGAGACTACCATAAGGCCTCCCGCACACACACACAATGCAAACGCAGAATCGGAGGAGATTTCTCCTTATGATAGTCAAAGATGCTTGATACGCATTTAAAATAACATTGGATATTATTATTAGTGCATAGTGTAGGAAAAATTTATTTCGAAAGTAGAATATAAATCTTAGCCAACATACGACCATTATCGTATGCCTACTATAGCTACCATCCAAACAGTGTTGCGACACCATAAGTGAATGATAGGTTCTACAACTAAAACCGTACAAGTTTCGTATTGTTTCTTTGGATTTCCAACAAATGGTCAGGCCAAGGAACTTCCCATTGCCACATGAGAATGCCTCTGGAAAGACATCGCCGAGAACCAAACCGGAACTCTGCCAACACAAGGCCGGGTTACCCCTAACTGGGTAACTACTGACACGAGCACGCCATTCCCCGATCGTAAACGACCTTTCTCACGGGATCCCGAAAACCAACAACCACAAAGTAATAAATTCGTAGTAACCACATAGGTTAAATATCTGGGCTCCATACCATGATACAACCTCTATCCAGAAGGAAATGTACATACCCTAAAGGGTGCTACCCCTCATAACCTTGCCGCATCTTTCCTGTTTTGACCATTTTCGGGGTGTGAGGCTCGACGAAGTCACGTCCACAAAACATACTTTATACAAAAGCCATGCTTTGGGTCAACAAATGATCAACACAATGATCACTAAGATAGACGATCAAATAAACGATCCTATCACAATAATCAACACAATGATCATTTCAGCATCACTCAGCATGTCACATTACCAAATTGGGAATATATCGCTGATAACTTCAACTATATAACCTCTGAGCTCGTACGTCTCAGAGAAGGGTGTTAAGCTAAAAGAATAAATTCTCCGCCACCACAGAAATATATTTGAAAGAAATCGGCTTTATATCTCAACTTGTAATGTCAGACACACAATCCATACAAGTTTGTTCCGGGATCGAACAAAACCGAAGGCACTTACAAAGAAGTCCTTGCAATCCGGATATTCACAATCCTGATCGGATTCACCATCACATATGGAGAACTCTATACCGGAGCAACTCGGTGCAGAGTAAATCGACAGGTCATCCTATCGCTCTCGCAAATACCAGGCCTTCAACACCGATCTTCAATGATATCATAACGACGTATCACATATTCGGAATGGGTTATACGACCCCATGGTCCTTTCCCGGTTAACCCGAATAGTGAGCGCTTATTTAAAACTAAGTGTGGCATTCCAAATTCAAACAAATCACATCAAATACCCATTCAAAGGGAAATATTGATAGTCGGTTATTGAACTATCACTGGATATGCACACATCACCAGTTTTCAAATAATTTTCCAAATTATTTATTTTCCAAAATATCTTTACTAGATATATAATTTCAACACTTCAAAAATAAATCAATGTTTATTTTTAAACAAATTCCACTTCCTTTATAAATTCCTTAGTGAATTTATAATTCCAAAATATCAATGAATATTCGATTTCGATTATTCATTTCAACTTATCTTCAAAAAGATAAATTCTTAAGATATTCACTTTATATTGGAAAACATTTTCATACTTATTTATTCATAAGTAATTCACAAATTTTATTTATTTTCAACACTTAGAAAATATTCAATATACTTCAATTGAAATTAAGTATATATTTCATTCTTTAAGGAAATCATTCTCTTAACATATTTATTTGGGCCAAAACGAATGTTGCGTAAAACATCGTTACGACCTCCCAAAATCACTAGTATAGGGATTCGAAATTAAAATAGATATATAAATCCCAATACTATACAAAACATTTCCTTTCGGAAATCATTTACTATAACAACAGTGTTATAGTCCATCATTTCCTTCTATTTCTCGAAAACGTCTATTTCAACAATAAATGTTGAAATCTATGGTTTCGAATCTCAACACATTTTAAAACATCGTTAGATCGTTTTAATTCAATTCCAAATATCACATTCAAAACAATTTCTTTAATATATTATTCACTATTCAAAAACGTGAATATACTACGTTAACACATTTCATCATTTTTATTCATTTTAATTCAAAGGATTATTCACTATTCAAAAATGTGAATATAACTCCATTTATAGGTTTCAACAAATTTTCTTGTCAAAATAAGTCATTTGCGAATTTATAAAACAACGTTTATAAATTCCATTTCTATTTGTTTATAAAAACTTCCTTTTTATAAAATTCTTTTATTAACCTATTCCAGTTTATAACTCAATTATAAACTAAAAGTTCATATTATAAGTCAAATGCTTATAATAAATTTGTTTGCAAAAACCGTTACTTTGAACTTCATAATTATGAATCTTATAATCTATAAGATTCACTTATTCACCCAAATCTATTCCTTTAATAACTTTATAAATTTATAAATCTTACTATTTATAAATTCCATTCATTTACAAAATTCATTTCCACTTCATTCAAACACTTATAAAAACTCGTTTTATAATGTCAATATTTCAATTTATAAATATCCATTTATAAATCTCCTAATATAAATCAATTTATATTATTCTTTAAAACGTCTTTAATCTCCTTTATTATTTCACCATTTCGATTCATAAAATAATTAAATTTTATAAATCCTATATTTTAAACTTTTCACAATAAATTCTAAAATCCCGATTAAACTATTTTATAAAATCAATAGCATCATATTCTCAAAAAATCAGTTTTTAACTGTATTTCACAGAAATCATAATTTTTATAACATTAAAAATTATAACGTTTATTTATTTAAAATGGATCAATTCCAAAATTATTTTATATTTTCAAAAATCACTTTATAATCATTTTAAAATCCCAAATTCTGGGTCCAATGATGCTACACACCAAATAGTCAATCACGACTACAACGACATCATATATCGATATGATAGTCCATCAAATATCAAAATATCTGAAATCAAATAAATACTGTTGAGGAATCCAGTTGGATCCCTCCAACCTGTTTTCCTGCATCCACAAACATTAGCACAATACCAATTTCGCTCCAGTACGAAATTATCGCGGTATATGTTCTTATTAAATATTATCCGCTTAATAACGGCGTAATAGGGTCTCATCCGCTAAACAAAAAAATGCGGGAAATCAATAACTCCAATATATACATATGCCAATATATATATATTGCTATTATATATAATACCAATTTCACTGTTTATGAAATATTCGCGGTATATGTTTTTATTAATAACATCCGCTTACTAACGGCGTATAATGTCTATTTTAACAATCAATAGATATTTATTATCATTCAAACATGCATTCAAATATTTTAAATCTAACTATTTAAAATAAAATCGAAACTGATTCGATTGAGTGAGAAATTCTCACCTTGATTTTATTTCCGTTTTAGCGATTTATTTCGAATAAAATTAAACGGACGTTTAATTTTACCCAAAATTCTCACTAACTCCAAACGACTCCAAACCAATTTCATCGCGTAGTGCTCGTCCATACGATTCCAACGCAACTGGTTTCGCGCGTTTTCGACCTCGTATGAAAAAGTTATGAATTATTGAAGTTACACGTGTTTATATATAACTATCAACATAAACTTTAAATTTTTAAACTCCAACTCATCTCAGCCCTTCAATCCATCACCTGCGGATCTTGGCCGTCCATATGCTTCCTTCTCCTACGTTCACGTCTCCAGTTCATCACGATGCAAAACCGAACCCATATATAGAAACTAGGGTTAAATTATTCATCTTCCTCGTTGAATTCTAGCATGATAAGGAAGTTGCAACGCGCTCGCCATCATCTCCTCTAGGTTCGGCCCCAAGGATGAGAAGCTCGGCCACCTAGGTTGCTTGGAAATGCGTGCGCAGCTCCCCCCTGTCGGCCCCCTGTAGCTTCCTCCACACGACTCCGTTTCCGATCATCTCCGTATGAAATTAAAGCTCTCGTCGAGCTCTACAAGTTTCATGTTGAAACCTAAGGCTAATTCTTTGTAAATTGAGAGAGATTGAGGGGAAAGTGAGAGACAATTCTGGCCATACATTGCTAAAGTGGCGGCTAGGGTTACATGTTTTCTTTTTTTTTTTCTTTTTTTAATGAAGAGAGGGGTGTTGGTCTATTTATAAAGAAAATTCGAACACTATTCATCCCGGAAATTCCGAACTCCGATTTAGGCGCCGAAACTGACGTACCTAGGGTTTATCCCGCGTTCCGGACACAATGGAACAGGTTTCGGAAGCTAATTCGGAAGTATGTGCGAGTTATGGCTGAAAACGCTCAATTTGAATTAAACCGATTTAAGTCGATTTCTAGGCGTTTTAATTTGTACCGAACAAACGGTAAATCCAATTGACTTGAAATTTGAAACCTTACAATAATATCACATTACGGATCCGATGAAACTGGTTTCGTCGAAATCCGAGACTTTTTGAAAAATGGCTATTTTCACTCGTCAAATTTAAATTAAAAATAAATCGATGTGTTTCGAGCTGCCACGATCAAACGGTAACTCCGATTGACACGAAATTTGAAATCCGGTAATAACTAACTATTACGGATCCAATGGAACTGGTTTCATTCAATTCTGAGACTGTTCAAAAATTGACTATTTTCACTAGTCGATTTAATTATTAAAATATTCAATTTTCACAAATTAACTTTTTATTCGATTTTAAAAGTTCTAAAATATCATTCTAACTCTAACATGATAAAATAAAATTTTACAAATTATTTTCAATCATATTTAACTCAATTTTCAATTATTTCCATAATTTAACGTATTAAATTATCGATTTAATTATTCAATTAAATCCAATAATTCAAATAAAAATTTATTTGACTTATAAATTCACTTATTAATATTTAAAATTAATTAAATATTAAAATTTTAATTTCTAAAAATTCTGGGTCGTTACAATCTTCCCCACTTAAAAGAATTTCGTCCTCGAAATTATTAGTAAGAAAAGTTATAGAATTTATTAATTTTCCCAAAATTCATACATAAACTTCTTATAATACTTACTAAGTTTTCAAACCATACTTAGTTATCTTTTCAAAAACAACTACTATTGTTTAACTTTCAACTTCAAATCAAAGTTTAAAGTTTTCAAAATTTTCCAATTTTCTCAAATTTTTTCTAACGCCTTAAATTTCCGGAAAAATTCGCCATAGTCTCCTTTGCGCGGCTCGATCTGAAAAAAAAATGACAGTATATATATCACAAATATACATCTCATCAAGTAATGAGGCATCTCGAAGGGAAAAAAGTGTAAAAGTACGATATTTAATCCGAGATATGTACCTTATATTTTATTAGCAAGCATATACGGCTAATATAGCGTAAAAGCGAGCCCCAAATGCGAAGCAAACGCGATCCGCACCTACTAATTACTCAACAAACAACATGAGAATCATGCATATAGATAATAGTATCGATATACATCATATAGCAACATAATAACTATATATGTCACATAGCAAATGCAACAAACAATAAATGCCAACATCAACCATCAACCAACTATCATCCAACAAATTCATAATCAATATATTCATTTATATTCTCATTAATATTCAATGACATAGGTTTTCAATTTAATCACATTTGATTCATATACAGTGGATGTTCTTTACTAACATTCATTTTCAATTAGTTTATATTTACTAATTCAAGTTGGTTCACTTCCAATTCAAATTCAATTCTATTTAAGTTTCACTTAATCTTCCAATTAAATTTCAATTACTTTAGCTTTCAATTTTACTAAATCAACTTCTTTAACACTTAATGAATTATATACAATCAACCAACAATCATCTAACAATCATATTACAATCAATGTATATATAATTACAACCAAATTACTTTGCTTTCAATTGGTTTAACACTTTCACTTTCAATTGGTTGAATTAAATTGATCTTCATTCAATTATTCAACTTTCAATAACATTAGATTTTAATGAATTACACTTATATTCATTATTTCATATCAACTTATTTTACATTCAATTGATTCATTCAATTCATTCATTCAATTCAATTCTAAAGTTGAATTTCATTTATAAAACTCAAGTTCATATAGTTTCACTTCTTATATAAATAAGTTTATTTCACAATTGTAAATCACTTTAATTATAATTCAATTCTTATAATTCTTTTTGCTTATACAATTTCTTTATTTAGATTATTCAAACAACTAAACAATCAACTTATTTTCACTCTAATAATTTGGCAAAATTATTTCTTTTACCCAATTTTAAAACAATATTATGTCGAATTGTTCTGTACAAGTGTTTATAAACCCCTTCGGCATAGTTGTACATACCGTGCTGACGAAGGTTCATATGCCACTCAATAAACCAATCATCACAATATAAAACAATTTTATATATCCACTAACAAATACGCTCTCATAGCTATTATTACACTCAAACTCAATCTAGAGTACTACTGACTCTATCTCTAATGAGTAATACCCAACAGAACCATGGTTGTCGCTTAACCATAAGCTCCGATACCAAATGTAAAGACCCGTAAATCCGTACTCCTTGAATAGACACTAATCTCCTTTGTTTAATTCAAGATGAACGAAAATACGAACCCTTAGGGGTTTTAAAAAGATTTTAAGAAAAGAAAAAGTAGAAAAGAAGGTAAAAAAGAAAAGAGAAGAGAAAAAGATAGAAAGTTTAGATAGGGAAAAGAAGGTAGAACATTTTAAAATAGAAGGAAAAGAGAATAGAGGAAAAAGAAAAACAGAAGAAAATAGAATGGAATTTTAAAATAGAAAGAAAAGAGAATAAAACGGAACAGAACACAACACAACAACATCAGAATCTCACAATTCGCAGCGGAACAACATATAATAATAAATGAATAATCTTTAAACAAAGAACTATATCAGTTATTACATTACATTTCATTACATCATATCATCAGAGTGTACAACAATATACAACATCAAACAGTGCAGCGGAAAAAGAAATACTATATAAGTAATACGCCATGCCATCCATCTTGCCTCCAGCAACTCCAGAATATCCAGAATATCCTGATAAACCTTACTCTTGACTGCCCGTGTGAAAATTGGTGGGCACCCAGAGTTTAGGAAGGAAAACAATAAACTCCAAGTCAGTCATGTGACTGGTGTGAGAACTCAAAACAGTTTATTTATCTTTGAAATCAAAATAGAGGAATATTTTTAAATTCAATTCGCAATGCTTTTAAAAATGAGACTACCATAAGGCCTCCCGCACACACACACAATGCAAACGCAGAATCGGAGGAGATTTCTCCTTATGATAGTCAAAGATGCTTGATACGCATTTAAAATAACATTGGATATTATTATTAGTGCATAGTGTAGGAAAAATTTATTTCGAAAGTAGAATATAAATCTTAGCCAACATACGACCATTATCGTATGCCTACTATAGCTACCATCCAAACAGTGTTGCGACACCATAAGTGAATGATAGGTTCTACAACTAAAACCGTACAAGTTTCGTATTGTTTCTTTGGATTTCCAACAAATGGTCAGGCCAAGGAACTTCCCATTGCCACATGAGAATGCCTCTGGAAAGACATCCCCGAGAACCAAACCGGAACTCTGCCAACACAAGGCCGGGTTACCCCTAACTGGGTAACTACTGACACGAGCACGCCATTCCCCGATCGTAAACGACCTTTCTCACGGGATCCCGAAAACCAACAACCACAAAGTAATAAATTCGTAGTAACCACATAGGTTAAATATCTGGGCTCCATACCATGATACAACCTCTATCGAGAAGGAAATGTACATACCCTAAAGGGTGCTATCCCTCATAACCTTGCCGCATCTTTCCTGTTTTGACCATTTCCGGGGTGTGAGGCTCGACGAAGTCACGTCCACAAAACATACTTTATACAAAAGCCATGCTTTGGGTCAACAAATGATCAACACAATGATCACTAAGATAGACGATCAAATAAACGATCCTATCACAATAATCAACACAATGATCATTTCAGCATCACTCAGCATGTCACATTACCAAATTGGGAATATATCGCTGATAACTTCAACTATATAACCTCTGAGCTCGTACGTCTCAGAGAAGGGTGTTAAGCTAAAAGAATAAATTCTCCGCCACCACAGAAATATATTTGAAAGAAATCGGCTTTATATCTCAACTTGTAATGTCAGACACACAATCCATACAAGTTTGTTCCGGGATCGAACAAAACCGAAGGCACTTACAAAGAAGTCCTTGCAATCCGGATATTTACAATCCTGATCGGATTCACCATCACATATGGAGAACTCTATACCGGAGCAACTCGGTGCAGAGTAAATCGACAGGTCATCCTATCACTCTCGCAAATACCGGGTCTTCAACACCGATCTTCAATGCTATCATAACGACGTATCACATATTCGGAATGGGTTATACGACCCCATGGTCCTTTCCCGGTTAACCCGAATAGTGAGCGCTTATTTAAAAATAAGTGTGGCATTCCAAATTCAAACAAATCACATCAAATACCCATTCAAAGGGAAATATTGATAGTCGGTTATTGAACTATCACTGGATATGCACACATCACCAGTTTTCAAATAATTTTCCAAATTATTTATTTTCCAAAATATCTTTACTAGATATATAATTTCAACACTTCAAAAATAAATCAATATTTATTTTTAAACAAATTCCACTTCCTTTATAAATTCCTTAGTGAATTTATAATTCCAAAATATCAATGAATATTCGATTTCGATTATTCATTTCAATTTATCTTCAAAAAGATAAATTCTTAAGATATTCACTTTATATTGGAAAACATTTTTATACTTATTTATTCATAAGTAATTCACAAATTTTATTTATTTTCAACACTTAGAAAATATTCAATATACTTCAATTGAAATTAAGTATATATTTCATTCTTTAAGGAAATCATTCTCTTAACATATTTATTTGGGCCAAAACGAATGTTGCGTAAAACATCGTTACGACTTCCCAAAATCACTAGTATAGGGATTCGAAATTAAAATAGATATATAAATCCCAATACTATACAAAACATTTCCTTTCGGAAATCATTTACTATAACAACAGTGTTATAGTCCATCATTTCCTTCTATTTCTCGAAAACGTCTATTTCAACAATAAATGTTGAAATCTATGGTTTCGAATCTCAACACATTTTAAAACAACGTTAGATCGTTTTAATTCAATTTCAAATATCACATTCAAAACAATTTCTTTAACATATTATTCACTGTTCAAAAACGTGAATATACTACGTTAACACATTTCATCATTTTTATTCATTTTAATTCAAAGGATTATTCACTATTCAAAAATGTGAATATAACTCCATTTATATGTTTCAACAAATTTTCTTGTCAAAATAAGTCATTTGCGAATTTATAAAACAACGTTTATAAATTCCATTTCTATTTGTTTATAAAAACTTCCTTTTTATAAAATTCTTTTATTAACCTATTCCAGTTTATAACTCAATTATAAACTAAAAGTTCATATTATAAGTCAAATGCTTATAATAAATTTGTTTGCAAAAACCGTTACTTTGAACTTCATAATTATGAATCTTATAATCTATAAGATTCACTTATTCACCCAAATCTATTCCTTTAATAACTTTATAAATTTATAAATCTTACTATTTATAAATTCCATTCATTTACAAAATTCATTTCCACTTCATTCAAACACTTATAAAAACTCGTTTTATAATGTCAATATTTCAATTTATAAATATCCATTTATAAATCTCCTAATATAAATCAATTTATATTATTCTTTAAAACGTCTTTAATCTCCTTTATTATTTCACCATTTTGATTCATAAAATAATTAAATTTTATAAATCCTATATTTTAAACTTTTCACAATAAATTCTAAAATCCCGATTAAACTATTTTATAAAATCAATAGCATCATATTCTCAAAAAATCAGTTTTTAACTGTATTTCACAGAAATCATAATTTTTATAACATTAAAAATTATAACGTTTATTTATTTAAAATGGATCAATTCCAAAATTATTTTATATTTTCAAAAATCACTTTATAATCATTTTAAAATCCCAAATTCTGGGTCCAATGATGCTACACACCAAATAGTCAATCACGACTACAACGACATCATATATCGATATGATAGTCCATCAAATATCAAAATATCTGAAATCAAATAAATACTGTTGAGGAATCCAGTTGGATCCCTCCAACCTGTTTTCCTGCATCCACAAACATTAGCAAAATACCAATTTCGCTCCAGTACGAAATTATCGCGGTATATGTTCTTATTAAATATTATCCGCTTAATAACGGCGTAATAGGGTCTCATCCGCTAAACAAAAAAATGCGGGAAATCAATAACTCCAATATATACATATGCCAATATATATATATTGCTACTATATATAATACCAATTTCACTGTTTATGAAATATTCGCGGTATATGTTTTTATTAATAATATCCGCTTACTAACGGCGTATAATGTCTATTTTAACAATCAATAGATATTTATTATCATTCAAACATGCATTCAAATATTTTAAATCTAACTATTTAAAATAAAATCGAAACTGATTCGATTGAGTGAGAAATTCTCACCTTGATTTTATTTCCGTTTTAGCGATTTATTTCGAATAAAATTAAACGGACGTTTAATTTTACCCAAAATTCTCACTAACTCCAAACGACTCCAAACCAATTTCATCGCGTAGTGCTCGTCCATACGATTCCAACGCAACTGGTTTCGCGCGTTTTCGACCTCGTATGAAAAAGTTATGAATTATTGAAGTTACACGTGTTTATATATAACTATCAACATAAACTTTAAATTTTTAAACTCCAACTCATCTCAGCCCTTCAATCCATCACCTGCAGATCTTGGCCGTCCATATGCTTCCTTCTCCTACGTTCACGTCTCCAGTTCATCACGATGCAAAACCGAACCCATATATAGAAACTAGGGTTAAATTATTCATCTTCCTCGTTGAATTCTAGCATGATCAGAAGTTGCAACGCGCTCGCCATCATCTCCTCTAGGTTCGGCCCCAAGGATGAGAAGCTCGGCCACCTAGGTTGCTTGGAAATGCGTGCGCAGCTCCCCCCTGTTGGCCCCCTGTAGCTTCCTCCACACGACTCCGTTTCCGATCATCTCCGTATGAAATTAAAGCTCTCGTCGAGCTCTACAAGTTTCATGTTGAAACCTAAGGCTAATTCTTTGTAGATTGAGAGAGATTGAGGGGAAAGTGAGAGACAATTCTGGCCATACATTGCTAAAGTGGCAGCTAGGGTTACATGTTTTCTTTTTTTTTCTTTTTTTTTTTTTAATGAAGAGAGGGGTGTTGGTCTATTTATAAAGAAAATTCGAACACTATTCATCCCGGAAATTCCGAACTCCGATTTAGGCGCCGAAACTGACGTACCTAGGGTTTATCCCACGTTTCGGACACAATGGAACAGGTTTCGGAAGCTAATTCGGAAGTATGTGCGAGTTATGGCTGAAAACGCTCAATTTGAATTAAACCGATTTAAGTCGATTTCTAGGCGTTTTAATTTGTACCGGACAAACGGTAAATCCAATTGACTTGAAATTTGAAACCTTACAATAATATCACATTACGGATCCGATGAAACTGGTTTCGTCGAAATCCGAGACTTTTTGAAAAATGGCTATTTTCACTCGTCAAATTTAAATTAAAAATAAATCGATGCGTTTCGAGCTGCCACGATCAAACGGTAACTCCGATTGACACGAAATTTGAAATCCGGTAATAACTAACTATTACGGATCCAATGGAACTGGTTTCGTTCAATTCTGAGACTGTTCAAAAATTGACTATTTTCACTAGTCGATTTAATTATTAAAATATTCAATTTTCACAAATTAACTTTTTATTCGATTTTAAAAGTTCTAAAATATCATTCTAACTCTAACATGATATAATAAAATTTTACAAATCATTTTCAATCATATTTAACTCAATTTTCAATTATTTCCATAATTTAACGTATTAAATTATCGATTTAATTATTCAATTAAATCCAATAATTCAAATAAAAATTTATTTGACTTATAAATTCACTTATTAATATTTAAAATTAATTAAATATTAAAATTTTAATTTCTAAAAATTCTGGGTCGTTATAGTTAAACTATTTACTATGTAGTAATATTTTGTTATTATAATAGTGTCTAATAGTAAAATAAACTTACTTAAGGGGTTATCCATATAGCCCTTAACACGTAATAGTCCCAGTAGTCCATACAATATCATAGTCCCTCTTGATCGCGAAGCCAGCAGAGGATATCACACGGTCTACGGGAGAAAACCAAACTCGTACAAGGCGCGCTAGGGTAGGTGACACTGCACAACTAGGCAATGCCAGGGTAGATATACCAATTACGCTTCCGGGTCAGTGGTAACGTGTAGCACGCAGCTACCGCCCACCTCGAGCCACAATCCCAAATAAAAATTAAAAGTGGCCACCGAATCAATCCAAAAGTCAAAGTATAATGTCGAAGGGATGTGTCCGATAAAAGGTGCAACCTTATTAACCCATCGATCACTCCTGTTTTAGCCACCTTATTCCAACTCATGAGAGTTGGGTCCACATATTTACCTCAAAGGAAACGCCGCCGCCATCCTACTTCATTCTGGAATCTCCATCGTGTAACGGTTGTTAAAGTGGTTTTCGGAGTTGGCAGAGAGTATGACAACTTCCGATCCCGGTCTCTTCAACAACCAAACGTTATTATAACATCCATTCATCCATCATAAATATCGTACATCCATCACAATCATCATCCAAAACAATCAATCAATATCAATATATAACTGATAATATATATAACAGGTATTTAACTGGCAGTTATATTCAATAATAAATTAAATAACGATTTAATTTAAATAAATGCGATAAGTGAGATGATGATTAAAAATATATAAAAAGTCATAAATAAATGCATAATCACAATAGAAATTTAATTTAACAAATATAAGAAATTTTAGAAGTTGTGAGTGGGTTAAAACACTCACTTTTGAATTTAAATTGAGTTTAAATTCAATTTTAAACCCAAAAATTTGATAGTCGCAGAATTCGTCCAAACCAGTCCCAAAATGTTCGAAATTTCAAAACGATCCTAACAAAAAAACCATGCGTGAATTGGTGTTCGTATGTGAAAGATATAGCGATAAATGCGTTTGAATTTCAATTTTAAA
The DNA here is from genome assembly GCA_030765085.1 of Allium cepa. Taxonomy (NCBI): domain Eukaryota; kingdom Viridiplantae; phylum Streptophyta; class Magnoliopsida; order Asparagales; family Amaryllidaceae; genus Allium; species Allium cepa. The sequence continues at coordinate 390,124,919 of CM060937.1, forward strand.
ATAAAAAAAAAGAAAACACAATCTTACCCCCGCCACATCATCATCCTTTCTTTCGCACAGAAGTTCCATAATGAAGAAACCCTCTTCTCGAGCACGAATAGAACGCAGCGCCGTGTAACGACCTGGTATTTTCAACCATTCGCATCCATAAATGTCGGACTTGAATTGCTCAAAATATCATATTGTTAATTTATATTTGGCAAAACTTAGCATATGCAGTAAAATAAATCAATCACAGAATCACAGATACAGAGAAGTACAATAATACGCAGCGGAATAAATAAAGTATAGTAGTTCATGAAGCTACTATATATATCAGAGTTAGAAATAAAGTACATCAGAATATCTCAAATACAGTGAAGTCTTCAGTGCAAACCGATGACTTCTCTGAACCAATCAACTAGAAAAGATGAAAGCTGAATCGATAGTTGGATCTCCAATGAAGCTCCAAACTCCACAGGTGAGTCTCAAATGCTATATCACTCAGTCTGACCCAAGCATAAAGCCAAAACACAAAACACTCGAGTCGGGATTAACGTTCTTATATCAATAAATCCAACTCAAGTGAAATATCAACTGAAATACAAGTAACTTAAATGATGTTTGGGATAACCATCCTCTAAGAGTCCATGGAACTATCTATAAGGTAGAAATATACACTATAACACCATGATCATTTCAAATTAATTTATACTTAACAACAAAATATCATTTCATTTCAAATATATATATTTCCAAAATATATATAAATATTTTATAAAGTAGAATATTTGTAATTTCCTCAAACTTAACAAATCACTTTAAAATCAACCCGACTTCCCTATTCAAATTAAATTCAATCTCAATTTATCAATTTCCATTCAATTCAGTTTCTGACCAAACAAATTCGAATTATATATATTTCAAATACAAATCTAAATCACAAATTAACCATTTAAATTCTAGTATATTTCAAAGATTTAATATTCAACATTCCAAGGTTCAATTTAACGGTTTCATATAGATCTCGATTTAACCTTATTATTTAGTCTAGAAATGTTCGCATAAAAATTCAATATTTATTAAATAACCTAAATTTACCTATAAACTAAATATTCCTTTCGATTTGTTTAAACTTGAAACTTCCATTTAATCATTTAAATCAAAATCAAGTTATAAATCAAATCTTAAATTTCAAATTCAATAGTTCAAATCAATCCAATTAAGTAGAATTCTTAACTAAATACCATTTCAAATAAATTCAACTTTATCTTCTCAACCTTAACTTATTCAAATTATTACAACAATCGATTTTGAAATATAAATTTAAATAAATACTTAAACATATTATATGGATTGATTCAATCTCAATAATATTATTATTAAATCTATATATAAATTTTCCATTTATATATAATATTTTAAGAACCAGTATTTATTAAAAACCATATATTTCCTTTCAAACTATAGAAATTATTTTCAAACATTTATATATATATATATATATATATGGACCAACGGTATCTGTATATAATTTCCTACCCTATGGTCAAGGGATACAGATATTTATCATTTTAATCCGATATATAAATATACGGGTAGATATCACTTCGACCCGCAATCCCAAATTCAATTTAATTGAAAATCGCTTGGGTTTATCATTTCAACCCATAACGAAATTCTCCTATTCTAAAGTCTGTTTGGGTATGTATCATTTCAACCCATAGTAAATTCTAAACTACTGGGAACTTGCAGAGTGACAACAGATAATAAAATAAAATAACAGGCATATATCATCAACACCAATATAATATAAACAACAGGATATGGTGTCATATCCCACAAGTGAACAGTTGCAGATAACAACATATATAGCAACGTAAATAACTAACAGCGGCATATTTCAATTGTCGTTTCAGTTGAAATCAAATTTAATAAATAAAAGAATGTTAATCGTTAGTGATTGCTCACCTTATGAGGCTAGAGAGAGGTTTAACGATGAAATGAGTTACGGATCTAAGCACGTATTTCGAAACAAAGCTAGTTGGGCACGAATTTAGTTGGACAAAGCTCATAATAAGGTATTGTTGAACTGAATCAGAATCGACTAGATATTTGTACGGAAAATATATTTTATTATTGTCATTTCCATGAATAAATGTTTAATTTGAAACAAAATATTAAAGCAATGTATTTTGAAATAAATACTTATGTATATATTTATTTTAAAAATATAAAATACTTATATACAATAGTTTATTACTTTCAAAATGCCATAACATATTATATATGTACATAAAAAAAATAACATTACTTATACATATATATACTAACGTATATACAATTTAAATTTATAACATATCCATATAGCTTATATGTAGATCATAACATCAATTTGTATGCCTACAGCCTTTTAAAACAATTACACTAAAATCATAGGTTTAATATATCATTTATTTAGAGTCAGGTATTAAATATCACTATATAATAACAAGCCACCCATATTTGAAAAAAATACAAGTATTTCAAAACAACATATATAACTTTTATGCAAAACAAACATGTATGACATACTTTATTTTGAAATATTAAAACTGTTATGTATATAATATATCTATACATTTTGAAACCGACTCATGAAAATATATGTAAATCTTATAGCAGAACAATAAAACTAATAATTATGACTTACTTTACAAAAATATTTATTATAACACTATATACATATATAAACAACTTTGTAAAACTATTATACATATGCATATACTTATAGTAACTTATAAAATATAATATTTTCGTAAAATAAATATATACACATGTCATATTAAAGCAAATCCCTGTACTGATATATACATAAACCAATATATATATAATATATGTAAATCATACTAGGGCGGTTCTAAAATAACTGGTATATGCAAAAGCATTGCAGGCTATATAAATAACTTATATAATAATGTTTTAAAGTCAATAAAAATCAAGTAAAAAAAAAAGTATTTAACTTAACAGATCACAAAACCCTATATAACTTATACGTGCGTAGGCTGCTAGTAAATAACTTATACAAACAGCATAAAATAAAATAAAAAAATATAGCACACTTACAACACGCACAGAGGCAGAGGACAAGATGATGGTTGCCGAGGTTGAGCGACAAGGCCGCAGATCTGGATTTGGTTTAGACGCGGGGTTCAAGGCTTGCTCTGGAATTGGCGAAGGCAACGAGATCCAGGCGGCAAAAGATGAAGCAGTGATGCTTTTATTTTTTTATTCTAATTTTTTTTCCTTCTCTTCTTACCGAGTGAAAAATGAAGATGGATTTTCAAATATATTGAAAGTAGAGGACAGGGAGGGGAGAAGCAAAGCATGGAAAAAAGAAAAAAAAAAGAAAATATAAAATAAAAAGAAGAAAATGGAGGCCATACCTTCAGAGCTCACGCACACAAGAAGAAATGAAGGAAATGTTGAGATGCAATTGAAAACTATTTGTGTACGAGGCTTATATTTATCAGGGTTGCGTTGATTGAGGTGAGAGAATATAGGCAAGAAATAAATTTAAATCAATTATACACGATTGCGTTGAAATTTACACGTAACTTATCAAAGCTAGATTTAAAAGAAATTGAACGGCTAGAGAAATCATTTCTTTCCCACTTGGAATGCAAGGCTACTGATAAATTTATTTATTTAGTTAAGGTAATTAATTTTTATTAAGAATGCGCACTATAGATGCATAAATCAAATCAACCATACGCCCACATTAAAATAAAAGTAACGCATTTAAATTTATACGTTTTCTTTTTTATTCACTATTTATATTTAGTAGATTATATGTTTAAAGAGTAATTCATTAATTACGTACTATTTATATGCTAACTAAATAAATCAAATGGATACGAACGTACAATTTAAAACGTTCATTTTATAAAGCTTATCTATACACTATAAATTTTAAAATTTATTACCTAATTAAAAATACGATTTGTTTACATCCATCTGATTCATTCATCATTTACCAAGAACTGATGTATATAAGTAAAAATATTAATTACTCAATTTAAAAAGTATATAATCTAACATAAAAAAACAAAAGCGGAAAATGTTGTTCCGAATATATCAAGTTGAATTAAAAGATTTGGAAATTAGAATTTAAAGATTTGAAATTTCAATTAATGTTAAACTTTAACCAAAATAAGAATCATAAAATTTTGCTTGTATTTTTAAAAAATTTGGTGACTATTTATAATTCAATTTAATTAAATTAAACTTTTTTGTAAATTAAAACCCAAAAGTTTATAAATAAAAGAATAAAATACTTGTTAGAATTTTTGGGTTGTTACACTCTCCCCCACTCAGAACTTTTCGTCCTCGAAAAGGAACAAAGTAGGAGAATAGAAACAACCAGATGAAAAATTAGACTTTGGAAAACAAATTAATAATTTATTTAAAACCATATAATTTTTTTTAATATTTAATAGTTTGGTTAAACTCATTTTATTAAATCCATTCGATTATTTATGAGATCAATTATTTATATAAAACACTAAAAAATTTACTATTAAACCAGGTGGTATATAAATAAACAATATTTTAAAAATTATATTCAAAAAGGAAAGGAAGGTAGATTCAGGAAACAAAATATAGGTGAATAAATAAGCTGAGCAGATAAGGTAGATCCAATAAATTTCAAACCATAAGAGTCTCAATTTCAAATATTAATACAAAATTTCTTTGTTGAAAAATACTTTTATAATAAAAACCTTTATATCGAAACAAAATTTTCTTTCGAAAATACTTTTATAACACGATGTTTCAACAAGTTCATCCTCGTTCTTGCAGACTCTGGCCATGCGTTGATCAGGCGCAAAGCTAGAATTCTTCAAGTACTTAGTAGACCTGATTCAACACCCAGTGAAAATACTAAAAACTTTTCTCAACAGATATGAAAAGTACAATCCAAAAAAAATCACCTGGATCGCAGGATACATAACAATGGTTACGCATAGATCCCCCAGGAAACATCTATATCCTTTAAGCATTCACTTCCTTGCGAATTACGCCATGATAAACAAAACCCGTGGACCGCAGGATACATAACAATGGTTACGCTTGGATCCCCCAGGAAACATCCATACCCTTTAAGCAATCTCTGCCTTACGGATTACGCCACGGCAACAAAACCGGTAGACCGTAGGATATATAACAACGGTTACGCCTGGATCCCCCAGGAAACATCCATACCCTTTAAGCGATCTCTGCCTTGCGAATTACGCTACCCCAGAAAAAAAAAGACCGTGGGTTACGCCACGGCAGGACACTCGAGTATCACATCCGGAAAACCAAAAATCAGAGAGAATAATATCGATAGAATGAATCCACAATGTGGCCTCAGAGCGGATATCAAGCAGAAGGCACTTTCCATATCATTACTTCGAAAATATATATCATATAGTACCTTTTCAAATCACCTTCAAATATCATACTTATATAATGCCCATTATATATAAGATTTCATTCTCAAATCGAATACTTTCTAAAATCAATAGTATATCAAATCACACTTATATATACTTCGCCTATATAAAATCACACCTTTCAAATTGAGTACCTTTCCATATCAATAGTTTTCAAATCAACTTCATACTTATACAAATCAATTCTATAAAAGTTCGATAACTCCCAAATCAAGTATTTAGTAAAACAAGGTTCTCAATTTCAATTTCTTTCAGTATCTTTTCGGTTTCAAAATCATATATGATTTCACCAAATTATTTCTTCCATATTTAATATCTTCAGTTTCAAAATTTCCAAAAAATAGGTTTAGAAAATAATCCTAGTTTCCAAATCAACATAATTTAGGTCAATCAAATTCATTTCCAAAATCACCATATAAGTACTGGTTTTAATTCCAATCTAATTTCAAAACCAAATATTTTTCTTAAAATCAATTACACTCAAAATGGTCTCCAAATTTATAACTATCCCTTTAAAACCTTTAAACTATTTATTTCCATTCAAAAGATCCAAATTTCCTTTTGCAAATTATTTACTTAAAAAAAAGTTTCAAATTTATTTAAGTCATACTCTTCATACTTTAAACATACAAAACTAAACTTATATACTTTATTAAATATTTGTACTATTCGAAATTTACTTATCCTTGAAAATTAAACCATGATTTGGAAGTGTTCGAACATCCAAAATAGTCGGAGAAATCAAATTTTCAATTCAAAAATTGGAAATCAACAACAAATCAGTAAATCAATTTCAGTAGATAGGGTTATACTTAATCAAACCCGAAACTCGAGGACTGAACACCAGTTCGTTCAAATCGTTTCAAATATATATACATATATCCTTTGAATATCAAATCAAACTTCGGAATTTTAAATCATTCAATTCGTTTCAAATATATATACATATATCCTTTAAATATCAAATAATACTTCGGAATTTTAAATCAAAATTGGTTTCATAAAATCACTCGCATAGCAAAGCTACTAAAGTGGCCTCTCCCCCACTCTGAAACTTGAAAATCAATGTCGATGATGCATGCACTCATCACGGGAATTATTCTCCAGCGACGTAAGTGAGTTCTGGACTTCTATTTTCTTGAAAATTTCTCTAATTTCTTTGAAATCATAAGAACTCATTTGAAGTCATTTGAAACATTTCTTATTCGAAAAATACCATTAAATCATATTATTATATATTTCTAAAATTTTAAAACCAATTCCAAAACACTGGAATTTAATCCCTCGAATTTCAAATTAAAACCCTTCAGTTATAGATTATTTTTATAGAAATCCATTTCTTATAAAATCTTCAAAATTTCAAATCCTTTCGAAACTTTTATATAGAATAAACATTTCTTATTCATTTTATATATAGGTGTATAATCCTTATCGAAAACATTTTCACTTTTATATATAGAATAAAATCATAGTTATCAAAATAATAATTTTGGTATATAAAACAATTTCTAAATTACAAACAAAACCCGAATTTTCAAAGGATGATTCAAGAATGGATTTCCAAACAAAGATAGAGATACAAATCAGAGGGACTCTAATCAAATGGAATTCTGATTCGAAGCTAGGCCAAAAGAAGATGGGATAATTAAATTTCAAAATAGAAGATGGATATTAATCGTGGGTGACCTTAACTGGCTCAACCACGACTTTAGGAATATGATCGATGCGGAATTCCAAGGCAAATCGACATTCGATCGCTAGATATAGAATTCGGCATAGCCAGAGATAGCAGCATCTAAACCGGGGATATATAAATCTTCGGTGAATCGATGCTGTTGTAAAGGAGTTTCACCCTTTTACAATCATTCAGTGGAGCTATGGGATACTCTAGAATCTAGAAAACACGAATAGGGAAAGACAAGAATGGGTTTGGAACCGAGGGGGATGTTCCAAAATTCAAAGGAGAACCGAATCAAATAGGAAGAGATTCAAGCTCAAACGAAAGTGATTCTGTAAATAAATTTATCATATATGCTACGTTTGCCTAGAGCAAAAGCTCTGATACCAACTATAACGACCTGGTATTTTCAACCATTCGCATCCATACATGTCGGACTTGAATTGCTCAAAATATCGAATTGTTAATTTATATTTGGCAAAACTTAGCATATACTGTAAAATAAATCAATAAAAGAATCACAGGTATAGAGTAGTACAATAATACACAGCGGAATAAATAAAGAATAGTAGTTCATGAAGCTACTATATATATCAGAGTTAGAAATAAAGTACATCAGAATATCTCAAATACAGTGAAGAATTCAGTGCGAATCGATGACTTCTCTGAACCAATCAACTGGAAAAGTTGAAAGTTGAATCGATAGTTGGATCTCCAATGAAGCTCCAAACTCCACAGGTGAGTCTCAAATGCTGTATCACTCAGTCTGACACGAGCGTAAAGCAAAAACACAAAATACTCGAGTCAGGATTAACGTTCTTATATCAATAAATCCAACTCAAGTGAAATATCAACTGAAATATAGGTAACTTAAAGGATGTCTGGGATAACCATTGTAACGTTTTCGATTTTTCGTTGCCGAAAAACCGAATAGTTAGGGTTTTAGAAAAAGAAAAGGTAGAAAAGAAGAGAAGAAGAAGAGAGGAAAGATAGAAAATGAAGGGAAAAGAAAATAGAAAGAACAGAAAGAAAATAGAACATAGAACGGAATCTCACAATTCGCAGCGGAACAACATATAATAATAAATGAATAATCTTTAAACAAAGAACTATATCAGTTATTACATTTTATACATTACATTACATCATCATCAGAGTGTACAACAACAAACAACATCAAATAGTGCAGCGGAAAAAGAAATACTATATACTAATACGCCATGCCATCCAGCTTGCCTCCAGCAACTCTAGAATATCCTGATAAACCTTAACTCTTGACTGCCCGTGTGGAAATTGGTAGGCACCCAGAGTTTAGGAAGGAAAACAATAAACTCCGAGTCAGTCATGTGACTGGTGCGAGAACTCAAAACAGTTTATTTATCTTTGAAAACAAAATAGAGGAATATTTTTAAGGTCAATTCGCAATGCTTTTAAAAATGAGACTACCATAAGACCTCCCGCCACACACACAATGCAAACGCAGACTTGGAGGAGATTTCTCCTTATGATAGTCAAAGATGCTTGATACGCATTTCAAAAGAACATTTGATATTATTACTAGTGCATAGTGTAGGAGATATTTCGAAAGTAGAATATTAATCTTAGCCAGCATAGGTACCATTATAGTATGCTTACTATAGCTACCATATTAGATGGCAGGTTCTACAACTAAAACCGTACAAGTCTCGTGTTGTTTCTTTGGATTTCCAACGAATGATCAGGCCAAGGAACTTCCCATTGCCACATGAGAATGCCTCTGGATGGACATCCCCGAGAACCAAACCGGATCTCTACCAACACAAGGCCGGGTTACCCCTAACTGAGTAACAACTGACCGAATATGCCATCCCCCGGTCCTTTGGGACCTTTCACCGAGCGCTCGCAATCAATTCACACAATCATAAGGTGTTTTCAACATGAGTAAGTATCTGGGCTCCATACCATGATACCACCCTTTTCCAGAAGGAAATGCACATATCCTAAAGGGCGCTACCCCTCATAACCTTGCCGCATCTTTCCTGTTTTGACCATTCACGGGGTGTGAGGCTCGACGAAGTCACGTCCACAAAAACATACTTTATACAAAAGCCATGCTTTGGGTCAACAAATGATCATAGAAATGATCACCAGGATAGACGATCAAATAAACGATCCTATCACAAATAATCAACACAATGATCATTTACAGCAACACTCAGCATGTCACATTACCAAATTGGGAATATATCGCTGATAACCTTCAACTACATAACCTCTGAGCTCGTACGTCTCAGAGAAGGGTGTTAAGCTAAAAGAATAAATTCTCCGCCACCAACAGAAATATATTTGAAAGAAATCTGCTTTATATCTCAATTTGTAACGTCAGACATACAATCCATACAAGTCTGTTCCGGGCTCGAACAAAACCGAAGGCACTTCCAAAGAAGTCCTTGCAATCCGGATATCCACAATCCTGATCGGATTTCCCATCACATATGGAGAACTCAATACCGGAGCAACTCGGTGCAGAGTCAATCGACAGGTCATCCTATCGCTCTCGCAAATACCGGGTCTTCAACACCGATCTTCAATGTTATCATAACGACGTATCACATATTCGGAATGGGTTATACGACCCCATGGTCCTTTCCCGGTTAACCCGAATAGTGAGCGCTTATTCAAAAATAAGTGTGGCATTCAAATTCAAACAAATCACATCTATTATCCATTCAAAGGTAAATATTGATAGTCGGTTATTGAACTATCAATGGATATGCACACATCACCAGTTTCCAAATAATTTTCCAAATTATTTATTTTCCAAAATATCTTTACTAGATATATAATTTTCACACTTCAAAAATAAATCAATATTTATTTTTAAACAACTTCCCCTTCTATTCATAAATTCCATAGTGAATTTATAATCCAAAATATCTATGAATATTCGATTTCAATTATTCATTTCAATTTATCTTCAAAAAGATAAATTCTCAAAATATTCACTTTATATTGGAAAACATTTCCATACTTACTTATTAAGTAATTCACAATCTTTTATTTTCAATACTTGGAAAATATTCAATATACTTAAATCGAAATTAAGTATATATTTCATTCTTTAAGGAAATCATGCTCTTAAACATATTTATTTGGGCCAAAACGAATGTTGCGTAAAACATCGTTACGACAACCCAAAATCACTAGTATAAGGATTCGAAATTAAAATAAATATATAAATCCCAATACTATACAAAACATTTCCTTTCGGAAATCATTTACTATAACAACAGTGTTATAGTCCACTATTTCCTTTTATTTCTCGAAAACGTCTATTTCAACAATAAATGTTGAAATCTATGGTTTCGAATCTCAACACATTTTAAAACATCGTTAGATCGTTTTAATTCTATTTAAAACATCAAATCTAAACACTTTCTTTAACATATTATTCACTATTCAAAAACGTGAATATACTACATTAATCTAACTTCATCATTTCTATTCATTTCATTTCAAAGGATTATTCACTGTCTAGAACGTGAATATAACTCCATAAACAAGTTATAAAAATTTACTTATCAAAATAAGTCGTTTGCGAATTTATAAAACAACGTTTATAATTTCCATTTCTATTTGTTTTATAACTACTTCCTTTATAAATTTTCTTTATTAACCTATTAACTTTATATCTCAATTATGAACCAAAAGTCCATATTATAAGTTAAATACTTATAAAACGATTATTTTACAAAATCGTTCCTTTTAAGACTTTCTAAATTATAAATCTTATAACTTATAAGATTCATTTATTTATCAAAAATCCATTCTTCAATTTACTTTTCAAATTTTATAAACCTACTGCTTATAAAATTCCATTTATAACTTTACCGTTTATAATTCTATAAATTTCATTCATTTATGGAATTCATTTTCACTTCATTCAAACACTTATAAAAACTCGTTTTATAATGTCAATATTTCAGTTTATAAATATCCATTTATAAATCTCTTAATATAAACCAATTTATATTATTCTTTAAAACGTCTTTAAACTCCTTTATAATTTCACCATTTTGATTTATAAAATAATCAAATTTTATAAATCCTATATTTAAACTTTTTACAATACATTCAGAAATCCAATTTAAACTATTTTATAAAATCCTTAACCCATATTTCTCAAAAATAAATCTTTAATCGTATTTCTCAAAATCATAATTTTTATAACTTTAAAAATTATAACGTTTATTTATTTAAAATGGATCAATTCCAAACATATAGTATATTTTCAAAAATCACTTTAAAAATCATTTTAAAATTCCAAATTTGGTCCAATGATGCTACACACCAAATAGTCAATCACGACAACAACGATATCATATATCGATATGATAATCCATCAAATATCAAAATATCTGAAATCAAAAATAAATACTGTTGAGGAATCCAGTTGGATCCCTCCAACCTGTTTTCCTGCATCCACAAACATTAGCACAATACCAATTCCGCTCCAGTACGAAATTATCGCGGTATATGGGATTTAAAATATTATCCGCTTAATAACGGCGCAATAGGGTCTCATCCGCTAAACAAATGCGGGAAATCAATAACTCCAATATATACACATGCCAATATATATATTGCTATCATATATAATACCAATTTCACTGTTTATGAAATATTCGCGGTATATGTTTTTAATAAATAACATCCGCTTACTAACGGCGTATAATGTCTATTTTAACAATCAATAGATAACAATCATCATTCAAACATGCATTCAAATATTTTAAATCTAACTATTTAAAATAAAATCGAAACTGATTCGATTGAGTGAGAAGTTCTCACCTTGATTTCAATTTCGTTTTTAGCGATTTATTTCGAATAAAATTAAACGGACGTTTAATTTTACCCGAAATTCTCACTAACTCCAAACGACTCCAATCCAACTCCATAGCGTAGTGCTCGTCCATACGATTCCAACGCAACTGGTTTCGCGCATTTTCGACCTCGTATGAAAAAGATATACATTTTACAAGTTTATACGTATTTATATTAACTAATTTACAACATATATAATTATCTTTAAACCTACAGCTCATCATCCACCATCCATTTCCAGATCCAATGGCCCCCTACCATCTTCCCAACCCACGCATGCAACTCATCTACAGGCCGTGCAAAAAGAAACCCACATCTACAAGCTAGGGTTTAATTATGCTCCATCAATACTCGATGAAAATTTGATCAGCAACTTGCAATCCGAAGCTCCAAACCCCCTCTACCTTCGCCCACCACCATAGCAAGCTCGGCCACCCCCATTTCATCCAAATGCGTGCGCAACCTACAGCCATCAGCCCCCCATAGCTCCCCCTCTGGTTGACGATTTGACGAAGTAACCGTATGGATTTAAAGCTCTCTTCTAGATGTACAACTTTGTAGTTGAAAACATCTTCTAATTCTTCAGGGATTGAGAGAGATTAAGAGGAGAAGTGAAAGTAAATTCTGGCCTTTGAATCACAAAGTGGCGGCTAGGGTTTAGTTTAGGGTTTTTTTTTTAATTATTTTATGAAGAGAGTGGTCTATTTATAGGAAAACGAACGACACTATTCATTCCGGAAATTCCGAACTCCGATTCACGCGCCGTAACCAGCGTATTTAGGGTTTACCCCACGTTCCGGACACAATGAAACAGGTTTCGAAAGCTAATTCGGACATCTGTGCGAGATATGGCAACAAACGATCGATTTAAATTAAACCGATTTAAACGATTTTCTAGGCGTTTTAATTTGTACCGGACAAACGGTAAATCCGATTGACACGAAATTTGAAACCTTACAATAATATCACATTACGGATCCGATGAAACTGGTTTCGTCGAAATCCGAGACTTTTTGAAAAATGGCTATTTTAACTCGCTAAATTAATATTAAAAATAATTCGATGCGTTTCAAGCTGCCACGATCAAACGACAACTCCGATTGACACGAAAATTGAAATCCGGTAATAACTAACTATTACGGATCCAATGGAACTGGTCTCGTCCAATTCGGAGACTGTTCAAAAATTGACTATTTTCACTAGTCGATTTTAATATTAAAATATTCAATTTTCACAAATTAACTCTTAATTCAATTTTAAAAGTTCTAAAATATCGTTCTAACTCCAATATGATAAAATAAAATTTTACAAATCATTTTCAATCATATTTAACTCAATTTTCAATTATTTCCATAATTTAACATATTAAATTATCGATTTAATTATTCAGTTAAATCCAATTATTCGAAATAAAAATTTATTCAACTTATAAATTCACTTATTAATATTTAAAATTAATTAAACATTCAAATTTAAATTATTAAAAATCCTGGGTCGTTACAATCTTCCCCCCTTAAAAGAATTTCGTCCTCGAAATTATTAAGTAAGAAAAGTTACAGAATCTATTAATTTTCCAAAATTCATAGTTAAACTTCTTACAATAACTTTACTAAGTTTTCAAATCATACTTAGTTATCTTTTCAAAAACAACTACTATTGTTTAACTTTCAATTCCAAATCAAAGTTATAGTTTTCAAAGTTTTTCCAATTTTCTCAAATTTTTTCTAACGTCTTAAATTTCCGGAAAAATTCGCCATAGTCTCCTTTGCGCGGCTCGATCCGAAAAAAAATAACAGTATATATATCACAAATATACATCTCATCAAGTAATGAGGCATCCCGCAGGGAAAAAAGTATAAAAGTACGGTATGTAATCCGAGATATGTACCTTATATTTTATTAGCGAGCATATACGGCTAATATAGCGCGAAAGCGAGCTCCAAATGCGAAGCAAACGCGATCCGCACCTACTAATCACTCAACAAACAATATGAGAATCATGTATATAGACAATAGTATCACTATACAACATATAGCAACATAATAACTATATATGCCAACAAAGCAAATGAAATGAAAGCAATATATATTCAACCATCAACCAACTAGCATTCATAACCAATAAATATTCATTCATATTCTCATTAATATTCAATGAATTGGGTTCTCAATTTAATCACATTTGATTCATTAACAGTGGATGTTTTTACTAGCATTCATTTTCAATTAGTTTATATTCACTAATTCATATTCAAGTTGGTTCACTTCCAAATCAAATTCAATCCTATTAAGATTCATTTAACTTCCAATTGAATTCCAATTACTTTAGCTTTCAATTTGATTAATACAATTTCATTAACACTTAATGAATTATATACAATCAATCAACTAACAACCATATAACAATCAATGTATATTAATTACAACCAAATTCCATTGCTTTCAATTGGTTTAATTAATTAATTTTCATTCAATTATTCAACTTCTAATAACATTAGATTTTAATGAATTAACACTTATATTCATTATTTCATATTAACTTAATTTAATTGATTAACATTCCATTCACTTATTCAATTCAATTACAAAAGTTGAATTTCCTTTATATAACTCAAGTTCACATTTATAAATCAATTCAGCTTCCAATTCTAAAGTAAATTTCCATTTAACTTTAAATTCATTTTTATTTCAACTCATATTCATAAATATATTCATATAGTTTCACTTCTTATATATATAAGTTTATTTCACAATTGTAAATCACATTAATTATAATTCAATTCTTATAATTCTTTTCACTTATACAATTATTCTTTTATTTAGATTATTCAAAAAACTAAACAATCCACTTATATACACTTTAATAATTCTGAAAAATTATTCCTTTATATATAAAAATATAATCAAGGTAAAATTATTTCATTTACCCAATTTAAAAAAATACTGTGTCGAATTGTTCTATTCAAGTGTTTAGAGATCCCTATCAACAACGTTAATTACTCGTATTAACCAGAATCTATATACCACTCAACAAACCAATCATCACAATATAAAACAATTTTATATTCACTAACAAATACGCTCTCATAGCTATTATTACACTCAACTCATTCTAGAGTACTACTGACTCTATCTCTAATGAGTAATACCCAACAGAACCATGGTTGTCGCTTAACCATAAGCTCTGATACCAAATGTAACGTTTTCGATTTTTCGTTGCCGAAAAACCGAATAGTTAGGGTTTTAGAAAAAGAAAAAGTAGAAAAGAAGAGAAGAAGAAGAGAGGAAAGATAGAAAATGGAGGGAAAAGAAAATAGAAAGAACAGAAAGAAAATAGAACATAGAACGGAATCTCACAATTCGCAGCGGAACAACATATAATAATAAATGAATAATCTTTAAACAAAGAACTATATCAGTTATTACATTTTATACATTACATTACATCATCATCAGAGTGTACAACAACAAACAACATCAAATAGTGCAGCGGAAAAAGAAATACTATATACTAATACGCCATGCCATCCAGCTTGCATCCAGCAACTCCAGAATATCCTGATAAACCTTAACTCTTGACTGCCCGTGTGGAAATTGGTAGGCACCCAGAGTTTAGGAAGGAAAACAATAAACTCCGAGTTAGTCATGTGACTGGTGCGAGAACTCAAAACAGTTTATTTATCTTTGAAAACAAAATAGAGGAATATTTTTAAGGTCAATTCGCAATGCTTTTAAAAATGAGACTACCATAAGACCTCCCGCCACACACACAATGCAAACGCAGACTTGGAGGAGATTTCTCCTTATGATAGTCAAAGATGCTTGATACGCATTTCAAAAGAACATTTGATATTATTACTAGTGCATAGTGTAGGAGATATTTCGAAAGTAGAATATAAATCTTAGCCAGCATAGGTACCATTATAGTATGCTTACTATAGCTACCATATTAGATGGCAGGTTCTACAACTAAAACCGTACAAGTCTCGTGTTGTTTCTTTGGATTTCCAACGAATGATCAGGCCAAGGAACTTCCCATTGCCACATGAGAATGCCTCTGGATGGACATCCCCGAGAACCAAACCGGATCTCTACCAACACAAGGCCGGGTTACCCCTAACTGAGTAACAACTGACCGAATATGCCATCCCCCGGTCCTTTGGGACCTTTCACCGAGCGCTCGCAATCAATTCACACAATCATAAGGTGTTTTCAACATGAGTAAGTATCTGGGCTCCATACCATGATACCACCCTTTTCCAGAAGGAAATGCACATATCCTAAAGGGCGCTACCCCTCATAACCTTGCCGCATCTTTCCTGTTTTGACCATTCACGGGGTGTGAGGCTCGACGAAGTCACGTCCACAAAAACATACTTTATACAAAAGCCATGCTTTGGGTCAACAAATGATCATAGAAATGATCACCAGGATAGACGATCAAATAAACGATCCTATCACAAATAATCAACACAATGATCATTTACAGCAACACTCAGCATGTCACATTACCAAATTGGGAATATATCGCTGATAACCTTCAACTACATAACCTCTGAGCTCGTACGTCTCAGAGAAGGGTGTTAAGCTAAAAGAATAAATTCTCCGCCACCAACAGAAATATATTTGAAAGAAATCTGCTTTATATCTCAATTTGTAACGTCAGACATACAATCCATACAAGTCTGTTCCGGGCTCGAACAAAACCGAAGGCACTTCCAAAGAAGTCCTTGCAATCCGGATATCCACAATCCTGATCGGATTTCCCATCACATATGGAGAACTCAATACCGGAGCAACTCGGTGCAGAGTCAATCGACAGGTCATCCTATCGCTCTCGCAAATACCGGGTCTTCAACACCGATCTTCAATGCTATCATAACGACGTATCACATATTCGGAATGGGTTATACGACCCCATGGTCCTTTCCCGGTTAACCCGAATAGTGGGCGCTTATTCAAAAATAAGTGTGGCATTCAAATTCAAACAAATCACATCTATTACCCATTCAAAGGGAAATATTGATAGTCAGTTATTGAACTATCAATGGATATGCACACATCACCAGTTTCCAAATAATTTTCCAAATTATTTATTTTCCAAAATATCTTTACTAGATATATAATTTTCACACTTCAAAAATAAATCAATATTTATTTTTAAACAACTTCCCCTTCTATTCATAAATTCCATAGTGAATTTATAATCCAAAATATCTATGAATATTTGATTTCAATTATTCATTTCAATTTATCTTCAAAAAGATAAATTCTCAAAATATTCACTTTATATTGGAAAACATTTCCATACTTACTTATTAAGTAATTCACAATCTTTTATTTTCAATACTTGGAAATTATTCAATATACTTAAATCGAAATTAAGTATATATTTCATTCTTTAAGGAAATCATGCTCTTAAACATATTTATTTGGGCCAAAACGAATGTTGCATAAAACATCGTTACGACAACCCAAAATCACTAGTATGGGGATTCGAAATTAAAATAGATATATAAATCCTAATACTATACAAAACATTTCCTTTCGGAAATCATTTACTATAACAACAGTGTTATAGTCCACTATTTCCTTTTATTTCTCGAAAACGTCTATTTCAACAATAAATGTTGAAATCTATGGTTTCGAATCTCAACACATTTTAAAACATCGTTAGATCGTTTTAATTCTATTTAAAACATCAAATCTAAACACTTTCTTTAACATATTATTCACTATTCAAAAACGTGAATATACTACATTAATCTAACTTCATCATTTCTATTCATTTCATTTCAAAGGATTATTCACTGTCTAGAACGTGAATATAACTCCATAAACAAGTTATAACAATTTACTTATCAAAATAAGTCGTTTGCGAATTTATAAAACAACGTTTATAAATTCCATTTCTATTTGTTTTATAACTACTTCCTTTATAAATTTTCTTTATTAACCTATTCACTTTATATCTCAATTATGAACCAAAAGTCCATATTATAAGTTAAATACTTATAAAACGATTATTTTACAAAATCGTTCCTTTTAAGACTTTCTAAATTATAAATCTTATAACTTATAAGATTCATTTATTTATCAAAAATCCATTCTTCAATTTAGTTTTCAAATTTTATAAACCTACTGCTTATAAAATTCCATTTATAACTTTACCGTTTATAATTCTATAAATTTCATTCATTTATGGAATTCATTTTCACTTCATTCAAACACTTATAAAAACTCGTTTTATAATGTCAATATTTCAGTTTATAAATATCCATTTATAAATCTCTTAATATAAATCAATTTATATTATTCTTTAAAACGTCTTTAAACTCCTTTATAATTTCACCATTTTGATTTATAAAATAATCAAATTTTATAAATCCTATATTTAAACTTTTTACAATACATTCAGAAATCCAATTTAAACTATTTTATAAAATCCTTAACCCATATTTCTCAAAAATAAATCTTTAATCGTATTTCTCAAAATCATAATTTTTATAACTTTAAAAATTATAACGTTTATTTATTTAAAATGGATCAATTCCAAACATATAGTATATTTTCAAAAATCACTTTAAAAATCATTTTAAAGTTCCAAATTTGGTCCAATGATGCTACACACCAAATAGTCAATCACGACAACAACGATATCATATATCGATATGATAATCCATCAAATATCAAAATATCTGAAATCAAAAATAAATACTGTTGAGGAATCCAGTTGGATCCCTCCAACCTGTTTTCCTGCATCCACAAACATTAGCACAATACCAATTCCGCTCCAGTACGAAATTATCGCGGTATATGGGATTTAAAATATTATCCGCTTAATAACGGCGCAATAGGGTCTCATCCGCTAAACAAATGCGGGAAATCAATAACTCCAATATATACATATGCCAATATATATATATTGCTATCATATATAATACCAATTTCACTGTTTATGAAATATTCGCGGTATATGTTTTTAATAAATAACATCCGCTTACTAACGGCGTATAATGTCTATTTTAACAATCAATAGATAACAATCATCATTCAAACATGCATTCAAATATTTTAAATCTAACTATTTAAAATAAAATCGAAACTGATTCGATTGAGTGAGAAGTTCTCACCTTGATTTCAATTTCGTTTTTAGCGATTTATTTCGAATAAAATTAAACGGACATTTAATTTTATCCGAAATTCTCACTAACTCCAAATGACTCCAATCAACTCCATAGCGTAGTGCTCGTCCATACGATTCCAACGCAACTGGTTTCGCGCGTTTTCGACCTCGTATGAAAAAGATATGCATTTTACAAGTTTATACGTATTTATATTAACTAATTTACAACATATATAATTATCTTTAAACCTACAGCTCATCATCCACCATCCATTTCCAGATCCAACGGCCCCCTACCATCTTCCCAACCCACGCACGCAACTCATCTACAGGCCGTGCAAAAAGAAACCCACATCTACAAGCTAGGGTTTAATTATGCTCCATCAATACTCGATGAAAATTTGATCAGCAACTTGCAATCCGAAGCTCCAAACCCCCTCTACCTTCGCCCACCACCATAGCAAGCTCGGCCACCCCCTTTTCATCCAAATGCGTGCGCAACCTATAGCCATCGGCCCCCCATAGCTCCCCCTCTGGTTGACGATTTGAAGAAGTAACCGTATGGATTTAAAGCTCTCTTCTAGATGTACAACTTTGTAGTTGAAAACATCTTCTAATTCTTCAGGGATTGAGAGGGATTAAGAGGAGAAGTGAAAGTAAATTCTGGCCTTTGAATCACAAAGTGGCGGCTAGGGTTTAGTTTAGGGTTTTATTTTTTATTTTATGAAGAGAATGGTCTATTTATAGGAAAACGAACGACACTATTCATTCCGAAAATTCCGAACTCCGATTCACGCGCCGTAACCAGCGTTTCTAGGGTTTACCCTGCGTTCCGGACACAATGGAACAGGTTTCGAAAGCTAATTCGGATACCTGTGCGATATATGGCAACAAACGATCGATTTAAATTAAACCGATTTAAACGATTTTCTAGGCGTTTTAATTTGTACCGGACAAACGGTAAATCCGATTGACACAAAATTTGAAACCTTACAATAATATCACATTACGGATCCGATGAAACTGGTTTCGTCGAAATCCGAGACTTTTTGAAAAATGGCTATTTTAACTCGCTAAATTAATATTAAAAATAATTCGATGCGTTTCAAGCTGCCACGATCAAACGACAACTCTGATTGACACGAAAATTGAAATCCGGTAATAACTAACTATTACGGATCCAATGGAACTGGTCTCGTCCAATTCTGAGACTGTTCAAAAATTGACTATTTTCACTAGTCGATTTTAATATTAAAATATTCAATTTTCACAAATTAACTCTTAATTCAATTTTAAAAGTTCTAAAATATCGTTCTAACTCCAATATGATAAAATAAAATTTTACAAATCATTTTCAATCATATTTAACTCAATTTTCAATTATTTCCATAATTTAACATATTAAATTATCGATTTAATTATTCAATTAAATCCAATTATTCGAAATAAAAATTTATTCAACTTATAAATTTACTTATTAATATTTAAAATTAATTAAACATTCAAATTTAAATTATTAAAAATCCTGGGTCTTTACAACCATCCTCTAAGAGTCCATGGAACTATCTATAAGGTAGAAATATACACTATAACACCGAGGTCGTTTCAAATTAATTTATACTTCACAACAAAATATCATTTCATTTCAAAAATATATATTTCCAAAATATATATAAATATTTTATAAAGTAGAATATTTGTAATTTCCTCAAACTTAACAAATCACTTCAAAATCAACCCGACTTCCCTATTCAAATTAAATTCAATCTCAATTTATCAATTTACATTCAATTCATTTTCTGACCAAATAAATTCAAATTATATATATTTCAAATACAAATCTAAATCACAAATTAACCATTTAAATTTTAGTATATTTCAAAGCTTTAATATTCAACATTCCAAAGTTCAATTTAACCGTTTCATATAGATCTCGATTTAACCTTATTATTTAGTCTTGAAATGTTCACTTAATAAATTCAATATTTATTAAATAACCTTAATTTACCTTTAAACTAAATATTCCTTTCGATTTGTTTAAACTTGAAACTTCCATTTAATCATTTAAATCAAAATCAAGTTATAAATCAAATCTTAAATTTCAAATTCAATAGTTCAAATCAATCCAATTAAGTAGAATTCTTAACTAAATACCATTTCAAATAAATTCAACTTTATCTTCTCAACCTTAACTTATTCAAATTATTACAACAATCGATTTTGAAATATAAATTTAAATAAATACTTAAACATATTATATGGATTGATTCAATCTCAATAATATTATTATTAAATCTATATATAAATTTTCCATTTATATATAATATTTTAAGAACCAGTATTTATTAAAAACCATATATTTCCTTTCAAACTATAGAAATTATTTTCAAACATTTATATATATATGTGGACCAACAGTGTCTGTATATAATTTCCTACCCTATGGTCAAGGGATACGGATATTTATCATTTCAATCCAAAATTTAAATATACGGGTAGACATCACTTCGACCCGCAATCCCAAATTCAATTTAATTGAAAATCGCTTGGGTTTATCATTTCAACCCATAACGAAATTCTCCTATTCTAAAGTCTGTTTGGGTATGTATCATTTTAACCCATAGTAAATTCTAAACTACAGGGAACTTGCAGAGTGACAACTGATAATAAAATAAAATAACAGACATATATCATCAATACCAATATAATATAAACAACAGAATATGGTGTCATATCCCAAGTGAACAGTTGCAGATAACAACATATATAGCAATGTAAATAACTAACAGCGGCATATTTCAATTGTCGTTTCAATTGAAATCGAATTTAATAAATAAAAGAACGTTAATCGTGAGTGATTGCTCACCTTTTGAGGCCCGAGAGAGGTTTGACGATGAAATGAGTTACGGATCCAAGCACGTATATCGAAACAAAGCTAGCTGGGCACGAATTTAGATGGACAAAGCTGATAATAAGGTA
This sequence comes from Allium cepa, assembly GCA_030765085.1. Taxonomy (NCBI): domain Eukaryota; kingdom Viridiplantae; phylum Streptophyta; class Magnoliopsida; order Asparagales; family Amaryllidaceae; genus Allium; species Allium cepa. The sequence goes on from CM060937.1 coordinate 390,147,018, forward strand.
TTAATGAAATGAATCAGAATCGGCTAGATATTTGTAAGGAAAATATATTTTATTTGTTGTTATTTCCCTGAATAAATGTTTAATTTGAAACAAAATATTAAAATAATATATTTTGAAATAAATACTTATGTATATATTATTTAAAAAAATACAAACTACTTATACTATAGTTTATTACTTTCAAAATGCCATAACATATTATATATGTACATAAAAAAAATAACATGACTTATACATATATATACTAACGTATATACAATTTAAATTTATAACATATCCATATAACTTATATGTAGATCATAACATCACTTTGTATGCCTACAACCTTTTAAAACACATTACACTAAAATCATAGGTTTAATATATCATTTATTCAGAGTCAGGTATTAAATATCACTACATAATAACAAGCCACCCATATTTGAAAAAATACAAGTATTTCAAAACAACATATGTAATTTTTATGCATAACAAACATGTATGACATACTTATATTTTGAAATATTGAAACTGTTATGTATATAATATATCTATACGACCGACTCATGAAAATATATGTAAATCTTATAGCAGAACAATAAAACTAATACATATAACTTACTTTACAAAAATATTTATTATAACACTATATACATATATAAACAACTTTGTAAAACTATTATACATATGCATATACTTATAGTAACTATATAAAACATAATATTTTCGTAAAATAAATATATACACATGTCATATTAAAGCAAATCTCTGTACTGATATATACATAAACCTATATATATAATATATGTAAATCATACTAGGGCAGTTCTAAAATAACTGGTATATACAAAAGCATTGCAGGCTATATATATATAATAATGTTTTAAAGTCAATAAAAATCAAGTAAAAAAAATTATTTAACTTAACAGATCACAAAACCCTATATAACTTATGCATGCGTATGCTGCTAGTAAATAACTTATACAAACAGTATAAAAAAAGCACACTTACAACACGCACAGAGGCAGAGGACGAGATGATGGTTGCCGAGGTTGAGCGAAAATGCCGCAGATCTGGATTTGGTTTAGGCGCGGGGTTCAAGGCTTGCTCTGAAATTGGCAAAGGCAACGAGATCCAGGCGGCAAAAGATGAAGCAACGATGCTTTTATTTTTTTATTCTAATTTTTTTCCTTCTCTTCCTTCCGAGTGAAATATGAAGAAGGATTTGTCAAATATATTGAAAGCAGAGGACAGGGATGGGAGAAGCAAAGCATGGAAAAAAGAAAAAAAAGAAAATATAAAATAAAAAGAAGAAAATGGAGGCCATACCCTCAGAGCTCACGCACGCAAGAAGAAATGAAGGAAATGTTGAGATGCAATTGAAAACTATTTGTGTACGAGGCTTATATTTATCAGGGTCGCGTTGATTGAGGTGAGAGAATATAGGCAAGAAATAAATTTAAATCAATTATACACGATTGCGTTGATTGAGGTGAGAGAATATAGGCAAGAAATACATTTAAATCAATTCTACACGATTGCGTTGATTGAGGTGAGAGAATATAGGCAAGAAATAAATTTAAATCAATTATACACGATTGCGTTGAAATTTACACGTAACTTATCAAAGCTAGATTTAAAAGAAATTGAACGGCTAGGGAAATCATTTCTCACTTGGAATGCAAGGCTACGGATAAATTTATTTATTTAGTTAAGGTAATAAATTTTTATTAAGAATGCGCGCTAAAGATGCATAAATCAAATCAATCATACGCCAACATTAAAATAAAAGTAACGCATTTAAATTTATTCGTTTTCTTATTTATTCACTATTTATATTTAGTAGAATATATGTTTAAAGAGTATTTCATTAATTACTACTATTTATATGCTAACTAAATAAATCAAATGGATACGAACGTACAATTTAAAACGTTCATTTTATAAAGCTTATCTATACACTATAAATTTTAAAATTTATTACTTAATTAAAAATACGATTTGTTTACATCCATCTGATTCATTTACCAAGAATTGATGTATATAAGTAAAAATATTAATTACTCAATTTAAAAAGTATATAATCTAACATAAAAAAAACAAAAGCGGAAAATGTTGTTCCGAATATATCCGGTTGAATTAAAAGATCTGGAAATTAGAATTTAAGGATTTAAAATTTCAATTAATGTTAAACTTTAACCAAAATAAGAATTATAGAATTTTGCTTATATTTAAAAAAAAAATTGGTGACTATTTCTAATTCAATTTAAAAAAATTCATTTTTTTTGTAAACTAAAACACCAAATTTTATAAATAAAAGAATAAAATACTTGTTAGAATTTTTGGGTTGTTACACACCGCCACCTTGAACAAAACGCATGCCACCTGGAGTTCGATGCCAATACTTACCCCCTTGCGACCGACTGCCTACCACGCTACTCCCCTATTGTACATCGACCACAACCTGTCGCGAACTCGCCAGCCGTCGCAAAGGAAACAAAACCCTAGTTCAAAATTTGCCGACAATCCAACCGTTAACTCACCAAGAAACCGATATGGATGCGACCCCCTCGGCTCTCTCTTCAAAACCCAGAAAGGGTTTTCCGATCAAACGAAGTTCATCGTCGAGCGATGAACGACCGAAAATTGTTCTTCGATTTCTAGACAAACAATACGTTGAAACGAAAAACGAGTTGCAGATCTGAGTTATGCTCTTCGAGAGCTTCGAATTGATATAAAATTTGGCATATATTGTGGAGTTTGAAATTTCAGCTTTGGATTTGATTTGGGATTGCAATCGGAATTTGGGTTTGTCTGCCATTCAAGTGAGGAAGTGAATAGAACTATAACGACCCGCAAATCCGTACCCTTTGAGTCAACACTATTCTACATCAAGCAACTCCAGTTGAACGGAAATACGAACCATTAGGGTTAAAGAAGAAGAGGTAGAAGAAGAAAATAGAAAACAACATCAAAATCTAACCATCGCAGCAGAATAATATGTAATAGATAATCACAGATCTTTACATCAAAAACAAATACTATATTTGTTATACATACATCATCAGAGTACATCATTAGAGTTTCACATCAATAACATACAACTGGATACACAACTGAATAATAATGAAATACGAAAGTACGTATCGCCAACCAGCTCGTCTCCTGAGCTCCACAGCATCCTTATCCTGTATTTTATAACACTCGGTCTGACCCGAGCATTATAGTTAAATAAAACCCAAGTTAGTCTGGAATACCAGTGTGAGAAAATCACACTCAAGTTGATTATTAAAGTTTCAAAAATCTTTTGAATACAAAAGCATCACGTAAGACCATGCCACAAATAAACATGTCGGGTTTTTACCTTACGATAGCTAAAATAATTTTTATTAAAATACGTTGATATTATAATATGGTCTACACACAAATACTTATTAAAATAGCCGAAATTGTTGCATTATTAAGTTCCAGCTAAAAGCCACAAAGTGGGTAATACAAAAAAAACTCGTAAAAGCCGCGTAGGGAGAATGGATTTCCAACTAATGACTAGGCACTTGGGTACCACCTGTCACGGTACGTGGCCTAGATCACAGTACCGAGGATCACTCCCGATCATCTGCAACACAAGACCTGGACTATCCCTTACTGGATAATCTCGAGTAAGATCACTCCACAGTTGGGATTAGCAACCGCACCACTAAGCCAAAATAAAAACGGACATCTAGACTAGGATGACCTTACCCGAAAATGGGTGCTGCCCACCAAGCCTTGCTGCATCACCACTGATTTTCAGTCATTCCCGGTTGATGAGGCTTGAGGTTAAGCGTTACCTTTTAGATTGTTTCACTTAGAAAGCTCATCGTCCACCTGACGATGTTCTGAAAGCATTCATCCATACAAGTCCGTCCCGGGTTCGAACGGAACCGAAGGCACTTTTCCTACTACATCCATTTTGGAAATATCCTCAGGATTAGTAGCGACTAGCCCTTGCACTTGATTGCTCCATCTTCGAATCCAAACTCGTTTTTCCACAAAAACGTACAAACCGGAACGAAGTGGTTTTCGAGAAATAAATCTTGATCCTGGTCTCTTCGAAATGATCAGCCCATTTGGCTAATATTGATAGTCGGTATTTAACTATCAATTAGCATTCACAAACATCCATCAAACATAAATAATTCTCCCAAATTATTTATTTACCCTCAAAATATCTTCACAAGATATATTTCCACTTTCAAATCGTTTTGAAAACAGTTTCAAACTGTCTTCTTTTACGGAATAAATTTTCCAAATATTTCCATTGAAATCACCAAGCACAAAATTTTAGATTTTGAAAATAATTTAAAAACACTTTATTGTAAAATATGCTTTAACGTTTAAATTTAGAGAAAACTATAATTGAAAATAATACTTTAGGAATATTTAAAATAAGGTTATTTCATAAAATATAAACTAAATTTTCTCCTTTGAAACAAAATAGTAAATCACCTTTAAATAATTATTATGATAATAGATTTGAAAAATACTTACTTTAGAATTTAAACGTTTAGAAATAATAAATTTCCTAAAACATGCTTTTTAAAACAACATTAAAACTTTTATCTTATATTTAAAAATTTACTTTGAAAACGTACTTGGCTATCCAGAGAAATATGCTTCTCTTCACATTCTTTAAAAATGAATCGCTATTTATTTTAAAACAAACTTACCCATCCTTTAATAAATTCCCACTGTGAATTTATTTTTCCTAAATATGCACTGATATATTACTTCGCTTTTATAAACCTAGTTTATAAATTTCATAGCCACATTCTCCTTTAAAAATCCCGGTTTTACACACTTAAATCAATTTCCAAATTGATTTCCAATTTACTCCATTTATTCCAAAATCCATTAATTCGGATTTTATTCCTTAATTATGATTTAAAATACTTTTAACTGAAAATACCAATTTTAGATTTCCCAAAATTACTTCTTTATTCTTTTAAATAAATTTAAACCTTAAATTTTAAAATAATTGTTTATTCCTCTAAATTATATCACTTAAGTTTACAATTCATTAATTTCGGTTTATTCAAAATCTTTTTTTTCCATGCTCGAAATTATTTATTAGTATTTTAATACCACTTTCATCCCTTTTCAATTCATTCTTAATTTATTCCAATTCGCTATGATTATTTTACTTAAAACTTCACTCTTTTATTGACTTTCTAAAAATCCAATTTATATATTTTTATAATTCAACGTACCGAAATATATTCAAGCAAACTATGACATTCAATATCCTAATATAATTCATCATAGAATATCAAATAATCGCAACAGAGAATATTGAATAATTTAAATAAATGTTATGGAATCCAGTTGGATTCCTCCAACCTGTTTTCCCAGCATCCACAGATGTTAGCACAACATGAAATACTAATTCCACTTCGAGGTGGAATATCGTGGTATATGGGTTTAAATATAATAACATCCGCTATTATGCGGCGCATAGGGTCTCATCCACTATATAATGCGGGAAATCAATCGTTCCAAGATATACTATATATTACTATATGTAATATAACACACCGAATCAAATCAATCAATCAATTATTTAAATTTAACAATTTAAATTTAAATTCAACCGAGTGAGATTAACTCACCTTTGCATTTGTTTGCAGTCTACTTCAATTTTGTCTTCGTTTCCCGGTTTATAACCTTGTATAAACATTACATAATGTTTTATCAACATTCGAGTCAATTTGAACATTTAAATTTCCATTTATAATTTAATTAACCAGCGATTTCATTTTTAAACGAGTAAATTTATTTTAAACTAATTTCCTTTTTAATAGAATATTTTAGCATCCAAATAATTAAATAAGTTAATTAAATAAATTAATTTTCAAATGTACACTATTATTTTTTTATAGATTCAAACATCTAGCCCTTTATAAAATTCTTCGGCATTTAAAATCCTTATATACTTTTCTTTTCTCTTTACTATATACAAATACATGTATAAATTTCTTTTTCTTCTACTATTTAAAATTTTTAGTTATATACATATGCCCTACAGAGTATAACTATTTTTATTAAGCAAAAATTATTCAAGTTAAGAGATTACCAGAAATCGACTCGACCTCACTATCTTTGCCTCGACCTCTTGCATCGGCGATCTACCCAGTCCAACCTAGCACCACGAATCGCGACTTCGCCTCGAAATCTTCCAAATTTTTGGCACCTTGAACAACACCAGCATCGGCATCAGCATTAACCATCCTCACCCTCGATCCCGAAGCCCTAGGTCAAAGGAACCAGCCCACCCACTGAAAATCATCGCGAGCATCACCCAAAACGAGATCGACTTCCTCCCTCCACTTGTTCGCGTGCGAGCTGCCCAGATCCAAGGATTTGATCTCCTACCATCGGCACAGTTGATGCTCGAACCAGAACTTTGCCGACCTCACGAAAACCCAGGCCGCACGCATCGTCGAGTCTCAAATTCCTCTCGCGTGCGCGAGCGCGAGTGCGCAAGTGCTCCTCCGATTCGCCGTTCTCCTCGATTGCACGAGCGTCCAATACTTTGAATCAAAATTCGATCGGCCATTTTTTTTCTGAATTTTGATTTTATAAAGAAGAGGTTCGGTTGAATTAGAAAATAAAGGAGACGAGGAGAATGATTTAGATCGGCCATTAGCTTGGATTCGAACGGTGAAAGAAAGAAGGGTTTTTGTTTTGTTTTCTGAACGAAGGAAAATATCTACCCTTTTTTTATCAAATGAAGGAGCGTACGAGAGAAGCTAAAGAAACGTATTCACTTTGACTCGCAGGAAGCGGCTATGATTTTGACCCTGATATGAAATTTAGACTAGTCAAAGTATCATATTCAAGTTTTAAATTTAAATTTTAGATCGACTTGAATTAGCAACATAAAATCTTGACCTCCTATCGAGGCATGCCGTGAGGCGTTCATAATGTTATACGCATATTTCGAACACAATGGAAAAGGTTTCGAGGTCTAATTCGATCGTACGGAGAAGATAGCTTTTAGACCAGTTACTATATTGTATTTTCGATATAAATTTCAACGCGTTTATATACCGTATGCTCACACAACAGCTCCAAACGCAACGAAATTTGAAATCCGATAATAATACACTATTACGGATCTAATGGAACCGATTTCGCCGAATTCCGAGACTGTGTCTCGTAAGGCTATTTTTAAATTCAATTTAAACGATATATTTTTAAAACTGAACAAATCAGTGTTAAATTCAATTTTAAAACTTTTATTATCCTCAGCACTATCAATATAAACTTTACAAGCCTTCGAATTATTTTTAACAGGCTTAAAACTCCAGTTTCAACATTTTATCCAACTTTAAATTATTTAATTCAAAAATTTAATTATCAAATAAATAGTGATATTTGGAATTCAAGTTAAAATTAACTTTTAAATATTTAAAAATCAATTAAATATCCCAATTTCAAATGCTTTAAAATTCCAGGTCGTCACACTCCTCCCCCCTTAAAAGAATTTCGTCCCCGAAATTACGACTTAGGAAGAATGGTCCAATACCCGTTTACCTTTTTTCCAAAACCAAACAGTTTCTAACCATTTCGCAAAACAATCTTTTTATTAAAGACACCTTATCGAACTTACTAATTTCCCAAGCTCTCCCATAATTTTCAAACGATACTATTTGCTCAACCATTCAAATTTCAATTTAAAACCAAATTTAAATTTTCAAAATTTTCTCAAAAATTTTCTAACCCCCTAAATTTTTGAAATTTTTTGCCAGCGTCTCCTTTGCGTGGCTAGTTTGGTACAAATACAAAATGCCTCTACGGGTCCCCAGATTTCAAAAGAAAACAAAAGCCAAGTGGCTAGATCAAAAACCCAATCAAATTTCATACGGAAATTCAAACACATACCCTTTCTGTCGAGCAATTCAAGTTTATCATCTGAAATCAAAACAAACTTTCCTTTTCCTTTATAATTCCTGTATATCCTACATAGCAATAATATCCAATCACAACATTCAAAAATATTTTATCGACTTCCTTACAAAATGTCAATATTTATTCATTCGAATATTAACCTAGAATATATTTGTAATATTAATTTCCAATTAAGAATTCACCATTCCTTTCTTAGGGTTTAGTATAGGCATTTAATACGCTTTTATTTATTTATTTTCACTTCACCACTTTAGTTTATATCTATTTCTATTCAAATTGGTTCTTCCATTTTCATATGAATTCAATTTAGCTTCAACTCTGAATATTGAACTTTATCTTCCATTTATACTGATTCATATCGTTGTTTTAAATTAGTTTCATTTCCAAATTTATTTCAATTTAAAATCTAAAATCGTTTTGTCACTAACTAAAATTTTCAAAAAAATTTCTAACTCCCAAAATTTTTGAAATTTTTTGGCAGAGTCTCCTTTGTACGGAGGAGCTTTTGCAATTTGACAAAAGATATAAATATATATACATCGACCCACACGGTCGGAAAAACCAAAAATAGTTCATATTTTCTATTTTTATTGCATAGGCGTACCATTATCAAGCATTTTTAAGCAAGCGGCTTATTATTTTAGCATTTAGTGCATCCAAATCCAACCAAACGGCTTTCCGGTACCTGTACTTACTCAATTCAAACATATAAGTACTGAATATTTGCAAATTTATTAACATTTCTCTTACTTTCAATAGCAAACACATAAATTTCACATATAATGTATGTTATATAATTTTCATAAGCATATACAAGGTTCCGATACTTATTACAATTGCTTACAACCAATTCTCAAACCATTTCTTTCAGTTTAAGTGATTTACAACTTACACGCTTATATATAATTCATTCTAAGCAAAACGAACTCATATTCATTCCAATTGATTTCACAATCATCCTATTTCACTTCTACTAACTCATAGGATTTTATCTAATCTCGTTTACATCAAACGATCCATTTTCTTATGCAATTCGACAATATTAATGTGAATAAATAATTACATAAGCTTTATAACCAATTCAGATTGATTCCAGCTCAAAGTATTTAAATTCCATTCCAATCTAACTTATTTACAAACCGTATAATCGCATTCCATCCCTTTTCACATTGGTTTTGTTCAAAGCCATTTTGTTATACTCGACGTCATTCCATGCTTCTATTAACTTTAAACTTTAGTTAATTTACTTCAATTCACTACCATTTCATAACTTAAGTTCATTCTCGTTTTAATTTATTCATACTCGAATTGGATTTATTTTCATCTCATCTCAAATCATTTTTATTTTAATCCAATTCCATACAACTTCAATTTATATTTAATTCACTCACAATTTTAAGTTGAATTTCTATTTATAACTCAAGCTTCATTTCCAAACTCTATTATCTATTCACAATTCAATTCTAAGTTAATAATTTCAAGTTCCATTTTCATATTTCATCAACCAATTTATCCCAAATTTAGTTTATTTCTCACTTTTAATTAAATATTTGATTTTTATCTTCAAAAATCACTTTATTACTTAACTTGAATACAATTCTACTTTATAATTCAAGATTGGATTTTCATTTTGTCCACCAAAATGTCAAACAATTCTATTTTGGCCTTTATTTCTCTCTTTTTCTCTCTTATAAGTGATACACTTATATTCTCATACTTCCTTTCATTTTAGCTCAAATATATTCACTTTTCAATCTTTATAAGACACACTTATATTCTTTTCATAAACTCTAACTTTTATAAGCCGTCGGAATTTATTCATTCCAGTTCGCATTTTTATTTAGCTCGTTTCCAAATAATCTAACTTCTTATCATTCTTTTAATTTCATTTGAATAAGAATTCAATTCTATTTAACATTCTCTATAACTTACTGAATTTTAATTCAATTCAGTTTTATTTAGCTTAACTCCAGTTAAATCTTGCTACATACCATTCCTTTGAATTTTGTTAAGAAAAGACTTAATTCCATTTAATATCATCCCAATATCCAATTTCAGTTCATTTACTTACAATTATATATTCATTTATTCATTCTCAAATTCATTTTTGAAAACATACATATCTAAACCAAACTATTCCTTTGTATTTCCAAAATCAAACCAAATTTCACAAACAAACATTAATCCAAAACATCCAGGTAGCAATCCCCTCTTGGAAACTCGAAAATGAACACCGATGACGTCGCGATCATCATCGGAATTATTTTCTAGCGACCGAAAAGAGTTCAATGCTTTTGTCTCTTTAAAAACCTTTCAATTATTTTTAAATTCAAAATCTTTCTAGATTTCAAATCCGATTCAAAAATATTCTCAAATATATATTATTTTCCCCAGCTTTTTGAGAATCATTTTCAAATTCGAAGGAATTTTTAATTTCCAAATTTTTCAAATTCCAAATCCTTTAAATTTATATTCAAACATTACTTTGGAATTTTATCTTATTTTAATTATTAATCACACTATAATTCACATTTATAGTTTACATTTACAAATCTCATTTGCATATGAATTTGTTTCCAGTTTTTAATTATGGTTTCAATATCTCATTCAATTATAAATCACATTTACAAATCCTAGTTCTTTTATTAATTTATTCCTAAATCTTTGGTTATTATCTTCAATTTCTTATTCAATTCTCATACAATGATAATAATTTAATATTATCACTTTCTAACAACCCAGCATCCATATATATCTATAATAATTCACGAAAAATTATTCCCTTTCTATATGAAAATAATTTGGGTAAAATTATCTCATTTACCCTATTTAAAACAATACTGTGTCGGTTTATTTTGTTTAAGTGTTTAGAAATCCCTATCGACAACATGGCGTCCCACATATCGACCAGAATCCATAAACACTCAACAGATAAGTCAACACAATATAAAACAAATTTTTTATTCACTAACAAATACGCGCTCATATCTATTAATACACTCAAACTCATTCTATAGTACTACGGACTCTATTTAATGAGTAATTCCCACCAGAGCCAAGGTTATCACCAACCTAAGCTCTGATACCAACTGTAACGACCCGCAAATCTGTACCCCTTGAGTCAACGCTATTCTACATCAATCAACTCAAGTTGAACAGAAATACGAACCATTAGGGTTAAATTAGAAGAGGTAGAAGAAGAAAATAGAAAACAACATCAGAATCTAACCCTCGCAGCAAAATAAAATATAATAGATAATCACAGATCTTTACATCAAAAACAAATACTATATCTGTTATACATACATCATCAGAGTTTCACATCAATAATATACAACTGGATACACGACGGAATAATAATCAAATACGGAAGTACGTATCGCCAACCAGCTCGTCTCCTGAGCTCCACAGCATCCTTATCCTGTATTCTATAACATTCGGTATGACCCGAGCATTATAGTTAAATAACACCCGAGTCAGTCTGGAATACCAACGTGAGAAAATCACACTCAAATTGATTATTAAAGTTTCAAAAATCTTTTGAAAACAAAAGCATCTCGTAAGACCACGCCACAAATAAACATGTCGGGTTTTTACCTTACGATAGCTAAAACACTTTTAAATTGTTACATTATTAAATTCCAGCTACTAGCCACAAAGTGGTAATACAAACAAAACTCGTAAAAGCCGCGTAGGAAGAATGGATTTCCAACTAATGACTAGGCACTGGGGTACCACCTGTCATGGTACGTGGCCTAGATCACAGTACCGAGGATCACTCCCGACCCCCTGCAACACAAGACCCGGACTATCCCTTACTGGATAATCCCGAGTAAGATCACCCCACGGTTGGGATCAGCAACTGCACCACTAAGCCGAAATAAAAAGGGACATCTAGACAGGGATGGACTTACTCGAAAATGGGTGCTGCCCACCAAACCTTGCTTCATAACCCCTGATTTTCAGTCATTCCCAGTTGATGAGGCTTGAGGTTAAGCGTTACCTTTTAGATCATTTTCACTTAGAATGCTCATCGTCCACCTGACGATGTTCTGAAAGCACTCATCCATACAAGTCCGTCCCGGGTTCGAACGAAACCGAAGGCACTATTCCTACGACATCCATTTTGGAAATATTCTAAGGATTAATAGCGATTAGCCCTTACACTTGACTGCTCCATCTTCGAATCCAAACTCGTTTTTCCACGAAAACGTACAAACCGGATCGAAGCGGTTTTTGAGAAATAAATCTCGATCCCAGTCTCTATGAAATGATCAACGCATTTGGCCAATATTGATAGTCAGTTATTTAACTATCAATTAACATTCACAAACATCCATCAAACCGAAATAATTCTCCTAAATTATTTATTTACCCTCAAAATATCTTCGCAAGATATATTTCCACTTCAAACCGTTTTGAAAACAGTTTCAAACTATCTTCTTTTATGGAATAAATTTCTCAAATATTTCCATTTCCACTGAAATCACCAAGCACAAAACTTCATATTTTTAAAATAATTTAAAAACACTTTATTGTAAAATATGCTTTAACGTTTAAATTTAGAGAAAACTACTTTAATACTTAATTGAAAATAATACTTTAGGAATCTTTAAAATAAGGTTATTTCATAAAATATAAACTAGATTTTCTCCTTTGAAACAAAATACTAAGTCACCTTTAAATAATTACTACGATAATAGATTTGAAAAACACTTACTTTAGAATTTAAACATTTAGAAATAATAAATTTCCTAAAACATGCTTTTTAAAACAACATTAAAACTTTTATCTTATATTTATAAATTTACTTTGAAAACGTACTTGGTTATCCAGAGATATATGCTTCTCTTTACATTCTTTAAAAATGAATCACTATTTATTTTGAAACAAACTTACCCATCCTTTAATAAATTTCCACTGTTAATTTGTTTTTCCATATCCACTGATATATTACTTCGCTTTTATAAACCTATTTTATAAATTTCATAGCCACATTCTTTTTTAATAATCTCGGTTTTACACACTTAAATCAATTTCCAAATTGATTTCCAATTTACTCCATTTATTCCAAAATCCATTAATTCAGATTTTATTCCTTAATTATGATTCAAAATACTTTTAGCTGAAAATACCAATTTTAGATTTCCCAAAATTACTTCTTTATTCTTTTAAATAAATTTAAACCTTAAATTTTAAAATAATTCTTTATTCCTTTAAATGATATCACTTAAGGTTACAATTCATTAATTTCGGTTTATTCAAAATCCTTTTTTCTCCATACTTGAAATTATTTATTAGTATTTTAATTTCACTATCGTCCCTTTTCAATACATTCTTAATTTATTCCAATTCGCTATGATTATTTTACTTAAAACTTCACTCTTTTATTGACTTTCTAAAAAGCCAATTTATATTTTTTGATAATTCAATGTACGGAAATATATTCAAGCAAACTATAGCATTCAATATCCATATATAATTCATCATAGAATATCAAATAATCACAACAGAGAATATTAAATAATTTAAATAAATGTTGAAGAATCCAGTTGGATTCCTCCAACCTGTTTTCCCTACATCCACAGATGTTAGCACAACATAAAATACCAGTTCCACTTCGAGGTGGAATATCACGGTATATGGGTTTAAATATAATAACATCCGCTATTATGCGGCGCATAGGGTCTCATTCGCTATATAATGTGGGAAATCAATCATTCCAAGATATACTATATATTACTATATATAATATAACACACCAAATCAAATCAATCAATCAATTATTTAAACTTAACCATTTAAATTAAAATTAAAATTCAGTTGAGTGAGATTAACTCACCTTTGCATTTATTTGCAGTCTACTTCAATTCTGTCTTGGTTTCCCGGTTTATAACCATGTATAAACATTACATAATGTTTTATCAACATTCGAGTCAATTTGAACATTTAAATTTCCATTTATAATTTAATTAACCAGTGATTTCATTTTTAAATGAGTAAATATATTTTAAATTAATTTCCTTTTTAATAGAATATTTTAGCATCCAAATAATTAAATAAGTTAATTAAATGAATTAATTTTCAAATGTACACTATTAGTTTTTTATAGACTCAAACATCTAGCCCTTTATAAAATTCTTTGGCATTTAAAATCCATATATACTTTTCTTTTCTCTGTATACAAATACAGTAACATATTTCTTTTTCTTCTACTATTTAAAATTTTTAGTTACATACATTTTCGCTACAAAGTATACCTATTTTTATTAAGCAATACTTATTCAAGTTAAGAGATTACCAGAAATCGACTCAACCTCACTATCTTTGCCTCGACCTCTTGCATCAGCGACCTACCTAATCCAACCTAGCACCACGAATCGCGACTTTGCCTTGAAATTTTCCAAATCTTCGGCACCTTGAACAACACCAGCATCGGCATCAGCGTTAACCATCCTCACCCTCGATCCCGAAGCCCTAGGTCAAAGGAATGATCCCACCCACTAAAAATCATCGCGAGCATCACCCAAAACGAGATCGACTTCCTCCCTCCACTTGTTCGCGTGCGAGCTTCCCAGATCCAAGGATTTGATTGCCTACCATCGGCACAGTTGATGCTCGAACCAGAACTTTGCCAACCTCGCGAAAACCTAGGCCGTGTCGCCGAATCTCGAACTCCTCTCGCGTGCGCGAGCGCGAGTGCGCAAGTGCTCCTCCGATTCGCCGTTATCCTCGATTGCACGAGCGTTCAATACTTTGAATCGAAATTCGATCGGCCATTTTTTTCTTCGGAATTTTAATTTTTATAAAGAAGAGGTTTGGTTGAATTAGAAAATAAAGGAGATGAGGAGAATGATTTAGATCGGCCATTAGCTTGGATTCGAACGAAGAAAGAAAGAAGGGTTTTTGTTTTGTTTACTGAACGAAAAAAAATATCTACCCTTTTTTTATCAAACGAGGGAGCGTACGAGAGAAGCTAAAGAAACGTATTCACTTCGACTCGCAGGAAGCGGCTATGATTTTGATCCTGATATGAAATTTAGACTACTCAAAGTATCATATTCAAGTTTTAAATTTAAATTTTAGATCGACTTGAATTAGCAACTTAAAATCTTGACCTCCTATCGAGGCATGCCGCTAGCAGTTCATAATGTTATACGCCTATTTCAAGCGCAATGGAAAAGGTTTCGAGGTCTAATTCGACCGTATGGAGAAGATAGCTTTTAGACCATTTATTATATTGAATTTTCGATATAAATTTCAACGCGTTTGTATATCGTATGCTCACAAGACAACTCCAAACGCTACGAAATTTGAAATCTGATAATAATACACTATTACGGATCTAATAGAACTGATTTCGTCGAATTCCTGGACTGTGTCTCGGAAGGCTATTTTTAAATTCAATTTAAACGATATATATTAAAAACTGAACAAACCTGTGTTAAATTCAATTTTAAAACTTTTATTATCCTCAGCACTATCAATATAAACTTTACAAGCCTTCAAATTTATTCTAACAGGCTTCAAACTCCAAATTCAACATTTTATCCAACTTCAAATTAATTAATTCAAAATTTTAATTATCAAATAAATAGTGATATTTGGAATTCAAGTTAAAATTAACTTTTAAATATTTAAAAATCAATTAAATATCCCAATTTCAAACGCATAAAAATTCCAGGTCATCACAAGAACATATAGAAATGAGGAACATAGGCTGCTAGGGTTTATAGCAGGATATATAGGCAGGGTTGACATTTGAATGGATGGATAAGATAGATTTACGCGCTAACGCCAAAGTGGCCCAAAATAGCCCGTTCTGACTCCGGAACGAAATTGGGTCAACCCATATATCAAAATAGGTGTTTTAAATATTTTAAATGCGATGGTAAAAGTTTCAAGTCCAAATTCCATCGTATGAAGAAGTTATGCTCAAATTAATTTTTTTCAAATTGATTTCAATTGATTTCAATTTCATTAATTTCAAGGCGTTCCGAGTCCGTACGATCAAACGACAAGTCCGATCGCTATGAAACTTCAAACCCTATAATAATTCACCGTTACGGATCCGATGAAACTGGTTTCGTTGAAATCCAAGTCAGTGGCCAAAATGGCTATTTTTCCATTAATTAATTAAATCAAATTTTCAATTTTATTACGATAATTGGCATATTTCAACATTTTTAACTTCTTAATCATTTACAATGATTTAAACAAATTTAAATGTCAATTTATCGTTGATTAATCTATCAATTGCAGTTTTAAATTTTCAATTTCATTATATTCAAATTTATAAATTAAATTTCTGAAAAATCTATTAAATTCACTTTCATTCTATTATTCAATTCATTATTATCAAACGGATAAAATTAACATTGGATTTACAAACTATTACCTTAATATTTCTCATAATCCATCTAAATTTCAATTAACGTAATATTAAATAATTAATTTCATTTAATTGCAATCAATCCTATTATCATACATTAGATTCCAATATTTTGACAACTTTATTTTACATTCCTTTTATTCAACCAACAGTCATTTTATAAACAAAATTAACATTATTTCCGATTATTACTTTCATTTATATTAACAAACGTTAAATTTAGATTTTATTACAATTGATTACCAAAGTTTATTTAACACATTAAATAAACAAGCAGCCTATATTAATTTCCACCTTCTTGCTTTTTAATTGCTCTTATACGTTCGTTACTTATCAATCCAGGTTAAAATTCCATATATAACGCTAATTTTATTCCATTTCTATTTTCATCTTTATTTCAGTTGCATAACATTTAATTTCAATTTTATTGTATTTGCCAAATATGTACATTAATTATTATTTGTATTCTTCATTAATTATTTACTTGGTTTCATACTTTATAAGTTCTCAATTCCAAACAATATTATAATCACCTACAGGACATTGATTTTATTTCATTACTATTTATTTTTATGAATTCATTAATTAATTCACTAAATGCCTTTGTTTTCTTATATTCAATTTAGTACCAAATATTCCTATTTACAATCAATTATAACTTAAACAATCGTTTTAATCAATTTGGATTGCATTGAATTAATTACTTATTACCTTACATCATCCTATAACCTAGTTATATCATTTTCCATTATTTCATTTATTGCAATTCCATTCAATTTACACAATTCAGCTTTAATTAACTTCGTTGTTATATTCCATCCCAGTTATTATTTCATTATTTATTATATTTGCTTACATCATATGAATTCATTCTATTACCCTAAATCAGACATTAATTCATATATTCATACAATACTTACATTTATTTACATAATTTGCATTAACGTTATTACATAAATCTACATCCAATTACATTTAATATTCCCAATAAATTTGCTTACTTGGTCTCATGCTTTTTATTACACCAATTACTACCTTATAATAAGTTTACGTTTCTATTCTATTTACACTCACACTTTCCGTTATTTTATAAATTATTAACCTTAATTGGCATTATTACGTTTTAATTTACTTATTATTTCATTAATAAGTTACAAAAATTTATTTCCAAATATTAAATCACAAAGTCCTATTTAATTTACCTTTGCTACAGTTCCTTTTTAACGTTTGCTTCATTATAAATTATAAATTTTTTTCTTTCTCAATTTAATTACAAAGAGCCAATTAAATTAATCAATTTATTTATTAAAATTTACGGGCCGTTGCATTTGATGAAATATAAGGTTTTATATTTTGATTACCTATAGATTTAGCTTCAAATTGATTTTTAAAACACTAAATTTGTGTCTAATTTGATGATTTTTGGCTAGGGTTTGTAAGAGGAAATGGGTTTTTTTTTCCGCTCACTCACTGGAGGAGGGAGATGAGAATGATTCTCTGTACGTATTCTCATTTCCTTATCTTTTAGATTAGGATAATTGGCTTTTAGGACCCAAATAAGAAGAAAAACTAAATGGCCTAAGTTATAAAATCAATACTTAAATCAAATGCACACATATTACATTATATAATAAAACAAAGTCATTTTCTTTTCAATTTTCAACCAAACAAAATATGTAAATTTACATACACATGAAATAAATTATTTTACACTATATGAAAAGATAAATTTTTATTTTTAAAACATTATAGTTATTGAAAACCTTAATTTGCAAAATTACACTATTTTGACCAATAAATGCAAAAGTTCACTTTTTTAACTTCTAAAACTCAACAAAAATACTTTTCTCGCTTAGAAAAATATTTCAAACCATTTTCGAACCTTATTTATAACAAAAACATATTTTTAAATCAATTTCCACCTTTTTATTTAAGTAAACCACCTTTAAAATTAATTACTTCTTTTAAAAATTATTTAAAGAAGCAAAATGGCAATAATTAATAAAACTATTGCACTATTGCTAAATAAAAATCATTTCCCATTTATTTTAACTCAAACCACAATAAAAGGCTACTAAAACATTATTCTCACCTTTTATTCCCAAAATTCATTATTTATTTCAAATAAACAATTTAAACTCCAATTGTATTTAATTCTCAATATTAAATTATAACTACCATTATAATTTAATATTAACAAGTAGTCACTAAAACCAGGGTTATTACAATAGTGGACTAATGTCCGTCTTCATCCTCCAAATAAAATGCTCTTCAATACACTAAAAAGCTTAGACTGACCCCATCGTAATGATAAGACAAAACACTCGAGTCAGAACTAAAATATCTTATGTAAGTTAAATCAACAATAAATAAATATCAGCGTAATGGCTTCAGAGATGTTTATGGGATTTTACATCCCTTATCCAGTGTCTATCATGCATGTAATAACTCAAAAGATGTTCGGGATTCCATCTCCTAAGGATTCATTAAACCATCTGCGTACATAGTACAATACAATATTATAATATGTCTATAGTAAAGTATCAAAATCGCGTTAAGGCGTTACTCATATCTCCCTTAACACATTTTTATATATTCCCATAGTCTATACAATATCGTAATTCGTCCGTAAATAGGAGAGCCACTAGAGAGCACTCCATAGGTACGATACAAACCAAACTCATAATGGGTGCGATAAGGAATGTGACAAGGCACGCGAGGCAATGCCAGGGTATGATTCTACCATTTGCACTCCTAGACTGGTGGTAACGCATAGCAACTACCACCACCTACCTCGAAACACACTCCCAAAATCAATCGAGGGAGGCCACCAAATCAATCACAAAGTAATAATATGGTATCAAAAAAGCATGCCCGATAGTAGGAGCGACATCACTTAGCCCAGTATAGCTCCTAGGCTACGTTAATACCTCATACAGAATCGTTCACCAAACAATTCTACTTCATTCTGGAATCTCCACCACATACACAGTTGTCAAAGTGGTTTTCGATATTGGCAAAGAGTATGACAATATCCGATCTCAGTCTCTTTAATAACCAAACTCTTACTTCACACAGGATGGTTCTTTTACATTTCCAAATCCAATTCATAATTGATTTCAAAATATCATATCCACTTAAAATCATTTTACTTTCGAAATCATATTCACTTTCGAAATCATTATCGCTTTCGAAATCATATTCAGAAAATAGATAAACCCTCATTTCAAAATCATCATATTTACTCAAAATATGTCATTTCACTAGAGAATATCATTTCAAATTCCAACGTAAGTTATAACATCATCTAAAATTATTCGCTTTTAAATCTAGGATTTTAATATAAAAAATTCAACCTTGCACCGTTTGAATTTTTTGAAAATAGTTTAGATAGTCATAAATAGTTTTAAATAGTTTAAAAATAGTTTGAAATAGTCAAAATACTTTAAAATAGTTTAAATGGTTTAAAGTAGTTTAAAATAGATTAAAATGGTTTAAAATAGATTAAAATATATTAAAATAGATCAAATAGATTTAACATAGTTTAATAGTTTAATATAAAATGGTTTTATTTTTGAAATGGTTTGTGTAGTAAATGTTTTTAAAATCTAAATAAATCTGAATTTGAACTAATATATCTATAAACAGTTTATATAAAAATAATTAATTTGAAATTAATACCAAGTTAAATTATATTTTCCATTTCAACAAATCTGGACCATATCGAGCTTTCAAATCAACAAAACTCAATTTTAAATCTTTAATTCAGTTTTTAAATAAAACCATTTAGATCTATGTTGATTTTAAATCCATGTTTGAACCATGATTTATGTTACTCCAAATTCAATAGATTTCAAAAATATTCAAACATTTACAATAAAACAATTTCGATAAATTTCATTTATATTTCAAAATTCCACTTTAAATTTCAATTTAAATTCTTTAAACAATTCATTTAAACCAATTGCAATTTCGACATTTGAAGCTTGGATTTTCGAAAATAATTCAGTTTATATAAATCAAATTTTATTTCAAAATGTCATCTAACTGGATCCAAAAAGTAAGGATTTTAAAAATCATTTAATTTAACCAATCCGGTGTCCGTATTAAATTTTCAACCCTATGGTCAAGTGATACGGATATCTATCTTTCCAACTTGGAATAATTTAAATTTACGGGTTTATATCATTTCAACCCACGATCCCGAGTTAAAAATTTGTAAGAACCTGTAATTTTTCAATAATTAAATTATTGAATTTAATAAGATTTTGTAATTTAATGTTGGAAAGAAAATAAAATTTATGATGTAGGAATGAGAAATCTAACTAGAATGAAGTTTAATGATGTAAATTTAATGTAATAGTTGACTAACTGAATGTAACCTCATGTAATTGTAATAATTGTAAGATATAATTGGATATAAAATTAAAATAAGAAAATAAATTAAATGTTATATTAACTGGTGAAATAATATGTAATTAATTAAAATTGGATAAAATCAGTATTATATAAGTAGTTATAACATTTGTGCGTAGATAACAAACTTATAAATGTAATTAAATTAAGTAAAAGGTGACAATTGTTATTTGTTACCTATTTATTTAATATGTTGAGCTAAATTGGAAATCAATTGTAATTAAATGTAATTAAATATTACGTTAATGTTAATTAAGATGAAATTGGAGAATATTAATGTATATAAGATATAAACCAATGTTAACTATATACATAAAGTAATAAACGATTGAATAAAAAAATTGAAATCAAATTAAATCAATTTATTGGAATTAAATTATAATTAATTGGACCTATACATAGTTGAAATTGATCACTGTAATTAACGTAATATTTAACACTGAATTGCTATATAAATTTGTTTTAAATTATTGTAAATGTCAAAGTATTAAAAATGATAAAAATTCGTCATTTATTAAATTTGAATTTAAAAAGTGATTTAATCAATTTAATAATAATTTATTTAATTTACGTGAAAATAGCCATTTTGGTCGCTGACTCGGAATTCGACGAAACCAGTTTCATTGGATCCGTAATGGTGAATTATTTTAGGATTTCAAGATTCATAGTAATCGGACTTGTTGTTTGAACGTACGATATTGAAACGCGTAAAATCAATTTAATGGAATTCAATTGAAATAAACTGATTTTCAAAGCTAACTTCTTCATACGATGGAATTAGGACTTGAAACCTGTTCCATTAGATTTAGAAATATCGAAAACATACATTTTGATATATGGGATGTCCAACTTTCATTTCAGTGTCAGAACTGGCTTTTTGGGTCGCTATTCGCCGTTCATACAAATTCGATATCTGTTTATTTTCTTATCGGGCTTTTGTTAATATAAACAATCTGTTCCAACTGTAGAAGCTTTTTATTCCTCACTGCTGTACATACAATCCTTTTTGACCATCTTCTTCCTCAATGGTTGAAACCTAAATCCCCAAATACAAATTGCAAATCAAATCAAATCAAATCGAAAAATTAAAATTCCTCAAACCTTATCATATTATGCACCGATTCGAAGCACTCGACAAGCGCAAGCTAAAACTGCAGTTTGTTTTTCAATTTGTGCGTCTATGTGTCCAGAATTTGGGGAACAAATCTCGGCCATTCAATTGGAGTACGATCAACGATGGCGGATCGTCGAATTGATGGTATTGATGCATGGAGATGGTCGAGGGGAGTGCATCGATGATAGTCATCCATCAATTCAACGGCTAGATCACCTGCAAAAATTTGATTAGGTTAAAATGTTTATGGCTGGAGCTGGTGGATCTCGAGCTTGCGTGGGTCGGAGGTTATGGAGATGATTCAGGCGAGGTCGGGGCCAGGGTTAGGGGTGGTCGCGTAAGTCATGCGGCTGACGATGATGGATGGGGTGGCGGCCGAACATCTGAAGGGTTTCAAACGACTTGGGCTGGCTCGTACGTGATAATCAAAGGTTATGTGGAAGATGGGTATTCGCTTCTTATTTAATAATATTATTAATATGTTAGATAAATTGTAATTATACGTCTATGCTGGTTAAATCATATCTTTTGCATACGAACTCAGATTTGCGCGGGGTTGTTCCACTGTGATCGTATCGAAATTTCGAATATTTTGGAACTAGTTTGGACGAATTCTGATACTATTGAATTTTGGTCCTTATTTTGTATTTCAAATCGATTTGAAATCAAAGGTGAGTGTTTAATCCACTCACAACTACTAAATTATCGTATGTTAGTTAAATTGAGTTGACGACGTGATTAGAAATTGATGGTTGATGTTTGATATATTTAAATTGTCATCCCAGTTAAATATGACTTTTATTGAATTTAATCGCTATTTAATATAATATTGAATTTCATTTGTCAATTAAATACTTGTTATTGATAATCAGTTAATTGTTGTTATTCGTTGTTTGATTTGGATTATGATTGTGATGTATGTTTAATTGTTGATTTGGATGACTGGATGTTATATTTTTATATTGTTATAACACTGCAACTTCCCTATGGGTTGAAATGATACATACCCGAATGATCTATAGATTAGGGTGATATCGTTATGAGTTGAAATGATAGACTCAAACGATTTCATAGATTTGTAATTAAATTTGGGATTGCGGGTTGAAATAATATATATCTGTAAATTTAATATAACTATGGATTGAAATGATAAATATATGTATCACTTGATCATAGGGTAGATAATTATAAACGGACACCGGATTAGTTTAATTAACCTATTTTAAATCCTTAAAATTTGAATTCAGTTAAACGATACTTTGAAAAAAAATATTTGTATAAACTGCATTATTTTTGAAATCAAGGTTTTAAACGTTTCAAATTGGAATTGACTTAACGAATTGTTTAAATAATTAAAATGAAAATTTCGAAGTTGAATTTTTGAAGCATAAATGAAATTTATCGAAATTGAGTTATTGAAATTGTTTGAATATAACTTTGAAATCTATTTAAGTTGAAGTTGTTTAAATTGATAATTTGAACATGGATTTGAAATCGATATTGATTAAATGGTTTAATGAGAATCTGAATCTAAAACTAGTTTTAGTTAGTTGAATTGAAGTTGGACAAGGTCCAAACGTGTTGAAATGGAAGAAATGGTTTAATACTGATATTAATTCCAAACTAATCATTTCAATATAAACTGTTTAAAGATTTAATATTTTAAAATCCTGATTTTAAGGTTTTCAAACTATGAAACTAATTTAAACTATTTTAAACTATTTTTAATCAATTTAAAGTATATTAACTTATTTTAATCTATTTAATCGAATTCAACCTATTTTAAACTAATTAACTTATTTAATATATTTTAAATCTATTTAATCTAATTTAAATCTATTTAATCCATTTTAAGTCTACTTAATCTATTTTAAATCTATTTAATTTTTACTTAATTTAATTTAAATCCATTTAATCTATATTTAATCTATTTTAAATCTATTTAATCTATTTTAAATCTATTTAATCTCTTTAGAACCATTTTAAGTCTGTTTAATCTATTTTAAATCTATTTAAACTATTTTAAATCTATGCAAACTATGCTAAACTATTTAAGCTATTTATAACTATCCAAAACTATTTTCTAAATTTTAGACTATATAGAGTGGAAGTGGTTATATTTAAATCCTTGATTTAAAAGCGATTATGGTTAAATGATGTGAGAATTTAAGTTGAGATTAAAATAACATATTTGAGTAAATAAGATGAATTTTGAAATGAGGAATTAATTAACCTATCTTATTGGTAATTTCAAAGTGAATATGATTTCGTAAGTGAATATGACTTTGAAAGTGATATGGTTTGAATTAAATATGATATTTTGATATCAATTATGAAGCAATTTTGGAAATTTAAAAGAACCATCCAGTGTGAAATAAGTGTTTGGTTGTTAAAGAGATCGGGATCGGATATTGTCATACTCTCTACCAATACCGAAACCACTTTAACAACTGTGTACGTGGTGGAGATTCAAGAATAAAGTAGGATGGTTTGTTAAACGATTCTATATAAGGTATTAACGTAGCCCTGACTCCCGCGAGTCAGGTTGATGTGACTAAAACAGGAGCCACGCCCGGCCAAGTGAGGCCACACCTCCTATCGGACATGCTTCTTCGATACGATATTTGACTTTGTGATTGATTTGATGGCCAACCCTTGATTTTTATTATGGGAGTGTGTTCCGAGGTGGGCGTTTGTAGCTACTATGCATTACCACCAGTCCGGATTCGCGAAACGGTAGTATCCTATCCTAGGCATTGCCTCGCGTACCTTGCCACATTCCTTATCGCGCCTTCTACGAGCTTGATTTGTACCATACCTATGGAGTGCCCTCTTATAGGCCTCCATTTTATGGAGGAATTACGGTGCTGTATAGACTACGAGAATATATAAAAATGTGTTAAGGGGAATATGGGACGCCTTAATGCTATTTTAATACTTTACTTTAATTTAGACACTATTACAATAGTATATTGTACTATGTATGTAGATAGTCTAATGGATCCTTAGGAGATGGAATCCCAACATCTCTTAAGTTATTGCACTTATGTTAGACACAGGATAGGAGATGTCAAACCACGTAAATATCTCTGAATCCGTTACACTTATATTTATTTACTATTGATTTATCTTACATAAGATCTTTTAGTTCTGACTTGAGTGTTTTGTCTTTTCATTATGCTCGGGTCAGTCTGAGCATTTCAGTGTATCAAAGACCATTTATCTCTAAAGGACGGAGATGAAGATTGTATATTGTTTAATTTATTTATTCCATCGCATCAAGTTGTTCTGCTGCATTATTGATTTATTCTGTTATATGTAACTCTGATCTGCATTGTAAAGTGTAATCATGTAACAATCCCAAATTTTAACCAAGTTAAATTTGAAAATTAATTTAATTTCTGGAATTAAATTATGAAATTTTTGGTGATTAATTTTAAAATTTTGGATTTAATGATGAATTAATTGAAAAAGTTTCAGAATAAATAAAGATATGTATGTTAAATAGGATTTTTATTTGGAAAGTCAATAATGAGTCTTTTAGAAATAAAATTGGATTGATTAACTTTATGTTTTCAAGAGACTAATATATACATGGATTATTTGTTAGTAATAAATAATTTGATTTCAATTGTTTATAAATTGTATAAGTATAAGTTATTGAAAATTCCTTTTCCAAGAGCTTTCCATATTAGAAATCAATTTCACAAAATGACTTAAACATAATGTTATCATATATGACAAATGTAAGATATATGAAGTATGATATTAACAAGTGTAAAATGGATTAACAAGTGGCAAAAGCAAAAAAAAATTCTTAAAACTTAAGGATGTAAACAAAAGAAAAAATGAACAAAGAAATAACCAGGCTGTTTTCCAAAAGCTCCTCATACTCTTTTCTCAACATTTTCTTCCATCTTCATGTTCATATCTGAAAACAAAAATCTTAAACAACTAAAACTAAATCAAAATCTGAAGAAAAAATCTCTCAACCACAAATCTTCAACCTGGAAAAAAAATCAAAACCCTGTAACTCAATAGAAGAAAATTGGAAATCGAAATAGAGAGGATTTTCAAGCCTGGAATCTCAACAACAAGCTTCAGATTCAAAAGAAATTCAATACAAGTAACCAAAACAAAATCTAGATCAGTTTGCAAAAGATCATCTCAAGCAAGTCTTCAAGCTTTCAACCTGAAAATCAAAATGAAACCAGAATTTTCAGATGAAAACTCAAATACAACCTCTGTTTAAAATATTCTCAGGTGAGCAAACCACCCTTATTGATTCTCAAAGCTCGATATATCTGATTTGCTTGTGATAAGTCTTTGATGTAAGTTGTGAAATGTGCTTGCATGCTTGTATATATGTATGGATGACTGTGTGCATGATTGGTGTACAGGCATCATGCCTCTATTCCAAGTCCAACAGGGTTTAAACAATTTGGAAAAAAAATCATATCTTCTTATCTAAATAAATTCAGGTTATAATTCCTGAAAAGAAAATGCTTATAATAATGTTAAGTTATTTTTAAAAATGATCCCAAGTAAAAACATTTAGTAAATACTTTAAAAAATAGAAATGACAACGGAAACTTTTATAATCGGAAAAATTGATGATCATGATTTTGCAATTTGATTTCATTAGTTGATTAGTGCCAACAAATGATGATTTTTAAAGGTTAAATTGATATTTTTAGATGAGTATTTGGGTAGTAATTTCAAGATGAACGGAGAAGCTTTTTTCATCAATTATCGATGATAGTGGCGTCATGAGTCGTCAGGGTTGGAGCTCGAGCTGGCTGGGGTATACGGGATCATCAAGAAAATTGATAGATGAATTTATAATTCACCATGGAAGATGAGCGAGATCGATTTACTATTTAACCCTAAGTTTTAGTTATGGTCGGAATTCGAGTAATTCCGACGACGTTAGCGCACCGAGTCGTACCGAACCGAGAAGAGTAGGAGCGTGGCAACGTGATGTAGCTCATGGTCGGTTGACGTGAGCTCTGATGAACCATATCGGCGGCGCGAGGTGAATCTGTGATCGAGGTTGGTTTCCAGTTCGAAGCCGATTGCTCAATTTTGATTACATGATAACTCGTGGTTCTGAGTGGATGCTCGGGTCGAGTGGGTCAATGATGTTTAGTGGGAGGAGGACGCGATGGTAGGAGTACTGGCGACCGTTGGTGCACGTGGATGTGCACCTATGTGTATCTCGTTTGAAGAGGAAGGTGTTGTCTCGAAGTCATGTTGGGGATTTTGGGTATTTGGCTCGAGGTGTTTCTCGGGCTAGTATGTGTGTGGTAACACATTTTAAAATTTTAAAACAAAGTTAAATTTTAAAAAGAGAAATGGGTGGCTCGGGTAAACATGCGTTTTGCTCAGGTTTGTTAATGTAATACGGAAAAACAGTTTTAGAATTTTAAAGTAAAATCAAATTTATTGAAAAAAAGTTTTGTTGAAACCAATTTTTCATTTTATATTAGATGTTAACTAAGTTTTAAATTGTTTAAGAAGGTTTTTTTGATAAAATTATTTTAAATTGACCAAGCTTTAAAATGGTTTAAAATATACATAACCTTTATTTTTAAAGTTTATTTTAAATAAACTTAATAATATTAAAGAAGTTAGCTGATATAAAGAATGTTTTAATGGTTAATTAACTTTTAAAGTTTAAAGTTAATTTATTTGTTAAAGGAAACTAATTACTTGAAGTGAATTGCTTAATAAAAGTTATTAAGGTAAATTTGTTAATAATTTAAGTTTGGTTAATCAAGTAATTAATGAATAATTAATTTAAGGATAATCATTTACATAAGAATTAAGGGTGACTAATAAATGATTAAAGATTGATTAATCAAGTGTTTAAAAATTAATTAATTTAAAGAATAATTCATTAATGTGATTAATTAACTAGGGTAATTAAGTTAAGAATAATTAATTAACTTAAAAGGTTAATTAATTAGTGAAAGTGATTAAGGAATGATTATTATTTAAGGATTAATTAAATAATTTATTGTAATTAATTAAGGGTAATTAATCAAAGGATTAATTATTAATTAAAGGTTAATTAATGTTTTAAGGATAATTAATTAATATGGTTTGTAATTAATCAATATTGATTAACCAGGATTAGTAAATTATTCATAAGTAATTAATTTGATTAAATTAATCAGATAATTAACTGATCTTACTTATGAGTGTTTGAATTGAATTGGATGCTTTGAATTGTGCGATATGAATTATTCTGATTAAGCTGTGAACTGTGATGTAATTTATTCATCTGTGATGTAATTCATTTATCTGTGATAAATTTATATTGTTTATCTGTGATCTGTGAATGAAGATAAGCGTTAAAAATTATACTGCTTATCGATATTTATGTGTTTGAATCTGTAATGATTGATGATATTGTTGCACTATTATTGTGCGAAACCCCTGGACCACACTATACACACACAAATATGGATTTCACGAGGAAATCGGTTAAGTCACAGATATTTTGAAATGGTTTTAAAGTTGAATTTTGATTCCAAATAGTTTTTGAAATGGAACTGGGTTAAATGTGAAAATCTTTTGAAAAGGAGTTTTAAAAAAAAGTTATTTGAATAACTTGATAAAGTTCGGAATTTAAATAATTTGATTTGGATTTAAATTCAAAATTTGAAATTGAATTCTATGTTTTGAAATTATGGTTTAAAAGTGTTATACAAATTATAAATATGTTTATATGGGTTTTTAACTATTTTAAAGATATTGTTTTGGGAATTTGAATTTAACCCAAGGGCTTTAACTTGTATAAATGAAATCGGATTTTTCCGAAACGAAAACTATTTGTTTTCAAATAATAATAGCTTTCATATAAAGAAAGGATTTTCAATTTGTGTTGAATGATGTCAAGTGTGAAATGGAATTGAAATAGTTTTGAAAGCTATGAATGAATCTTTGTGAAAGATTATTGAACCTTGTTTTGAAATTGAACAGGATTTTAAATGGTGTATCTTTTATATAAAAGATTTGAGATGATAATTGTTTTGAAAACTATGAATGAATCTTTGGAAATGGTTTTGAAAGCAATAAATTGAGTCTTTGATTTAAAGATTTGATGAGTTAATCCAATTTGGAAAAGGAAATAGTTTTGAAGGGCTATAAATGAATCTTTGTGAAAGATTGGTGAACTTTGTAAATTGAATCTTTTTGTTTAAAGATTTGTAAATGGTAATTTGTTTAAACCATTTGAAAAGAAAGTTTTGGGTTTTAAGTTGTGACTTAACTGAAATCCCATATCCATATGTTTTTAAATATTGCGCTCATTATTCAGTTTAGCCGGAAGAGGACCTTGTGTCATATAACCCATTCCGAATAATGATACGACGATATGGATAGCATTTGAAGACCGGTGGTGAAGACCGAGTATTTTCGAAAACGAAATGATAACCCGTCAATTGTCTCTGCACTGAGTCGCACTGGTATAGAGATTCCCTAAGTGATGGGAAGTTCGATCGGGATTGTGAATACCGGATTGTAAGGGCTTCTTCGGAAGTGCCTTCGGTTCTGTTCGAACCCAGAATAGACTTGTATGGATGTGTGTCTGACATTACACTTTGAGATGTAAAATCGGCTTTTATCAAATACATTTCTGTTTGGTGGCGGAGATTTATTCTCTTAGCTTAACTCCCTTCTCTGAGACGTACGAGCTCAGAGGTTATGTAGTTGATGGTTACGAGTGATACATTCCCAATTTGGTAATGTGGCATACGAAGTGCTACTGATCATTTGTTGATTAAAGCATGACTTTGTGAAAAAGTGTAGCTTTGTGGACGAGACCTTATCGAGCCTCACAACCTGGTAATGGTTGAAACAGGAAAGATGCGACAAGGTTGCAGGGGTCGCGCCCCTAGGGTATGTCCATTCCTTCTGGAAAAGGGTGGTATCATGGTATGGAGCCCAGATACTTAACTCATGTGGACTGTATATTTATTACTGTGTGATGTTGCTTTGTGGTTGAGGATCCTCGGATAAAGGTCGCAAACGACCGGGGGTGGCATATCTTAGGTGTTACTCTCGGGAAGGGAGTACACCGGCCTTGTATTAGCAGAGAGCCGGGTAGGTTCTCGGGGCTTCCCTCTAGAGGCATACCCATATGGCCCAGGAAGTTCCTTTACTGGCCATTTGTTGGAAAATCCAAAGAAACAATACGCGTCTTGTACGGTTTTAGTTGTATAACCTACTATGGAATGTGGCGGTAATCTGTTATTGAACATGGTAGCTATAGTAGGCATATGACGAAATGTTGTATGCTGGCTAAGATTAATATTATACTTTCGAATTGTTTTCCACTATGCAGTAATAATAATATCAAATGGTTTTCGCGTATCAAGCATTTTTGACTATCATAAAGAGAAATCTCCTCCAATTCTGCGTTGCATGGTGTGTGTGGCGAGGGCCTTATGGTAGTTTCATTTTCTAAAAAGCATTGTGGATTTCAATATTTTAAATTATTTTGTTGGTTGTTTTAAAGATAAAACTGTTTTTGTTTGCTCACACTAGTCCCATGACTGACCCAGGGTTTATTGTTCGCTTCCTAAACTCTGGGTGCCCACAATTTTCCACGGGTAGTCTAGAGTTGGGTTTTTCAGATAGTCAAATGGTAGGTGTAGATTCTATAGCATCCAATCGTTGGATATTGGAAATCGCATTTGGATCGAGTTGCTTTAGTACAGAATTGATGTGGTTCGAGCTTATTGGATTGAAATCTTCGTAGCTTTTAGGATGAGCTTTTGGTTTGGAGTTGCAGATTTTGGATTCACTCTTTATCGAAGATCATATTCGAGTTATCTCTTCCATTTGTTATCATATTCCGCCATTGTATATTTGTCTCTGATATTATTGTATCATATTGTATCAGATATTGTATTCATTGTTGTATCAATGGTATATTATTCATTTTCTTCCGCTGTGTTGTTGTGCTTAATGTGTTATAAGCTCCGGCGA
The DNA here is from genome assembly GCA_030765085.1 of Allium cepa. NCBI lineage: Eukaryota > Viridiplantae > Streptophyta > Magnoliopsida > Asparagales > Amaryllidaceae > Allium > Allium cepa. Next base: position 390,177,866 of record CM060937.1, read on the forward strand.
GCCAGAATTGACATTTGAATCTGTAGCATTCGAATACGAGTGACGTATTCAGTGTCGATTTTCGAAGGTCGAGTCAGGGTTGTTAGAATCAAATATTATTTGTAAACAGTTTCATGAACTGTTTATTTGATTATTATATATTGTCATTCCGCTGTGAGATTCTGTGTTTTGGTTTCTTTCTTTTCTCTTCTTTTTCTTACTTACCCCATTACAATCCTACCTTTCGAATGGTTTGAGTTTGACATGTGTGGTTTATTGTCGATTTAAACCATCCAAAAAGGTAGGTCATTAAATTTGGTATCAGAGCTTTTGGTTTAGCGACAACCTTAGCTTTGTGTCTGTGTAACGACCCCGAATTTTGGTCGTTTGATTTTGAAAGTTTAATCTAGGTTGAATTAGAAATATTTATTAATTTTGAATATGGAAGAATTAATAAAATGGTTTAAAATTTCAAATATAGCGATTAAATAGTTTTGGTAAATGGTAAATTAATATTTGAAACTAGGAAAACATATGTAAATTCAGAGTTAAAGGGAAATGGAAATGACTTTTAAGTTGATTTAAACACTATTCGAATTAGAGGGATGATAATGGACTTTTGAATGGATTAAAAATTGTGAGTTAAAATTTGAAATTTATATATGTATTTAATAGTGAAATTTAATATTTGAGATATTGTAAATAATTGACTTTATATTTAATATGATTCGAAATGATTTCTAATATGAATATAAATTCTATTTGAATTATAATTGAGTTGGTAAGTTTTTCAATTGAAATTCCAATCAATTTCGTTAATTTTGAAAATCGCTCGGTTTAATCGAAGCGTTAAAATAGCCTTCCAGGACATAGTCCCGGAATTCGTCGAAACAAGTTCCATTGAATCCGTAATAGTTTATCATTATCAGATTTCGAATTTCATAGCATTTGGAGTTAACGTTTGGTCGTGCAGGATAGAAACACGTTGAAATAAATATCGAAAATTTAATATTTTAACTCGATTCGAAAAGCTATTTTCCACATAATATCGAATTAGGCCCTGAAACATGTTTCATGCATTCGGAGTTGGGATAAAATATTATAAATGCCAAACGACATGCTTCGTTTGGAGTAAATCGAGAAATCATGCAAATTGTGGAAAATAGTAATAAAATAATATAGGCATGCATATATATACACGTTCAACAGTAAAACCCTAGTTCACAACGTAGCCGCCATTCCTTTAAATCAATGGCCGAAATGTAATCACATTCTTCCTTAAATCTCTCTCCATTAATGCAATAGTAGCCGAAGGTCTCAACTGATAAGTCTAGAGCTTCTCAAGCTCGACCAATCCATACGGTGGGTCGTCACGAAGTTCGACGAGATGGCCATAATTAGGTCATTTAGTGTGACGCCCCACCTCTATGCTCCCATTAACAAAGGTTATTATAAGGAATAACGTCTGCTATCGTGAAGAATAAGGCTTGTTAGAAGCGACCATCCGTAAATTATGCCTTAGACGAGTATTGATTACATCGATAGGAGTTGTGTAAATTACTCCCAAAGATATATATATTCAATCCAAATCTAAAATGAAACCACGGTGGCTTAAGAAAAATTCAGAACAACTCATAATAACATCAACATAGATAGTATAATCACATCAGAACGGAAATATCAGATATATAGCGGAAGAAAAGTCTGGATACATGCTACAACAATCGATGGTTCACATGAACCAAATGAACATATACATGGATATCATATCGTACATGAGATGAGAGTCAATACACAAAAAGTAACACCTCGAAGTCTAGACAAAAGATGATGTGAAATCCCAAAAGCTGACGCGGAAAAGAATCAGAGATAACGATTATCCTGAAACAACTCGGTCTGACCCGAGTATTATTTAAAAGAAAATAATAAACAGATCAGTCTAATTTAAACTTAGAAGTGAATGCATCATAAACAACATCAAAGCAAAATAATCATAGTTTCGAATGAGACTATTCAACATAAGAAATCAACGTAGTTTAAATGAAGAAATCTCATTAAACTCCATCAAAATCAACTTTCAAATTCATAATTGAATTCAAAACAGCAATTCACAAAATCTAGAAATCAAAAATAGATAACTAGAAAAATCAGCATAAAAGTGGATCGATCCCATCATATGGCGAGTCTAAGCTACGCCGCACGTGCATCAACATATGCCCGAAGCCTACCAAGTACTGTTATCATAATTTTGGTGCCCAACAAATGTCCTGAAGGTCCAACATATGACCCAAAGGACTAGTACTGATAATTGACCCGAAGGTCCAACATATGACCCGAAGGTCCAACATAGTGGCTCGAAAGCCCAACAAAATCATCAAAATCATCAAACAACAATCCATAACTATTATTTCAATTAACGAGTGCGGAATTAACCGAATTAGTAAAAGTGTGGTTCCATATTCCCACTTTTGCTAACTCTTTTAAATCTCTTCATCGTTTCCTTGAAAGTGCAAAATTGTGTATTTTATATAAATAAAATTTACATTCTCAAACGGAAAAGTCCGTAATTAACCGAATCAGTAAAAGTAAGGGTTCATAGTCCTAAATTTTGCTGAAGCGTTTAAATCGATTCCTCATTCTTTTGAAAGCGTAAAACTGTAAAAAAAAATTGGAAATAATTTTATTTTAAAACGGTTTTACAAACACATGATTAAAACAACAACATCTATAGCAATTTCGACAAGTAAATTGCACTTCAGAAAACACCGTAAAAACGGATATCAAATTAGCGTTGCGGGATAACCGCTTGAAAATTCACATTAAAATTGATGGTTACTGAAGTCAAATCAACAGTAATTTTTATTCGTCAAAAATCTCATTAAAACAACACGCTTCAAAAATATAGCACCGGAGTAAAAATCTATTATAAAAATAACAGCAACAAAATACGTTTCAAAACCAAGCACCGGTTCAACATAAATTAAACAGTAGACTGCACTACTATATATTCAACGAATATATTGCACTGCCCACTTGCACGAAAATTATTTGGTCTGGACAAATTTGTGTACACAAGTAAAAACTAGAAATATTTGAAGAGTAATTCTAAGCAACACATGACAAAGTTAAGCAACATCATTTGTAGGAAATTCAATTCCAGCTTTACATGAATTGTAAAAAATAGCTTCAAGGAAAATTTTGTTTTACGCATAAAAGCAAAGTGATTTGCCCAAGCTTTCGTGTATACATGAATACACGTAATTGAATTTCAAAAATATGTAATCTGACATTACTTCAATATGCACGCAAATAATAAATGTACCTAAAAATAATGCACGCAAGTAAAAACAAACAAAAAGATACCTGGACACACTCTACACGCAAAGTTGAAGTTGAGCAAAATTTAAAACTACCTGGCTAAAAGTGTGCAAAATAAAAATGCAAAAAATGCACACGTACATTCATACACGGAAGGAAGTAACCTGAACTCTTGCCTTAAATACGTGCTGTGCAATATAGCACGAAAATTTGACCTGGACTCAACTTTAATTTTCACGCAAGCCATGAAATAAAGATGTCTGGCCAAACTTCATGCATATACTTAATTATCAATGCGCACATGAACTACAAATGTAACCAAAATATAACTTAAAGCAAGGACAAATTATGCAATTACATGCATATACTTAATCATCAATGCGCAAGGTGATCTGGGCATATATTTGTATGTGCTTCTTGCATATAAAAGTGAAAAATATGCACTTGACATTCTTTTGTGAAATGCAATAACACACACGTACAAAATAAAATGCGCGCACACTAAAATTTGCAAGCATGAATTAGAAAAAATGGCCAGGAACTCATTTTCATATGTAATATATATATATATATTCAAATTAAAAATTAAAAATTTCTATTTTAAATTTTTTCATTTCAACGGTAATAAAATCACGGTTGTTACAAACTCCCCTTTATAAAAATTGCATCCCCGCAATTTTCATACTAGAAGTTGTTTATAACCCAAATAATTATCACAACAAAGATTTAAAATAGAAAAGATGGATTAAGAATGCTCACCTCCACCCGATGTGGAGAGAAAACCGAGATAAGAATGCTCGATGAATTCTTTGGTTTCCCAAGTGCAATCTTTGGGGTTTACGGACCATTGAATTTTCACAAGCGGGACTTCTTTATTCCGAAGGCGTTTAACCTCCGAAGCTAGCACACGAATTGGATTTTGCACCATAGACAAGTCGGGTGAGATGCCAAGATCTTGCAACCTCATAGCTGGGATACATGAAATACGTCATGAATTCCCGAAAACTGAATAGGTAGTGATACACGATAAGCAACCGGGCCAATGCGTTCCGTAATAGGAAATGGACTAATATATCGAGAAGCCAATTTCATAAAGCTACTAAAACACACCACACCTTCATCGGAGAAACACGAATGAATACGAGATCGCCAACAGAAAATTCCAAAGGCTTCCTACGATGATCGGCATAAGATTTCTGCCTATTCTGAGCCTCTTTCATTCTCTGTCTAATGATATCAATCTTCTCAGAAGATTCACGAATATAATCGGGGCCGAGAACTAACTTTTTTCCGGATTCCAACTAACAAGATGGTGATCGACACATTCTTCCGTAAAGAGCTTCGAAAGGAGCCATACCGATACTGGATTGAAAATTGTTGTTATAAGAAAATTCAATAAGAGATAAGTGGTCTTCCCAACTACCACCAAAATCAACAATACAAGCACGAAGGAGATCTTCTAAGACTTGATTCACTCTTTCAGTCTGACCATCAGACTGTGGATGATAAGCTGTACTGAGATTGAGCCTAGTGCCCAAAGCTTTCTGAAGGCTCTGCCAGAAACCACTAGTGAAAAGAGAATCTCTGTCACTACAATGGAACTAGGAACTCCATGAAGTCAATCGACTTCTTTAATAAAAAGCTTAGCCAACAGAGGAGCAGTCCGATTGGACTTGATAGAAATAAAATGGGCTGATTTGGTCAATCTGTCAACAATCACCCAAATACTAGTATGGCCCGACCTCGAACGAGGTAGACCATCAATGAAGCCCATAGAAATCTGATCCCATTTCCATAATGGAATCTCAAGAGGCTACAAAAGACCACTAAGACGCTGGTGTTCTACTTTAAAAAGTTGACAAGACATGCAACGACTCACATAACTTGCAACATCATGCTTCATACCTTCCCAAAAGTATAAGCGTTTCATGTCAGCATACATCTTACTACTACCTGAATGAATAGTATACTTAGAACGATGACAGTCCTCAAGAATGTCATTTCTAAGATTAGGAACATTAGGCACGATCAACCTTCCCTTCTTTCGAATATAACCATGATCATCAATATCGAAATCCTTTAGATTATCACTTCGGGATTCCGATTTACAACTCTGAATAAGATAAGCAAGATCTGGATCTTGTTTCTGGTCATCGGCAACACGATCCAACAACCTAGAACGAGCTTCCATGCTAAATAAAAGCACGGGAGAATCAGAAACTGAAGGATGGTCTCTAATATCACAACGAGATAAAGCTTCCAATATATTCTACTCTGCTAGCATCATGGAAACAACAACCTGCTGCTTGCGACTAAGCGCATCAGCAACTCGATTACCCTTACCAGAGGTATACTGAATATCAAAATCATTTGAAGCAAGAAATTCGAGCCAACGTTGTTGCCTCATATTAAGTTCCTTCTGAGTGAATAGATACTTCAGAGATTTGTGATCAATGAAGAGAACAAAATGCTCGCCCAATAAATAATGTCACCAAATCTTTAGAGCAAAGGCTATGGCGGCTAACTCCAAATCATGGGTAGCATAACGAATCTCATTAGGATTTAGTTGTCTAGAAGCATAGGCAACTACTCTATCCTTTTGCATAAGAACAACACCGAGTCCATAACCAATGGCGTCGGTATAAATAACAAGATCATAATTCCCTTCGGGAATCACTAAGATAGGAGCATGAGTAAGGAGGTCTTTTAACTTCCTGAAAGAATCCTCACACTTATTAGACCAAATAAAAGGAACAACTTTTCTCGTGAGATTGGTAAGTGGTAAAGTAATACGAGAAAAGTCCTTCATAAACCGGCGATAATAACTCGCCAATCCAAGAAAACTACGTATCTCAGTAACGGTCTCGGGCCTCTTCCAATTCTGAATAGATTCGATCTTGGAAGGATCGACAGAAATACCATCCGAAGAAACAATATGACCGAGAAACTTCACCTTATTCTCCCAGAAGTGACACTTGGAGAATTTGGCATAAAGCTGACGCTGACGAAAAGTGCTCAAAACAATTTCCAAATGCTAAATATGATCGGCTTCAGATTTGGAATAAATAACAATGTCATCAATGAAAACCCAAACGAACTTATCGAGATATTCCTGGAATATCCGATTCATTAGATCAAGAAAATACGCTGGAGCGTTTGTCAAACCAAACGGCATAACAAGCCATTCATAAGAACCATAACGAATACGGAATGCGTTAAGAGGAATGCTATCTTCCGCAACTCGTAACTGATGAAAACCGGTAGCAAGATCGAGTTGGGAGAAGAGCTTAGTGCCACTTAATTGATCGAACATGACGTCGATCCTAGGTAATGGTTACCTATTTTTGATAGTGAGCTCGTTAAGCTTGCGATAATCAATGCAAAGCCTAAGAGTACCATCTGGCTTCTTAACGAAGACAACTGCGGCGCCCCAAGGAGATGAACTAGAATGAATAAATTGCTTGGCTTTCAATTCAGATAATTTTTGCTTGAGTTCCTCATTTTCCTTAGCAGACATCCTCATGGGAGGACGACTGACATGATGAGCACCAGAAATAAGATCAATATGGAACTCAATTGCCTTCTTCGACAGCAAACACGAAATAGGCTCGAAGACATCAGAAAAATCATAAACAACCGGAATATTATCAATGACATCCTCCTATTCGAAGGAAGAAATGAGAGCATTCGAAGCACGATCCATGTCTCGAAATACAATAGACAACTGCTCGCTAGCATCGGGATGCTTGAGATATAACGTTCTTTCGGGACATAGGATTTGAACTTCATAACGGACGAGCCAATCCATCCCCAAAATAATATCAAAACCAAGATGATCCATAACATGCAGATTCACATGAAAGGAAAAGCCACATAGAATAATCTCAACATCAACACACAACAAACCAAGAGTAACGAATCCACCAATAGGATTCACAATCCTCAAAGGGTCGCAAAGACTAACCACCTCCAAATGAATAACATCAACAAGCTCATTTGACATGAATGAATGTGATGCACCAGTATCGAAAAGAACTCTAATAGAACGACCATGAAATAAAATAAAACCTTCCAAAACAGAAGGAGTAATACCTTTGGGCTTAGAAGAATCATCAGAAGCTTTAGCAACATTAAGCTTTCCAGATTTGAAACCGTTAGGAGCAGTAGGACAATCAGAAACCCAAAGACCCTCTTTCTTGCAATAACGACAAATGCGAGGCTTAGGACAACTACGAAGAAAATGATCCAAAGAACTACAATTATAGCACGCCCTCTGAATAGAATGTGCACTACTAGGCTGAGAACTAGAGGTAGCTTGCTTCTTCTTCTTGTTGTTGGAAGAAGAATTAGGCCTATGAAATGGAAACCTTTTCTTATTCGGGTTCTTAGAAACCTCAAACTCATCACCACTATCACGTTCCTTTTCAACAGCTTCAAGGCAAAGTGCCGAATCAACAAGTTCCTCAAAAGGAAGCTTAAGCTGAAGCAAAAGAACTTTCTTCAAATACTTCTTCAAACCATCAACAAAACGAAGATTCTTCTTAGAGGAGTATTAATGAACTCAACTCTGTATTTGGACAAGGCCTCAAAAGATGCAACATAATCAGAAATAGAGGACTTTTCTTGCTTCAACTCAAGGAAACTACGAGCAAGATTAGCCTTTTCTGATTCAGGAACGAACTTAAATTCGAAATGTTCCTTAAATTGAATCCATGAGAGAGAGGACTCATCAACTTCAGCAATAAAAAGCTCATACCAATCAAGCGCACGCTCTTGCAACATGCTAGATGCAACGAGAACATGATGATGATCCGAAAGATCCATCCGAGCAAATATGCGCTCACAAGCGCGCAACAAAGTCTGAACCTCTAATACACTTTCCGATCCCTTGAAAAGCTTGCCTCCAAGGTGGGAATAGTCACTACACATGCGGGCGAAGGCAGACTTATGAGTAGGAACTGCGGGAGTAGCAACAAAAGGCTGAGTACCCTGAAATAGCTCCATAAACTGATCAGCTGACATATAGACTCCGTCTAGATGAGAACCACTAGACGGACCTGTAGAAGAATGCTTCCCTCTACCTCTTCCAGCCATAGGCTGAGAGAACAAGAGAAGATAAGGATTAGTTAAACAACACACAATTGATAAGAAATTTAACAAATGGAATACTACAGAATATGAGATTTATTCATAGACATACTCCACATATTAAAGTGGAAGGAATAGATTAGAAAGGAACAAATAAAACCGTCGAATAGTTGTAAAGCATGTTCCATTTTGCTTCTGTTCTGTATTTATTATAATTTGTTTTGAATCTCAACTTTGATACCAAGTTGTGACGCCCCACCTCTATGCTCACAATAACAAAGGCTATTATAAGGAATAACGTCTGCTATCGCGTAGAATAAGGCTTGTTAGAAGCAACCATCCGTAAGTTATGCCTTAGACGAGTATTGATTACATCGATAGGAGTTGTGTAAATTACTCCCAAAGATATATATTCAATCCAAATCTAAAACGAAACCACAATGGCTTAAGAAAAATTCAAAACAACTCATAATAACATCAGCACAGATAGTATAATCACATCGGAACAAAAATATCAGATATATAGCGGAAGATAAGTCTGAATACATGCTACAACAATCGATGGTTCACATGAACCAAATGTGCATGTACATGGATATCATATCATACATGAGATGAGAGTCAATACACCAAAAGTTACACCTCGAAGTCTAGACAAAAGATGATGTGAAATCCCAAAAGCTAAAGCGGCAACAGAATCAGAGATAGCGATTATCCTGAAATAACTCGGTCTGACCCGAGTATTATTTAAAAGAAAATAATAAATGGATCGGTCTGATTTAAACTTAGAAGTGAATGCATCATAAACAACATCAAAGCAAAATAATCATAGTCTCGAATGAGACTATTCAACATAAGAAATCAACAATGTTTAAATGAAAAAAAATCTCATTAAACTCCATCAAAATCAACTTTCAAATTCATAATTGAATTCAAAACAGCAATTCACAAAATCTAGAAATCAAAAATAGATAACTAGAAAAATCAGCATAAAAGTGGACCGATCCCATCATATAGCGAGTCTAAGCTACGCCGCACGTGCATCAACATAGGGCCGAAGCCTACCAAGTATTGTCATCATAATTTTGGCGCCTAACAAATGACCCGAAGGTCCAACATGTGACCCGAAGGTCTTGTACTGGTAAATGACCCGAAGGTCCAACATATGACCCGAAGGTCCAGCATAGTGGCTTGAAAGCCCAACAAAATCTTCAAAATCATCAAACCACAAATCCACAACAATTATTTCAATTAACGAGTCTGGAATTAACCTAATTAGTAAAAGCGTGGTTTCCATATTCCTCACTTTTGCTAACTCGTTTAAATCTTTTCATCATTTCCTTGAAAGTGCAAATTTGTGTATTTTATATAAATAAAATTCACGTTCTCAAACGAACAAGTCCGGAATTAACCGAATCAGTAAAAGTAAGGGTTCATAGTCCTTAATTTTGCTGAAGCGTTTAAATCGATTCCTCATTCTTTTGAAAGCCTAAAACTGTAAAAAATTTGGAAATAATTTTATATTAAAACGATTTTAAAAACACGTGATTAAAACAGAAACATCTATAGCAATTTCGACAAGGAAATTGCACTTCATAAAACACCGTAAAGACGGATATCAAATCAGCATTGCGGGATAACCGCTTGAAAATTCACTTTAAAATTGACGGTTACTGAAGTCAAATCAACAGTAATTTTTATTCGTCAAAAATCTCATTAACACAACACGCTTCAAAAATATAGGACCGGAGTAAAAATCTGTTATAAAAATAACGGCAACAAAATACGTTTCAAAACCAAGCAGCGGTTCAACGAAAATTAAACAGTAGACTGCACTACTATATATTCAATGAATTTATTGCCCTGCTCACTTGCACCAAAGTTATTTGGTCTGGACAAATTTGTGTACACAAGTAAAAACTAGAAATATTTGAAGAGTAATTCTAAGCAATACATAACAAAGTTAAAGCAACATCATCTTCATGAAATTCAATTCCATCTTTACATGAATTGTAAAAAAATAGCTACAAGGAAAATTTATTTTACACATAAAAGCAAAGTGATTTGCCCAAGCTTTCGTGTATACATGAATACACGTAATTGGATCTCAAAAATATGTAATCTGACATTACTTCAATATGCACGCAAATAATAAATGTACCCACAAATAATGCACGCAAGTAAAAACAAACAAAAAAGATAGCCTGGACACACTCTACACGCAAAGATGAAGTTGAGCAAAATTTAAAACTACCTGGCTAAAAGCGCGCAAAATAGAAATGCGAAAAATGCACACATATATTCGTGCACGGAAGGAGCTAACCTGAACTCTTGCCTTAAATACGTGCTGTGCAATATAGCACAAAAATTTGACCTGGACGCAACTTAAATTTCCACGCAAGACATGAAATAAAGATGTCTGGCCAAACTTCATGCATATACTTAATTATCAATGCGCACGTGAACTACAAATGTAATCAAATATAACTTAAAGCAAGGACAAATTATGCAATTACATGCATATACTTAATCATCAATGCGCAAGATGATCTGGGCATATATTTGTATGTGCTTCTTGCATGTAAAAGTGAAAAATATGAACTTGACTTTCTTTTGTGAAATGCAATAACACACATGTACAAAATAAAATGCGCGCACATTAAAATTTGTATGCATGAAGAAAAAAATGGCCAGGAATTCATTTTCGTATGTAATATTTTTTTTTACACGCACTCGGTGAAATGCAACTGTAACAACATGATAACCTATGCAAATTTTTCCATGCACACGAAATAAATATGGCAAAGTAAATGACCAGGGCGACGAATTGTTTAGTGTACACAAAAAAAATTAACAAAAGTGCCTGGACTTGAATTCATGTACACACGAATAGGATTTGCAAGAGAGGAGTGACATCTAGGCACGCAAATGATGAAAGATGGTCTGGACAATTGGACCATATAATTTTTCTCGCAAGAACAAGATATGGAATAAATTAAAATTGTGAGTTTTACACTCACTTTAATTCGTTTCCAAATCAGTTAGCAACAAGGATCTGAGTGGAGAAATAATTTTGGAACAACCATTAATGTTTCTATCTCTGAGCTTCTGGAAAATTTTTGAAAACAAAAGAATGATACTACCAACAGAGCAGCCTACTTTTCTTTTCAGATAGTGTACAAGTCAAAAAGAAATAAGCTGGCTATAGTTTGGGTACAATAGCATTAAAGAGGAGAACGCGTATTAGAGAAATAAAGGACGTGCTGCATTAAATGGTGATGGCATCAACTGGGTGCAACTTTGTGATAGCAAAAGCAATGTGTTTATATATTTGCTTTATAACTTAGTGTGTGACAGCAATTGTTTATATTTTGCTTTTTTTCAAAACTTAGGTGACAGCACATGATCAACTTTTGCTTCACAATATTGTGTTTACAGTAAAGGCAAAAATGTGTTCAAACTTTTTGTTTTAATATGGAACTATACATGTTACACGTGAAAGGCAAATGAAGTTATTTTCCACTGACTTTGCAAATGACTACCACTTATGTTCAACTGACTTGAAATAATTTTGTATTTACATATTTTTTTCTCAAATTTCAAATTAAAAAATTTTATTTTAATTTTTTTCATTTCAACGGTAATAAAATCACGGTTGTAACATTTAGGGTTTAGGTTCTTGCGCATATATTGAGGGCAAGGGATGACTAAGTTTCACCGGCATCTGGCTGAAGGTAGGCAATGTGATGAGTTTCGATTTAGTGGGGTTTGATCCTCGTCGAATGCGACGAGAAGGCGGCGGAAAATCAAGGTTGAAGGGCGGCCGTTGGGTTTCGTTCGAACGAAACAAAGGGGAAGGAGAAAAAGAAAGGAACGACCCAGATCTCGTTCAAGGAAGCAACGACCAGATTTAGCCAGGTTAAGATTATAAAAAGGAAAATACAAATTTAATTTATTTTAAGTTATAAAAACCTATAAAATGCATATTTAACTCATATGCGGTCCGGATGAAACAACCAGCAATGGAATCTTGGCGACGAGCACTATGCTATGGAATAGATCTGGAGACATTTGGAGTGAGTTAAAATTTTAGGTTAAATCGAACTGTTCGACTTAATTTTAAATTGGAACATTTGGAAAGTTCAAAACTCAAGGTGGGAATTTCTCACTCATTTGGATTGCCACATTTAAGTTTAAATGTTTAAATTTAAATTATTTGATGCTTGATTGAATTGATAAATTATAATTATCTATTGGATGACTTCATACATATAGTAGCATATATATTAGTAATTGAAGTGATATTCCCACACATTTTAGCGGATGAGACCCTATGTGCCCTACATAATAGCGGATAACCCTATGTACCATGATATTCCGCCTCGAAGTGAAATTGGTAGTTTTATGTTGTATTAACATCTATGGATGCAGGGAAAATAGGTTGGAGGGATCCAACTGAATTCCTCAAAAATGTTGAAATAAATTTTATACATAGTAATATTTGTTTCGTTTGGATAATCTATGATAGATTATTATGTGATCTGAATTGATTGGATGCTATAGTAGCATTCACCTAGATTTTTGTATTCTAAAATACCATAAATAAATAAATAAATATATATATATATATATATATATATATATATATGATTTTTAAAAGAATCAAAAAGCAATTTTTTTGAGGTGAAATATTTATATAGAGTTTTTGGGTAAATTGATTGGATATAATAAATCGTTTTAAATTTGTACTTAACTATTTTGGGATATTATAAATAGAGATTTTTAGAATAAGGCGCATAAAAGGATTTTAAATGATAAATTCCTAAATGGTACTCGTTTAAATATAAATGATTTTAAAATCGAGATTTGGTTGGTTTGGAATATAGTTCAGTTATTTAAGAAATTGATTGTAAATGGAATTTAAATTAGAAATCGATTTATAATGGATTTGAGTGATGGGAAGACATTGTAAATTGGAAATGAGATTAACGGTTATAGTGTTATCGAGAAATTGAGTTGTTTTAAAAGAAGTTATTTATTAAATATCTAGGTAATTTAAAAAGTGTTAAAATACTCGAGAAATTAGTTATTTAATTATTTAAAACAGTTTAAAGTATACTTAATTATTAATTAAGTTACCTTATAATGATTGTTAAAGATTTATTATTATTTAAGAATTAGTCAGCATTATTATTATTTTGAAAAAGGATAAATTATTAACTATTAATAAGGCTTTGTCCAATAACTTTTATTTAAGTATATTTGCTTAGATTAAACTTGGAAATTTATTTTAGAAACCTATAAGCAATATTTTGAGACAATTATTAAATAAAGTTTTCGGAAGTTAATGGTATGCTTCATGGCATAATCAGAGGCAGTGAGTGCCTGCGGTTACGTTTTGGATTTCTCTAGTATAGATACGTAACCATTGAGCTGTGAATCCATGGTTGATACCGCAGTGGTACTTTCCTTCTTATTTTAAAGGGTTTCAATATTTTGAAAAGGGTAGTTTGTGAATATACTAAATTCGGTAAGATAAGTACATTCTTTTGGATAAAGAGATCTAATTTATGTAAAATTTAAATTAAAAGAGATTTAGTTTTTTCAGTGGGAAAGTGAAATATTTGGTTGATTAACTGTTTGTTGATAGTTGAAAACACGAGAATTATATGGTACAGTTACCGTTCGAGGTGCTATACTATACGTATAAACTCGTTTCATCCTTTTAGGATGATGTTAAGGAAATCCGTCCACTAACGGTTAGGAGGTGATCTTCGATCTTATTTTCGTCTGTTCATTTCCTAAAGAACCAGGGTTGAGTTTACCAAAAAATATCGAACGTTGTTTCAAAGAGACCGGGATTGGATAACTTATCCGAAAAACACTTCGATCCAACGAGTATGTTTTCGAAGGGTAAACAAGGGCATGGAATCGAAGATGGAGCAATGGAGTGGAAGGGCTAATCGCTACTAATCCTGAGGATGATTCCTAAATGGTTGTAGTTCGAATAGTGCCTTAAGTTCCCTTCGGACCCAGTACAGACTTGTATGGATGAATGCTATCAGCACATTGTCATTGAAGGACAATGAGCATTCTAAGTGAAAATTGATTAAAAAAGGTAACCGTAGCCTCTAGCCTCATCAATCGGGAATCACTGAAAAGTAGGGGAGATGCAGCAAGACTAAGTGGGTCGCAACCAATTTGGGTATGTTATCACCTTTCTAGATACCCTCGGATATTATTACTACGATGCATGGAAGGAGCTCGGAAAAGTGTGGGAACACCCAGGGTGATAGCGTATTCGGTCTATCCAGGTTAGGGAAAGTCCGATCTTGTGTTGTAGGGGATCCCGACGTGGTCCTCGATACATTGTTTCTAGACATATATTGTGAAAGGTGATACCGCAGTGCCTAGTCTTCGTATGGAATCCATTCTCCAATAAGAGCCATACGGTTTTGATTGTACACAACTGTAACAACCCGATATTCGTGTCGAATTATAATCGACAATTTAAACGATTAATATTGACACAAATTTCCAATTGAAGTTTTTAAATTTGGATTTAAAATTCTTTTACAAATTTTAAGTAAAATTTTATCGGGCTTTAAAATAAATTCTCGGCCCACATTTAAATGTTTGAAGCGTGGAAAATAATTTGCAAAAAAATAAAGGAAACCCGTTCCCCTTTCCCCTTTTTATTTTCACTTTTCATTCGTCTCCAAATTAGGGCTTCGAGAGAGAGCCGGCTTCGTCATCTCATTCGAGTTCAACTTCGTCACTTCGAACGGCGATTCAGGGTTTCGGCCACTTCGACAAAGCAAAGGTGAGTAATTTACATTACTCACATCTATTTCGAACTGGTCGAAGTCGTTTGTTGTTTTCGTTTCTTTGGCTTTGATCTGATTTTGTTTGTTGTCGATGCTTTTCTGCCTTGAATTGATTTTTGGGGCTGTTGATTCTGAGTATGGCTTGACTCGTTCGAATTTCTGGAAATTTATTTTAGGTTGATCTTGACATTCTTTGACTTCGACATTGACATTGGTCGTGGTTATTTTGGCCCTTTTGATTTTACTGTCGGGTATTGGTCGAATAGTATACTGGATTTCGTGACGAGAAAAACTTTGGGCTTGATCGACTTTTGTCACACATTTCACTGTGGCATTTGTCTATTCATTTGGTTTCTTCGTTTTACATGCACACGATTTTTGGGTTGTTCTGTGTTACTGCATATTACTTGAGTCATTCACTGATGTAATGTGTGTTGCCATTCACTTAAATTCAGTTGCATTCCTCGGATTCATTTCACGTTTGAGACCATGTGATAGTTGTCTCGAGCACGGTTCATGCCTTTACTTCAGTAGCTTGTCTTCATTAAGGCTTGGTCTTTAGTCTCTGTTCGACCTGAGTTTGCATTGGGGTTGTTCTCCTGTAGCGTATTTCTGAAAGAACCATTGCATTGTTGTGTAAGCACTCGAACCAAATACTTTTAGATGTTTGTTCCGTCCAGCTTCATGTTGTTTTTCGAGTATCCCTGCATACTATGTGCCACTCCGGCAGTTGCAGTTTATTTACATGTGCTGGATTGCTTCAATGTGCTGTTCACTGCTGCCTATCACCGCATTTTTATCACTGCACTGTTTTCCTGCAAGTAAACTTGTGTTCTTTGTATACTTACCCTTGTTCAAGTCTGATATTTTGAAGTTCCCATCTGTAGTTAGTGGTTCATGTGTTGGTATTGATTTCCTTCACATTGATTATGTGCTTTGTACATGTTACTCCTTTGGTATGGTTGCAGACCACCTAACTATTGTTCATGTTGCCTTGTCCTGTTTCATATAGTTGTTTATGGACCACTGCATTATTCATTTGCAATTGGTCTTGATGTTTTACATCACTGTGCATTCTTCCACTTGAAGTTGTAGCCTTTGTGCATTGTTCACTTTGATTGCTATTACATAAAAATGCTGTCAGTGTCTTGTGGTCAGACCTGCATATACTCGAACCATTTTGTTGCTTATTTCTGAACATCACAGTTATACTTGTTGATGCCTCGAGTATGCTATGGGTTTTGGCCATATCTTTGTTTGCCTTCACTTTACCATATTGTCACTGTATATTGCTGCGAGTCCATTTCACTGTGTTGGCTTGTTATATGCTGTTACATTTCCTCACTCATGTATGTATAGAGGTGTATTTCGTCTTGAGTCTTGTCTCAGGCCATTCTTTGGTCTCTGACATTGTTAATTCACTATTTGGTTGTTCTGGTCATTTTGTAGCTTTCTTGCAGTTATGTTGTGACTGCACTTGAGCCTTGTTGTACTTCATATAGGTACTGGGTATTAGTTGCATCCATGTTTTTTTTACTTTGAGCGTTGCAGTTTTACTTGCTGTCTTCGTATTGCGACTGTTTTGAGTTGGTTATGTACATTCACTTGTGTACATTCTTACATTCACTTGTGTACATCATCACTGTAGTGGCACGGCAGTGCACGCAAGCGTGAACTGCAGCCACACGGTATTCATTGGGTACATCGTCACTATAGTGGCAGGGCAGTGCACGCAAGCGTGAACTGCAGCCACACGGTATGGTTTTATGATATCTAACTTGTTTTGATTAATTGACCTTTTGCATATTCCTTATGCTGTAGTGGCGAGGCAGTACACGCGTGCGTGTACTGCAGCCCTACTCATCTTAATATTTTAATTGATATTTCAATGGTTTGAACTGTTCTGTTCGTTTCAATTCAATATTATGAATTGCATACTGATTTGGTTTAATTACTGTCGTCTATTCAGTATTTAATTATTATTTCTTCTGTGCACTAATAACTGAGTTTGAATTAGACTGACCCGAGTATTATTTTCTTTTGAATTTAATACTCGGGTCAGACCGAGTATTTCAGGTTGTAGATATTCTGCTTTGGGTTGCTGCTAGAGCTATGAAGTTCTTTCATATCTTTTGGAGTAGTCGTCGTTATTTGTAGTAGTCTGTAAAATTGTATTGGAAGATATGTGTTCATGTATATTAAATACGTTAATGTACTTGTATATGTAACTTCCTAAGTCGACTGTTGTAGTTGTATCATATGTACCGTGTCAAATGTATTGTAACTGACATCAGTTATTTTATATATGAGAATTTCTGTTTTATCTGTGTTATTATTTTATATTTAATGTTCTAAACTATTATGAACTATCGTAGTTCGTTTTATACTGGAATTGGGGTATTTCGATGGGAGAAAATAAACCAGAGATGAAAAATGAAATATATATATCACTCCTATCGAGATAACCAATACTAGTGTAAGGCCAACTATTGATGGCCGCTCCTCAACAGCCTTATTCTCCGTGCTAGTTGACAGCACTACACCGTAGTGTTCTTGGCTAGCGTGGGTATAGAGGTGGGGCGTCACAGCTTGGTATCAGAGCCTGGGGTTTAGAACAAATATAAAACATAACTTAGATAGTACATGTGTTACAACTATTTGTCGATGTTTTATTTCACATCTTTGTCTTAAGATCATCTTTGATTGTTAGGAATGAATTCCTAACGCTTATTCGTGAGCATTGCTGCTATTCTCTATCGCACTTGCTCACTTGAGTTTACACTTCTAAGTATCAGTGTATATATGCTCTACCAAGTTGCATATTGCTGCAACTAGTACCCACTTCGATTTGAACTCGCATTGTTTATTCGAACTGCTGTATATATGCATTCTTATCTCTGATTCGTGTTCTTAATGCAGTTTCCATACAATTGGGTTTTGGGTATCAATCTTTGAGACAAATTGCATTCCAATTGTCGACTCTGTCTGTTTATCCATGGTTTGTTGGTTTTCATGTGCCTCTCTCTGATAGTTTTAAAATTTCTTTGGTATAAAAGAAATTGTCTTGGTCTTTGCCTTGTCGATATCGACGTTGACTTGACTTTTACTTTTGCTAAAGTCATTCAAGCATTTATACTCGTTCTGCTTTGTTTTTCCAATTGTTGATCGGTTCTTCTTTTCCGGTTAGTTGTTATCACCTTTGTCGACTTTGATAACTTCTATTTCAGGAATTTTGGGTATTCCTACTTTGATGGATTTGGAATCGAATTCTTTGTATTTTATTCACGTCTTCGAATGTGAATCTTAGTGAATTGATTTGGTTTTCGAATTTAATCGATTCTTGATTATTTCCCGATTTGTTGCTATCATTTATTAGCAACTTTGATGACCTTTTCTTCGGGATTTTTGTGAACATACCTTTCGATGAATTCGGTATCGATTTCTTTGGATTCTATTCACGTCTTCGTATGTGAATTCTTGTGATTGATTGTTTCTACAATCATTTTTGTGATTTGTCACTTTAAAAATATAAAGGTTTCAATACTAGTAGTAAATATCAAAAACTCTTTTATCAAAATGTTTTCAACTCTATTTTCAATACCAAACTCGTTTTTGAAACTGTTTTCCAATCTATTAGTATATACAAATCTTTATTTCACTCGTATGAGAAATCTAATTAAACGGCTTAGTAAAACAAGTGGTATGAAACGCTTGCGTTTACTTCGTCGGTTAATTGTTGGACTTGTTCGATTGAACCTCTAGTGACAAATTTTATTAGTGAAGATTTACAGTTTGTTCGTAAATATTTAAGTTAAGTAAGTGATTATGGGACATGATGCTAAACTTTTACATTTACTGACTTAGTGTAATTGACACTTCTCGTTGATCATGACGATCATTTTTACGGTTAGACTAGGCCTCATCGGTGTGATTTCGTCTCACACATATCTCTTGGGCTTTGAGGATTGTCTAGACACCACTTGTGTGATTTCATTCACACATACTTTTCTTTTGATTGTGAGGTTAGACTAGACACCACTTGTGTGATTCCACTCACACATACCTCTTTTGATTTTTTTGGTTAGTCTGGACCTCAATCTGTGTGATTTCGACTCACACATGTGGGGTAGCGCCCCACGGTCTTCGGGCCATTCGTGTGTCAAAATTAATGGCTTGCAACCATGAGATAGCGTCTCGTTATGCGTTGCACGTGTTGATGATTTTTCATGCTCGCGGGTAGGTGAGATTCCGTGCTCCCGTTCTCGCTTTGCGTTGCACGTGTTGATGATTTTTCATGCTCGCGTGTAGGTGAGATTCCGTGCTCCCGTTCTCGCTTTGCGTTGCCCGTGTTGGTGATTTTCATGCTCACGTGTAGGTGAGATTCCGTGCTCCCGTTCTCGCTTTGCGTTGCACGTGTTGATGATTTTTCATGCTCGCGGGTAGGTGAGATTCCGTGCTCCCGTTCTCGCTTTGCGTTGCACGTGTTGATGATTTTTCATGCTCGCGTGTAGGTGAGATTCCGTGCTCCCGTTCTCGCTTTGCGTTGCCCGTGTTGGTGATTTTCATGCTCACGTGTAGGTGAGATTCTGTGCTCCCGTTCTCGCTTTGCATTGCACGTGTTGGTGAGTTTTCATGCTCGCATGTAGGTGAGTTTTCGTGCTCCCGTTCTCGTTATGCGTTACATGTGTTGATGAATTTTCGTGCTCGCGTGTTGGTGAGTTTCCATACTCTCCTTTGAGTTTTCATACTCTGTTCGAGTTTTCATACTCTGTTCGAGTTTTCATACTCCGTTTGAGTTTTCATACTCCGTTCGAGTTTTCATACTCCGTTCGAGTTTTCATACTCCGTTTGATTTTTCATACTCCGTTCGAGTTTTCATACTCCGTTCGAGTTTTCATACTCCGTTCGAGTTTTCATACTCCGTTCGAGTTTTCATACTCCGTTCGAGTTTTCATACTCCGTTCGAGTTTTCATACTCTGTTCGAGTTTTCATACTCCGTTTGAGTTTCCATACTCTCCTTCGAGTTTTCATACTCCGTTCGAGTTTTCATACTCCGTTTGAGTTTTCATACTCTGTTCGAGTTTTCATACTCCGTTTGAGTTTTCATACTCTGTTCGAGTTTTCATACTCCGTTTGAGTTTTCATACTCTGTTCGAGTTTTCATACTCCGTTCGAGTTTTCATACTCCGTTTGAGTTTTCATACTCCGTTTGAGTTTTTATACTCTGTTCGAGTTTTCATACTCCGTTTGAGTTTTCATACTCCGTTTGAGTTTTCATACTCTGTTCGAGTTTTCATACTCGCGTTCGAGTTTTCATACTCCGGTTCGAGTTTTCATACTCGCGTTCGAGTTTTCATACTCCGGTTCGAGTTTTCATACTCGCGTTCGAGTTTTCATACTCGCGTTCGAGTTTTCATACTCCGGTTCGAGTTTTCATACTCGCGTTCGAGTTCTCATACTCTTAGCTTGTGTTTTCTGGATTTCTTGTGAGGATTTCTAGAATTTGTGCTTCACCAATTTTCGTGATTTCTATTGATAAGTTTTATCAATTCTTGTGCATTGGTGAATTCGTGTGTTATTGACTTGTTATGAATACAAGTTTAGGGTATGATACCCCTTTCTGTCTTTGAGAAGATTCTTGTGACTCTTTGGATGAATGAAAATCCACTTATCGAAGTTGCTTCTGATGTCGTTGTTTTAATCACATATTTTAAAAATTGTTTCAAAATATAAATCAAAATTGTTTTCAAAATTTTTACGATTTGCGCTTTCAAAAGAATGAGGAAGCGAATTAAACGTTTCAGTAAAATCGAGGACTATGACCCCTTTCTTTTACTGATTCGCTTAATTCCGGACTTGTCCGTTTGAGAACGTAAAATGTTATTTATTTAAAATACACAATTTAACACTTTCAAGGAAACGATGAAGTGAATTAAACGATTAGTAAAACTCGTGGTTATGAGTCATGTGCGTTTGCTATTTCGGTTAATTTCGGACTCGTTAATTGAAAAATTTGTAATTTGAAATTTGATTACCGTTGTGGTAATTTCTGATTATCGTTTTGATAATTGGATGTTTATGATTTCTGATTTATCGTTTTTGATAATCAGATATTTATTGTTTCTGATTATCGCTTGTGATAATCAGATATTTGAGATCTAATTATCGTTTGTGATAATTAGATATTTGTGATTTGATTATCAATTGTGATAATTAAATAATCGTTGATTCGTGATTTCTGATTTATCGTTTTTGATAATCAGATATTTATTGTTTCTAATTATCTATTGATAATTAGATATTTGAGATTTAATTGTCGTTTGTGATAATTAAATATTTGTGATTTAAGATTGATTTTCGATTTTGATAATCGAATACTTGTTGATTTGATTATCGTTTTTGATAATCGAATATTTGTGATTTGAGATCTCTGAATTATCTATTGATAATTAGATTTTGTTGATAATTTGTGAATTTCCTTTATGAAATTAAAAGATTTCTTTGGCGTTTATATTGTACTACGCCAGTGTACCGGCTCAATTTTCTGCTATTCATGACGTTTTCCACGTCTTCCAATTACGGAAATGCCTTTGGGATTTCCGATCTTTATTCTTGAGCCCGGTATTATTGAAGAAATTGAAGTTTCACTAGATTTGACTTTGAGCAAACACGTTCTGGCTTGCTCCTTCATGCTCTTTATGGTGAACTTCATATTTCGAATTTCTTCATCTTGTGATGATATGCTCTTTTGGTTGTTACCTTTTGTCCATATATTCCTTAAGATTGCGAGGACGCAATTTCTTTAAGGAGGGGAGTCTGTAACAACCCGATATTCGTGTCGAATTATAATCGACAATTTAAACGATTAATATTGACACAAATTTCCAATTGAAGTTTTTAAATTTGGATTTAAAATTCTTTTACAAATTTTAAGTAAAATTTTATCGGGCTTTAAAATAAATTCTCGGCCCACATTTAAATGTTTGAAGCGTGGAAAATAATTTGCAAAAAAATAAAGGAAACCCGTTCCCCTTTCCCCTTTTTATTTTCACTTTTCATTCGTCTCCAAATTAGGGCTTCGAGAGAGAGCCGGCTTCGTCATCTCATTCGAGTTCAACTTCGTCACTTCGAACGGCGATTCAGGGTTTCGGCCACTTCGACAAAGCAAAGGTGAGTAATTTACATTACTCACATCTATTTCGAACTGGTCGAAGTCGTTTGTTGTTTTCGTTTCTTTGGCTTTGATCTGATTTTGTTTGTTGTCGATGCTTTTCTGCCTTGAATTGATTTTTGGGGCTGTTGATTCTGAGTATGGCTTGACTCGTTCGAATTTCTGGAAATTTATTTTAGGTTGACCTTGACATTCTTTGACTTCGGCATTGACATTGGTCGTGGTTATTTTGGCCCTTTTGATTTTACTGCCGGGTATTGGTCGAATAGTATACTGGATTTCGTGACGAGAAAAACTTTGGGCTTGATCGACTTTTGTCACACATTTCACTGTGGCATTTGTCTATTCATTTGGTTTCTTCGTTTTACATGTACACGATTTTTGGGTTGTTCTGTGTTACTGCATATTACTTGAGTCATTCACTGATGTAATGTGTGTTGCCATTCACTTAAATTCAGTTGCATTCCTCGGATTCATTTCACGTTTGAGACCATGTGATAGTTGTCTCGAGCACGGTTCATGCCTTTACTTCAGTAGCTTGTCTTCATTAAGGCTTGGTCTTTAGTCTCTGTTCGACCTGAGTTTGCATTGGGGTTGTTCTCCTGTAGCGTATTTCTGAAAGAACCATTGCATTGTTGTGTAAGCACTCGAACCAAATACTTTTAGATGTTTGTTCCGTCCAGCTTCATGTTGTTTTTCGAGTATCCCTGCATACTATGTGCCACTCCGGCAGTTGCAGTTTATTTACATGTGCTGGATTGCTTCAATGTGCTGTTCACTGCTGCCTATCACCGCATTTTTATCACTGCACTGTTTTCCTGCAAGTAAACTTGTGTTCTTTGTATACTTACCCTTGTTCAAGTCTGATATTTTGAAGTTCCCATCTGTAGTTAGTGGTTCATGTGTTGGTATTGATTTCCTTCACATTGATTATGTGCTTTGTACATGTTACTCCTTTGGTATGGTTGCAGACCACCTAACTATTGTTCATGTTGCCTTGTCCTGTTTCATATAGTTGTTTATGGACCACTGCATTATTCATTTGCAATTGGTCTTGATGTTTTACATCACTGTGCATTCTTCCACTTGAAGTTGTAGCCTTTGTGCATTGTTCACTTTGATTGCTATTACATAAAAATGCTGTCAGTGTCTTGTGGTCAGACCTGCATATACTCGAACCATTTTGTTGCTTATTTCTGAACATCACAGTTATACTTGTTGATGCCTCGAGTATGCTATGGGTTTTGGCCATATCTTTGTTTGCCTTCACTTTACCATATTGTCACTGTATATTGCTGCGAGTCCATTTCACTGTGTTGGCTTGTTATATGCTGTTACATTTCCTCACTCATGTATGTATAGAGGTGTATTTCGTCTTGAGTCTTGTCTCAGGCCATTCTTTGGTCTCTGACATTGTTAATTCACTATTTGGTTGTTCTGGTCATTTTGTAGCTTTCTTGCAGTTATGTTGTGACTGCACTTGAGTCTTGTTGTACTTCATATAGGTACTGGGTATTAGTTGCATCCATGTTTTTTTTACTTTGAGCGTTGCAGTTTTACTTGCTGTCTTCGTATTGCGACTGTTTTGAGTTGGTTATGTACATTCACTTGTGTACATTCTTACATTCACTTGTGTACATCATCACTGTAGTGGCACGGCAGTGCACGCAAGCGTGAACTGCAGCCACACGGTATTCATTGGGTACATCGTCACTATAGTGGCAGGGCAGTGCACGCAAGCGTGAACTGCAGCCACACGGTATGGTTTTATGATATCTAACTTGTTTTGATTAATTGACCTTTTGCATATTCCTTATGCTGTAGTGGCGAGG
Organism: Allium cepa; assembly: GCA_030765085.1. Taxonomy (NCBI): domain Eukaryota; kingdom Viridiplantae; phylum Streptophyta; class Magnoliopsida; order Asparagales; family Amaryllidaceae; genus Allium; species Allium cepa. The sequence continues at coordinate 390,202,082 of CM060937.1, forward strand.
CAGTACACGCGTGCGTGTACTGCAGCCCTACTCATCTTAATATTTTAATTGATATTTCAATGGTTTGAACTGTTCTGTTCGTTTCAATTCAATATTATGAATTGCATACTGATTTGGTTTAATTACTGTCGTCTATTCAGTATTTAATTATTATTTCTTCTGTGCACTAATAACTGAGTTTGAATTAGACTGACCCGAGTATTATTTTCTTTTGAATTTAATACTCGGGTCAGACCGAGTATTTCAGGTTGTAGATATTCTGCTTTGGGTTGCTGCTAGAGCTATGAAGTTCTTTCATATCTTTTGGAGTAGTCGTCGTTATTTGTAGTAGTCTGTAAAATTGTATTGGAAGATATGTGTTCATGTATATTAAATACGTTAATGTACTTGTATATGTAACTTCCTGAGTCGACTGTTGTAGTTGTATCATATGTACCGTGTCAAATGTATTGTAACTGACATCAGTTATTTTATATATGAGAATTTCTGTTTTATCTGTGTTATTATTTTATATTTAATGTTCTAAACTATTATGAACCATCGTAGTTCGTTTTATACTGGAATTGGGGTATTTCGATGGGAGAAAATAAACCAGAGATGAAAAATGAAATATATATATCACTCCTATCGAGATAACCAATACTAGTGTAAGGCCAACTATTGATGGCCGCTCCTCAACAGCCTTATTCTCCGTGCTAGTTGACAGCACTACACCGTAGTGTTCTTGGCTAGCGTGGGTATAGAGGTGGGGCGTCACAACAACTATGCTAAAAATGAGATTCAAGCATTTCAGCTATTTGAATAAGAATTTGTATTTAGACACTATTATATTATTGGAGGATTTTGATATGAAATGTTTTGGTCATCGTAAGGTAAAAACCTGTCGTGTTTATTTATGGCATGGTCTTACAAGATACCTTTGTTTTTTAAAGGATTTTGATAACTTACTAATTCAAATTGAGTGTGTTTTCTCACACTTGTTTTCCAGACTGACTAGGGTGTTATATTATTATAATGCTCGGGTTAGACCGAGTACTATAGGTTCAGGTTAGGATGCTATAGAGCTCAGGTGACAAGCTGGAGATCAAGACGTATTCTCGTACCTGTTTATTCCGCTGTAGTGTTTTTCGAAATTACCAGCATTTGTGAGGGCACGTTGTTATAACTATCCAGGCTGGTAACAATTGAATTATGTACTCTGATGTGAGATATGTATATTATAGTTTTGATTTATGTAAAGAACTATTTACATTATATATTATTCAGTCCGCTGTGAGATTCTGTTTGTTTAGTTTCTTCTTTCTTCTACCTATTTTATTTTCCCTCAACAATCTTTTTTTCTGACACTCGATCATTTAGCATGTTATACAATGAGCGTATTTATGTCGATTTTCGAGGGTCGTAAGGGAGGGTCTTCGCAGTTGGTATCAGAGCTTAGGTTGGCGATATACCTAGGCTTCGGTGGGAATTACTCATTAGAGATAGAGTCATTAGTACTCTAGAATGAGCTTAAGTGTGTTAATAGATATGAGCGCGTATTGTTAATGAATATAAAATGTTTTATATTGTGTTGACTTATCGGTTGAGTGCTTATGAAATTTGGTCGGTATGGGAAGTATAGCTGTATTAAAAGGGGTTTCTATACTCTTAAATAAGATAAACCGGCACAGCATTGTTTCGAAGTGGGTGAATGGAATAATTTTGCCCATAGATATTTTGGATATAAAAGAATAATTTTCTGAAAATATTATAGTGTATATAATTAGAATTGGTTGTTAATATTATAATCAAATGAGAATATAAAGTTTGGAATGGGTTATATAACCAACTTAATTGTATAAGAGTGATTTATACAAAGGAGTTATAACTAAAATTGGATTTAAACCAGAATTTGAATTTTAAATCCCAGAAATTTGGGGAAATGGTTTAAAATGGGATTTGAACTAAGCATTTGAAATTTTTAAATCTTGGAAATTTTGGAAATGTTTTCCAAAGTGGTTGAAAGGAATAATAGAGTATTGTTTTGGAGGTATTTCTTAATAGAAATTGTTTTTAAATGAATTTTTGGAAGTAAGAAGCACTGAACTCACTTCATTCACTGGAAAATAATTCTTATGATGATGGCCGCATTATCAATATTCATTTTCGAGTTTATAAGTGACAAATTGCTACCACAGTGATTGACTACAATTATTTGTTTTGAACTTATTGGTAAACAAGTTTTGTTTTAGAAATTCCAAAAGGGGATTGTTTTGGGAAAAACCAAGTTGTTTTAAAATTATAAAAGCAAGATTTGATCTATAAAAGTGGATATATGTATATATATATATATGATTTCAAAATGATTTGAAATAAAAACCGAGTGATTGAATTCTGAAAATTCCCATTTAAATGATTTGTAAAGTCAGATAAGATCAGTTATTCAACTTATAATTTGAAGTTGATATAGATAAGAGAGGAAAGTGTGAATATTAATCCTGGAATTAAAACTTGATTTGAGTAAGTTAAAATGAATATTGTGAATTGAAATTTAACTTAAGAGAAGTTAAATAAAATTGTATGAGATTGACTTGAATTGAATATCAATTTTGAAATGTAGAATGTTTATGTAATTATAAGTTATTATTATTGAATGGGATGGTAAAACTTAAGCTATTAAGTGATGTGTATAATCCAGAGTTATGATTATAAAATGTAAATGGACTCAGTTAAGCAATATGAGATTTTAAGTAAATAGGTTTTTGAACTTATGAATTGAGAATTGAAATGGTAAACAAAAATGAAAATGGTTTGACGTTATGTTAAAAGAATGTAAATTGCAAATTTTGATAATAAATGATGGTTGAATTGAAATTGAGTAAATTAAATATAAACATGGACTGCGAAGTGGTTGTGTAACTATATGTTATAAATATTGAATGTTAATAAATTTAAGTGGAAATTCAAAGAATTGTGAATAAATAAGTTGTAAAACTTATTAAACTGAGGAGGTGGAAAAGTATGACCAAGTTAAAAAGGTTAAGTAATTGATAACAAAAATAAATTCAATTTAAGAGTAAATGAATTGAATATGATCTGGAATATGGATTTGATAAGACTAGGTATGAACTTAAGTTTTAAAGCTGAATATAACTTAAGTAGCAAAGTGGAATGTTTATAATAAACCTTAGAATAATTTTATGAAATGGTTTGTAGATAAACTGGCATGAAATGATTTCCCAATTATATACTATAAATTGGATGTACGAGGTAGATGGAAGCGAATAAATTGAATGAGATTCAATTTAAAATGAAGTTGAACTTGGCTGCCATGGAAACTTAACTTAAGCGATTATTTATGAAATGATTCATAAATAAATTAACATGGATTGGAATGTTGTTTAGTATAACATAAAGCAAACAAGGTTTGGTGAATCGCATAAATAGGAATCAAATGGAAATTAGAAAAATTGGTTTAGAGTCAATTTAAAAGGGAATAAACTAAAGTTGATAAAGTGGATTTGCATATAATAAAAGTCGATAATGTGGAATGCAAATAAATTGATTGTGAATCAATTTGAAATTGAATAAAAGTGAATTTATGCAAGTAAACCACATATAAATCAATTTTGAATGGATATGAGTTTGTTGTTGTAAATATGAATTGAATGCAATAAATTTGGTTGTAAATCATTTCGAATTTGATGAAATGATATATGGATCAATGGAAAGAAACTATATTAGTGTTGGAACCTTAAAATTTCTTGTAATATATGATTGACATGTTTGGGTTATGAAGTTTATATGTTTATCCTAGTTAAAGGAATGAAATGTTATAAAATTTAATGGTTAGAAACTTGTGTGCTTGTTTTGAGTATGTACAGGTATAGAGAGCTGTTTGGATTGATTATGTTTGCGTAAATGCATATAAAATAAGCTGCTCGCTTAAAAATGCTAAATAAAGGTATGCCTAGGCAATAAAAAATGAAATGATAATATATTGATATATATCTTTTGTTCTGACCATGTGGGTTGATGTATATATTTTTGTCTCTCTTGTCATATTGTAAAAGGCTCTTCGTACAAAGGAGACTTTGTCAAAAAAATTCGAAAATTTAGGGTGTTAGAAAAATTTTGTTAACTAAAAAAGATGATTTTTGAATTGTATTAGAAATTAAGGTTTTTGAGTTAGAAATGGAAACAAATTGTTTGGATTAAGCTAAAGGGTTAGAGAAGTGGATGTTAGATTTTATGTAAGTGGGTTTCAGAAAAGTTAATGGGTTTAGGAGCATTCTTTTCCACCTTAGCAATTTCGAGGACGAAATTCTTATAAGGGGGAGGAATGTAACTGATCCAGAATTTTGGTCATTTGATTTTGAACGTTTATTCTAATTTTAAAGGTTGAGTTAGAAATATTTACTGATTCTGAATATGGAAGAATTAGTAAAAATTGTTTACAATTTCAAATATAGCAATTAAACGGATTTGGTAAAAGGTAAATTAATATTTGAAATTGGGGAAAAAATGTGAATTCGGAGTTAAAGGGGAATGGAAATGACTTTTAAGTTGATTTAAACTCTATTTGAATTAGAGTGATGATAGTGAACTTTTGAATGGGAATAAAAATCGATAAGTTAAAAGTTGGAATTTATATATTAATTTAATAGTGAAATATAATATTTTAGTTATGGTAAATAAAGGAATTTTGATTTAATATGATTCGAAATGATTTCTAATATAAATATAAATTCTATTTGAATTATGATTGAGTTGCTATGTATTTAAATTGAAATGTCAACCAATTCCGTTACTTGTTAAAATCGCTCGATTTAATCGACGCGTTAAAATAGCCGTCCGAGGCACAGCCAACGAATTCATTCCATTGGACCCGTAATAGTTTATTATTATCAGAATTCAAATTTCGTAGCATTTGGAGTTACCGTTTGGTCATGCGGGATAGAAACGCATTGAAATAAATATCGAAAATTTAATATTTTACTTCGATCTGAAAAGCTATCTTCCACATCAATCAAATTAGGCCCCAAAACATGTTCCATTTTGTTCGAAATAGGGTAAAACATTATAAACACCAGGCGGCATGCTTCGTTTGGAGTTCATCGAGAAATCATATAAATTGTGGAAAATAATAATAAAATAATATAGGCATGCATATATATACACATTCAACAGTAAAACCCTAGTTCACAATGTAGCCGTCGTTCCTTTAAATCAATGGCCAAAATGCAATAGCCGTCTTCCCTAAATCTCTCTCCATCCACACAATAGTAGCCAAAAGTCTCAACTGGGAAGTCTAGTGCTTCTCGAGCTCGACCAATCCATACGGTGGGTCGTCACGAAGTTCGACGAGATGGCCCAAATCCGATCATCTATGGTTTAGGTTCGTGCGCATATATCGAGGGCAAAGGAAGACCAAGTTTCACCGGCCTCCAGAAATGGTAAGCGGCGTGATGAGCTTCGATTTGGTGGGGTTTGATCGTCATTGAATGCGATGAGGAGGCCGCGGCAAATCAATGTTGAAAGGCGGTCGTTGGGTTTTGTTCGAACAAAACGAAGGGGAAGGAGAAAAGGAAAGGAATGGCCCAGATCTCGTTCAAGGAAGCAACGGCTAGATATTACTAGGTTAAGATTATAAAATGGAAAATGTAAATTTAATTTATTTTAAGTTATAAAAACTTATAATATGCATATTTAATTCATACGAGGTCGAAATTGGATGAAACAAGAGGCGACGGAATCGCGGCGATGAGCCCGACGCTCTGGAATAGATCTGGAGATGTTTGGAGTGAGTTAAAATTTTTGGTTTAATCGAACGTGTACGATTTAATTTAAAATTAGAACCTTTGGCATGTTTAAAAATCAAGGTGAGAATTTCTCACTCATTTGGAATGCCACATTTATGTTTAAATGTTTAAATTTAAATTATTCAATGCTTGATTGAATTGATAAATTATAATTATATGTTGGATGATTTCATACATATAGTAGTATATATATTAGTAATTGGAGTAATATTCCTGCACATTTTAGCGGATGAGACCCTATGCTCCCCGCATAATAGCGGATGACCTTATATACCGCGATATTCCGCCTCGAAGCGAAATTGGTATATGCTGTATTAACTTCTGTGGATGCAGGGAAAACAGGTTAGAGGGATCCAATTGGATTCCTCAAAAATGTTGAATTAAATTTCGTATATAGTAATATATGTTTTGTTTCGATAATCTATGATAGACTATTGTGTGATTCGAATTGATTGGATGCTATAGCAGCATTGACCTAGATTTTGGTATTCTAAAATACCATTTATATATATATATATATGTATATATATGTATGTATGTATGTATGTATATGATTTTTAAAAGAAATTAGAAAGTAATTTTTTGAGGTAAAATATTTATATAGAGTTTTTAGGTAAATTGATTGGATATAATAAATGGTTTTAAATTTTTACTAAACTATTTTGGGATATTATAAATAGAGATTTTTAGAATAAAGTATATAAAAGAATTTTAAATAATAAATTCCTAAGTGGTACTTGTTTAAATATAAAAGGTTTTAAAATCGAAATTTGGTTGGTTTGGAATACAGATGAGTTATTTAAGCAATCAGCTATAAATGGAATCTAAATTAGAAATTGATTTATAATGGATTTGATTGATGGGAAGACGTTGTAAATTGGAAATGAGATCAAGGGTTATATTATTATCAAGAAATTGAGTTGTTTTAAAAGAATATTTTTATTAAATATCTTGGTAATTTAAAAAGTGTTAAAATAATCCGGAAAATAGTTATTTAATTATTTAAATTTTTTAAAGTATATTTTATTATTAATTAAGTTACCTTATAATGATTGTTAAAGATTTATTATTATTTAAGAATTAGTCAGCATTATTATTTTTAAAAAAGAAAATTAATAAATTATAAAATATTAATATAGCTTTGTATAATAACTTTTATTTATGTACAATTGCCTACATTAAACTTGGAAATTTATTTTAGAAACATATAAGCAATATTTTGAGACAATTATTAAATTAAATTTTCGAAAGGTAATGGTATGCTTCATGGCGTAATCCGAGGCAATGAGTTCCTACAGTTAAGTTTTGGATTTCTCTAGGACAGAGACGTAACCATTGAGCTATGAATCCATGGTTGATACACAGTGGTACTTTCCTTATTATTTTAATGGGTTTCAATATTTTGAAAAGGATAGTTTGTGAATATACTGAATTCGATAAGATAAGTACATACTTTTAGATAAAGAGATATAATTTATTTAAAATTTAAATTAAAAAGAGATTTAGTGTTTTCAATCGGAAAAGGAAATATTTGGTTAAACGATTGTTTGTTGATAGTTAAATAACCAACTATCAAATCTATACCTAAAATATAACTTTAGGAATACCTAGGGGAAAACACGAGAATTAAATGGTACATTTACTGTTCGAGGTGTTATACTATATGTATAAACTTGTTTCGTTCTTCTAGGACGATGTTAAGGAAATCCGTCTACTAATGGTTAGGAAGTTGTCTCTGATCTTATTTTTGTCTGTTTATTTCCTAAAGAACCAGGGTTGAGTTTACCAAAAAATATCGAATGTTGTTTTGAAGAGACCGGGATCGGATAAGTTATCCGAAAACCACTTGGATCCAACAAGTATGTTTTGGAAGGGAAAACAAGAGCATGGAGTCGAAGATGGAGCAGTGAAGTGCAAGGCCTAATCGCTACTAATCCTGAGGATATTCCAAAACGTATGTAGTAGGAATAGTGCCTTCGGTTCCGTTTGGACCCAAAACAGACTGGTATGGATGAATGCTATCAGTACATTATCGTTGAAGGACAATGAACATTCTAAGTGAAAATTCCTTAAAAAAGGTAATCGTAGCCTCTTGCCTCATCAACCGAGAATGATTGAAAATCATGGGAGATGCAGCAAGGCTAAATGGGTCGCACCCAATTAGCGTATGTCATCACCTTTCTAGATACCCTCAGATGTTATTACTACGATACATGAAAGGAGCTTGAAAAAGAGTGGGAACAGCCGGGGTGATAGCATATTTGGTCTAACCAGGTTAGGGATAGTCCGGTCTTATGTTGCAGGGGATTCCGGCGTGGTCCTTGTTACATTGTTTCTAAACGTTTACTGCGATAGGTGATACCCCATGCCTAGTCATTCGTATGGAATCCATTCTCCAGTAAGAGCCGCACGATTTTGATTGTACCCAACTATGCTAAAACGTGAGATGCAAGCATTTCAGCTATTTGAATAAATATTTGTATTTAGACACTATTATAATATTAGGAGATTTTGATGTGAAATGTTTAATTTATCGTAAGGTAAAACCCATCGTGTTTATTTGTGTTGTGGTCTTACGAGATACCTTTGTTTTTTTAAAAGATTTTGATAACTTTATAATTCAAATTGAGTGCATTTTCTCACGCTGGTTTTCCAGACTAACACGGGTGTTATTTTATTATAATGCTTGGGTCAGTTCGAGTATTATAGTTTCAGGTTAGCATGCTATGGAGCTCAGGTGACGAGCTGAAGACTGAGATGCATTCTCGTGCTTGTTTATTCCGCTGTAGTGTTTATTGAAATTACCAACAATTGTGAGGGCAGGTTGTTATAATTATCTAGGCTGGTAACTATTGACTTATGTACTCTTATGTGAGATATGTATATTACAGTTTTGATTTATGTAAAGAACTATTTATATTATATATTATTCAGTCCGCTGTGAGATTCTGTTTTGTTTAGTTTCTTCTTTCTTCTACTTATTTTCTTTCCTCTCAATAATCTATCTTTCCGGCACTTAATCGTTCGGTATGTTATACAATGAGTGTATTTATGTCGATTTTCGAGGGTCGTAAGGGTGGATCTTCACAGTCTGACTCATATAAGATAGGGTAGAAATACCCTAGAACGAGTCGTTGAGTGTATATATATGAGAGAGCGTATTTAATTTGTTTTATTTAGTATTTATAAATTCCAATCGGTACTTAGGATTCTATGGCGTTGATAGTGATTTCTAAACACCTTATAGAGGTAGACCAACACAGTATTGTTTTGAAATATGGGTAAATGAAATAATTTTACCTAGTATTATATTTTTATAAAAGACTAATTTTTATAAATGTATATAATTGAATGTGATAGGTTGCTTGTTAGGTAGTGAAATTTATAAACATTGAATTATAAAATGGAATTTACAAATAAAATGAATATAAAATGGAATTTTAGAACTTAAGTTCCGGGATTTTGGAATTTTTTTCGAAAGATTTTGGAATATAATAATATTATTTAGAAGTGTTTTCTGATATAAATATTTCAAGATGATTTGAGAGAAACGTTTTAAAAGAAAAGTTTTAAAGGAAATAATTTATGTACTCCCCACTCTGTCGTTGGAAAATAATTTCAGTGATGAGTGCACGCATCATCGACGTTCATTTTCAAGTTTCAAAGTGGGAAGACCGTTGTAGTAGTTTTACTGCACATTTGTCTGATAAACAAATTTTAACTCTGAATTCCTAAATATGATTTGATCTATAAAGAATATATATTATTTTCAAAATGACTGAAAAGGAACCTGGAATTTAGTTCTTAAAACTTTCTAATAATTAATAACTTTCAATTATTGTAATAAAATGAAACCTTAACTTTCTTAATAATTGGAAACTTCTAAATGTGAAATTTAGAAATTTGATGTTAAGTAAAATGAAATATATAATAGATTGAAAATTTGTAACTTGTAGATATGAAAATTTAGAAGATATAATTAGTGAACATTTTGGTAACTAAAAGAATAAGCTAAACTTGTATAACATTCAATTACATTCTAAACACCCTCACACACATACATACATACATACATATATATATATATATATATATATATATAATACCAAAATATTATAAGCTGGAATGTTAATAAGAATATGTAATAGAATATTATACAAGTAAAACTTAGAAAATGAAAGTGTTCAATGGAATATCTTCTGTAAATAATAATTTTGATATTATAAATTGTTATAAACTTAGGTTAATAGTTTGAAATGTGACTAATCAAATGTAATAGAAAAATGAATAATGTAAGAAAAACGATTATAAACTTAAGTTAACATTTTAAGCTATTTATAATCAGATTGAATAGTAAAAGGTGAATACTCTAAGTAAATAATTATAAATTTAAGTAATGTTGAAGCCATTTATATCTAAAGTGATGACTATATTAATTGAATGATTAAAGTTTCAGAAAACATTGAAATGATTTAGAAATGGATTTAATATTCAATAATATTATATATGGAAGAATGGATGTGGAAAGGAAATAATCTATTAATGGTGAATTGAATTGTAGAGTGAATTACATAATAATGGATAATCTAATAATTTCAATTAATGCAAAGTAATGAAAAGAGAAAATGGCATTGTATAAATGTATGGGAAATGAATTTTGTAAATGATGAATGTAAATTAACTAAATAAACATTGTATGAGTGAAAGAAACTAAAGAACAGTAAGTAATATGAAATGAGATTTATAAGAACAAACTTAAACAAAATTTCAAATTATTGTTTGTTTTGGCTTATGGGATAGTTGGGAAGGATACTTCTAATTGGTAAGGTTGTATGAAAAATCTATTGAGTTTCTTTTAAGACTGTCGAGTGTATGGTATACTTAGTAGTTTGTTTATCATTTTATACAATTAAACGTTTCTGAACTCGAACAAATCATTTGTTTTGTTGCTATGGATGGATGGTTGATTTTCTTGATTTCACGTGATGGTTGTATGGTTTTGTTGTGTTGATTTGTTTGCTATTGATTGAACAACTTAAATATTTCTCTTTTTATATAATTATTAACTATTTTTGATTATATAAGTGAAATACTGGTTTATGGAAGCAATTGCTACTGCTTTGGTTTCATAAATAAAGCGTTGTTTGCCAGACAAATAGGTACGTTTTTGGACTATGGTTTTATAGCGATATTAATTATTTTCCCATGGTTTGGGATATATTATTTTGAAATATGTGATATATATTGTAATTATCAATACTATTATTTCTTCTAGACCTCTCCGTAGAAAGGAGACACTGCCGAAATTTTGTGTGAATTTTGGACTTAGAAATTTTTGTGAAAATAGAAATGTTTTCAAACTTTTATTAATTTGAATATGAAAGGATTTCATTGTTTATAAATTTATATATTGTTATTTAAATTATTTTATTATGCAAACTAATTGTTTATAAATTTAATATTTTGATAAGATATACAAATCCCTAATTCCTTCTTTGCCCTTTTGGAGAACGAAAAGTTTTGAGTTGGGGAGAATGTAACGATCCATAATTTTTTATTAATTAAATTATTGAGTTTAATAAGATTTTGTCATTTAATTTTGAAAGTAAATAAAATGTATGATGTAGGAATGAGAAAACTAACTAGAATGAAGTTTAATAATGTAAATTTAATGTAATAGATGACTAGTTGAATGTAATATCAAGTAATTGTAATAATTGTAAGTTATAATTGGTTATAAATTTAAAATAAGAAAATAAATTAAAGGTTATATTAATTGCTAAAATAATATGTAATTTATTATAATTGGATAAAATTAGTGTTGTGTAAGTAGTTATAAGATAACAAACTTATAAATGTGATTAAATTAAGTAAAAGGTGACAATTGTCATTTGTTACCTATTTATTTAATTTGTTGAACTAAATTGGAAATCGGTTGTAATTAAATGTAATTAGATATTACAGTAATGTAAATTAAGATGAAATTGAAGAATATTAATGTAGTGAGGTTTAAACCAATGTTAACTATATACATAGAGTAATGAACGATTGAATAAAAAGATTGAAATCAAATTAAATCAACTTATTGGAATTAATTATAATTAATTGATCTAATTACAGTTGAAATTGAATACCGAAATTAGTGTAATATTTAATACTGGATTGATATGTAAAATAAATTAAATTATCGTAAGTGTCCAAGTAATCAAAAATGATAAAAATTTGTTAGTTATTAAATTTGAATTGAAAAGGCGATTTAATCAATTTAATAATAATTTATTTAATTTATGTGAAAATAGCCATTTTCGCCATTGACTTGGATTTCGGCGAAACCAGTTTCATTGGATCTGTAACGGTGAACTATTGTAGGATTTCAAGTTTCGTAACGATCAGACTTGTCGTTTGATCGTACAGGCATGAAGCGCGTAGAAATTAATTTAATGGAATTCAATTGTAATAAGCTGATTTTAAAAGCTAATTCTTCATACGATAGAATTAGAACTTGAAACATGTTCCATTGGATTTAAAAATATCGAAAACATACATTTTGATATATGGGATGTCCTACTTTCATTTCGGTGTCAGAACGGGCTTTTTGGGTCGCTATTCGTCATTCGTACAAATTTGATATGTGTTTATTTTCTAATCGGGCTTTATTAATATAAGTTCTGTTTTAACCCTAGCAGATTTTATTCCTCATTGTTGTACGTACATTCCTTTCTGACTATAGTCTTCCTAAATGGCTGAAACCTATATCCCCAAATCCAAATTGCAAATCGAATCAAATCGAAATTAAAATTCCTCAAACCATACCATATTATACACTGATTCGAAGCTCTCGATGAGCGCAAGCTAGATCTACAGTTTGTTTTTCTATTTATGTCTACGTATGTCCAGAATTTGGGGAATAAATCTTGGCCATTCAACTGAAGTACGATCAACGACGACGAATCGTCAAATTGATGGTATGGATGCATGGATATGGTGTAACGGCCCGTAAATTTCTTTAATTAAATTTTTCATTTTAATAAGATATTGGAATTTAATTTAGGAAGAAAAAAAATTTGTAATTAGTAATGAAGCAAATGTTGAAAATGGAATGAATCTATGGAAATTTAAGATAAGTATTAACAGTTGAAAAGAAATTTACGAATAATTGAAGTAATGTAAACGGTTATACTAGGATAAGATTTGAATATAAGAATACAAAGGTAAATAGTGAATTAATTTAATGAATTAATTTATGTTATTTATTTAGGGTATTGAATAAATTTGGTAATCCTATTTCAAATTAATGGTAATAATGTTGAGATAAGCTAATAAATTAAATTTCAATGCAATACCCATTAATGGATGGAATGAAATGGGATTTTTGTAAATGTATACTAGGTTTTACGTCAAATGGAAGTTATTTGGATTAAATGGTTGTAAATATTGAGTCAATTTATGAAATAAAATAAATTGAATATAACATAAAATTAAGTGTAAATTTTAAGGGTATGATAACAAGTATTATAAATTACCTAATTAAGTGGTCAATGAATTTATTGGGAATAAAGTTCATTTAAAAGTTAAGTAATTATAATGTTGATATTGATAATAAACGTTACTTTAATGATTTTTAATATGGTAACAGAAGTGTGACTATAAATTTATAGAAGCGCGAATTTATTTTAAGAAGTAATTGGTGGATTGGAAATAAGTTCAAATTATGTTAATTGGGCAATTAATACGTAAAGTATGCCAAGTAATTAATAGAATGTAAATTTAATGTTGTAAATTTAATAGAATGTAAAGTATATAAAAACTGAAATTTATGTGTTCAAATTGATAAGAAGTACACATTTAAAAATATAATATTCATTCAAATTAAAATGTAAATAGGCATATATTAATGTAATGAAATTTTTTAGCATTGGATATGGAATTATAAATCCGGTTTCGTAGGTAACGAACTTATAAATGCAATTAATACAGGTTGCTTGTTTAATTAATGTATCAAATAATATTTTGGTAATCGATTACAATAAATCTTAATTTAACATTTGGTTAATGTAAATTAAAGTAACAATTGATGTAATAAAGAATGGAGCCCTGGTAAATTAACTAATGGATTTAAAAATCTAGATTTATGGGTGAAATTGACAAATTTCAATAGGATTGAATTTTGCAGTTATTACACAGTTAGTGGAGATCAAATAGTTAATACGAATAAAGGTGAAACGAAAAGTATTAGGGTAACGTAACGTAACCAAATGTTAAATATGTTTATAGGATAACGATTTGTTTGAATAATAAGAACGGTAATAAAGATTCTTTATTTATTGGAATAAATTAGGGTAATTGGGTTTATTGCAATAAATTGAAATTAAATGTTTAAATATTACGTTAAAGGAGTTTAAGATGAGAATGGAGAACAACAATATAATAAACCATGAAAAAACTGCTAATTTATTTACTTAGAGATAATGGAGTAATTAACAGGATTTAAAAACCAAATAAATGAATTCCTTGGGAATTTAAGTTAATTTCTGGATAAATTGAAATTTAAACTTAATATTGTAAATTGGGAATTTTCAATGATAAACTGATGTAGAAATTTTAAAAAGGATTCTGAATTTTCCAAGTAATACAAACAGATAAAAATTGTAAATAAATAAAGTAAATTTGTAAAATTCGATTTAATTAACTTATTTTTTTACTTAATTAATATAAAAATAGCCATTTTGGCCATTGACTCGGATTTCGATGAAACCAGTTTCATCCGATCCCTAACGGTGAATTATTGTAGGGTTTCATGTTTCGTAGCGATCGGACTTGTCGTTTGATCGTACGGATTCAAAACGCCTTGAAATCAATTTGAAAATATTGATTTTACCATAACTTCTTGATACGATGGAATTTGGATGTGAAACCTTTTCCATTGCGTTTAAAATATTTTAAAACACCTATTTTGATATATGGGTTTACCTCATTTCATTCTGGGGTCAGAACGGGCTATTTGGGCCACTTTGTTGTTAGCACGTATTCAACCCGATCCATTTATTCTATTCCAACTTTCTCTATAAATATGCTGCTATAAACCCTAGCCTCCCCAATTCTCATTTGTCTGTACGTAAATTTATTCTATTCCTCCTCTTCCTCAATGGCAAACAAAATTCAATATTTCCAGATCCAATTGCAAATCAAATCCAAAGCATAAAATTCAAAGTCCTCAGAAAAATCTGAAAAAATTATACGTTGAAGCTCTCGACTAGGTAATTCACTGTTTGTGTTCGTTTTTCGATTTAGTTTGTCGTTTGACCGGCAAAAATCGAAGAAGTCTCGGCCGTCCATCACGCGTCGGTGGAAGTTGTCGGATCAACAAACCCTTTCTGGGTTTTGAAGAGGGGGCCGAGGGGATCGCATCTAGGTGATTGATTTGTCGATTTGACGGTTAGATCAGCGTCAATTTTCGAACTAGGGTTTTTAACCATTGGCCGCGGCTCGTATATTTTGGCGACCGGAGGTTGTCTTGGTGGGGTCATTGTGCTCGGTTCGACAAGTCGAGGACAATGGGGGTGGTCGGCATCGAAACAACGGCCTGTAGTGGTGGGGAGGCACGGTCAGAGGGAAGTCAAAGGGGGCGCGTGCGATGGGTTTTAGCGTGCGTATGTACTGGGTGCGATGGGAAGAAGAAGGTGATGACGTGTGCACATATATAAATTTTATTTGTTTTGTTTCAATTAATTTTGATTCCAACTTGTTTTAACTCGAATAATTTTCACATACGAGGTCCGTTTCATGCACGGTTTTCTCCGCTAGGTTCGTATTGGAATTCCGGACACTTTGACACAGGTTTGGACGAATTTGGAGACTGTCTAATTTTTGGGTTTAAATTGGATTTAAATTCAATTTAAATTAAAAAGGTGAGTGGTTTAACCCACTCACAACTTCTAAAATTTCTTATGTTTGTTAAATTGATATATGATATGATTTGAAATTTATTTATGATTGTTTGGCATATTTTTAATCATCATCTTAGTTAATTTCAATTATTTAAATTTAATTTCTATTTAATTTATTTATTGCATTTAAACTGCCAGTTAATTGTTAATTAATTACTCATTGCATATAAACTGCCAGTTAAACATTTATCTAATTTATTATTGAACTAACCTCCTATTTAATACCTGTTGTTTACTTTCTGTTCTATATTGATGCTATTGTTTGAATTTGATGATGATTGCGATAAATAGTTGATGGTTGATATTGGATAAATGGATGCTATATTTTATATTTGTTATAAACTGCAAGTTATTATGCATTTTCATTTCATTCGGGATTGCGGTTTGAAATGATATATAACCGTAAATTTTTATTTTTAAATTACAGATTGAAATGATAAATATCCGTATCACTTGACCATATGATAGAAAATTATAAACAGGCACCGCGGTCTATATATAAAAATATTTTAAAGTGATTTTGTATGGTTTGGAAAGAAATATGCGGTTTAATAAATATTAATTTTTGATATTATATAAATATTATTTTATACATATAGTTAAATTCTTGAATTTAAGCTATGTATAAATTGGTTAAATAAAAAAATAAGTTGAATAACGGAGTTTGATTGTTTTATTATATGGGTAAGTACCTATTTAAGATATTGTATATATAAAGTTTTGATGACTTAAATAAATATAAGCTGGAAGATAATGATGAAATTTGTTTGAATTGAAGGATTTAAGAATTTGACTTGAATAAAATGGATGTGAAATTTAAATAAAAATTGAGATTTTTAAACGGTATGATTTTATAACTTGATTTTGGGTTAAAGCGATTTAAATAAATATCAAGTTGATGTAAATGAATATATCAAGTTAATAAAATTTAAAGAACATCCAATTGGTTGAAGTTTAAAGGTTTTACTTAAATGATGTCTGATTTATTAAGTAAACATTTCAAATCAAAATAATAAAAATTGAATTTGATATATATGGAATTATCAAAAGAATTAGTTTTGAAATGGTGGAATATTTGAAGCTTTGAAATATATGGAAAATTAAAATGGTTTATTTGGAGGTTCAAATCAGTATTTGGAATCTATTTAGGAAATTAAAGAAATTATATTTATTTTATATAGTATTTTTAATATTTAAACCATTTAAGTATTAAGAATTATGATACAAAGCTATGGGTTTCAAAGTATGTAGATTTAAAAATGCTATGATTTTGGAAGAGGATATGTTTGCAATAAAATGATATCATATGGACTTGGGTTTAAAAATAGAAATGATATCGTATTTATAAGGTTTTGAAATGGATATTTTATTCTGGTTTTAAAGTATAAATTATTTTGAAATAACCGTGGTGTTATAATAACGGTTGGTTGTTGAAGAGACCGGGATCGAAAGTTGTCATACTCTCTGCCAACTCCGAAAACCACTTTAACAACCATGTACGCGGTGGAGATTCCAAAATGAAGTAGTATGGCGGCGCCGTTTTCCTTTGAGGTAAATACGTGGACCCAACTCCCGTGAGTTGGCATAAGGTGGCTAAAACAGGAGCGATTGACGGGTTAATTGAGGTAGCACCTTTGATCGGACACATCCCTTCGATATTATACTTTGACTTTTGGATTTTTCGGTGGCCAATTTTGATTTCT
Source organism: Allium cepa (assembly GCA_030765085.1). NCBI lineage: Eukaryota > Viridiplantae > Streptophyta > Magnoliopsida > Asparagales > Amaryllidaceae > Allium > Allium cepa. Next base: position 390,219,533 of record CM060937.1, read on the forward strand.
TTGATTTGGGGGTGTGGCTCGACGTGGGCGGTAGCTGCGGCTATGCGTTACCACCGACCCGGAAGCGTAATTGGTATATCTACCCTGGCATTACCTAGTTGTGTCATGTCACCTACCCTAGCGCGCCTTATATGATTTTGGTTTTGCACCATACCTATGGAGTGCCCTTTAACGACGCCCAGTACGGAAGAGATTACGGTACTGTATAGACTATGGGAATATATAAATGTGTTAAGGTGGAAAATGTAAAGCCTTAACGCTATTTAAAAGTAAAGACACTATTGTAATAGCGAAATATACTACATAGTAAATAGTTTAACGGATCCTTAGGAGATGTGAATCCCGAGCATCTCTTAAGTTACTACACTCATATTTATTTCTGTTGATTTAACTTACATAAGATCTTTTAGTTCTGACTCGAGTGTTTTGTCTTTTCAATTCGCTCGGGTCAGTCCGAGCGTTTCAGGACTTGAAGACTTTATTTCTGGAGGAAGAAGACGAAGATTTTATTATTATTATTATTATTATTATTATTATATATTATATGGTTCCACTACACTGTATTCCGGTGCATTGATATTTATTGGTATGTGAACTCTGATATTTATTGTATAAAGAAGAATCAAAATGTTTTGTAAACAGTTTTATGAACTTTATATTGATTATTATATTTTGTCCTTCCGCTGTGAGATTCTGTTTTGTTTTTTTCCCTCTGTTTTTCTTATTTACCCTATAACAATCCGTCCTTCCGTATGTTTTGAATTAGCACGTGTGTCGATCTAAAGCGTGTGAAAAGGCGGATGTTACATCTGGTGTCAGAGCTTTGGTTTAGCGATAAACCTTAGTTTTGTGGGGTCAGACTCTTTAGTAGTAGGGTAGTAATACCCTATGGGAGTCACTGAGTGTATATATGAGAGAGCGTATTTGTTAGTGTTATATAAAAGTTTTAATATTGTGTTAATTTGTTCCGTTTTGTATTTATAAATTCTGGTTGATGCATGGGACGCTATGACATCAATAGGGGTTTCTAAACACTTGATTGGATAGACCGACATAATATTGTTTTAATATAGGTGAATGAAATAATTTTTCCTACTATATTTTCTATATATAAAATAAAATTTTAAATTATATATATATATTGGTTGCAATATTTGGGTTGTTAGGTAATAAATTTATAATTAATAGTCGAAATAAGATTTAAAATAATAAAGAAAATGAAAATTGGAAATTTAGAACTTAAGTCCCGGGGTTTTGAAATTTCTTTTGAATAATTTTGAAATATATAATAATAATATTATTATAAGTATTTTCTGATATAAATATTTCAATATAAATTGAAAGAAATGTTTTAAAAGAAAATTTGGAAAAGAAATAAATTTTGTACTCCCCTCTCTGTCGTTGGGAAATAATTTCGGTGATGAGTGCACGCATCATCGGCATTCATTTTCGAGTTTCGAAGTGGGAAAGCCACTGTAGTAGTTTTACTACGGATTTATTTTGACAAAAAAACTATAAATTTTAATTTTTTTTTAAATATAATTGGATTTATAAGATGTAAGTATATATATTTATCTATTATTTGAAATGATTGAAATTAACCCGGCATTTAAATTCTTAAGTTTCCATTAATTAACAGTTTCAGTTATTGTAGTGAAATTGAATGTAACAAATTTAAAATTAGAACCATCAATTAAAATAAGAAATTTAATGCTAAGTTATGAATGAAATTAAAAGGAATAAAATAAACTTGTATGATTTTAATTACATTCTTAAAGGCATATATATAACTTACCAAAAGATGTAAAAAGTTGAAATGTTTAATAAGAAATGGTAATAGAATATTATAAAAGTAAATTTTTTGAAGTAATGAAAGTAATTAATGAAATTTAATAATAAGAATATGGTGAGTAGTTGTTATAAACTTAAGCTTGAGTGAAAATGCTACTAATTAAATAAAATGGAAAGTAGGTATTGTAAGTAAGTAATCATAAACTTGAGTAAATAGGCAGAAGTTACTTAAGTTAATAAATTTACCTGCTAAGAAATTTGATTTAATATGAATAAGTAATAAATGAAAATTGAAATAAACATTAAACAAATATGAATAGTGTATTAACTAATAAGTTATTATGCAAAGCAATTGAATTAAACTTGACTGCTATAAATAAATTAAAAAGAATAGTTGTAAGAAATAATGTAAAAAAAAATTAAAAAAAAAAATTAACAAGATAAATCATTATATGAAATAAAAGGAAATCAAACAACAAATAGTATGAATGAAATTAATAAGAATGAACTTAATTATTGTTTGGATTTGTTGTTTGTTTTGGTATGGGTGTTTGGGTAAGGATACTTTAAAATTATTTGAATGAATAAATAATCTATATTGTTTCAACTAAGACTGTTGAGTAAATGATGCACTTGATAGTTTATTTTTCATTCTGTGCAATTTGAAGTTTGAATACGAACAACTACTTGCTTTGTTGATATGAATGAATGATTGATTTGTATTGATTCTATGTGATGGTTGCAAAAGATTGTTGGTTGTATTGATTTGTTGTTTAAGGTCGAAATGACTTTAAATATTTCATTATATATAATTGTTAACCCTTTTAGATTATATAAGTGAAATGCAGTTTGTGGAAGCAATTGCTACTGCTTTTGGTTCCATAAAATAAGCGTTAATTACCCGACAAATAGGTACGTTTTCGAATTACGATTTTATAGCGCTATTCTTTATATTTTCCTGTGTAGGGATATTATATGTTGGATATTATATGTGATATTTTGTATATTTCATATTAAATTTTCTCCCGAGCCTATCCGTACAAAGGAGACTCTGTCGAAATTTTCCGTAAATTTTGGACTTAGAAATTTTTTGAAAATATTTCCAAACCTTATTAATTTGAATATAAAATATTTAATTGTTTGTAAATCTATATATTTTATTCAAATTTTCCAATTCTGGACACTTATTGATATGAATACATTTATTTCTTAATTATTCTTTTCCCTTCTTTTCCTTTTCGAGGACGAAAAGTTTTGAGTGGGGGAGAGTGTAACGACCCGTAAATTTCGTTAATTAAATTTATCATTTTAATAAGATATTGGAATTTTATATAGGACGAATTTTTTTTATAATTAATAATGAAGCGAATGTTGAAAATGGAATGAAATGGGACTTTTGTAAATGTATACTAGGTTTAACATCAAATGGAAGTTATTTGGAATAAGTGGATGTAAATATTGATTCAATTTATGAAATAAAATAAATTGAATATAACATAAACTTAAGTGTAAATTTTAAGGGTATGATAACAAGTATTATAAATTACCTAATTAAGTGGTCAATGAATTTATTGGGAATAAAGTTCATTTAAAAGTTAAGTAATTATAATGTTGGTATTGATAATAAACGTTACTTTAATGATTTTTAATATAGTAACGGAAGTGTGAATACAAATTTATAGAAGCGCAAATTTATTTTAAGAAGTAACTGGTGGATTGGGAAATAAGTTCAAATTATGTTAATTGGGTAATTAATACGTAAAGTATGTAAAGTAATTAATAGAATGTAAATTTAATGTTGTAGATTTAATAGAATGAAAGTATATAAAAACCGAAATTTATGTGTTCAAATTGATAAGAAGTACACATTTAAAAATATAATATTCATTCAAATTAAAATGTAAATAGGCATATATTAATGTAATGAAAAAATTTAGCGTTGGAAATGGAATTATAAATCTAGTTTGGTAGGTAATGTAACAACCCGCATATTTATCGATTTAATATTTAAATATTTTATTTAAATATTAGGTCGTTAATCGGATATTGGTCCGAAAAGCTACTTTTTGCAAACGGTCAAATTAGGACTCGAGACCACTTCCATTGAGTTCGAAATGCCGTTTACAAATTTTTTAAGTATAAACATCGATAGGTTTGGAGTTAGCGAAATTTCACTAACTTTTCCCGCTTTGGACTTTGGGTTAGTTTAGCCTATTAAGCCCAAGTTCCAACCCCCTTCTCCTCACTCTTCATAAATTTCCTAACTAACTCAAGCTTAGGCATTAATGGTGAAAAGAATGGGAAATTAAAACTCCAAGCACAAATTCAATTGCAAATCCAACATTCAACTCCAAATTCAAGTAGAAGATATTGGATTCAAGCTTTGGATTGCTTCTCCTTGCTTTCAAGCTTCATCTTCATAAACTTTAGTGCAATGGTGAGATTTTTAACTCACATTCTTGTCTATAACTATCTTGGGTTGTTGGGAATGATTCCCTATCACTTTAGCATGAATATTTGCTTTTGGTTTGGATTGGATTGGCGAAAAACTCCGATTTTTGGCGTTTTGGCGAAATTTCTGCATTTAGGTCGTTCTGGCCATTTTTATGTCGTTCGGAGTTAGGTCGTGTGGGTCTTAGGTCGTAGGTCGCGTACGAGATAGCTCCTAGATCGTTCTGACCACTTTTCGTGTGTTCGGAGTTAGGTCGTTCACGGCCTAGTACTTAGGTCGCTCGTGAGTTGGTGGCGTAGGTCGTAGGTCGTTTAACTCTTAGGTCGTTAGGCCTTGTGTGTGGAGTTAGGTCGCCTGCTTTCCTTAGGTCGTAAGTCGCGTGTGCTTTAGGTCGCGCACTTTCTTAGGACGCAAACCCTTTTAGGTCGTTGACCACGCTAGGTCGCTTGGCCTCTTCACTGCTTAGGTCGTTAAACCCTTCCTCTTTTGGGTCGCTCCCCTTTATTTCTTAGGTCGTTGTGGCCTTAGGTCGTGATATTTATAGGTCGCGGAAAAGTTAGGTCGCTCGACCCATGTTGCCGTTAGGTCGCTCGATCCTTGTTGCCGATAGGTCGCGTGCTTTATTAGGTCGCGTACCTTTAGGTCGCGTGTCCCCTCTACCTCGTTAGGTCGCAAAGAACATTAGGTCGCTCGACCTCCTTATCCACCAGGTCGCGCACTTAGTTAGGTCGCTCAGCCATTGTGTTAGGTCACGTGAACCCTTAGGTCGTTAGACCTCATTTTGCTTTAGGTTGTAGGCCTCTTGCCTTCACTTAGGTCGTACCGTTTTGTCGGGGCGCTGCCCCCTGGACCCCCGCGACCTGACCGGGCAGGTCGAACCCCGTAGGCGGTGGCGTTGCCCCCGCACCCCCACCTTGGGGGGTTTCCACCCCCCTGGACCCCCCCTCCGTAGGGGATCTTATCTGAAAAACATTGAGCTGATTTCCTTGGATTTTATTCACATCTCCGTATGCGATCTTTGTGACTGATTGTTTCTACAATTGCTTCTGTGTTTTGTCACTTTATAATATAAAGGTTTCAATACTAGTAGTAAATATCAAAACTCTTTTAACAAACAATTTCAACTCTATTTTTAATAACTAAGCTCTTTTCTTAAACCATTTTCCAATCTATTAGTATATACAAACCTTTACCTCACTCGGATGAGAAATCTAATTAAACGACTTAGTAAAACAAGTGGTATGAAACACTTGCGTTCACTTCGTCGGTTAATTCTTGGACTTGTTCGATTGAACCTCTTGTGACAATTTTATTAGTGAAGATTTACAGTTTGTTCGTAAATATTTAAGTTAAGCAAGTGGTTATGGGACATGATGCTAAACTTCTATATTTACTAGCTTAGTGTAATTGATACTTCTCGTTGATCATGACGATCATTCTGATGATTTAGACTAGCAACTGTGCGATGTCTCTTGTTGCGAGGTTAGACTAGACACCACTTGTGTGATTCCACTCACACATAACTTTTTTCTTTTTGGTTAGTCTGGACCTTAATCTGTGTGATTCCATTCACACATGTGGGGTAGCTCCCCTTGGTCTTCGGACCGTCATGTGATAGGCCTCTTTCTCTTTTCTATGATTTCTGGACTTCTTGCATTGATTTCTAGAATTTATGCCATTGACTTGTCATGAGTACAAGTTTGGGGTATGATGCCCTTTCCGAATCTTTGAGAAGATTCTTGTGATATTGATTATCTCTTATTGACTGATCTTCTGTTGATCATTATTTACATACTTATAGTGGTATGTCATTACGGATATTTTATGTTTATGCCATATCTTTTATGTTATATCATGTCATCTGATATTTATAGCTAGACTGATCCGTTTATTATTTTCTTAAATAATACTCGGGTCAGACCGAGATGTTACAGGTGCTTCTGCTTGACTTCTTCCCAGGGATTCATCACTCTGACTTTTGGCTAACTGTTTAGATTAGCAGTTTTTTGTGGTATACACTTAAGATATAGACTCATAGTTGTATTCTTTTGTATAGCACGTGTTGCTATTCTTTTGTATTATTGTGGATCTTACTGACCACTACTCTGATGTACACTTTCATGTGTTAGATATATATTCATATCTTCTTCCGCCCTTGTGATATGGATGTCTGTGACTGATTTGTGTTATGATTATTTCTATGTTTGTTTCCGAAGATTATTCATAGCCACCGTGTGATAAGCAATTACATGGATGGTCGCTCCTCAACAGCCTTATTCTCCATGCTAGTTGACAGCACTACACCGTAGTGTTCTTGGCTAGTGTGGGTATAGAGGTGGGGCGTCACAGCTTGGTATCAGAGCCAAACTTCGGAACAATGTAGAATAACTTGACAAGGATCATCGTCCTAAGTCCGCCTTAGGAGTCTTGCTTTAGGATTTTGTTCGGGTTTTCAAACCGATTCATCCTATTTCTTTTATGATTCCTTACTTCACTTGTCAAGAATGTTTGATATTCATTTGGTGAATAACTATTTTCTTTCTCTTCTTTCTTTCTAAAGGAAGAGAATGTCTAGACCAGGTCGTCCCAGAGCTGGATCATCTAGTGCTCCACCACCGGATGGAGTTTTTATAACTACTCAACAGTTACTTGATTTAGTAACGAACGCTCAAGCAGCTGGAGCTAATCCGGCACCTACCCACCCAAAGTCGGGGTTTGCACGATTGTGCAATGATTACACCAACTTGGGTGGGAAGCCGTTTAAAGGCTCTGAAACTATCATTGGGGTCCAGGCTTGGCTCAGAACGTGCGATAGGATCTTCTCTCGCATGAACCTCATTGACCTCCACCGAGTCCAGGTGGCTTCCAGCATGCTCCAAGAAAGAGCATTGGATTGGTATGAGCTGTTAATCTCAGAAATTGATGAAGCGGATCTCACCTGGGAGCACTTCCGGGAACGCTTCGAATCGAAATTCGTGCCCGAGGCTGAAAAGGTAACTTTGGCTCGGCTATTTATTGACCTCGTTCAAGGTCAGTCTTCTGTGGCGGACTACGTCGCATCATTCGAATCTCTTTCCAAATATGGGGTCGAGTATATAAATACTCCACTAAAGAAGAACCAGAGGTTCGTTTATGGCTTAAATAAGAATCTTAAGAAGCCACTACTCCTGAAACTAGAAGTTGCATTTGATCAACTTATAGATATCGCTCTTCGTCTGGAAGAGGCTGATAAAGAAAGTGAGGTGGAGGTAGTAGCTTCCAAACCCAATTTCAATAACAAAAAGAGGCCCAACAAGTTCAAAGGCCCTTATCCCAATAAGAAGAGTAAACAAGCAACTACTGCTGCAAAGGCTCCTTCTCCTGATATTGCGAGATGCTTCAACTGTGGCGCAGAGGATCATTTTGCGAACAAGTGCTCAAAGCCCAAATCTTGTCGCTATTGTAAGAGCCCAGATCACTTTATACATCAATGCCTCAAACGTAAAGGCAGGAATGAAGGAAAGTTAAATGTGGCTCAAGCCCCTGGCAACACATCTCGTGGCCAAGGTATTTCTCATTCCATTCTTGATGGTATTATTTTATTTCATGATCAACCTATTAGAGTTCTCTTTGATACGGGTGCATCCCATTCTTTTATATCAAAGGAACTGGTAGACACTTTTTCATTAAGTGTTACTGCATTGATGACTTCTTTAAAAATTGCGAATCCTGTTGGTGGATCCGCAACTCTTAGTTTGCTTTGTAAAGATGTGGAGATTATTTTATGTGATTTTTCTTTCCTAGCTGATTTGCATGTCATGCGTTACTTAGGCTTTGGAATAATTTTGGGAATGGATTGGCTTAACCGTTATCAAGCCCATATCCTATGTCCTGAGCGGACTATTCATCTCCGACATCCACTATCTGTTAAACAGATTTCTGTTAATCTTAAAGATTCAGAATCATGTTTGGTGGGATCTTTATATTCTTTAAATCCTCGTGATAACGATGACGATGATGAAGATGATATTATTTCTCGTATTCACGTTGTTCGTGAATTTTCCGACATATTCGAGCCCGTTTTAGGTTTACCACCTAAACGAGCAATTGAGTTCAGAATTAATCTTGTTTCTGGAGCTCAACCTATTACTCGTCCTCCTTATCGCATGTCCAATAAGGAAAATGAGGAGATGCGCAAACAGTTGTCTGAATTGGAGACGAAGCAATTTATTCGCTCTAGTTCCTCGCCTTGGGGAGCTTCGGCTATTTTCGTGAAGAAATCCGACGGTACGCTTAGGCTTTGCGTTGACTATCGCAAGCTTAACGATCTGACTATTAAAAATAAATATCCTTTACCTCGGATTGATGATCTATTCGATCAGCTTAGTGGTGCTAAGGTCTTTTCACAATTGGACTTGGCTACCGGTTTCCATCAGCTTCGCATCGCTGAGGATAGCATTCCTTTGACATCATTCCGTACTCGATGGATCTTATGAATGGCTTGTTATGCCATTTGGGTTGACGAATGCTCCAGCTTGTTTCGTTGACCTCATGAATCGAGTTTTCAAAGATTTCCTCGATCGGTTTGTTCTCATATTCATTGATGATATTCTTGTGTATTCAAAAACCGAGGAGGAACATGAGAAACATCTTCGGATTGTATTGGAAACTCTTAGGAGTAATCAACTAAAGGCAAAATTCTCTAAATGCCACTTTTGGCAATCTCGTGTGAAGTTTCTCGGTCATATTATTTCCGAATCCGGAATTTCTGTGGATCCTTCAAAGATTGAAGCGATTCAAGATTGGAAAAGACCTGAGAGTGTGACTGAAATCCGTAGCTTTCTCGGATTGGCGGGCTATTACCGTCGTTTTATTAAAGACTTTTCTAAGATTGCCGTGCCTCTTACTGGCTTGACTAAGAAGGGAGTTAAATACATTTGGTCGGACAAATGTGAAGCCTCTTTTCAGAAATTGAAAGAACTCCTATCTGATGCTCCTATTCTTGTTATTCCCAAAGGGAATCAAGATTTTGTTGTTTATACTGATGCTAGTCACGTTGGTTTAGGTGCCGTTCTTATGCAAAAAGAACGTGTTATTGCTTATGCTTCTAGGCAATTTGTAACGACCCCAAATTTTGGAATTTATTTTAATTGATAGTTAATGTAAATATTGAATAAATTTTGGAATAAATTTAAAATTTTGAATATTTAAATTGTATTTGAATTGAGATTTATAGTAAATAATAAATAAGAAATAAAATGGTGGGTAGTTAAACTTTTAAAAATAAAAATAAAATATGAAACCAAGCAGCAAATAAAAATGGAACTTCATTCTATTCAAAAGTAAACAAAACAAATATATAAGTATACATACATAAAGTAAGAACAGAAAAATAACAACATAAATAAATGCATATACAATTGAAATGGTATGAACTTGTAAAACAAAATACATCAAAATATAAACTATTGAAATTAAATATACCTAAGTGAATAAACAAAACATCTCTAATATAAGACATAAGGCAGCATCATTTCAGCCTGAACAAAAATATAAATAAACTAAGTACAAACAAATAAAACAAGTAAAATAAAATACAAATAAAGTATAAGCATAGAGTACTAGCAATTTAATGCAAGATCCTCTTTAGTACACAATATGTATTCATTTGCTACCAAGCTAGATACATCAGCCACTCTAGTACACCATAGCATACCCATCAGCCACCATACAAGCAAAGAAAAAATATGCAGCCGAGACAAGCAAGAATAAAATGTGTAAGGTAAGTAATAAATGCAGCACATTAAAATACTATCATCTGTACAAACAAAATATACATGGTACAATGCTAATTAATGCAAGTATGTAGAGAGATTCACATCAGCCTTATTTAACGATATATTTCAAAATCCTGTACAAGAAGTTTTTCCCCTTTTCAAACTGTAAACCTCTTCTATGTATACATCATCTTCATCTTGGTTTGTTCCTTCCCAAACTATGAAAACAACCTATCATCTGGAATCCATAAACAACAAAACTTAAGCAAAACCAGGAAAAAAAAAGAGAAAAAGAGAAAAGGAATCAGGTTAGAGCCTCAAACCTGAAGCAAGTTTCAATCAGGAGCAAACAAATCATTCTCAGTTTAAAAATGAAAAAGAAAAAATTCAACCTCGTCAAGCAAACCTGAACAATTACTTAAAAATCAAAGTTGTTCCAGATGCAAGTCAAAAGCAGTTCAAAACCTTGTCTCTGTTCCAAGCATTCACAGGTGAGTAACATCACATCCCAAATGTCTTAAGTATATTCATTCTAATGAATGTTCTCTTTGAAGTTAGTTCATTTGTGAGTAAACAAGTGATTTAAACTTAAGTTATTTTAAATTTGTATATTTATATGTTGAAGTTGCTCTGCATACTTATCTATCTATCTGTGCTGTGAGAATCATCATCTTCTCTGTTTAGTTACAGGGAATACAATAAAAAGAAAAAGAAAATCAAATTCTTATTTTCTAATCAATATTAGGCTTTAGTTTCAAACAAAAGAGTTGTGCTTAAGAATGAATTGTGATATAAAAAATAAGTTCATGAAGAGTAAACATATACAGGATGAGGAACTCAAGTACTGCAGAGCAAATTTCAAAATTTAATAAAATTCGAACCTAAGGATTTGCAAATTCAAATACATATCTTGAATCCCTATTGGGAAATGAGATTTTTAAGCTCAGTTTGATAATTTTTTACGAGAGTGGGTTAAGAGTGGTTCGACGATGAACAAAAACAATGTTTTTGTAAATTTCTGGAGATTCAACAAATCTTAAATGCTGAAAACTGTTGTATAGCTAGCTTGATGATTCTCGAGTATAGGAAAAATATTAGAAAAAATTTCTAATGCAAAGATTTTGGGGATGAAAATGATTTAGGGTTTTATTCCTTAGTTAAATCAGGGTCAGTTACCTCGTCGCCATGGGATCTCTGATGAACCGAGTTGCATAAGACGGTGGGGACAGCTGCGTGTGGTCAAGGCGAAGCTTCTGAAGAGAATTCGTGACCTCTGGTGGTCTTTGGCGCCGGCGGCAAGGCGATTAGTTTAACTGGGTTGTTTCGGGTAGACGTGAGGTAGCTCGAAAATTCGATTTTGAGTTTGATTTGTTGGACTGGGTGGTCAGGGGACTAGCAGAACTCGGAGGTGATAAGTCGCGTTGGTCGGAGGCGGGGCCGTCGTCCGCTAGAGGATGTGCATGTGCACCGTGTCTCTGTGTGCACAGTGGAAAGAAAAATGCAGGAGGATCAGAAAAGGAATAAGGGAGGAGAAGAAGGAATTGGGGGATTTGGTTGTGGGCTTGAGTAGCTTACTGAAGTGTTCGCGAGCATTTGAAATGGGTAACAGGTCTCAAACTAAAACAAAAAAAAAAAATTAACAGTTTTTGAAAATAAAATAAAATAAATAATAATTCAAATTGCTTTCTTGGGGAAATGAAGCCTGGTTTCGGGAAAAGATGAAGCAGGCTCGGGTCATTGGTTTTGGAGTAGAAGCAGTCTCTGATTTTAAAGGCGAAATCAAGCTCATTTTGAAATAATTTTATCAAAACCGTTTTTTTAGTTTTGGTAAAGGTTGAATGTTAACCCAGTTTTGAACTAGTTAATTTGTTTTAAATTACCAAGTTTTGGAATGATTTAAATTAAATATAACCTTTATTTTGGAAAGTTATTTTAACTTAATATTATTAGAATACTTTAATGAGTAATAAATTTTATTTGTTTGGTTTATATAATTTTGTATTAAGTCAATTATCAAACATAATTTAAATGTAATGTATTAAAAGATAGGAAATTAAATGGATGATTTATCAAGGTGATTAATTAAACAAGGCGATTTATATAATCATTTAATAATTAGGGGTTAATCACTTTGTGTGATTAAGTAAGGTGATTTATTAATAGACAATCATTGAATGTAATCAAAGTGATTAATTAATCAAAAGGAAACTAATTTGGGTAATTAATTTAAGGATAAAAAGAGTTATCTTTTAATTTAATTAAGAAATTAATGATTTGTTATTATAAGCAATTAAGGAATAATAAATTAAGAATAACTATTTAATAATTAAAGATTAATTAATGATTAAAGGTGAATTAATTGATGATTAAAAGTTAATTAAATCAATTCAATTAATAATTTAAGAATATTGGTTAATGTGGATACTTTAATTTAAGTTGATTAATCAAGTGATTAAGTAATAAGTAATGTAAGGATAATGTGATAAACTAATTAAAGTAATTAATTTGAGAATAATTAATTTATTAAGGGCTAATTAATAAATAAAAGTGATCAAGAATAATTATTAATTAAGGATTGATTAATGATAAATTAAAGGATCGTTTATTAAAATGTTTTGAAATTTATTTATCATTAATATACCATAACTAGAAAATTTATTCATAGAAATAAATCTGATTAAATAAATCAGATAAATTGAATTAATCCTATCCATGGATGCTTGGATTATATTGGATGTTAAACTGTTTGATATCCCTGATATATCATGCTTTATGATTATCCTGATTTGTGTTGAGATCTATGATGCAATTTATTATCTGTGATATAGTTTATTATCTGTGATGTATATATCTGCGAATTTGTGTATGAAAGATAAGCGTTATAATTTATATCGCTTATCGAATACATTGTTGTATTTGATCTGTGATGATTGAATGTTGTTGCACTATTGTGTTAAACCCCTGGACCACACCATACACACACAAATATGGATTTCACGAGGAAATCGATTAAGTCACAGATTTTCGAAAATAGTTTTAAATTTGAATTTTTAAATTCAATTGGTTTGAAAATGAGATTGGGTTTAAAGGGAAAAGCTTTTGAAATGGAATTTCAAAGATGAAATTTGTTTTGAGTAACTTGATTAAGTTTTGAAATTTAAATATTTTGATGTAAATTTGAATTCAATACTTAAAATTGAATTCTATGATTTGAAACTAGGGATTAACGATATTATACTAGTTATATACGAGTCAAACCGTTTTTAAAGTATTATTTTTGGGAATTTGAATTTACCCAAAGGTTGTAACCTGTATAAATGAAATCAAGTTTTTCCGAAATAAGTTGTTTCTAAATGTTAAAAAGCTTTCATAGGAGAAATAAATTTCAAATGGTATTAGAGGGATTTCAAGTTTAAACTGAAATAGTTTTCCAAGTTATAGATGAATATCTGGAAACGAATTTTGAAAGTGAATATTTGGGAACGAACTATGAAAGAGATAAGTTAAATCTTGATTTAGAGATTTAATGAATTAATCCAATTGAAATGGAATTGTTCTGAAATACAGGAATGAATCTTTGAGAAACTGGGTGAACTTGTGAAATAAATCTTTTTGTAAAAAGAATTTGAAATGGTAATTGGTTTAAACCATTTGAAAGAAAGTTTTGGGTAATAAGTTATGACTTAATTGAAATCCCAATATCCATATGTTTCTGAAATATTGCGCTCACTATTCGGTTTAACCGGGAGAGGACCTTTGTGTCATATATCCCATTCCGAATATGTGATACGTCGTTATGGATAGCATTTGAAGACCGGTGGTGAAGACCGGATATTTTCGAAAACGAAAGGGTTTCTTATCGATTGTCTCTGCACTGGCTGATCCCCGGTATAGAGACTCCATATGTGATGGGGAGTCCGAACGTGATTAGTGAATATCCGGATTGCAAGGACTTCTTTGTAAGTGCCTTCGGTTTTGTTCGATCCCGGAACAGACTTGTATGGATTGTATGTCTGACATTACAAATTGAGATATAAAGCCGATTTCTTTCAAATATATTTCTGTTGGTGGCGGAGGATTTATTCTTTTAGCTTAACACCCTTCTCTGAGACGTACGAGCTCAGAGGTTATATAGTTGAAGTTATCAGCGATATATTCCCAATTTGGTAATGTGACATACTGAGTGTTGCTGTGAAATGATCATTGTGTTGATTATTTGTGATAGGATCATTTGTGTGATCGTCTATCTTGGTGATCATTTCTATGATCATTTGTTGACCCAAAGCACGGCTTTTGTATAAAGTGTGTTTTTGTGGACGTGACTTCGTCGGACCTCACACCCCGAAATGGTCGAAACAGGAAAGATGCAGCAAGGTTATTGGGGGTAGCACCCCTTAGGGTATGTGCATTTCCTTCTGGATAGAGGTGGTATCATGGTATGGAGCCCAGATATTTAACCTATGCGGTTACTGCGAATTTATTACTTTGTGGTTGTTGGTTATCGGGATCCCGTGAGAAAGGTCGTTTACGATCGGGGAATGGCGTGCTCGTGTCAGTAGTTACCCAGTTAGGGGTAACCCGGCCTTGTGTTGGCAGAGTTCCGGTTTGGTTCTCGGGAATGTCCTTCCAAAGGCATTCTCATGTGGCAATGGGAAGTTCCTTGGCCTGACCATTTGTTGGAAATCCAAAGAAACAATACGATCTTGTACGGATTTAGTTGTAGAACCTATCATTCACTTATGGTGGCGCCCCACTGTTTGGATGGTAGCTATAGTAGGCATAGTTCGAAATGTCTATGTTGGCTAAGATTTATATCTTTACTTTCGAAATGATTTTTACTAAACAATGCACTAGTAATAATATCAAATGTTCTTTTTAATGCGTATCAAGCATCTTTGACTATCATAAGGAGAAATCTCCTCCGATTCTGCGTTTGCATTGTGTGTGTGTGCGGGAGGCCTTATGGTAGTCTCATTTTTCAAAAGCATTGCGAATTGACTTTAAAATTCTTTCTTTGATTGTTTTTATAAGATAAACTGTTTTTGTTGCTCACACCAGTCCCACGACTGATCTCGGAGTTTATTGTTTTCCTTCCTAAACTCTGGGTGCCCACCTATTTTCACACGGGCAGTCAAGAGTTAGGTTTATCAGGATATTCTGGATATTCTGGAGTTGCAGGAGGCAAGCTGGATGGCATGGCGTATCACTAGTTTATATAGTAGTTCTTTTTCCGCTGCATTGTTTAATGTTGTACACTCTGATGATATGATGTAATGTAATGTAATAACTGATATAGTTCTTTGTTTAAAGATTATTCATTTATCTATTATATGTTGTTCCGCTGCGAATTGTGAGATTTTGATGTTGTTCTGTTATTTTCTGCTCCGTTCTATTTTCTATTTTCTTTTCCCTTTATTTTCTCTCTTCTACCTTTTTCTTTTTCTTTCCTCTCTTCTTTCTTCTTCCTAAAAAAAACCATAAGGGTTCGTATTTTCGTTCACCTTGAGTTAATCAATGGAGATTAGTGTCTATTCAAGGAGTACGGATTTACGGCTCTTTACATTTGGTATCAGAGCTTATGGTTAAGCGACAACCATGGTTCTGTTGGGTGTTACTCATTAGAGATAGAGTCAGCAGTACTCTAGAATGAGTTTGAGTGTAATAATAGATATGAGCGCGTATTTGTTAGTGAATATAAAATTGATTTTGGATCGGGTAAATAAGATAATTTTGCCCAAAACTATTTTGTATGAAAAGGAATGGTTTTCTATGGATTATTATAATATATGGTTGCATGGTTGTTAATAATATTAAATTATTATCATTATTATATGAAATTAAATAATAAAATAAAATGGATTGAATTCAAGTAAATTAACTGGATAAATTATTAATTCTTAGACTAATGAATTTGAATTTGAATTGGTTAAATAAAAGTTTAGTCGTGAGCTAAATTTGAAGATAAATTTGAATTTGTATATAAATTCAAGTAAGTAAAAGAAATAAATTGAAATTTCCTTTGTTGGTAATTAAGTAAATTCGTGATGAATTGAATATGGAAATTGAAATTTGAAATGAATTAGTGAATGAAACTAATTTAAAGTAGTAATATGAATTACTAAATGAAAGTTAATCGATAAAATTCAATATTTAGAATTGTGAATTGAATTCAAATGAAATTGAAATGTAAAATTAAATGAAATGGGTATGTAACTTCAACAGTGAAGTAAAAACGTATAAGAAACATATATTGAAAATTTTGTAATAGAATAGGCAAAATGGTTTGAATGTTGAAATTGGATATTTTGGATGCTACTACTAGCAGGTTATACAGGTATATAAAGGAATTGAGATTTTGATTTCAAAGATAAAATTGAATGGCTCGACAAAAAGGTACGTATTTCAATTTCAGTATGAAATTTGATGACTTTCTTCTCTAGCCACTTGGCTTTTCTCTTTTCTTTTTGATTCTGAGGGGCCGTGGTGCCATTTTGTAGTCGTACCGAGCTAGCCGTGCAAAGGAGACGCTGGCGAAATTTTTCGAAAATTTAGGGTGTTAGAAAAATTTTGAGAAATTTTGAAAGTTTTAAATTTGAATTTGAATTTAAATTTAAATTGTAAGGAAAACAATGTTGTTTGGAACTTATATTTGAAGTTGGAAAGCTAGTTGAAATGATAGTGAATCTCTAGTAAAAAGATTTAGGTTAGTAAGTTGATAAAACTATTTAGATTGTGAAAAATAGTAGACGGGATAAGGGCATTCTTCTTAACTTGTAATTTCGGGACGAAATTCTTTTAAGGAGGGAAGATTGTAACGACCCCAAATTTTGGAATTTATTTTAATTGATAGTTAATGTAAATATTGAATAAATTTTGGAATAAATTTAAAATTTTGAATATTTAAATTTTATTTGAATTGAGATTTATAGTAAATAAGAAATAAGAAATAAAATGGTGGGTAGTTAAACTTTTAAAAATAAAAATAAAATATGAAACCAAGCAGCAAATAAAAATGGAACTTCATTCTATTCAAAAGTAAACAAAACAAATATATAAGTATACATACATAAAGTAAGAACAGAAAAATAACAACATAAATAAATGCATATACAATTGAAATGGTATGAACTTGTAAAACAAAATACATCAAAATATAAACTATTGAAATTAAATATACCTAAGTGAATAAACAAAACATCTCTAATATAAGACATAAGGCAGCATCATTTCAGCCTGAACAAAAATATAAATAAACTAAGTACAAACAAATAAAACAAGTAAAATAAAATACAAATAAAGTATAAGCATAGAGTACTAGCAATTTAATGCAAGATCCTTTTTAGTACACAATATGTATTCATTTGCTACCAAGCTAGATACATCAGCCACTCTAGTACACCATAGCATACCCATCAGCCACCATACAAGCAAAGAAAAAATATGCAGCCGAGACAAGCAAGAATAAAATGTGTAAGGTAAGTAATAAATGCAGCACATTAAAATACTATCATCTGTACAAACAAAATATACATGGTACAATGCTAATTAATGCAAGTATGTAGAGAGATTCACATCAGCCTTATTTAACAATATATTTCAAAATCCTGTACAAGAAGTTTTTCCCCTTTTCAAACTGTAAACCTCTTCTATGTATACATCATCTTCATCTTGGTTTGTTCCTTCCCAAACTATGAAAACAAACTATCATCTGGAATCCATAAACAACAAAACTTAAGCAAAACCAGGAAAAAAAAAGAGAAAAAGAGAAAAGGAATCAGGTTAGAGCCTCAAACCTGAAGCAAGTTTCAATCAGGAGCAAACAAATCATTCTCAGTTTAAAAATGCAAAAGAAAAAATTCAACCTCGTCAAGCAAACCTGTACAATTACTTAAAAATCAAAGTTGTTCCAGATGCAAGTCAAAAGCAGTTCAAAACCTTGTCTTTGTTCCAAGCATTCACAGGTGAGTAACATCACATCCCAAATGTCTTAAGTATATTCATTCTGATGAATGTTCTCTTTGAAGTTAGTTCATTTGTGAGTAAACAAGTGATTTAAACTTAAGTTATTTTAAATTTGTATATTTATATGTTGAAGTTGCTCTGCATACTTATCTATCTATCTGTGCTGTGAGAATCATCATATTCTCTGTTTAGTTACAGGGAATACAATAAAAAGAAGAAAAAAAATCAAATTCTTATTTTCTAATCAATATTAGGCTTTAGTTTCAAACAAAAGAGTTGTGCTTAAGAATGAATTGTGATATAAAAAATAAGTTCATGAAGAGTAAACATATACAGGATGAGGAACTCAAGTACTGCAGAGCAAATTTCAAAATTTAATAAAATTCGAACCTAAGGATTTGCAAATTCAAATACATATCTTGAATCCCTATTGGGAAATGAGATTTTTAAGCTCAGTTTGATAATTTTTTACGAGAGTGGGTTAAGAGTGGTTCGACGATGAACAAAAACAATGTTTTTGTAAATTTCTGGAGATTCAACAAATCTTAAATGCTGAAAACTGTTGTATAGCTAGCTTGATGATTCTCGAGTATAGGAAAAATATTAGAAAAAATTTCTAATGCAAAGATTTTGGGGACGAAAATGATTTAGGGTTTTATTCCTTAGTTAAATCAGGGTCAGTTACCTCGTCGCCATGGGATCTCTGATGAACCGAGTTGCATAAGACGGTGGGGACAGCTGCGTGTGGTCAAGGCGAAGCTTCTGAAGAGAATTCGTGACCTCTGGTGGTCTTTGGCGGCGGCGGCAAGGCGATTAGTTTAACTGGGTTGTTTCGGGTAGACGTGAGGTAGCTCGAAAATTCGATTTCGAGTTTGATTTGTTGGACTGGGTGGTCAGGCGTCTAGCAGAAATCGGAGGTGATAAGTCACGTTGGTCGGAGGCGGGGCCGTCGTCCGCTAGAGGATGTGCATGTGCACCGTGTCTCTGTGTGCACAGTGGAAAGAAAAATGCAGGAGGATCAGAAAAGGAATAAGGGAGGAGAAGAAGGAATTGGGGGATTTGGTTGTGGGCTTGAGTAGCTTACTGAAGTGTTCACGAGCGTTTGAAATGGGTAACAGGTCTCAAACTAAAACAAAATAAAAATAAAAAAAAAATTTAACAGTTTTTGAAAATAAAATAAAATAAATAATAATTCAAATTGCTTTCTTGGGGAAATGAAGCCTGGTTTCGGGAAAAGATGAAGCAGGCTCGGGTCATTGGTTTTGGAGTAGAAGCAGTCTCTGATTTTAAAGGCGAAATCAAGCTCATTTTGAAATAATTTTATCAAAACCGTTTTTTTAGTTTTGGTAAAGGTTGAATGTTAACCCAGTTTTGAACTAGTTAATTTGTTTTAAATTACCAAGTTTTGAAATGATTTAAATTAAATATAACCTTTATTTTGGAAAGTTATTTTAACTTAATATTATTAGAATACTTTAATGAGTAATAAATTTTATTTGTTTGGTTTATATAATTTTGTATTAAGTCAATTATCAAACATAATTTAAATGTAATGTATTAAAAGATAGGAAATTAAATGGATGATTTATCAAGGTGATTAATTAAACAAGGCGATTTATATAATCATTTAATAATTAGGGGTTAATCACTTTGTGTGATTAAGTAAGGTGATTTATTAATAGACAATCATTGAATGTAATCAAAGTGATTAATTAATCAAAAGGAAACTAATTTGGGTAATTAATTTAAGGATAAAAAGAGTTATCTTTTAATTTAATTAAGAAATTAATGATTTGTTATTATAAGCAATTAAGGAATAATAAATTAAGAATAACTATTTAATAATTAAAGATTAATTAATGATTAAAGGTGAATTAATTGATGATTAAAAGTTAATTAAATCAATTCAATTAATAATTTAAGAGTATTGGTTAATGTGGATACTTTAATTTAAGTTGATTAATCAAGTGATTAAGTAATAATTAATGTAAGGATAATGTGATAAACTAATTAAAGTAATTAATTTGAGAATAATTAATTTATTAAGGGCTAATTAATAAATAAAAGTGATCAAGAATAATTATTAATTAAGGATTGATTAATGATAAATTAAAGGATCGTTTATTAAAATGTTTTGAAATTTATTTATCATTAATATACCATAACTAGAAAATTTATTCATAGAAATAAATCTGATTAAATAAATCAGATAAATTGAATTAATCCTATCCATGGATGCTTGGATTATATTGGATGTTAAACTGTTTGATATCCCTGATATATCATGCTTTATGATTATCCTGATTTGTGTTGAGATCTATGATGCAATTTATTATCTGTGATATAGTTTATTATCTGTGATGTATATATCTGCGAATTTGTGTATGAAAGATAAGCGTTATAATTTATATCGTTTATCGAATACATTGTTGTATTTGATCTATGATGATTGAATGTTGTTGCACTATTGTGTTAAACCCCTGGACCACACCATACACACACAAATATGGATTTCACGAGGAAATCGATTAAGTCACAGATTTTCGAAAATAGTATTAAATTTGAATTTTTAAATTCAATTGGTTTGAAAATGAGATTGGGTTTAAAGGGAAAAGCTTTTGAAATGGAATTTCAAAGATGAAATTTGTTTTGAGTAACTTGATTAAGTTTTGAAATTTAAATATTTTGATGTAAATTTGAATTCAATACTTAAAATTGAATTCTATGATTTGAAACTAGGGATTAACGATATTATACTAGTTATATACGAGTCAAACCGTTTTTAAAGTATTATTTTTGGGAATTTGAATTTACCCAAAGGTTGTAACCTGTATAAATGAAATCAAGTTTTTCCGAAATATGTTGTTTCTAAATGTTAAAAAGCTTTCATAGGAGAAATAAATTTCAAACGGTATTAGAGGGATTTCAAGTTTAAACTGAAATAGTTTTCCAAGTTATAGATGAATATCTGGAAACGAATTTTGAAAGTGAATATTTGGGAACGAACTATGAAAGAGATAAGTTAAATCTTGATTTAGAGATTTAATGAATTAATCCAATTGAAATGGAATTGTTCTGAAATACAGGAATGAATCTTTGAGAAACTGGGTGAACTTGTGAAATAAATCTTTTTGTAAAAAGAATTTGAAATGGTAATTGGTTTAAACCATTTGAAAGAAAGTTTTGGGTAATAAGTTATGACTTAATTGAAATCCCAATATCCATATGTTTTTGAAATATTGCGCTCACTATTCGGTTTAGCCGGGAGAGGACCTTTGTGTCATATATCCCATTCCGAATATGTGATACGTCGTTATGGATAGCACTTGAAGACCGGTGGTGAAGACCGGATATTTTCGAAAACGAAAGGGTTTCTTATCGATTGTCTCTGCACTGGCTGATCCCCGGTATAGAGACTCCATATGTGATGGGGAGTCCGAACGTGATTAGTGAATATCCGGATTGCAAGGACTTCTTTGTAAGTGCCTTCGGTTTTGTTCGATCCCGGAACAGACTTGTATGGATTGTATGTCTGACATTACAAATTGAGATATAAAGCCGATTTCTTTCAAATATATTTCTGTTGGTGGCGGAGGATTTATTCTTTTAGCTTAACACCCTTCTCTGAGACGTACGAGCTCAGAGGTTATATAGTTGAAGTTATCAGCGATATATTCCCAATTTGGTAATGTGACATACTGAGTGTTGCTGTGAAATGATCATTGTGTTGATTATTTGTGATAGGATCATTTGTGTGATCGTCTATCTTGGTGATCATTTCTATGATCATTTGTTGACCCAAAGCACGGCTTTTGTATAAAGTGTGTTTTTGTGGACGTGACTTCGTCGGACCTCACACCCCGAAATGGTCGAAACAAGAAAGATGCAGCAAGGTTATTGGGGGAAGCACCCCTTAGGGTATGTGCATTTCCTTCTGGATAGAGGTGGTATCATGGTATGGAGCCCAGATATTTAACCTATGTGGTTAGTGCGAATTTATTACTTTGTGGTTGTTGGTTATCGGGATCCCGTGAGAAAGGTCGTTTACGATCGGGGAATGGCGTGCTCGTGTCAGTAGTTACCCAGTTAGGGGTAACCCGGCCTTGTGTTGGCAGAGTTCCGGTTTGGTTCTCGGGAATGTCCTTCCAGAGGCATTCTCATGTGGCAATGGGAAGTTCCATGGCCTGACCATTTGTTGGAAATCCAAAGAAACAATACGATCTTGTACGGATTTAGTTGTAGAACCTATCATTCACTTATGGTGGCGCCCCACTGTTTGGATGGTAGCTATAGTAGGCATAGTTCGAAATGTCTATGTTGGCTAAGATTTATATCTTTACTTTCGAAATGATTTTTACTACACTATGCACTAGTAATAATATCAAATGTTCTTTTTAATGCGTATCAAGCATCTTTGACTATCATAAGGAGAAATCTCCTCCGATTCTGCGTTTGCATTGTGTGTGTGTGCGGGAGGCCTTATGGCAGTCTCATTTTTCAAAAGCATTGCGAATTGACTTTAAAATTCTTTCTTTGATTGTTTTTATAAGATAAACTGTTTTTGTTGCTCACACCAGTCCCACGACTGATCTCGGAGTTTATTGTTTTCCTTCCTAAACTCTGGGTGCCCACCAATTTTCACACGGGCAGTCAAGAGTTAGGTTTATCAGGATATTCTGGATATTCTGGAGTTGCAGGAGGCAAGCTGGATGGCATGGCGTATCACTAGTTTATATAGTAGTTCTTTTTCCGCTGCATTGTTTAATGTTGTACACTCTGATGATATGATGTAATGTAATGTAATAACTGATATAGTTCTTTGTTTAAAGATTATTCATTTATCTATTATATGTTGTTCCGCTGCGAATTGTGAGATTCTGATGTTGTTCTGTTATTTTCTGCTCCGTTCTATTTTCTATTTTCTTTTCCCTTTATTTTCTCTCTTCTACCTTTTTCTTTTTCTTTCCTCTCTTCTTTCTTCTTCCTAAAAAAAACCATAAGGGTTCGTATTTTCGTTCACCTTGAGTTAATCAATGGAGATTAGTGTCTATTCAAGGAGTACGGATTTACGGCTCTTTACACAATTAAAGCCGGCTGAGACTAGATATGCCACACATGATTTAGAACTCGCGGCTATTGTTTTCGCCCTTCGGATTTGGCGTCATTATCTATTGGGAGAGAAATTTGTTCTTTACACGGATCATAAGTCTTTGAAATATTTATTTTCTCAAAAGGAACTTAATTTGCGTCAACAGCGTTGGCTCAAGTTCCTTGCACCTTATGATCTTGATATTCTTTACACCCCCGGTAAAGGTAATCGTTTCGCCGATGCTCTTAGCCGTAAACAACAAGCAGTTGTTTCTATGATGATATCCAAATGGAATAATCTCGAGCTTTTATCCTCTTGTGAGATTCGAGAGTGCGTATCTGATTTATGCTCATCACTTGTTTTATGTAGCCTTGAGGCTCATCCTTCTCTTTTAGACCGCATTCTTGAAGCTCAAGGTCTAGATCCTGAATTGGCTCTTCTTGGCCAAAATGTTAAGGATAAAATTGATATTGAAGGTTTGAAAGACTTTGATATTGATTCTCGTGGCGGCATTCGAAAATTTGGTAGACTTATCGTACCAAATATTGGAGATCTTCGTAAAAATATTTTAGAAGATTCCCATCGTTCTAAATTCACCATTCATCCCGGTAGTAGTAAAATGTACGCTGATATGAAGCGACTTTATTATTGGGAGGGAATGAAATCTAATATTGCTAACTTTGTTAAGTGTTGCATGACTTGCCAACTTGTCAAGGCCGAACATCAAAGGCCTGGTGGGTTATTGCAACCTTTAGAAATTCCAATTTGGAAGTGGGATCAAATTTCCATGGACTTTATAGATGGCCTTCCCCGTTCTCGTTCGGGTCATGATAGCTTATGGGTGATTGTTGATAGACTTACTAAATCCGTCCATTTTATTCCGGTTCGGTCTAACCGAACCGTTCCTCTTTTGGCCAAACTATTTGTCAAGGAAATTGTAAAATTGCATGGAGTTCCTACATCTATTGTTAGCGATCGTGATCCATTGTTTACTAGTGGATTTTGGAAGAGTCTTCAAAAAGCTTTAGGAACGAAGCTTAATTTTAGCACCGCATATCACCCCCAGTCCGATGGACAAACCGAGCGTGTGAATCAAACTCTTGAAGATCTTCTTCGTGCTTGTGTGCTTGATTTTGGTGGAAGTTGGGAAGATCATATTTCACTTGTTGAATTTTCCTATAATAATAGCTTCCAATCTAGTATTGGTATGGCACCTTTCGAGGCACTCTACGGAAGGCCATGCCGATCTCCTTCTTGTTGGCTTGAGGCCGGTGAGAAGCTGGTTTTAGGTCCAGACTTTATTCATGATTCCACGGAAAAGATTGAACTTATTCGACATAGGATGAGAGAAGCCCAGAGTAGACAAAAATCCTATGCCGATAATCGAAAAAGGAAATTAGAATTTTCTGTTGGGGATCCTGTTTTTATTCGTGTTTCACCTATGAAGGGTGTTGTACGTTTCAGTCGATCGGGGAAGTTAGCGCCTCGATATATTGGGCCATTTCCTATCACTGAACGTATTGGTTCCATGGCTTATCGCCTTGCATTGCCGGCTCAGTTTTCTGCTATGCACGATGTATTTCACGTTTCTCAATTACGGAAATGCCTTCGGGATTCCGATTCTATTCTTGAGCCCGCTGTTGTGGAAGAAATTGAAGTTTCGCCGAATTTAACTTATGAGCAGCATCCTATTCGAATTATAGCTTCTGAGGTTAAACGACTTCGAAATAAAGATGTTCCGCTTGTGAAGGTTCAGTGGTCCTCAAATCCTAAGGATTGCTCTTGGGAATCCAGAGAATTCATCGAGCGAACACATCCGGACTTGCTTACTCCTGCTCTTTGAGGTGAACTTCCTATTTCAAATTTCATTTGTGTTAATATGCTTTTATGGTTGTTACTTGTTATTTTCATCTTATATATTGCGAGGACGCAATTTCTTTAAGGAGGGGAGTCTGTAACAACCCGCTATTTATCGATTTAATATTTAAATATTTTATTTAAATATTAGGTCATTAATCGGATATTGGTCCGAAAAGCTACTTTTTGCAAACGGTCAAATTAGGACTCGAGACCACTTCCATTGAGTTCGAAATGCCGTTTACAAATTTTTTAAGTATAAACATCGATAGGTTTGGAGTTAGCGAAATTTCACTAACTTTTCCCGCTTTGGACTTTGGGTTAGTTTAGCCTATTAAGCCCAAGTTCCAACCCCCTTCTCCTCACTCTTCATAAATTTCCTAACTAACTCAAGCTTGGGCATTAATGGTGAAAAGAAAGGGAAATTAAAACTGCAAGCACAAATTCAATTGCAAATCCAACATTCAACTCCAAATTCAAGTAGAAGATATTGGATTCAAGCTTTGGATTGCTTCTCCTTGCTTTCAAGCTTCATCTTCATAAACTTTAGTGCAAAGGTGAGATTTTTAACTCACATTCTTGTCTATAACTATCTTGGGTTGTTGGGAATGATTCCCTATCACTTTAGCATGAATATTTGCTTTTGGTTTGGTTTGGATTGGATTGGCGAAAAACTCCGATTTTTGGCGTTTTGGCGAAATTTCTGCATTTAGGTCGTTCTGGCCATTTTTAGGTCGTTCGGAGTTAGGTCGTGTGGGTCTTAGGTCGTAGGTCGCGTACGAGATAGCTCCTAGATCGTTCTGACCACTTTTCGTGTGTTCGGAGTTAGGTCGTTCACGACCTAGTACTTAGGTCGCTCGTGAGTTGGTGGCGTAGGTCGTAGGTCGTTTAACTCTTAGGTCGTTAGGCCTTGTGTGTAGAGTTAGGTCACCTGCTTTCCTTAGGTCGTAAGTCGCGTGTGCTTTAGGTCGCGCACTTTCTTAGGACGCGAACCCTTTTAGGTCGTTGACCACGCTAGGTCGCTTGGCCTCTTCACTGCTTAGGTCGTTAAACCCTTCCTCTTTTGGATCGCTCCCCTTTATTTCTTAGGTCGTTGTGGCCTTAGGTCGTGATATTTATAGGTCGCGACAAAGTTAGGTCGCTCGACCCATGTTGCCATTAGGTCGCTCGATCCTTGTTGCCGATAGGTCGCGTGCTTTCTTAGGTCGCGTACCTTTAGGTCGCGTGTCCCCTCTACCTCGTTAGGTCGCAAAGAACATTAGGTCGCTCGACCTCCTTACCCACCAGGTCGCGCACTTAGTTAGGTCGCTCAGCCATTGTGTTAGGTCGCGTGAACCCTTAGGTCGTTAGACCTCATTTTTCTTTAGGTTGTAGGCCTCTTGCCTTCACTTAGGTCGTACCGTTTTGTCGGGGCGCTGCCCCGCACCCCGCCGGGGGCACTGCCCCCTGTACCCCCGCGACCTGACCGGGCAGGTCGAACCCCGTAAGCGGTGGCGTTGCCCCCGCACCCCCACCTTGGGGGGTTGCCACCCCCCTGGACCCCCTCTCCGTAGGGGATCTTATCTGAAAAACATTGAGCTGATTTCCTTGGATTTTATTCACATCTCCGTATGCGATCTTTGTGACTGATTGTTTCTACAATTGCTTCTGTGTTTTGTCACTTTATAATATAAAGGTTTCAATACTAGTAGTAAATATCAAAACTCTTTTAACAAACAATTTCAACTCTATTTTTAATAACTAAGCTCTTTTCTTAAACCATTTTCCAATCTATTAGTATATACAAACCTTTACCTCACTCGGATGAGAAATCTAATTAAACGACTTAGTAAAACAAGTGGTATGAAACGCTTGCGTTCACTTCGTCGGTTAATTCTTGGACTTGTTCGATTGAACCTCTTGTGACAATTTTATTAGTGAAGATTTACAGTTTGTTCGTAAATATTTAAGTTAAGCAAGTGGTTATGGGACATGATGCTAAACTTCTATATTTACTAGCTTAGTGTAATTGACACTTCTCGTTGATCATGACGATCATTCTGATGATTTAGACTAGCAACTGTGCGATGTCTCTTGTTGCGAGGTTAGACTAGACACCACTTGTGTGATTCCACTCACACATAACTTTTTGCTTTTTGGTTAGTCTGGACCTTAATCTGTGTGATTCCATTCACACATGTGGGGTAGCTCCCCTTGGTCTTCGGACCGTCATGTGATAGGCCTCTTTCTCTTTTCTATGATTTTTGGACTTCTTGCATTGATTTCTAGAATTTATGCCATTGACTTGTCATGAGTACAAGTTTGAGGTATGATGCCCTTTCCGAATCTTTGAGAAGATTCTTGTGATATTGATTATCTTATATTGACTGATCTTCTGTTGATCATTATTTACATACTTATAGTGGTATGTCATTACGGATATTTTATGTTTATGCCATATCTTTTATGTTATATCATGTCATCTGATATTTATAGCTAGACTGATCCGTTTATTATTTTCTTAAATAATACTCGGGTCAGACCGAGATGTTACAGGTGCTTCTGCTTGACTTCTTCCCAGGGATTCATCACTCTGACTTTTGGCTAACTGTTTAGATTAGCAGTTTTTTGTGCTATACACTTGAGACATAGACTCATAGTTGTATTCTTTTGTATAGCACGTGTTGCTATTCTTTTGTATTATTGTGGATCTTACTGACCACTACTCTGATGTACACTTTCATGTGTTAGATATATATTCATATCTTCTTCCGCCCTTGTGATATGGATGTCTGTGACTGATTTGTGTTATGATTATTTCTATGTTTGTTTCCGAAGATTATTCATAGCCACCGTGTGATAAGCAATTACATGGATGGTCGCTCCTCAACAGCCTTATTCCCCATGCTAGTTGACAGCACTACACCGTAGTGTTCTTGGCTAGTGTGGGTATAGAGGTGGGGCGTCACAGGTAACGAACTTATAAATGCAATTAAGATAGGTTGCTTGTTTAATTAATGTATCAAATAAAATTTTGGTAATCGATTACAATAAATCTTAATTTAACATTTGGTTAATGTAAATTAAAGTAAAAATTGATGTAATAAAGAATGGAGCCCTGGTAAATTAATTATTGGATTTAAAAATCTAGATTTATGGGTGAAATTGACAAATTTCAATAGGATTGAATTTTGCAGTAATTACACAGTTAGTGGAGATAAAATAGTTAATACGAATAAAGGTGAAACGGAAAGTATTAGGGTAATGTAACGTAACCAAATGTTAAATATGTTTATAGGATAACAATTTGTTTGAATAATAAGAACGGTAATCAAGATTGTTTATTTATTGGAATAAATTAGTGTAATTGGGTTTATTGCAATAAATTGAAATTAAATGTTTAAATATTACGTTAAAGGAGTTTAAGATGAGAATGGAGAATAACAATATAATAAACCATAAAAAAATGTTAATTTATTTACGTAGAGATAATGGAGTAGTTAACAGGATTTAAAAACCAAATAAATGAATTCCTTGGGAATTTAAGTTAATTTCTGGATAAATTGAAATTTAAACTTAATATTGTAAATTGGGAATTTTCAATGATTAATTGATGTAGAAATTTTAAAAAAGATTCTAAATTTTCCAAGTAATCCAAACTGATAAAAATTGTAAATAATTAAAGTAAATTTGTAAAATTCAATTTAGTTAACTTATTTTTTTATTTAATTAATATAAAAATAGCCATTTTGGCCACTGACTCGGATTTCGACGAAACCAGTTTCATCGGATCTGTAACGGCGAATTATTATAGGGTTTCAAGTTTCGTAGCGATCAGACTTGTCGTTTGAGCGTACGGATTTGAAACGCCTTGAAATCAATTTAATTGAAATCAATTGAAATCAATTTGAAAATATTGATTTTAGCATAACTTCTTCATATGATGGAATTCGGACATGAAACCTTTTCCATTGCGTTTAAAATATTTTAAAACACCTATTTTGATATATGTGTTTACCCAATTTTGTTCCGGGGTCGGAACGGCTTTTTGTGCCACTTTGTTGTTAGCGCGTATTCAACCCGATCCATTTATTCTATTCCAACTTTCTCTATAAATGTGCTGCTATAAACCCTAGCCTTCCTAATTCTCATTTGTATGTACGTAAATTCATTCTATTCCTCCTCTTTCTAAATGGCAGAAACAGTTCTATATTTCCAGATCCAATTGCGAATTAAATCCAAAGCATAAAATTCAAAATCCTCAGAAAAATCTAAAAAAATTATATGTTGAAGCTCTCGACTAGCGTAATTCACTGGTGGTGTTCGTTTTTTGATTCAGTTTGTCGTTTGACCAGTAAAAATCGAAGAAGTCTCGGTCGTCCATCACGCGTTGGTGGAAGTTGTCGGATCGACAAACCCTTTCTGGGTTTTGAAGAGGGGGCCGAGGGGATCGCATCTAGGTGATTGGTTTGTCGATTTGACGGTTAGATCAGCGGCAATTTTCGAACTAGAGTTTTTAACCAATGGTGGTGGCTCATATATTTTTGCGACCGAAGGTGGTCTGGGTGGGGCCGTTGTGCTCGGTTCGACAAGTCGAGGAGAATGGGGGTGGCCGGCATCGAAACAGCGGCCTATAGTGGTGGGGAGGCGCGGTCAAAGGGCAGTCAAAGGGAGCGCGTGCGATGGGTTTTAGCATGCGTATGTACTGGGTGCGATGAGAAGAAGAAGGTGATGACGTGTGCACATATATAAATTTTATTTGTTTTGTTTTAATTAATTTTGATTTCAACTTGTTTTAACTCGAATAATTTTCACATACGAGGTCCATTACACTTGCGGTTTTCTCCGTTAGGTTCGTATTGGAATTCTGGACACTTTGACGCTTGTTTGGACGAATTTGGAGACTGTCCAATTTTTGGGTTTAAATTGGATTTAAATTCAATTTAAATTAAAAAGGTGAGTGTTTTAACCCACTCACAACTTCTAAAATTTCTTATGTTTGTTAAATTGATATATGATGTGATTTGAAATTTATTTATGGTTGTTTGGCATATTTTTAATCATCAACTCAATTAATTTCATTTATTGAAATTAAATTGCTATTTAATTTATTTATTGCATTTAAACTGCCAGTTAATTGTTAATTAATTACTCATTGCATATAGACTGCCAGTTAAACAGTTATTTAATTTATTATTGAATTAAACTGCTATTTAATACCTGTTGTTTACTTTCTGTTCTATATTGATGTTATTGTTTGAATTTGATGATGATTGCGATAAATGGTTGAGGGCTGATATTGGATAAGTGGATGCTATATTTTGTATTTGTTATAAACTGCAAGTTATTATGCATTTTCATTTCATTCGGGATTGCGGTTTGAAATGATATATAACCCTAAATTTTTATTTTTAAATTACCGATTGAAATGATAAATATCCGTATCACTTGACCATTGAATAGAAAATTATATACAGGCACTGCGGTCTATATATAAAAATATTTTAAAGTGATTTTCTATGGTTTGGAAAGAAATATGCGGTTTAATAAATATTAATTTTTGATATTACATAGATATTATTTTATATATATAGTTAAATTCTTGAATTTAAGCTATGTATAAATTGGTTAAATAAAAAAATAAGTTGAATAACGGAGTTTAATTGTTTTATTATATGGGTAAGTACCTATTTAAGATATTGTATATGTAAAGTTTTGATGACTTAAATAAAAATAAGCTGGAAGATAATGATGAAATTTATTTTAATTGAAGGATTTAAGAATTTGACTTGAATAAAATGGATGTGAAATTTAAACAAAAATTGAGATTTTTAAAGGGTATGATTTTATAACTTGATTTTAGGTTAAAGCGATTTAAATAAATATCGAGTTGATGTAAATGAATATATCAAGTTAATAAAATCTAAAGAACGTCCAATTGTTTAAAGTTTAAAGTTTAAAGGTTTTACTTAAATGATGTCTGATTTATTAAGTAAACATTTCAAATCTAAATAATAAAAATTGAATTTGATATATATGGAATTATCAAAAGAATTAGTTTTGAAACGGTGGAATATTTAAAGCTTTGAAATATATGGAAAATTAAAATGGTTTATTTGGAGGTTCAAATCAGTATTTAGAATCTATTTGGGAAATTAAAGAAATTATATTTATTTTATATAGTATTTTTAATATTTAAACCATTTAAGTATTAAGAGTTATGATACAGAGCTATGGGTTTCAAAGTATATAGATTTAAAAATGCTATGATTTTGGAAGAGGATATATTTGCAATAAAATGATATCATATGGATTTCGGTTTAAAAATAGAAATGATATCGTATTTATAAGGTTTTGAAATGGATATTTTATTTTGGTTTTGAAGTATAAATTATTTTGAAATAACCGCGGTGTTATAATAACTTGGTTCTTGAAAAGACCGGGACCGGAAGTTGTCATGCTCTCTGCCAACTCCGAAAACCACTTTAACAACCATGTACGCGGTGGAGATTTCAAAATGAAGTAGGATGGTGGCGGCGTTTTCCTTTGAGGTAAATACGTGGACCCAACTCCCGTAAGTTGGCATAAGGTGGCTAAAACAGGAGCGATTGACGGGTTAATTGAGGTAGCACCTTTGATCGGACACATCCCTTCGATATTATACTTTGACTTTTGGATTTTTCGGTGGCCACTTTTGATTTCTTTGATTTGGGGTGTGGCCCGAGGTGGGCGGTAGCTGCGGCTATGCGTTACCACCGACCCAGAAGCGTAATTGGCATATCTACCCTGGCATTGCCTAGTTGTGACGTGTCGCCTAACCTAGCGCGCCTTATACGATTTTGGTTTTGTACCATACCTATGGAGTGCCTTACGGTACTGTATAGACTATGAGAATATATAAATGTGTTAAGGTGGAAAATGTAAAGCCTTAACGCTATTTAAAAGTAAGTTTATTTTCCAATTAGACACTATTATAATAGTGAAATATACTACATAGTAAATAGTTTAACGAATCCTTAGGAGGTGTGAATCCCGAGCATCTCTTAAGTTACTGCACTCATATTTATTTCTGTTAATTTAACTTACATAAGATCTTTTAGTTCTGACTCGAGCGTTTTGTCTTTTCAATTCGCTCGGGTCAGTCCGAGCGTTTCAGGACTTGAAGACTTTATTTCTGGAGACGAAGATTTTATTATTATTACTATTATATATTATATGGTTCCACTACACTGTATTCCGCTGCATTGATATTTATTGGTACGTGAACTCTGATATTTATTGTATAAAGAAGAATCAAAATTTTTTGTAAACAGTATTATGAACTGTATATTGATCATTATATTTTATCCTTCCGTTGTGAGATTCTGTTTTGTTTTTTTCCCTTTGTTTTTCTTATTTACGCCATAACAATCCGCCCTTCCGTATGTTTTGAATTGGCACGTGTGTCGATCTAAAGCGTGCGAAAAAGGCGGATGTTACAGATGGTTGAGGGGAGTGCACCGGTGATGGTCGTTTGTCAGTTCAACGGCTAGATTGCCTGCAAAAAATAGATTAGGTCTAAATGTTTAAGGCGGAAGCTGGTGGATCTCGAGCTCGATCAAGTGGCGTCTAGCCTTGCGTGGGTCGGAGGTTATGGAGATGGTTCAGGCGAGGTCGCGACGAGGCTAAGGGGTTGTTGCGATCGTGTCAGGCGGCAGATGATGATGGATGGGGTGGTGGTCGAACATCTAAAGGGTTTCGAACGACCTAGGCTGGCTCATACGTGATAATCGATGGCTACGTGGAAGATGGGTATTCGCTTCTTATTTGATAATATTATTAATATGTTGGATAAATTGTAATTATTCGTCTATGATGATTAAATCATATCTTTTGCATACAAACTCAGATTTGCGAGCGTGTTGTTTCGCTGCGATCGTATCAAAATTCCGAACATATTGGAACTGATTTGGATGAATTCTGAGACAGTTGAATTTTGGGCCTTATTTTGGATTTCAAATTGATTTGAAATCAAAAATGAGTGTTTTAACCCGCTCACATCTACTAAATTATCGTATGTTAGTTAAATTGAATTTATGATGTGATTAGAAATTGATTACTTGATGTTTGATATATTTAAATTGTCATCCCAGTAAAATATGACTTTTATAGAATTTAATCGCTATTTAATAAAATATTGAATTTTATATGTCTATCAAATACTTGTTATTGATAATCAGTTAATTGTTGGTATTTATTGGTTGATTTGGACGATGATTGTGATGTATGTTTGATTGTTGATATTGGATGAGTGGATGTTATATTTTTATATTGTTATAACATTGCAAGTTCCATATGAGTTGAAATGATACGTACCCGAACAATCTATAGATTAGGGAGAAATCATTATGAGTTGAAATGATAGACTCAAGTGTTTTCATGGATTTGTAATTTAATTTGGGATTGTGAGTTGAAATGATATATATCTGTAAATATAAAATAATTATGGATTGAAATAATAAATATTCCTATCACTTGACCATAGGGTAAAGAATTGTATACGGACAACGGATTAGTTAAATTAAACGATTTTAAATCTTTAAAATTCGAATTCAGTTAAATGATATTTGAAAAAAAATTGATTTGTATAAACTGAATTATTTTAGGAATCCAAGCTTTAAACGTTTAAAATTGGAATTGATTTAATGAATTGTTTAAAGAATTAAAAAGAAAATTTAGGAGTTGAATTTTTGAAGCATAAATGAAATTTATAAAAATTGAGTTATTGAAATTGTTTGAATACAACTTTGAAATCTATTTAATTTGAAGTTGTTTAAATTGAGAATTCAAACATGGATTTGAAATCCGTAACGATGCAGGCTTTCGACCTCCGAAAATCGACATCAATACGTCCACTATATTACATGTTGAACAATCGAATGCCGGAAATACCAGATCATTAGGGAAAAAGAAGGAAGAGGTATAAGAAGAGGAAATAACAACATGGAATCTCAAAGTCGCAGCGGAACAATATATAATAGATAACAATTGATCTTTATACAAAAAGAACTATTACTGTTTTTATACATTACATCATCAGAGTACAACACAAATCAATAACATGGTACTAAATAACTTGTCCTCGAAAAAGCTGAATATACAGCATACCATACACAGCGGAATAAAAGTCAAGTATGTGTGATACGCCTTCGATATCCAGGTCGTCTCTTGATCTCCATAGCATCCTCTCATGTATCTGTAATACTCGGTCTGACTCGAGCATTATAATAAAATAACACCCGAGTCAGTCTGGAAAACCAGCGTGAGAAATCACACTCAAATTGAATTATTAAAGTTTCAAACTCCTTTGAGAATAAAAGGTACCTCGTAAGACCATGCCACAAATAAACATAACGGGTTTTACCTTACGATAACCAAAACATTTTATATCAATATCCTTTGATATTATAATAGTGTCTAAGTACAAATACTTATTCAAATAGATGAAATGCATGCATCTCACATTCCAGCATAGTTGGGCATAATCAAAACCATACGGTGCTTATTAGAGAATGAATTCCAACTGAATGACTATACATTGGGGTACAACCTGTCACAGTACCTGTCTAGAAACACCGTACCGAGGACCACTCCTGATCCCCTACAATACAAGACCGGACCTACTCCTAACCTGGATAGACTGAATATGCTATCACCCCGGGTGTTCCCACCCATTGCGAGCTCCTTTCACGTGTAGTGATAATATCCGAGGTTATCTAGAAAGGTGATAGACATACCCTACTTGGGTGCGACCTACTTAACCTTGTTGCATCTCCCCTGATTTTCAGTAATTCCTAGTTGATGAGGCTAGAGGCTACGATTACCTTTTTAGAACATTCACTTAGAATGCTTATTGTCCTCCAATGACAATGTTCTGATAGCATTCGTCCATACAAGTCTGTTCTCGGTCCGAACGGAAACGAAGGCACTATTCCTACTACATCCATTTTGGAATCACCCTTAGGATTAGTAGCGATTAGCCCTTGCACTTCACTACTCCATATTCGACTCCAAGCTCTTGTCTTTATTTTGAAAACATACTCGTTGGATCGAAGTGGTTTTCGGTTCGCAAATCCGATTACGGTCTCTTCGAAACAACGTTCGATATTTCTCGGTAAACTCAACCCCAGTTCTCTAGGAAATAAACAGATGATAATAAGATCAGAGATCACCTCCTAACCGTTAGTCGGCGGATTCCCTTATAAATGTCCTAGAAGAAAGAAATTAGTACACACGTACAGTATAGCACCTCAAATGATAACCTACCATATAATTTCTGTACTTCTTCTAGATATTTCAAAAGTTATATTTGGGTCCAGATTTGATAGTCGGTTATTTAATTATCAAATAAACAATCAGTTCAACCAAATTATTCTATCTTTCACTGAAAAACATTAAATCTCTTTTTATAAATTAAATCTCTTTAACCAAATTATATACTTATCTTATTGAATTCCGCATATTAACAAATTATCTTTTCATTTAGAATCTTTGAAACCCTTTTATACATTATGGAAAGCACCACTGAGGTATCAAACCGTGGATCACAGTTCAATGGTTACGTCTCTATCCCAAAGAAATTCAAGTCTTAACCGCAGGCACCCATTGCCTCCGATTTTGCCATGCGAGTATACCCATACTTCTCGAAAACTCTATTAAAAGTTTTCAAAATAATACTTAAAAATTTCTAAAATAATCCTCCAAGTAAAACTTTAGACAAAAACTACTTTTAAATAAAAGCTATTATATAAAATATAAATATTTTTGATAATATTCTTTAAAATAAAAATATTGATTAAACCTTTAATAAAAATTAACTACTATAACTAACTTAATTAATAAATACTTTAACAAAATTTAAAACAATAAAAAATACATTTTTTCCTAAAACCTTCTTTTAAACACCTTTAAATTTTCTTATTAATATATAAAAATCATTCCTTTAAAATAAACTTAACTTTTTTCGAAAATATATTTCAACTCCAGTCTAGGCAGTCTAATTATTTTATAAACTCCTCTCGATCTATCTCCAGCTTAATTTACGTTCCAATCCCATAAATTTCCTTTCTTACATTTTCAAAAATAAAACCACTATTTATTTTTAAAACGATTTACCGATCTACTTAAAATTTCCATCTTGAATTTATAGTCCTAAATTATCCACTGATAAATACTTCACTTTATTTATAAACCCAGTTTATAAATTCCGTAGTCTCATCTTTCTTTTACAACCGTTTTAAAATACATAAGTCATACGATATTAAGATTTGAAGTTATACGATTTATATAACGAAATAAATAAAATAATTAAATAATTCAGCACGTTTGCCTTCTTCCCAAGAAAACCCTACCTGTAGCATGTTCGTGCATGACCACGGCCCTGCCAATCCCATGTCCATCCTGCCGTCGATCGAGACACCATCATCCACGCTAGAGGCCGCCGCGACCTCCCCCATGACCATCCTCGCCCACGCGCGACCTAGACATCGCAAATCCATGCTCAAAATTGAGCTGTCGTCGCCTATATATTCAAAACCCTAATCGAATTTTCACCGCAAATCTAACCATTGTGACTGCAAACAAATAACACAGACGAACTCCCCATAACGATCTCTACACAACTGTACCCCCGAATCGAGGCATCACCACCGATGATCAACCACTCAGATGAAGGATCGAGAATTTTTTGGTCATTTTCAGACAAAATGAAACTCGATTGCAAAAAACGAATAGTAGATTTAGATTACGCTCATCGAGTGCTTTGCAACGATATATATTATGACATAGTCTGAATTTTGATTTGAAATTGAAATTGGATTTAGGGTTTTTGGAATTGAAAATAGGTTTCTGCCATTGGACAGAGGAGATAGGAACAGACAGACATAATTGTAGGTATAGGAATAATAAATAAAAGGCTGCTAAGGTTAGGAAAAACTATTTATATAGACAAGGCCAGATAAGAATGAATAACATATCAAATTAGTTCGAATCGACAACAACGATCCGAAAAGCCCGCTCCGCTTTCAAAACGAAAATAAGTCATCCCATATATCAAAATAGATGTTCTCGACATTTTTAAACTCAATGGAACTAGTTTCAAAACCTAATTCAAAAGTATACAGAAGTTAGCTTTCAAAATCAGCTTATTTCAATTGAATTCATTAAACTGATTTCTACGCGTATCGAGCCCACACGACCAAACGAAAAGTTCGATCACTACGAAACTTGAAATCCTACGATAATTCACTGTTACAGATCTGATGAAACTAGTTTCATCAAAATCCGAGACAGTGGCCAAAATAGCTAATTTCAAATTAATTAAATAAATTATTATTAAATTAATTTAATCACTTTTCAATTCAAGTTCAAAAGTTTGCCAATTTTTATCATTTTTGATTACCTAGTAATTTATAATCTTTTAAAATAAATCTCCAAATCAAATTCAATATTAAATATTGCACTAATTACAGCGTTCAATTGCAATTGCAATAAATTCATTAATTATAATTTAAATTCATTTAACTTGATTTACGTTCTTATTATCCAATCAACAATACCCTATGAATTTGATTAACATAAGTTTACGTGTTTTTTTCACCAATATCCTACATTTTTCGTCCTAACTCATAATGACGGTAGTATTTAATTACATTAAATTTTATAAATTTCAAAATTAATTTCAACGGAATAAACAATGAAATAATAATTAAACAATTGTTACACATTAATAAATCAAACACGTTGCTATGTTTATTGTCAACAAACAAAGCTAATAAATTCACATAATGATTAATTATTCTATTTTAACCAATTTCAGTTAATTACATACAATTTATAACCAATTTAACATTGCTATTATTTCAATTACATTAAAGTATAATTATCAATTAAACTGAATCTACATTATTAAATTATATTATAGTCATTTTTCTCATTCATAAATAACAAATTTTGATTTCTTTCGATATTTAATTCTAAAATCTTATTAAGTTTAATGTTTTTAATTATCAAAAACTACGAGTCATTACAGATTAAAATATATATAATATCGTTTCAAAAGGTTATTGAAATAATTATCCAAGTGTTTGATCCTTGAGTTTCCAAATATATAGTACCAGTTCAAAAAGTGTTTTGAATAAAAACCAAGTGTTTTAAAAAAATTATGTGAATTCCTATAATAAAAATTTGAATTGGACGGTTGTGTATGCCTCTGGGTTGTGATAGGATATTATATAAATTTTTGGGTTTAAATTTGGTTTATAAATGTTTTCACAAATGTGAGAATATAATTGGTATTAGAAATAACCAATTTACTAAATGCGAAGTTGGACATAGATTGTTCCTCTCTCCATATATTTTGATCTAATATTCGAGAACAAGGCTTTGAGATGTTTCACACCATTTACAATAAGGATCTATTACTCGATTTTTGACGCATAAGAACTTGATGAGATTTCTTGGTATGGAACCAATATTTTCAATCATAGCTATAACTATGTGAGGATAGCAGAGGTTCCTAACCAAGGAGCCTGATTAGGGTCTGCACTAGTAAATCGAGTGAGCGATACTTGTTTGAAAGTAGAGTCATTGATTCGAGCAGTGATCGAGTCAAATTCTAGATATGAATAATCTATGATCATCATGCGGGATTATATATAGTATTGAGTATTCCTGACTGGAATTTTGAGGACAAAATTCTTTTAAGGAGGGAAGAATGTAACTCTAACGACCCGTAATTTACGGTAACTAAAATTATTAATTTAATAAGGTCTTGTGATTTAAGGTAGGAAGAAATAAAAATTTCTGATTTAATAATAAGAATATAACGGGATTGCAATGTAATAGTATTAATTTAAGGTAAATGATAACTGCTTTAAATGTAATTCCAATTTATTAAAATGATTAAAAAGTTATAATTGGTTTTAGATTTTAAATAAAGGGTAATTATGTGTGTACTAATTAATAATTGGATTAAAAGAGTAATTAATAATTCAAATGTTGATTTATTAATGAGGTAATGTGTAGTAAATTGCAATTGGATAGAATTAGTACAGTGTAAGTTGTTATAACATTTGGTTGTAAATAATAAACTTACAAATGTTATTAAACATAGAAATGGTGACAATTGTTATTTTTTACTATAATATTCAATCAATTATAATTAAACGAAAATAAAATGTTATGTTAATGTGAGTTAAGACTATAACTATAAAAGGGGAATGCAATAAAATGTACAGAAACGTAAGTGACATTCATAAAATAATAATTGAATTGACAAAAGAGTAAACAAAAGATAAACAAATTTATTAGGATTTTAAATTATAATAAAATTGACGAAGATTCAAGGTAATTGAAATATTGCAACTAATATGGTAAAAGATGATAACTGGAGAATATTAATGCAATAAAATATAAATCAATGCAATATCTAACATTAAATTGATATGAAAATTTGTATTAAATTGTTGTAAATGTCTAAGTAGTCAAAAATGATTAAAATTGTTAGTTATTAAACTTGAAATTAAAAGGTGATTTAATTTATTTAATATTAATTTATTTAATTAACGCGAAAGTAGCCATTTTGGCCACTGTCTTGGGTTTCGGCGAAACCAGTTTTATTGGATCCGCAATGGTGAATTATTGTAGGATTTCGATTTTCATAGCGATCACACTTGTCGTTTGATCATACAGGCTTGAAACGTGTAAAAAATCAATTTAATTAAATTCAAATGAAATCAATTTGAAATAAGCTGATTTTAAGCTAACTTCTTCATACGATGGAATTAAGACTTGAAAACTGTTCCATTGAGTTTAGAATTATCAAAAACATCTATTTTGATATATGGGATGGCCCATTTTCATTACGGAGACAAAACGGGCTTTTCGGGTCGTATTTGTCGTTTCAAATCAATTCGGGCATCATTCATTTCTTATTGGGCTTTGTTAGTATATACTATTCCCTTCAAACCCTAGCAGCTTTTATTCCTCATTTCTGTACATACAATTCAGTTGTCTGCTTCTTCTTCTCAATATCAGGGAACCTTAAATTCCCCATTTCAATTTCAATTTAAAAATTAACTTCAAAATCAAATCCCTCCAAACCATATCATATTATATATCGATTTGAAGCTCTCGATGAGCGTAAGTCAAATCTGTAGTTTGTTTTTCGATTTGGGTTTCTATGTGGCCCGATTGGGTGATTTAATCTCGGTCGTTCATTGGTGTTCGATGATCGTTGATGAATCGTCGAATCGAAGTGTAACGGTCAGGGATTTTCAACTCTCGAAAATCGACATTTATACGTTCACTATATAAACTACCGAATATTCAAGTGCCGGAAATACCAGGTCATTACGGTAAAAGAAGAAAGAGGTAGAAGAAGAAGAAGATAAAAAAACAACATCAGAGTCTCACAATCGCAGCAGAATAAAGTATAATATATAATAACAGCTTTTAAATACAAAGAAACATGTACTGTTATATATACATACCATTATCAGAGTACAACAATCATTACATCAAATCTGGACAGTTCAATAACTTGTCCTTACAGAGCGAAAATACAAATCTACGGAAATATGCCTCGTCATCCAGCTCATCACCTGAGCTCTATAGCATCCTATTCTGAATCTTTTCAACTCGGTCTGACCCGTGCGTCATAATAAAAAAAATACCCGAGTCAATCTAGAAAACCAGCGTGAGAAAATCACACTCAATTGGATTATTATATTTTTGAAAATCCTTTGAAACAAAGGTATCTCGTAAGACTACGCCACAAATAAACATGTCGGATTTTTACCATACGATGACCAAAACAATTTTTAACAAATCCTCTAATATTATAATAGTGTCTATAGAAAGTAAATAGAATATTGCTGAAATGCTTGCATCTCACGTTCTAGCATAGTTGGGTACAATCAAAACCGTACGGGCGCTTATTGGAGATTGGATTCCATACAATGGCAGAGCTACTTGGGTATCGCCCGTTAGAGTACCTGGTCTAGATCATCATACCGAGAACCACTCCCAATCCCCTACAACACAAGACTGGCCTAACCCTAACCTGGATAGACCAAATATGATCATCCCGCTGTTAGGATCAGCAACCGCCACATAGCCAAAATAAAGGGACTCAAGACAGGGATGACCTTGCCCTAATTAGATGCTACCCACTTAGCCTTGTTGCACATCTTCTGTTTTGGCCATTCCCAGTTGATGAGACTTGAGGCTATGATTACCTTTTTAGAACACTTTCACTTAGAATGCTCATCGTCCTCCAATGACGATGGTCTGATAGCATTCGTCCATACAAGTTGTCCTGGGTCTAGACAAACTAAATCACCGTCTTCATCATCTTCATGGCATTCATTCGTTACATTCAAACCGGATCGAAGTGGTTTTTTCATAATTAAATCTGATCCCGGTCTCTTCGAAACGATCAACGCATTAGCCAATATTGATGGTCAGTTGTTTAACTATCGTATAACCTCCACAAGCACCCATCGAGCCTTAAATAATTTTCCCAAATTATTTCTTTCAAAATATCTATACAACATATTATTTCCATACTTCAACATTTTGAAAATATTTTTCAAACCCCCTTTTTTTATTCTTACGGAACAAATTTCTACCCTTGCCCGATCCTTAGAATATTTTTCCCATTTCATTTGATATTTAACACTTGAAAAATATTCATTTATTTCCTATTTCTTTTCTCAAAAACCATTTACAACTTTATTTGTAAATTCCCTAACCGTTTCGCACAAATTCTATAAATCCTAGAATTCCTTAGTCATTTTCCTTTAATATTTCCAAATCCGTTTATGCTTATTTAAAATTCCAGTTTCACTTCTACTTCCCTTGTGAATTTTATTTCACCTTCCGAAGTTCAATTATCTTTTGCATGGAAATTTATTTAAGTTCCCATAATACCACTATAAGATCTTCTTCTAAAATCTTACTCAAATAAACTTCGCTTCCCATCTCCAAAGGATTTATAATGAATTTTAAAACATTTAAAATTATGTATGTGAATTAAGAAAAATGGTTTGTTTTCAAATATGGTTTTAAGCAAAACTAAAATACCAATATCTTAAAGGCATTAAAAATTCATATCTAATTACCAATTAATTTACAAAGCTGATTTATAAAATTAGAATTTGTTTCAATAAATATTAAGTATTAAAATAACTAACTTCGAAATATTCTAAATCTAGATAATAGTTTTAAAAGTTATATAGTATGGTAATTCAAAATCCCGTTTAAAACAATTTCAATTTTCTCAACAAAAGTCTATTTTAAGAAAGTCAAATATTCAACAATTCAATACATAGATCCATCTTGA
Source organism: Allium cepa (assembly GCA_030765085.1). Taxonomy (NCBI): domain Eukaryota; kingdom Viridiplantae; phylum Streptophyta; class Magnoliopsida; order Asparagales; family Amaryllidaceae; genus Allium; species Allium cepa. The sequence continues at coordinate 390,261,802 of CM060937.1, forward strand.
TTCGTATCACACCGACCGTATCATCATTTCTCACATTCGAAATATTCCACTATTTATTTTCAAAACAATGCTCATAACTTGATATAAATCCACACCAATAACTTATATTTTCCACATATCCACTAATATAATTTTATCTTATTTATAATTCCCGTTTATAAATTTATAAACAACTTTGAGTTTTTCATCTATTTGCAAAAACAAATTCTATTTATAAATCCATATTATAATTTATCCATTAATAAAATTCAATTTTATTTCAAATCTATTTATCGATTCCACTATCTCTTCCCAAATCTCCCAATATATCTTTCAAGTACTAATATATATTTTTTATTTAAAATCTCTATTTAACCTAATTTGCAATATAACCAAGTTAATTTATATATTTCGCGTTCCACTTAATTTCCTTTACAAAATAGCCCAATTTTTAGTTTAAACAATTTTAATTCAAAATCTTCTTTTTATTTGCTTCAAATTAATTATTTATGGTATTTAGGAATACCAATTTAATTTCCATGCCATTTTACATTTAATAATTCAATTCATACATGTTCTAAATCAATTTATCCATCATATCATATATCAATATATATATATATATATATATATATATGAAAACAATAAATATTTTTGAGGAATCCTGCTGGTTTCACGATTTTTGACCTTGTATAAACATTATACGGTTTATTAATATTTGAAATAATCAAACATTTAATTAATATTTAATAAACTTAACTAACTAATAATTTAATTAAACTAATTTTTCTTTAATAATTCCTTAGTAACTAAAATAATTAAATAAGTTAATTAAACAAATTAATCACCATAATACATTTTTTAAATAATATAGTAAGTTAAAATAGGTATATATATTTTTATATAGATATATTTATATTTATATTTTTTTCTTCCCTTTTCTGTAAACAACAAAACAGATATTTTGTTTACTGTAAAAACCTTTCGTCTTTAGTATGTATATATTTGTAAAAATAAAAATATGGTTTTAAAATTCCTTTCTCTGTATATGTACATATGTAAGTATTAAATTTAACTTGAAAAATAAAGTTGCGACTAACTCACTGCCTTAGACACAAACGGCCGAGCTTCGATCCTCTGATCGACTCCACAAAACTGCTGCCTCCTACCTTACTTTGCTGCCACCACAACTAATAACACAACCCAACACCAGAATGTCCCTACCCAAGACAGCCTGCAACGTACAACCTCGTGACCCTCTACTTCATCGAGCACGACTCTGCGGCCAAATCCCAATCCGACCACGACGATGCATTCCTCCCCTCAACCTTGTATGCTTCCGCCCTTTCACGTCACTGAGTCTCGTGACCCAAAGCCCTTCACCAAGCTCGACCAGATCCTCTACCATCATCGCTCAAACCCTCCCCTTTCGATGCTGATTGAAATCGAGCCACAGCTCGTCACGACTCCCTCTCATGTTTTTTTTCGGCCATGGATTTATTTCAAATGGGAAGAGAAAAAATGAGTAAGGCTGATGCTTCCGTTGCCAGCATACACAAATTTATATTTGAAATGTTTTACTTTACTTTGTTTTTGAATTGATTTGTTTTTCATTTTTCTTTTTCTTTGTCTGGTTTAAAAAGGGAAAGTGTGTTAGAATGGGTTAAGGTCAGATCCTAGGTGGTTGAGAAAAGAAATAAAGCAATTGATGTGAAATTATTTCAGCCAAAGGTTGACTAGAATATACAAATATAGATATTAATTCAAATTCAAATTGTCTCGGTAAATGAAACTTACAATCTCGACCTCTATCGAGGTGTGCCGCTAGGTATTGACAATGTTATACCATTATTTCGAACACAATGGAAAAGGTTTCAAGTCCTAATTCGATCGTATGGAGAAGATAGCTTTTTGGACCCAATTATTATATTAAATTTCGGATATAAGTATCAACGTGTTTATATCTCGCATGGCTAAACGATAACTTCAAAAGCTACGAAATTTGAAATACAATAATAATATAATATTATGCATCCAGTGGAACTGGTTTTGTCGAATTCCGAGTCCGTGCCTCGGAAGGCTATTTTTAAATGTCAATTAAAACGATTTTTTTTTGAAATTGAACAGATCACTTCCAAATTCAATTTTAAAAGTTAAATTATCTTCAGTATTAGTAATATGAATTTTGCAAGCCTTTAAATTATTTTTATCATGCTTAAAACTCCAGATTCATTATTTTAACCAATATTCAATTATAAAATTTCAATAATTAAATTATCCAATAAATCACTATATTTAAATTCTAAATCCATTTTATTATATAAAAACCAATCTTTCACATTCAAAAATTAATCTATAATTCAATTTTACTATTAAAACCATTTAGATATTCCAAATCCAATGTCAAAAATCTAAGTCGTTACACTAAGTTACCATCGCATGAAGAGGACACGCGTTGTTCATCAATCGTGTTCGCTTGGAAGTTTGATGGCTAGATCGTTCGAATAAATTCAGCTAGGGTTTGGAATAAGGGGCGACGGTTGAGTTCTTCAATGGTGATGGCAGTCAATTTCGAGCATAAGGGTGGCAGTGTGTTCGAGAGGGTCGACGGAGTTCGTAGTTGATGTATGCTGGTGGGTGCGGTGGCTTCTGGGGCGTGCTAGGGTTTACGATTAGGCCGGTTGACTAAGGTGTTAAGAGGATAGGCTTCTAGAAGTTGCGGTGAATGGAGAGTGTGACGACCCATAAATCCGTACCCTTTGAATCGACAATAATCCACACATGTTCGACCCAAAAAGCACAGACTGACAGAACGTCAAGAGAAAGAAAAGAAGAGAGAAGAAGAGAAGAGAAGAAAGAGAGAAGATAGAACCAAACAGAACAATACAGAATCTCACATCGCAACGGAAAACATATAATATCATATCAATGATCTTTACAAAATAGAAACTGTATATATATACACATCAATCAGAGTTCAACAATCAATCAATATTTATCATCTTGAACAGTTATAATAATCTGTCCTTTCAATTGCTGATAATATAAACAACTAAGTATAGCGGATAATCAATAATCAAAACAGATACGCATATACGAAAATGAAGATCTCCAGTCTCCTGCTGAAGCACCAAAATCACCAAATCTGAACCTGTAAATATATTCGGTCTGAACCGAGCATTGAAAGGGAAGAATGCCCGAATCAGTCTGGTAAACTAGCGTAAGAAACACACTCAACTGAATTTATTAAATTACCAAACTTTTCCTTTATCAAAACAAAAATATCTCGTAAGACAAGTCCACACATAAACACGGAAATGTTTTAACCTTATGATAACTAAAACATTTCTTTCATATAAAATCCTCTTATATTATACTAATGTCTAGTATATACAAATAATATTAATCATAGTCGAAATGGTTACCCATATAACATTTTGAAGCTATTCGTTATGCCTTCACAAACAAAATCGCAACTCGTAGTGGGTTTTGGATTTCCATACAAATGACCAGGTGAAGGGACTACCTTCCAACAGTACATCTCTAGAAGAATGTACCGAGGAACATCACAAAGGATCCTCTACCAACACAAGACCGGCCCACCTCTATAACTAGATGGTATCGAATATATCATCCTCCGGTCGTTGCCGACCTTTACCGAGGGCCCTTTGGCATACAAACCACAATAATCAGATACATGACGTCATAGCGTGCAAAGATTTATCCAGAAGAGGATGATCATATCCTAATGGGAATGACCCACTTAGCCCTGCTGCATCTAACGTTGTTTTGGTCATTTCTGGCTGATGAGGCCTAACGAGGTAACGATTACCTTTCACAATCACATATCACATCACTTTGAATTCCACACAGCCATTACTGTTGACTACTAATTGCCTTCCACAAAAGTACAACCCTTAAGTCATACATCTCAAGGAGGGTGTTAAGCTAAGAGAAGTTGCGTTCTCCGCGACCGCTGATGTACGTTCGTAAAAACTAATGTACGTAATCTGTAGAAATGCAATGTCAGACGAACATCCATACGAGTTGTCCCGGAACAGGACAACCGAAGGTATTTTCCCACCACATCCTGTCGGGAAATGTAACAACCCAAAAATTCTAACAAGTATTTATTCTTTTATTTATAAACTTTGGAGTTTTAATTTACAAAAAGTTGATTTTTTTTAAATTTAATTGTAAATAGTCACCAAAATTTTATTAATATAAGCCAATTCTATAACTCTTATTTTTGGTTAAAGTTTAACATTTATTGGAATTTAAATCTTTTAAATTCTAACTTCCAAATCTTTTAATTTAACTGAATATATTGGTTGCAACATTTTATTTCCACTTTTGTACTTTTAAAAATTGGTTATACACCTTTAAATCAAGTAACTAATATTCTATAAAAGAAATAAACTTTATACATATACACATTTGTTTCTTAGTTAATTGATTAATAAATAAAATTTTAAATTGAATAATATATAAGAAATAAATTTTACGTTTTCTTTGTTACGTATATACATCAGTTATGTGTTAAATGTTAAGTAAATTAAACCAATGTAAACAAATCAAAAGTTAATTAAGTAATAAATTTTAAAGTTAATAGAGTATGAATAGGCTATTTAAAATACACGTTTTAATTTGAACGTCATATCCGTTTTGATTTATTTAGTTAGCATATAAAATGGTACGTAGCTAATGAGTATTCTTTAAAACATATATTTTACTAAAAATAGGTAGAGATAAATAAGTAACGTATAATGTGACGACCTGCCCTTCTACTCCCAAAAAGACGTATCGTCATTTAAGAAAGAAAGGGATAGAAATAGAAAAGAATAGAAAGAAAGAACAACAACATCAGAATCTCACAGCGGAACGGAACAAAATATAATACATCACATAACTATTACATAGTTTTTCATATATCAGAGTTATACAATATCGCATACATGACAGTCATATACATATCTGTCACTATATACATCTACCAATACATACATCAGAGATACAACATACATCAACTAACATAGCGGAACTAGATAGATATATACATACGTCTGGAACTCCTGCTCCAAGCTCCTTCAGAAATCAAAATCCAAAACCTATCACTTGGCTACTTATAAAAATTTGAGTACCCAAGAGTTTATGAAAACAAAATATAAACTCCGGGTCAGACATGGGTCTGGTATGAGTAACGGTTTAAAGTTGTTTAACTTTGAAAAACATTTGAAAATAAAGGTGTCACGTAAGACTCCCTACAAATAAATACGGGTAATTTTTTACCTTACGCTAACCAAAATAATTTATAGGAAGTCCAGTGATATTATAATAGTGTCTAGGGTTTTCAAGTAAATAGAAAATAGCCGAAATTGTTACATTCATTAAATTCCAGCTACAAGCCATGAAAGTGGGTAATACAAATCAAAACCGTAGGGTCTCGTAGGGAAAATGGGTTTCCATCAATGGAAGGGCTAATGGGGTACCGCCCGTCACAGTACGAGGCCTAGATCACTGTACCGAGGATCACTCCCGTCCCCCTACATCACAAGGCCGGAACCGTTCCTTACTGAACAGACTCGAATAAGATAACCCCACGGTTGTAGCTAGCAACCGCCTACACAGCCGAAATAAAAAGGGACATCTAGACAGGGGTATATCTTGTCCTGCTTGGGCATGACCTACCTAACCTTGCTGCACATCCCCTGTTTTAGCCATTCCCGGTTGATGAGGCTTGAGGCTGCGATTACCTTTACAGAACATATTCCTTAGAATGCTCATCGTCCTCCTGACGATGTGCTGAAAGCAATCAATCCATACAAGTTCGTTCTGGGTTCGAATGAAACCGAAGGCATTATCTCGTTACACTCATTTTGGAATCACCCTCAGAGTCAACGACAATAACCCTTGCATACTGAAAACACCATCCCGATCTTTACTTGAGATTTCACGACCTAACGTTTAATTTGGATCGATGTGGTTTTCAGATAATCATAAATGACACCCGATCCCGGTCTCATCGAAATCCAAACGCCATTTTAAAGGCTAGGTTGTTTAATTAATTTAAACAGCTTAAATTCAACACTTGAATTCACATAGCATATCACAGATAAATCATACACAATCATCATAGATATATCAAGGCATATCATAGAACATCACAGAATTATCATCAAATAAATATCACAAATCACATATTCTACATACTCCACAATCCATAAGCAATCATCTTTGAGTCTTATTGTAATTAATACAATTTAAATTAATTACTTAAGAATCTCCTAACCCTGTTTAATTAATCATTAATTACTTATTCTATTTCAAATTATTTAATTAATAAATCATTTCTTAATCAATTATTAAATCTTAATTACTTATTTAATTATTATTAATTATAAATTCATAACCTAATTATTAATTAATAACATTTAATTACCCATTTACTAACTACTAATTACCTAGTTAATAAATTATTCGTTTTTAATTAAATTCCTTAATTAATTAACTATTAATCATTCATTGATTAACTTAAGTAGTTAATTACCATTTATTTATCACTTAATCATTAATAAATCTTTAATTACAATTATAATTTAATCATTCTTAATTGCTTTCCAAAATTAATTAATTAATAATAATTATTCAACTTAATTAACATTTTAAAAGTCTTCTTTTAAATTTGAAAATCAATTCATTATTAACTATAAAACTTAATTGTTAATTAACTTTATACTTAAATTAATTGCTTAATTAAAATAATAATTAAGTGTTTAAAACATCGTTATAGTATTAACAAAAATAATTAAGACTTGTTTTAAACTCTTGACTTAAACAGTTAAACCCCTTTATTAAGTTACAGTGCTTAATACTTGTAGAAAAACAAGTTACATAACTTCACCTTTATAATGCAATACTGCAGTTTTGGGATAAACCCGAGACTTCCCTTAATAAAACTCGAGTAGCACTTCGAGTGAAATACCCATTTCCCCGAGACACTCACCCAGTTACGCGTCATCTTCTTCTTCTCCCTCTTTTTTTTATATTTTCTTCCATAAGTTAAGTTTTTAAACTAAGTTATAAATTAAGCATCAGGTTCACTCACGCACTCGAACACTCGAACACAAACCCGAAGCTAACACCAATTTAACTCTAGAATGACTCGAGTCGCCTGATATCAACCACACAGACACCGAAACCCACTACCGTACACGTGCATGGCAACGCGACCGACCTCCAACGATCACCAACATCATCGACAAGTCATAATTCACCCCAAAGCACGAAATCCAAACTCAGGATGCCTCTAAAAATTTTGAATTGTAATATACTCGTTCTGCTCGAAACCTATAGCTCACCACAGCCAACATTACCACCTTGCCATCATCACTCACGCCACTGAAGTCGCCCAGATTTCGTCCACTCCACGACAACACGACAACCAACCATCCACCAGGAATTCGTGACACTCGATCACGTATAGGAGTTGTACTCGACACATCACTATCATGAAAAAAAACTCCACCTAGAACCCTAATATGATTTCGTATCCTACTTTCATGCAATAGAAAAATTTTCTTATAATTTTTACGAAATCACAAATGTTTATACTTGATTCATCCCAAATTTCAACATTTAAAATTGATCCAATGGTTTGAAAATGGAAAAAAGCAATTTTTTTCACATATAAACTGCTCTTAAAGTCCCAAACTAAAAATCTTCGTTTTAGTTTTAAAAATCATAGATTTCAATAAGGATTCAAGATATGAACTTGAATTAACTTCTTGTAACAATCGAGTTTATCAATTAATTACTTGATTGCCTGTAAAACAATATTATAGTAGCATACTTTTACAAAGATGTTTTAAACAGCTTTACAAAATCTTAGTTTTAGTTTAAATACCTTGTTTGATGGAAAAATTAAAAATTAACAAGGATTAACAGAAAATAAATTTGAGTTTGAACAAAATATTCACCCTGTATCAATTAAACAGAGAAGCATATGCAACACAGGATCATATTCAAGATTAAAACATATAAAATACCATAAGATCACAGAATCTCCTTAACTGTTTAATTAAACTTAAAGCTTTAAGAATTATGTTTACTCACCTGTAAGATTTTGATGAACAGAAAACAATTCTATTTTGAATCTGCAGTATGAATCTGCCTGAGCTCTTCCCTGTTTTTGTTTTGAATTAAATTTTAATTTTACTTCCTTTTTCTTCTTTTTTCTTTCTTGGGTTTTTATTGTATGATTTCTGAACGAACTAAAAGCAGATGTATTCATATATATAAAGCAGAACACAGGTGTATAAAAGAAGGTATTAACTGGTACTGTTGTTTTCTTCTTTTGGCTTTAACTTGACAGATTTTATTTACTGAAGATGGAAAGGTTTGAGATGACAAAAATTTGGCTGAGTTGATAGAAACTAAATGCTTTGTTTCTTAATTAGTTTACATATTATAATTATGTTTGCTGTAGATAGATATTCGTACGAAGACATACATTTAGCAGGTAGGCTTTGGCTTGTATGTGAAGATATTGTGTAAAGATGTTTGTTTTCATTAACTTCTAGTTTGAATAGTTTATACACATGTTTTTCGTCAGGTTTACATTTACTTTGGTCTTGTTTCATTTTATACTTTGTGCTTATTTTATACTTTATGCTTTCAAACTTACAGTTTATTGTTGTATGTACACCACTAATTACATAATCTTTGTTTTCTTTTATTTTTGTTTTTATTTGTATTTTATATTTTGACTATCAATAATTGAATTAGATTTATAAGTTTTACTTAAATTTATACTTATTTTTATATTTATTTCTATTTGTATTTTAACTACTAATATTTAAATTACATTCATATGTTTGACTTACATTTAATATTTATATTTTATACTGATAGACTTTGATTTTATTTTAAACATTATTATCTATAGATATTTTTATCAAATGTTAACAAAAGAAAGCATTTTAATTTAATTATATAAGATACATTTTATTATAAATTTTATCAAGAGATTTTATTTTAAATTTCCAAATCAAATTTCCTTTTCAAAATACAAATTTATATAAACAAAGGGTAAATATTTCCAAAAAATCCTGTTCATTTTAAGATGCTCAGTATACTTTTTATTTAAATTAAATTAAATATTTATTAAAATAATAGGGCCAAAATCCAGGGTCGTTACATATAAATTTAGATACGTTACTTTAATTAAAAATTTAGCGTATATTGTACTAACAATATAAGAAATAAATAAATAAGAAACGAATAGTTTCTAATCACGTTACTTTTGTTAATTATTTGAGCGTACGTTTCAATTAAAATTCTGCGTCTATTACACGCTCATAAATTTCATACCATAGCTACTGAAAACAAATCAGTAGCCGTGATTTTTGGAAGAAAAATTTTGACCGTGCTTGCCATTCACGGGGGAACTTTTATTTCACTTCCATTTGCTTTATTGTTTTAAATGGGTATAAAATCTTTGATTGACACTGAAACGTTCCAAATCAATTTTTTCTTGCATATTTTCTTTCGCCTAAATCATGCAATTACTTCTGTTTAAATTTCAAAACCACACAATATCTCCCTTGCCACGTCAGCTGCCAGCATCCCTTGTTTGAGGGAACTTCCCTATATATATTTCAACTCGCGTTCACAAATTTTCACAGCATTTGTTCATCTTCCTTCTATATTGCGTGTGCTTCGTACATCAGGTAATGGCTTTGTAATAAATTTATTTCCTTCTTTTATTTTTCCATGGTTTTGTAAGTTTTAATCTGTTGTTATAGTATATAAATATAGGTATATTATATACAATGGCTTGTATGAAAAATATATTTATTTATGCATATGATAATACATCACTTTCTCGTATTGTAGCATGCACATATTTTATATTTTGATTTTGTATCATAATTTTTTTAAGGATGTTCTAGTTGAATGAATGTTGTGTTAGGTATATGGTATTTATCTGTAACAGATGTTTCGGTTTTATTTTAAGTAATATATATGATTTCAATAAAACTGTTATATATGTTAATGTGTTAAGGGTATATACGTATTGCGGTATACAAAAGAAGATATGATATTGAATTTTATATGATGCATACGTTGGATTTTATTACATCTTAGTATAAAAGTAATATTTGGCTGCATGTGTTTCACGTCTCGGGTTGCGTGCATTATGTAGGTTACATATTGGCTTTAGTAGACACATTTATGTCGCGTTCACACCAAGGTCTTCATATATATTATATGAATATTTTTTATGATAATATACTTGATTTTTTTAAACATTGATATTTAATACATAATATTCGATACATAGATTTGAAAGTGGGTTATAATGTATGGGTTATACAAGTGGTTATGAGCTGTTTGTCATACATAGTCAGTTTACATCAGCTGATGTACACCATCTGTTGGGTGCAAATAAACATCATTTCAAATTAAGTATACTGATATTATATGATAACTATTGATTTTGAATATAATAGGTCTAGGAGTTCATATATACTTGAGTATGGTTATATTTATAGTACCTACATGAAATTAGTGAGTAGACTGCATATATACATCTTGTCTACACATTTCGTTATTTATGGTCTGCACATTGGTTATCCGTATCATGTAGTACGGTTTATATATTGTAGTACAAGATGATCTGTAAATATATATGTAACGACCCGTAAATTTCGACAATTAAATTTTTAATTAAAAAGGATTTTGAAATTTAAATTTTGTAGAAAAGGGAAATATATATATATAAAGGAGGTAAATTAATACTAGATGAACGCTAAATGAAAATTTATAGCAACGGTAATTAAAAATCTTAATTATTGTTAAATTTAATAGAAATCTAATGATTGAGATAATGGAAGATTTATACCCTTGTGTAAGTTGCATAAATAAAGGAGAATTAAATCTATAATTAATAATGAATTGTAGAAACGGTTATTTAACTTAATTGTTGAAAGGTTAGGTGAAATATCAATAAAGGAATAGTGTAATTTGTTGCACTTGAATAAAATATAAAATAAAGAATTAAAGACAAAAATTTAAATTACCTATGTATTAGTAAATTGGTAAAACGGTAACTGTATAAGAATTAAGATAGTAATACAAATGGCAGTTGCTGGACAACCAATTTAATGCAAATTCAAATGTGATTGAGACGACTGTTGGGTTTTAATGGAGTGTAAATAAATAGTGAAAAACATTATAATATCTTAATTTAAATATGATTGTTTAATTAATACTAAAAGAATAAAATTGAAATAGTATTTAATATAATAATAACTATAATAAATTGCAATTGTATAATGGAAGTAAATTGTTAATAAATGGATGTAAATATTAACTAATTGATGGAAATAAAATATAAATGAATGTTTGGATAAGATCATAAGTAAATGCAATTAGGTAGCATGTATTGGAAATAAAGTTCATTTAAATATTGAGAAATTTTAATGTTGTTATTAAGAAAAACGTTACTTTAGTAATTTTTAATATAGTAACGGGTGTGCGAACGCGAATTAATGGAAACGTAAAACTTATTTTAAGTGAGTATTTGAGTGTAGACTTATGAAATAGATTAATGACAATAAATTTTTGTACGTTATTTATTCTACTAGTTTGTTAAGTTTTATTTTGATCAATTTCAATTAATGCACTAAATTATTGCAGTTAGTGTGGAATATTGGTAAGTGAATAAATAAGATGTAACCTAGATAAATTTCCATTCATAATATGATGATTAATGTGATATAAAGAATGAAACCAAAATGGAATGAATTAATTGAGGTTCTAACTTTATTTATGCGTAAAGTTAACAAAATTTCCAATAAAATTTAGATACGGTAAGTTATGCAAATAAAAGATGAAATTTTGGGAAATATTTATGTATTGGAATATAAAAGAAATGTTAATTAGGTAGTTGAGTAATAATTGATTTATTTTGAGTTGTAATCCAATAAAATCAAATTTATTAGAATTTATTGCAATTAATTGGATTAATTGCAGTAACCTTTGGAAATTGGAACTTAGTAAAAATAATCTGGATTGGATTTCAAATAAATAGGTTAGGGTGAGTAACTGAATTACATACTATGACTAAGTAAACCAGGAAGATTAAATTGAATTAATATAAAATAGTTGATTTATTGCAAATAAAAGATTATGTAAATATTTAGTTAGGTGGAATTAAAGATAATTACATAATAAGGTATGAATCCACCGCTAATTTTATTTATGGAAATGAAAAGAGTACCAAAAACAAGCTTTGTCAGTATATTTAAGTTTAATGTATAATAATAAGTTAATGGTAATAAAAGAAGTTTAAACATCTGTTAATAGAGAGTTGAGTTTAAATCTAAGAATATTAAGAAGTAGATTTTTGAATACAACATTTGATCCATCCACTTAAAATGTATAGATAGGATAATCGCTGATTTTTGATTTAAGTAGTGCAAACGGAGATTTATCTATTTATTGGAATTGGAATTTATAAGTGTATAAATAGGAAATAAGTGAAATTTATTTTAAATATTCATAAATGAAGATTTAGATGAAGGTGAGAATGGTAATGCTTTAAATAGTAGAGACGTACACAAATCAATGTAGGTAATTAGAAATAAAATGTTATCGAAACGATAAAACGTTTCTTGTGAAAAATGGATGACATAACGAAAAAGGGTAATGTATTCACTTGAATATAAATTGAAACTTATTTAAGGTATTAACTACAATGGATAGAGATTTTGGGTAACATTGTAAATGATATGTAAGTAATGCAAATGTATGTCAATAGTAAGGGATTAGGATGAATTAAAAATTTGTAACATAGGAATTACCTGCCTATTTGTTAATAAAAATTTGAATGGTTAGTAAGTGATAATAGAATAAGTGTACATTAGTGGAATTGAGGTAACGTTGGTTTTAATGTTGAGAAAATAAATGGGTATAGTAAAGTTTAAGTGAAATTGTAAGTATGTATAGGGGAATGAATTATTGCAGGGAAATATTTGGTAACCATTGCAATAAATGTAAATTTGTGTGCATTAATATGAAATTTAGTAATAGGTGTGAATAACTTAAATTTCTTCATAGGATAAAGAAAGATGGAAATAACGTTTAATTAATATATCGAGATTTAATTGATCATAAAAGGTTGATTGCAAATCAAATGAAAAATGCTTAAATGGGAATTAAGTTATTTATTCATTTGGATTTAAAGCATGATTGAAATTTTTGGAAACTGAATAAAACGTTTTATGTTGATTGAAATTTAAGTTGGAAGTAATTAAGATAAATAAAATATGTATAATATGGAATTCAAATATACATAGAAATATGGATTTTAGTATGTAAACGTAATCTATTGAGAATGGATAGAAATTTAATCTGTAATTATTACAGTAATTTAGAATTTAGTTGAAATTGGAAATTTATCTATGTATTTGGAAATTTATGGAATTGTGAATATATATATATGGAAATTTAAATGAAGCATCTAATTATACATGTGTGAATACGCTTAAAATGCAATGTAAATGTTGAGAAAGAAATAATTTAATCCGTAACGTGTATAATTAATATCCTTTTGGGACCACTTCTGTTTGCACGTTAAAATTCGTGCACACCTATCCTGTTGCGATCTATCTATAAATATGCTGTGATAAACCCTAGCCTCCTTTCTATTGTCAATTGGTTGTACGTTCATTTTTCTTCATCTCTTTCTCTTCCTCAATGGTTACAAAACCTAATCTATCTACAATTCAAATTTTCTAATAAAATTCAAACTCTCCACAAAAATTCCAGAAAATTTATGATAAAGTTCTCGAGACACGTAATCTGCTGGTATAATTCGTTTTCTGTTTTGGATATTCGTTTGACCAGAAAAAATTCGACGATGTGCTGTAGCTTTTAGCTGACGTGGCCATTGAAGTTAAGTGGGTTTTGTTTTATTTTATTTTATTTTATTTTTATTTTTGTTTTCAAATCGTTTAAAATGAATATATTTTTTTCTTACGTTCTCCGATTCACGCGAAATTTCTTTTGTTAGGATCGTAATTTAATTCTAGATCCATTGACGCTGGTTTGGACAAATTCTGAGACCGTCGATTTTTTGGGTTTAAATCGGATTTAAATTCGATTTAAATTCAAAAGGTGAGTGTTTTAACCCACTCACAACTACTAGAAGCTTTTATGTTTGTTAAATTAATTTTAGAAATGAATAGAAATTTATTTATGAGTATTTGGCATGTTTATTTTATTCATATCTGTTGAATTGCATTTATTAAATTTAACTGTTAATTTAATTAATTTATTGCGTATAAATTTACAGTTAAAATTTATTTGTTTGTATATGAACTGCTAGTTAACAGTTATATAATTTATTACTGAATATAGACTGTAGATTAATAGCTGTTAAATTTAATTTGAATAAAATTGCCAGTATTACCTGTTATGTAGTACCAAAAATAATATTGTTATTGATTGATGATTGCGATTTGGATGACGGATGATGTTGATGAATGGATGTTTATTGTATATCATTAAATTGCAAATTATCATGCATATTTCATTTCATTCGGGATTGTGGTTTGAAATGATATATAACCGCAAAATTTTATATTTTTTTAAATTGCGGATTGAAATGATAAATATCCGTATCACTTGACCATAGGATAGAAAATTTTATACAGGCACCGCGGTCTATATATAACTATTTTAATGTGATTTCTATGGTTTGGATGGAATACGGTTTCTAATAATCTTAAATTTTATATTGTATAAATATTATTCTTCCATATATATACATATGAAGTTGAAAATTTTGAAATTAAAAGGTGTATAAAAATCTTTATTTAAAAATGAAAGAAAATTAAGAAAATGGAGTTTAATAATTTATATCATATGTTTAGATGTTAAGTTTGGAAATTTTAAGATATGATATTTATAATTGGATTTTTCCCAAAATAAATTGAAATGAATATTCTAGTATAATTTGAATTGGGAAAATATATATATTTTATTACTAGAAATTGAAGTCTTATTATTTATGGATTTTATGTGAATATTCAAGACTAATTAATAGAACAATTGATCTGTTGAAAGAATAAAATCCAATTTTAGTTTGAAATATTGTTACTCAAAATGGATATACGTATATATAAATAAATTGAAGTGGTTTTGGAACTTGAGAGAGATAATATAAATTTTGGTTTAGACTTCAATAAAGAAATGTATTTGTAAAGCCATGAGAACTATTTTCTTTACAAAGTAACATTTAAGTTAAACCATTTAATTCATATACCGTTGAATGTCCAAACCATTCAAGTTTTTTTATAGAAGTTATGGTTTTAAATTATGATTTTCAAAATATTATGATTTGAAAATATTTGATTTTCAGACGTTATGAAGTTAAAGCATTATGATTTTGGAAAAGAATTATATTTGGGAAAGTGATAAAATATGGTTTTGGGTTTTGAAATGATATCGTATTCATGGTTATGAAATGGAATGTTTATTCTGATTTTTAAAGTATAACCTATTTTTAAATGACCGCGGTGTTATAATAACGATGGGTTGGCAAAGAGACCGGGATCGGATATGGACATACTCTCTGTCGATACCGAAAACCACTTTGACTAACCGTGTACGCGGTGGAGATTCCAGAATGAAGTAGGTGGTGGTGACGTTTCCTGTAAGGTAAATACGTGGACCCGACTCCCGTGAGTTGGCATAAGGTGGCTAAAACAGGAGCGATTCTCAGGCCAATGAGGTCATTCCTCTGATCGGACCCTCCTCTTCGATATTATACTTTGATTTTGGATTGATTCAGTGGCCACTTCTATATTTTGATTTTGGGGAGTTAGTCCGAGGTGGACGGTAATTGTGGCTACGCGTTTCCACCAGCCTGGATAGCAATTGGTATATCTACCCTGGCATTGCCTAGTTGTGCCGTGTCACCTACCATACCGAGCCTTTACTACGAGTTTCTATTTGTGTCGTACCTATGGAGTATCCTCTGGTAGCTTCCCGATCAGGAGGTATTACGGTACTGTATAGACTATTGGCATTATTTGTGTTAAGGGCTATATGGGTAACCCCTTAACGCTATTAAAAAGTAAGTTTATTTTATAAATAGACACTATTATAATAGCGCAATATACTATATAGTAAATAGTTTAACGGATCCTTAGGAGATGTAAATCCCGAACAACTCTTGAGTTACTGTACTCATATTTATTTCTGTTAATTTAACTCACATAAGATCTTTTAGTCTGACTCGAGTGTTTTTGTCTTTTCAGATTCGCTCGGGTCAGTCCGAGCGTTTCAGGATCGAAGACTTTAGCTTTGGAGGACGGAGACGAAGGAGTCGTATTATTTTATTTATAGTATTCCACCACACTCTAAATTTCCGCTGCATTGATTGTATTGGTATGTGTAACTCTGATATTCATTGTATAAGTAAAATAAATATTTTGTAAACAGTTATCATGAACTGTATATTGATTATTATATTTTATCCTTCCGCTGTGAGATTCTGTTTTGTTTTTATTTCTTCTCTGTTTTTCTTATTTACCCCATAACAATCCGCCCTTCCGTATGGTTTGAACTAGCACGTGTGTCGGTTTAAAGTGTGCGAAAAGGCGGGATGTTACAGTTGGTATCAGAGCTTTGGTTTAGCAATAAACTTTTGCTCTGTGGGGTTCGACTCTTTGTTAATAGGGTAGTAATACCCTATGGGAGTCGCTGAGTGTATATATATGAGAGAGCGTATTTGTTAGTGTTATAAAAAGATTTTAATATTGTGTTAATCTGTTCCGTTTTGTATTTATAAATTCTGGTTGATGCATGGGACGTTATGTGATCAATAGGGATTTCTAAACACTTAATAGGACAGACCGACATAATATTTGTTTTAATATAGGTAAATGAAATAATTTTGCCTATTATATTTTCTATATATAAAATAAAAATTTTCAAATGATATCTATATTTGGTTGCAATAGATTGGTTGTTAGGAATAAAATTTATAAATAATAGGTAAAATAAGATTGCAATTAAAATCATTGAAATTTGGAAATTTTAGAACTTAAGTCCGGGATTTTTGAAAATTTGCTTTCAAAGGATTTATGAAATATAATGATTTGGTCTATAAGTATTTTCTTATATAAATATTTAGTATAATTCGGAAGAATTGTTTTAAAGAAAATTTTAGAGAAAATAAATTTTGTACTTTCCTCTCTATCGCTGGAAAATAATTTCGGTGATGGCGGCCGCATCATCGACTTTCATTTTCAAGTTTCGAAGGGGAAAGACCACTGTAGTAAATTCTATTGCAGATTTATTTTGAAAATATCTAAAATTTTAATTTTTACAAATATAATTGAGATATAAAAGTAGTAAGAAATTATTTATTATTTTTTTAAGATAATTTGAAATTTGGCCCGGTATTTAATTCTTAAATTTCCATTAATTAATGGTTTAAATTATTTTAGTGAAATAAAAGGTAAGTAATTAATGAAGTGAAACCTCTAATTTAGAGAATTAATGCTAAGTTATAAAGGAAGTTAAAATTTTAACTTATAAGAGAGGTAAAGATTTATTGAACAATGAATGAATTAAAAGAATTTAGATAAACTTGTATAAGTTCAATTGCATTTTTCTTTAACATATATATAACTTACCAAATATAAAAAGTTGAAATGTTAAATGAGAGATTGGAATTGAATATTTTACAAGTAGGAATTTTAGGAAATAATGAAGGATTCAATGAATTGCTATTATAAATAAGAATATAATGGTATAAACTTAAGTTATAATTTGAAATTTTCCATAATTTAAGATAAGTATTATTAATAAGTGATTTTAAACTTAAGTAAATAAAATGAAATTCTTTAACAAATAAAGATTGATGGGTAGGGTTATAAACTTAAGTGTGATTTAAATGCTACTAGTTTAATATAAGTGGAAGTGGGAAATTAAATTATTACTACTACTAAATATAATAGAAACGTCAACATTTAATAAATGAACGAAATTAAAGGTAAGTTGAAATTTTAGTTTATAAACCGAATATATATTTGATGAACCATTAATTAATTAAAGGAATTGAGAAGAAACTTGTATAAATTTCCACTTACATTCTTAAAACATATATAACTTACCATATAAGAAAAGTGCAAAGTTAGTAAGAAAATGTAAGGGAAATTCTTACAAGTGAAGAGTAAGGTAATGAAAGTAATCAATGAATTTGCTGTGAGAAAATGAGAATTAAATTGTATAAACTTAAGTTAAATTGGAAATTCTACTATATAAGTAAAGGTAAGATTATAAATAGATGATATAAACTTAAGTAAATAAAATAGGATACCAATATAATGAATTTTGTAATAAATGGAAAATGAAATTTGTAGGAAATGAAGAAATCCCTCCATAAATGAAAAAAAAAAAAAAACCAAACTACTAAAGCATGAATTAATGTATAATAAGTTAATTTGGTTGTTGGTTTGAATTGTATTGTTTGATTTATGGTTGTTGGGTAAGGAATTTGAAGTTTTAGATGAATAAATAATCTATCTTTGTTCCGTCTAAGACTGTTGAGTAAAGGATGCACTTGATAGTTATTTTCATTCCATACAAATTTCAAGTTCTGAATCCGAATAACTATTTGTTTGATGAATTAAATGGTTGCTTTGTCTTGTGTAGGTATGCTGTTTGTAAGGTTGATGGTTGTTGTTTTGTTTGGTTGTTTAATGGTTGAAACCACTTAAATATTTCACTTTATATAAATTTGTATATTTTAGCTAAATTAACTAATTTTGTAAATTTAAAATATTGATTTCGAAATTCTTCTTTTCCCTTCTTTTCCTTTTCGGGGACGAAAAGTTTTGAGTGGGGGAGAGTGTAACGACCCGTAAATTTCGACAATTAAATTTTTAATTAAAAAGGATTTTGAAATTTAAATTTTGTAGAAAAGGGAAATATATATATATATATAAAGAAGGTAAATTAATACTAGATGAACGCTAAATGAAAATTTATAGCAACGGTAATTAAAAATCTTAATTATTGTTAAATTTAATAGAAATCTAATGATTGAGATAATGGAAGATTTATACCCTTGTGTAAGTTGCATAAATAAAGGAGAATTAAATTTATAATTAATAATGAATTGTAGAAACGGTTATTTAACTTAATTGTTGAAAGGTTAGGTGAAATATCAATAAAGGAATAGTGTAATTTGTTGCACTTGAATAAAATATAAAATAAATAATTAAAGACAAAAATCTAAATTACCTATGTATTAGTAAATTGGTAAAACGGTAACTGTATAAGAATTAAGATAGTAATACAAATGGAAGTTGCTGGACAACCAATTTAATGCAAATTCAAATGTGATTGAGACGACTGTTGGGTTTTAATGGAGTGTAAATAAATAGTGAAAAACATTATAATATCTTAATTTAAATATGATTGTTTAATTAATACTAAAAGAATAAAATTGAAATAGTATTTAATGTAATAATAACTATAATAAATTGCAATTGTATAATGGAAGTAAATTGTTAATAAATGGATGTAAATATTAACTAATTGATGGAAATAAAATATAAATGAATGTTTGGATAAGATCATAAGTAAATGCAATTAGGTAGCATGTATTGGAAATAAAGTTCATTTAAATATTGAGAAATTTTAATGTTGTTATTAAGAAAAACGTTACTTTAGTAATTTTTAATATAGTAACGGGTGTGCGAACGCGAATTAATGGAAACGTAAAACTTATTTTAAGTGAGTATTTGAGTGTAGACTTATGAAATAGATTAATGACAATAAATTTTTGTACGTTATTTATTCTATTAGTTTGTTAAGTTTTATTTTGATCAATTTCAATTAATGCACTAAATTATTGCAGTTAGTATGGAATATTGGTAAGTGAATAAATAAGATGTAACCTAGATAAATTTCCATTCATAATATGATGATTAATGTGATATAAAGAATGAAACCAAAATGGAATGAATTAATTGAGGTTCTAACTTTATTTATGCGTAAAGTTAACAAAATTTCCAATAAAATTTAGATACGGTAAGTTATGCAAATAAAAGATGAAATTTTGGGAAATATTTATGTATTGGAATATAAAAGAAATGTTAATTAGGTAGTTGAGTAATAATTGATTTATTTTGAGTTGTAATCCAATAAAATCAAATTTATTAGAATTTATTGCAATTAATTGGATTAATTGCAGTAACCTTTGGAAATTGGAACTTAGTAAAAATAATCTGGATTGGATTTCAAATAAATAGGTTAGGGTGAGTAACTGAATTACATACTATGAATAAGTAAACCAGGAAGATTAAATTGAATTAATATAAAATAGTTGATTTATTGCAAATAAAAGATTATGTAAATATTTAGTTAGGTGGAATTAAAGATAATTACATAATAAGGTATGAATCCACTGCTAATTTTATTTATGGAAATGAAAAGAGTACCAAAAACAAGCTTTGTCAATATATTTAAGTTTAATGTATAATAATAAGTTAATGGTAATAAAAGAAGTTTAAACATCTGTTAATAGAGAGTTGAGTTTAAATCTAAGAATATTAAGAAGTAGATTTTTGAATACAACATTTGATCCATCCACTTAAAATGTATAGATAGGATAATCGCTGATTTTTGATTTAAGTAGTGCAAACGGAGATTTATCTATTTATTGGAATTGGAATTTATAAGTGTATAAATAGGAAATAAGTGAAATTTATTTTTAATATTCATAAATGAAGATTTAGATGAAGGTGAGAATGGTAATGCTTTAAATAGTAGAGACGTACACAAATCAATGTAGGTAATTAGAAATAAAATGTTATCGAAACGATAAAACGTTTCTTGTGAAAAATGGATGACATAACGAAAAAGGGTAATGTATTCACTTGAATATAAATTGAAACTTATTTAAGGTATTAATTACAATGGATAGAGATTTTGGGTAACATTGTAAATGATATGTAAGTAATGCAAATGTATGTCAATAGTAAGGGATTAGGATGAATTAAAAATTTGTAACATAGGAATTACCTGCCTATTTGTTAATAAAAATTTGAATGGTTAGTAAGTGATAATAGAATAAGTGTACATTAGTGGAATTGAGGTAACGTTGGTTTTAATGTTGAGAAAATAAATGGGTATAGTAAAGTTTAAGTGAAATTGTAAGTATGTATAGGGGAATGAATTATTGCAGGGAAATATTTGGTAACCATTGCAATAAATGTAAATTTGTGTGCATTAATATGAAATTTAGTAATAGGTGTGAATAACTTAAATTTCTTCATAGGATAAAGAATGATGGAAATAACGTTTAATTAATATGTCGAGATTTAATTGATCATAAAAGGTTGATTGCAAATCAAATGAAAAATGCTTAAATGGGAATTAAGTTATTTATTCATTTGGATTTAAAGCATGATTGAAATTTTTGGAAACTGAATAAAACGTTTTATGTTGATTGAAATTTAAGTTGGAAGTAATTAAGACAAATAAAATATGTATAATATGGAATTCAAATATACATAGAAATGTGGATTTTAGTATGTAAACGTAATCTATAGAGAATGGATAGAAATTTAATCTGTAATTATTACAGTAATTTAGAATTTAGTTGAAATTGGAAATTTATCTATGTATTTGGAAATTTATGGAATTGTGAATATATATATATATATATGGAAATTTAAATGAAGCATCTAATTATACATGTGTGAATACGCTTAAAATGCAATGTAAATGTTGAGAAAGAAATAATTTAATCCGTAACGTGTATAATTAATATCCCTTTGGGACCACTTCTGTTTGCACGTTAAAATTCGTGCACACCTATCCTGTTGCGATCTATCTATAAATATGCTGTGATAAACCCTAGCCTCCTTTCTATTGTCAATTGGCTGTACGTTCATTTTTCTTCATCTCTTTCTCTTCCTCAATGGTTACAAAACCTAATCTATCTACAATTCAAATTTTCTAATAAAATTCAAACTCTCCACAAAAATTCCAGAAAATTTATGATAAAGTTCTCGAGACACGTAATCTGCTGGTACAATTCGTTTTCTGTTTTGGATATTCGTTTGACCAAAAAAAATTCGACGATGTGCTGTAGCTTTTAGCTGACGTGGCCATTGAAGTTAAGTGGGTTTTGTTTTATTTTATTTTATTTTATTTTTATTTTTGTTTTCAAATCGTTTAAAATGAATATATTTTTTTCATACGTTCTCCGATTCACGCGAAATTTCTTTTGTTAGGATCGTAATTTAATTCCAGATCCATTGACGCTGGTTTGGACAAATTCTGAGACCGTCGAATTTTTGGGTTTAAATCGGATTTAAATTCGATTTAAATTCAAAAGGTGAGTGTTTTAACCCACTCACAACTACTAGAAGCTTTTATGTTTGTTAAATTAATTTTAGAAATGAATAGAAATTTATTTATGAGTATTTGGCATGTTTATTTTATTCATATCTGTTGAATTGCATTTATTAAATTTAACTGTTAATTTAATTAATTTATTGCGTATAAATTTACAGTTAAAATTTATTTGTTTGTATATGAACTGCTAGTTAACAGTTATATAATTTATTACTGAATATAGACTGTAGATTAATAGCTGTTAAATTTAATTTGAATAAAATTGCCAGTATTACCTGTTATGTAGTACCAAAAATAATATTGTTATTGATTGATGATTGCGATTTGGATGACGGATGATGTTGATGAATGGATGTTTATTGTATATCATTAAATTGCAAATTATCATGCATATTTCATTTCATTCGGGATTGTGGTTTGAAATGATATATAACCGCAAAATTTTATATTTTTTTAAATTGCGGATTGAAATGATAAATATCCGTATCACTTGACCATAGGATAGAAAATTTTATACAGGCACCGCGGTCTATATATAACTATTTTAATGTGATTTCTATGGTTTGGATGGAATACGGTTTCTAATAATCTTAAATTTTATATTGTATAAATATTATTCTTCCATATATATACATATGAAGTTGAAAATTTTGAAATTAAAAGGTGTATAAAAATCTTTATTTAAAAATGAAAGAAAATTAAGAAAATGGAGTTTAATAATTTATATCATATGTTTAGATGTTAAGTTTGGAAATTTTAAGATATGATATTTATAATTGGATTTTTCCCAAAATAAATTGAAATGAATATTCTAGTATAATTTGAATTGGGAAAATATATATATTTTATTACTAGAAATTGAAGTCTTATTATTTATGGATTTTATGTGAATATTCAAGACTAATTAATAGAACAATTGATCTGTTGAAAGAATAAAATCCAATTTTAGTTTGAAATATTGTTACTCAAAATGGATATACGTATATATAAATAAATTGAAGTGGTTTTGGAACTTGAGAGAGATAATATAAATTTTGGTTTAGACTTCAATAAAGAAATGTATTTGTAAAGCCATGAGAACTATTTTCTTTACAAAGTAACATTTAAGTTAAACCATTTAATTCATATACCGTTGAATGTCCAAACCATTCAAGTTTTTTTATAGAAGTTATGGTTTTAAATTATGATTTTCAAAATATTATGATTTGAAAATATTTGATTTTCAGACGTTATGAAGTTAAAGCATTATGATTTTGGAAAAGAATTATATTTGGGAAAGTGATAAAATATGGTTTTGGGTTTTGAAATGATATCGTATTCATGGTTATGAAATGGAATGTTTATTCTGATTTTTAAAGTATAACCTATTTTTAAATGACCGCGGTGTTATAATAACGATGGGTTGGCAAAGAGACCGGGATCGGATATGGACATACTCTCTGTCGATACCGAAAACCACTTTGACTAACCGTGTACGCGGTGGAGATTCCAGAATGAAGTAGGTGGTGGTGACGTTTCCTGTAAGGTAAATACGTGGACCCGACTCCCGTGAGTTGGCATAAGGTGGCTAAAACAGGAGCGATTCTCAGGCCAATGAGGTCATTCCTCTGATCGGACCCTCCTCTTCGATATTATACTTTGATTTTGGATTGATTCAGTGGCCACTTCTATATTTTGATTTTGGGGAGTTAGTCCGAGGTGGACGGTAATTGTGGCTACGCGTTTCCACCAGCCTGGATAGCAATTGGTATATCTACCCTGGCATTGCCTAGTTGTGCCGTGTCACCTACCATACCGAGCCTTTACTACGAGTTTCTATTTGTGTCGTACCTATGGAGTATCCTCTGGTAGCTTCCCGATCAGGAGGTATTACGGTACTGTATAGAATATTGGCATTATTTGTGTTAAGGGCTATATGGGTAACCCCTTAACGCTATTAAAAAGTAAGTTTATTTTATAAATAGACACTATTATAATAGAGCAATATACTACATAGTAAATAGTTTAACGGATCCTTAGGAGATGTAAATCCCGAACATCTCTTGAGTTACTGTACTCATATTTATTTCTGTTAATTTAACTCACATAAGATCTTTTAGTCTGACTCGAGTGTTTTTGTCTTTTCAAATTCGCTCGGGTCAGTCCGAGCGTTTCAGGATCGAAGACTTTAGCTTTGGAGGACGGAGACGAAGGAGTCGTATTATTTTATTTATAGTATTCCACCACACTCTAAATTTCCGCTGCATTGATTGTATTGGTATGTGTAACTCTGATATTCATTGTATAAGTAAAATAAATATTTTGTAAACAGTTATCATGAACTGTATATTGATTATTATATTTTATCCTTCCGCTGTGAGATTCTGTTTTGTTTTTATTTCTTCTCTGTTTTTCTTATTTACCCCATAACAATCCGCCCTTCCGTATGGTTTGAACTGGCACGTGTGTCGGTTTAAAGTGTGCGAAAAGGCGGGATGTTACAGTTGGTATCAGAGCTTTGGTTTAGCGATAAACTTTTGCTCTGTGGGGTTCGACTCTTTGTTAATAGGGTAGTAATACCCTATGGGAGTCGCTGAGTGTATATATATGAGAGAGCGTATTTGTTAGTGTTATAAAAAGATTTTAATATTGTGTTAATCTGTTCCGTTTTGTATTTATAAATTCTGGTTGATGCATGGGACGTTATGTGATCAATAGGGATTTCTAAACACTTAATAGGACAGACCGACATAATATTTGTTTTAATATAGGTAAATGAAATAATTTTGCCTATTATATTTTCTATATATAAAATAAAAATTTTCAAATGATATCTATATTTGGTTGCAATAGATTGGTTGTTAGGAATAAAATTTATAAATAATAGGTAAAATAAGATTGCAATTAAAATCATTGAAATTTGGAAATTTTAGAACTTAAGTCCGGGATTTTTGAAAATTTGCTTTCGAAGGATTTATGAAATATAATGATTTGGTCTATAAGTATTTTCTTATATAAATATTTAGTATAATTCGGAAGAATTGTTTTAAAGAAAATTTTGGAGAAAATAAATTTTGTACTTTCCTCTCTATCGCTGGAAAATAATTTCGGTGATGGCGGCCGCATCATCGACTTTCATTTTCAAGTTTCGAAGGGGAAAGACCACTGTAGTAAATTCTATTGCAGATTTATTTTGAAAATATCTAAAATTTTAATTTTTACAAATATAATTGAGATATAAAAGTAGTAAGAAATTATTTATTATTTTTTTAAGATAATTTGAAATTTGGCCCGGTATTTAATTCTTAAATTTCCATTAATTAATGGTTTAAATTATTTTAGTGAAATAAAAGGTAAGTAATTAATGAAGTGAAACCTCTAATTTAGAGAATTAATGCTAAGTTATAAAGGAAGTTAAAATTTTAACTTATAAGAGAGGTAAAGATTTATTGAACAATGAATGAATTAAAAGAATTTAGATAAACTTGTATAAGTTCAATTGCATTTTTCTTTAACATATATATAACTTACCAAATATAAAAAGTTGAAATGTTAAATGAGAGATTGGAATTGAATATTTTACAAGTAGGAATTTTGGGAAATAATGAAGGATTCAATGAATTGCTATTATAAATAAGAATATAATGGTATAAACTTAAGTTATAATTTGAATTTTTCCATAATTTAAGATAAGTATTATTAATAGGTGATTTTAAACTTAAGTAAATAAAATGAAATTCTTTAACAAATAAAGATTGATGGGTAGGGTTATAAACTTAAGTGTGATTTAAATGCTACTAGTTTAATATAAGTGGAAGTGGGAAATTAAATTATTACTACTATTAAATATAATAGAAACGTCAACATTTAATAAATGAATGAAATTAAAGGTAAGTTGAAATTTTAGTTTATAAACCGAATATATATTTGATGAACCATTAATTAATTAAAGGAATTGAGAAGAAACTTGTATAAATTTCCACTTACATTCTTAAAACATATATAACTTACCATATAAGAAAAGTGCAAAGTTAGTAAGAAAATGTAAGGGAAATTCTTACAAGTGAAGAGTAAGGTAATGAAAGTAATCAATGAATTTGCTGTGAGAAAATGAGAATTAAATTGTATAAACTTAAGTTAAATTGGAAATTCTACTATATAAGTAAAGGTAAGATTATAAATAGATGATATAAACTTAAGTAAATAAAATAGGATACCAATATAATGAATTTTGTAATAAATGGAAAATGAAATTTGTAGGAAATGAAGAAATCCCTCCATAAATGAAAAAAAAAAAATCAAACTACTAAAGCATGAATTAATGTATAATAAGTTAATTTGGTTGTTGGTTTGAATTGTATTGTTTGATTTATGGTTGTTGGGTAAGGAATTTGAAGTTTTAGATGAATAAATAATCTATCTTTGTTCCGTCTAAGACTGTTGAGTAAAGGATGCACTTGATAGTTATTTTCATTCCATACAAATTTCAAGTTCTGAATCCGAATAACTATTTGTTTGATGAATTAAATGGTTGCTTTGTCTTGTGTAGGTATGCTGTTTGTAAGGTTGATGGTTGTTGTTTTGTTTGGTTGTTTAATGGTTGAAACCACTTAAATATTTCACTTTATATAAATTTGTATATTTTAGCTAAATTAACTAATTTTGTAAATTTAAAATATTGATTTCGAAATTCTTCTTTTCCCTTCTTTTCCTTTTCGGGGACGAAAAGTTTTGAGTGGGGGAGAGTGTAACGACCCGTAAATTTCGACAATTAAATTTTTAATTAAAAAGGATTTTGAAATTTAAATTTTGTAGAAAAGGGAAATATATATATATATATATATAAAGAAGGTAAATTAATACTAGATGAACGCTAAATGAAAATTTATAGCAACGGTAATTAAAAATCTTAATTATTGTTAAATTTAATAGAAATCTAATGATTGAGATAATGGAAGATTTATACCCTTGTGTAAGTTGCATAAATAAAGGAGAATTAAATTTATAATTAATAATGAATTGTAGAAACGGTTATTTAACTTAATTGTTGAAAGGTTAGGTGAAATATCAATAAAGGAATAGTGTAATTTGTTGCACTTGAATAAAATATAAAATAAATAATTAAAGACAAAAATCTAAATTACCTATGTATTAGTAAATTGGTAAAACGGTAACTGTATAAGAATTAAGATAGTAATACAAATGGCAGTTGCTGGACAACCAATTTAATGCAAATTCAAATGTGATTGAGACGACTGTTGGGTTTTAATGGAGTGTAAATAAATAGTGAAAAACATTATAATATCTTAATTTAAATATGATTGTTTAATTAATACTAAAAGAATAAAATTGAAATAGTATTTAATGTAATAATAACTATAATAAATTGCAATTGTATAATGGAAGTAAATTGTTAATAAATGGATGTAAATTTTAACTAATTGATGGAAATAAAATATAAATGAATGTTTGGATAAGATCATAAGTAAATGCAATTAGGTAGCATGTATTGGAAATAAAGTTCATTTAAATATTGAGAAATTTTAATGTTGTTATTAAGAAAAACGTTACTTTAGTAATTTTTAATATAGTAACGGGTGTGCGAACGCGAATTAATGGAAACGTAAAACTTATTTTAAGTGAGTATTTGAGTGTAGACTTATGAAATAGATTAATGACAATAAATTTTTGTACGTTATTTATTCTATTAGTTTGTTAAGTTTTATTTTGATCAATTTCAATTAATTCACTAAATTATTGCAGTTAGTGTGGAATATTGGTAAGTGAATAAATAAGATGTAACCTAGATAAATTTCCATTCATAATATGATGATTAATGTGATATAAAGAATGAAACCAAAATGGAATGAATTAATTGAGGTTCTAACTTTATTTATGCGTAAAGTTAACAAAATTTCCAATAAAATTTAGATACGGTAAGTTATGCAAATAAAAGATGAAATTTTGGGAAATATTTATGTATTGGAATATAAAAGAAATGTTAATTAGGTAGTTGAGTAATAATTGATTTATTTTGAGTTGTAATCCAATAAAATCAAATTTATTAGAATTTATTGCAATTAATTGGATTAATTGCAGTAACCTTTGGAAATTGGAACTTAGTAAAAATAATCTGGATTGGATTTCAAATAAATAGGTTAGGGTGAGTAACTGAATTACATACTATGAATAAGTAAACCAGGAAGATTAAATTGAATTAATATAAAATAGTTGATTTATTGCAAATAAAAGATTATGTAAATATTTAGTTAAGTGGAATTAAAGATAATTACATAATAAGGTATGAATCCACTGCTAATTTTATTTATGGAAATGAAAAGAGTACCAAAAACAAGCTTTGTCAATATATTTAAGTTTAATGTATAATAATAAGTTAATGGTAATAAAAGAAGTTTAAACATCTGTTAATAGAGAGTTGAGTTTAAATCTAAGAATATTAAGAAGTAGATTTTTGAATACAACATTTGATCCATCCACTTAAAATGTATAGATAGGATAATCGCTGATTTTTGATTTAAGTAGTGCAAACGGAGATTTATCTATTTATTGGAATTGGAATTGGAATTTATAAGTGTATAAATAGGAAATAAGTGAAATTTATTTTAAATATTCATAAATGAAGATTTAGATGAAGGTGAGAATGGTAATGCTTTAAATAGTAGAGACGTACACAAATCAATGTAGGTAATTAGAAATAAAATGTTATCGAAACGATAAAACGTTTCTTGTGAAAAATGGATGACATAACGAAAAAGGGTAATGTATTCACTTGAATATAAATTGAAACTTATTTAAGGTATTAATTACAATGGATAGAGATTTTGGGTAACATTGTAAATGATATGTAAGTAATGCAAATGTATGTCAATAGTAAGGGATTAGGATGAATTAAAAATTTGTAACATAGGAATTACCTGCCTATTTGTTAATAAAAATTTGAATGGTTAGTAAGTGATAATAGAATAAGTGTACATTAGTGGAATTGAGGTAACGTTGGTTTTAATGTTGAGAAAATAAATGGGTATAGTAAAGTTTAAGTGAAATTGTAAGTATGTATAGGGGAATGAATTATTGCAGGGAAATATTTGGTAACCATTGCAATAAATGTAAATTTGTGTGCATTAATATGAAATTTAGTAATAGGTGTGAATAACTTAAATTTCTTCATAGGATAAAGAATGATGGAAATAACGTTTAATTAATATGTCGAGATTTAATTGATCATAAAAGGTTGATTGCAAATCAAATGAAAAATGCTTAAATGGGAATTAAGTTATTTATTCATTTGGATTTAAAGCATGATTGAAATTTTTGGAAACTGAATAAAACGTTTTATGTTGATTGAAATTTAAGTTGGAAGTAATTAAGACAAATAAAATATGTATAATATGGAATTCAAATATACATAGAAATGTGGATTTTAGTATGTAAACGTAATCTATTGAGAATGGATAGAAATTTAATCTGTAATTATTACAGTAATTTAGAATTTAGTTGAAATTGGAAATTTATCTATGTATTTGGAAATTTATGGAATTGTGAATATATATATATGGAAATTTAAATGAAGCATCTAATTATACATGTGTGAATACGCTTAAAATGCAATGTAAATGTTGAGAAAGAAATAATTTAATCCGTAACGTGTATAATTAATATCCCTTTGGGACCACTTCTGTTTGCACGTTAAAATTCGTGCACACCTATCCTGTTGCGATCTATCTATAAATATGCTGTGATAAACCCTAGCCTCCTTTCTATTGTCAATTGGCTGTACGTTCATTTTTCTTCATCTCTTTCTCTTCCTCAATGGTTACAAAACCTAATCTATCTACAATTCAAATTTTCTAATAAAATTCAAACTCTCCACAAAAATTCCAGAAAATTTATGATAAAGTTCTCGAGACACGTAATCTGCTGGTACAATTCGTTTTCTGTTTTGGATATTCGTTTGACCAAAAAAAATTCGACGATGTGCTGTAGCTTTTAGCTGACGTGGCCATTGAAGTTAAGTGGGTTTTGTTTTATTTTATTTTATTTTATTTTTATTTTTGTTTTCAAATCGTTTAAAATGAATATATTTTTTTCATACGTTCTCCGATTCACGCGAAATTTCTTTTGTTAGGATCGTAATTTAATTCCAGATCCATTGACGCTGGTTTGGACAAATTCTGAGACCGTCGAATTTTTGGGTTTAAATCGGATTTAAATTCGATTTAAATTCAAAAGGTGAGTGTTTTAACCCACTCACAACTACTAGAAGCTTTTATGTTTGTTAAATTAATTTTAGAAATGAATAGAAATTTATTTATGAGTATTTGGCATGTTTATTTTATTCATATCTGTTGAATTGCATTTATTAAATTTAACTGTTAATTTAATTAATTTATTGCGTATAAATTTACAGTTAAAATTTATTTGTTTGTATATGAACTGCTAGTTAACAGTTATATAATTTATTACTGAATATAGACTGTAGATTAATAGCTGTTAAATTTAATTTGAATAAAATTGCCAGTATTACCTGTTATGTAGTACCAAAAATAATATTGTTATTGATTGATGATTGCGATTTGGATGACGGATGATGTTGATGAATGGATGTTTATTGTATATCATTAAATTGCAAATTATCATGCATATTTCATTTCATTCGGGATTGTGGTTTGAAATGATATATAACCGCAAAATTTTATATTTTTTTAAATTGCGGATTGAAATGATAAATATCCGTATCACTTGACCATAGGATAGAAAATTTTATACAGGCACCGCGGTCTATATATAACTATTTTAATGTGATTTCTATGGTTTGGATGGAATACGGTTTCTAATAATCTTAAATTTTATATTGTATAAATATTATTCTTCCATATATATACATATGAAGTTGAAAATTTTGAAATTAAAAGGTGTATAAAAATCTTTATTTAAAAATGAAAGAAAATTAAGAAAATGGAGTTTAATAATTTATATCATATGTTTAGATGTTAAGTTTGGAAATTTTAAGATATGATATTTATAATTGGATTTTTCCCAAAATAAATTGAAATGAATATTCTAGTATAATTTGAATTGGGAAAATATATATATTTTATTACTAGAAATTGAAGTCTTATTATTTATGGATTTTATGTGAATATTCAAGACTAATTAATAGAACAATTGATCTGTTGAAAGAATAAAATCCAATTTTAGTTTGAAATATTGTTACTCAAAATGGATATACGTATATATAAATAAATTGAAGTGGTTTTGGAACTTGAGAGAGATAATATAAATTTTGGTTTAGACTTTAATAAAGAAATGTATTTGTAAAGCCATGAGAACTATTTTCTTTACAAAGTAACATTTAAGTTAAACCATTTAATTCATATACCGTTGAATGTCCAAACCATTCAAGTTTTTTTATAGAAGTTATGGTTTTAAATTATGATTTTCAAAATATTATGATTTGAAAATATTTGATTTTCAGACGTTATGAAGTTAAAGCATTATGATTTTGGAAAAGAATTATATTTGGGAAAGTGATAAAATATGGTTTTGGGTTTTGAAATGATATCGTATTCATGGTTATGAAATGGAATGTTTATTCTGATTTTTAAAGTATAACCTATTTTTAAATGACCGCGGTGTTATAATAACGATGGGTTGGCAAAGAGACCGGGATCGGATATGGACATACTCTCTGTCGATACCGAAAACCACTTTGACTAACCGTGTACGCGGTGGAGATTCCAGAATGAAGTAGGTGGTGGTGACGTTTCCTGTAAGGTAAATACGTGGACCCGACTCCCGTGAGTTGGCATAAGGTGGCTAAAACAGGAGCGATTCTCAGGCCAATGAGGTCATTCCTCTGATCGGACCCTCCTCTTCGATATTATACTTTGATTTTGGATTGATTCAGTGGCCACTTCTATATTTTGATTTTGGGGAGTTAGTCCGAGGTGGACGGTAATTGTGGCTACGCGTTTCCACCAGCCTGGATAGCAATTGGTATATCTACCCTGGCATTGCCTAGTTGTGCCGTGTCACCTACCATACCGAGCCTTTACTACGAGTTTCTATTTGTGTCGTACCTATGGAGTATCCTCTGGTAGCTTCCCGATCAGGAGGTATTACGGTACTGTATAGACTATTGGCATTATTTGTGTTAAGGGCTATATGGGTAACCCCTTAACGCTATTAAAAAGTAAGTTTATTTTATAAATAGACACTATTATAATAGAGCAATATACTACATAGTAAATAGTTTAACGGATCCTTAGGAGATGTAAATCCCGAACATCTCTTGAGTTACTGTACTCATATTTATTTCTGTTAATTTAACTCACATAAGATCTTTTAGTCTGACTCGAGTGTTTTTGTCTTTTCAAATTCGCTCGGGTCAGTCCGAGCGTTTCAGGATCGAAGACTTTAGCTTTGGAGGACGGAGACGAAGGAGTCGTATTATTTTATTTATAGTATTCCACCACACTCTAAATTTCCGCTGCATTGATTGTATTGGTATGTGTAACTCTGATATTCATTGTATAAGTAAAATAAATATTTTGTAAACAGTTATCATGAACTGTATATTGATTATTATATTTTATCCTTCCGCTGTGAGATTCTGTTTTGTTTTTATTTCTTCTCTGTTTTTCTTATTTACCCCATAACAATCCGCCCTTCCGTATGGTTTGAACTGGCACGTGTGTCGGTTTAAAGTGTGCGAAAAGGCGGGATGTTACAGTTGGTATCAGAGCTTTGGTTTAGCGATAAACTTTTGCTCTGTGGGGTTCGACTCTTTGTTAATAGGGTAGTAATACCCTATGGGAGTCGCTGAGTGTATATATATGAGAGAGCGTATTTGTTAGTGTTATAAAAAGATTTTAATATTGTGTTAATCTGTTCCGTTTTGTATTTATAAATTCTGGTTGATGCATGGGACGTTATGTGATCAATAGGGATTTCTAAACACTTAATAGGACAGACCGACATAATATTTGTTTTAATATAGGTAAATGAAATAATTTTGCCTATTATATTTTCTATATATAAAATAAAAATTTTCAAATGATATCTATATTTGGTTGCAATAGATTGGTTGTTAGGAATAAAATTTATAAATAATAGGTAAAATAAGATTGCAATTAAAATCATTGAAATTTGGAAATTTTAGAACTTAAGTCCGGGATTTTTGAAAATTTGCTTTCGAAGGATTTATGAAATATAATGATTTGGTCTATAAGTATTTTCTTATATAAATATTTAGTATAATTCGGAAGAATTGTTTTAAAGAAAATTTTGGAGAAAATAAATTTTGTACTTTCCTCTCTATCGCTGGAAAATAATTTCGGTGATGGCGGCCGCATCATCGACTTTCATTTTCAAGTTTCGAAGGGGAAAGACCACTGTAGTAAATTCTATTGCAGATTTATTTTGAAAATATCTAAAATTTTAATTTTTACAAATATAATTGAGATATAAAAGTAGTAAGAAATTATTTATTATTTTTTTAAGATAATTTGAAATTTGGCACGGTATTTAATTCTTAAATTTCCATTAATTAATGGTTTAAATTATTTTAGTGAAATAAAAGGTAAGTAATTAATGAAGTGAAACCTCTAATTTAGAGAATTAATGCTAAGTTATAAAGGAAGTTAAAATTTTAACTTATAAGAGAGGTAAAGATTTATTGAACAATGAATGAATTAAAAGAATTTAGATAAACTTGTATAAGTTCAATTGCATTTTTCTTTAACATATATATAACTTACCAAATATAAAAAGTTGAAATGTTAAATGAGAGATTGGAATTGAATATTTTACAAGTAGGAATTTTGGGAAATAATGAAGGATTCAATGAATTGCTATTATAAATAAGAATATAATGGTATAAACTTAAGTTATAATTTGAATTTTTCCATAATTTAAGATAAGTATTATTAATAGGTGATTTTAAACTTAAGTAAATAAAATGAAATTCTTTAACAAATAAAGATTGATGGGTAGGGTTATAAACTTAAGTGTGATTTAAATGCTACTAGTTTAATATAAGTGGAAGTGGGAAATTAAATTATTACTACTATTAAATATAATAGAAACGTCAACATTTAATAAATGAATGAAATTAAAGGTAAGTTGAAATTTTAGTTTATAAACCGAATATATATTTGATGAACCATTAATTAATTAAAGGAATTGAGAAGAAACTTGTATAAATTTCCACTTACATTCTTAAAACATATATAACTTACCATATAAGAAAAGTGCAAAGTTAGTAAGAAAATGTAAGGGAAATTCTTACAAGTGAAGAGTAAGGTAATGAAAGTAATCAATGAATTTGCTGTGAGAAAATGAGAATTAAATTGTATAAACTTAAGTTAAATTGGAAATTCTACTATATAAGTAAAGGTAAGATTATAAATAGATGATATAAACTTAAGTAAATAAAATAGGATACCAATATAATGAATTTTGTAACAAATGGAAAATGAAATTTGTAGGAAATGAAGAAATCCCTCCATAAATGAAAAAAAAAATCAAACTACTAAAGCATGAATTAATGTATAATAAGTTAATTTGGTTGTTGGTTTGAATTGTATTGTTTGATTTATGGTTGTTGGGTAAGGAATTTGAAGTTTTAGATGAATAAATAATCTATCTTTGTTCCGTCTAAGACTGTTGAGTAAAGGACGCACTTGATAGTTATTTTCATTCCATACAAATTTCAAGTTCTGAATCCGAATAACTATTTGTTTGATGAATTAAATGGTTGCTTTGTCTTGTGTAGGTATGCTGTTTGTAAGGTTGATGGTTGTTGTTTTGTTTGGTTGTTTAATGGTTGAAACCACTTAAATATTTCACTTTATATAAATTTGTATATTTTAGCTAAATTAACTAATTTTGTAAATTTAAAATATTGATTTCGAAATTCTTCTTTTCCCTTCTTTTCCTTTTCGGGGACGAAAAGTTTTGAGTGGGGGAGAGTGTAACGACCCGTAAATTTCGACAATTAAATTTTTAATTAAAAAGGATTTTGAAATTTAAATTTTGTAGAAAAGGGAAATATATATATATATATAAAGAAGGTAAATTAATACTAGATGAACGCTAAATGAAAATTTATAGCAACGGTAATTAAAAATCTTAATTATTGTTAAATTTAATAGAAATCTAATGATTGAGATAATGGAAGATTTATACCCTTGTGTAAGTTGCATAAATAAAGGAGAATTAAATTTATAATTAATAATGAATTGTAGAAACGGTTATTTAACTTAATTGTTGAAAGGTTAGGTGAAATATCAATAAAGGAATAGTGTAATTTGTTGCACTTGAATAAAATATAAAATAAATAATTAAAGACAAAAATCTAAATTACCTATGTATTAGTAAATTGGTAAAACGGTAACTGTATAAGAATTAAGATAGTAATACAAATGGCAGTTGCTGGACAACCAATTTAATGCAAATTCAAATGTGATTGAGACGACTGTTGGGTTTTAATGGAGTGTAAATAAATAGTGAAAAACATTATAATATCTTAATTTAAATATGATTGTTTAATTAATACTAAAAGAATAAAATTGAAATAGTATTTAATGTAATAATAACTATAATAAATTGCAATTGTATAATGGAAGTAAATTGTTAATAAATGGATGTAAATATTAACTAATTGATGGAAATAAAATATAAATGAATGTTTGGATAAGATCATAAGTAAATGCAATTAGGTAGCATGTATTGGAAATAAAGTTCATTTAAATATTGAGAAATTTTAATGTTGTTATTAAGAAAAACGTTACTTTAGTAATTTTTAATATAGTAACGGGTGTGCGAACGCGAATTAATGGAAACGTAAAACTTATTTTAAGTGAGTATTTGAGTGTAGACTTATGAAATAGATTAATGACAATAAATTTTTGTACGTTATTTATTCTATTAGTTTGTTAAGTTTTATTTTGATCAATTTCAATTAATGCACTAAATTATTGCAGTTAGTGTGGAATATTGGTAAGTGAATAAATAAGATGTAACCTAGATAAATTTCCATTCATAATATGATGATTAATGTGATATAAAGAATGAAACCAAAATGGAATGAATTAATTGAGGTTCTAACTTTATTTATGCGTAAAGTTAACAAAATTTCCAATAAAATTTAGATACGGTAAGTTATGCAAATAAAAGATGAAATTTTGGGAAATATTTATGTATTGGAATATAAAAGAAATGTTAATTAGGTAGTTGAGTAATAATTGATTTATTTTGAGTTGTAATCCAATAAAATCAAATTTATTAGAATTTATTGCAATTAATTGGATTAATTGCAGTAACCTTTGGAAATTGGAACTTAGTAAAAATAATCTGGATTGGATTTCAAATAAATAGGTTAGGGTGAGTAACTGAATTACATACTATGAATAAGTAAACCAGAAAGATTAAATTGAATTAATATAAAATAGTTGATTTATTGCAAATAAAAGATTATGTAAATATTTAGTTAAGTGGAATTAAAGATAATTACATAATAAGGTATGAATCCACTGCTAATTTTATTTATGGAAATGAAAAGAGTACCAAAAACAAGCTTTGTCAATATATTTAAGTTTAATGTATAATAATAAGTTAATGGTAATAAAAGAAGTTTAAACATCTGTTAATAGAGAGTTGAGTTTAAATCTAAGAATATTAAGAAGTAGATTTTTGAATACAACATTTGATCCATCCACTTAAAATGTATAGATAGGATAATCGCTGATTTTTGATTTAAGTAGTGCAAACGGAGATTTATCTATTTATTGGAATTGGAATTTATAAGTGTATAAATAGGAAATAAGTGAAATTTATTTTAAATATTCATAAATGAAGATTTAGATGAAGGTGAGAATGGTAATGCTTTAAATAGTAGAGACGTACACAAATCAATGTAGGTAATTAGAAATAAAATGTTATCGAAACGATAAAACGTTTCTTGTGAAAAATGGATGACATAACGAAAAAGGGTAATGTATTCACTTGAATATAAATTGAAACTTATTTAAGGTATTAATTACAATGGATAGAGATTTTGGGTAACATTGTAAATGATATGTAAGTAATGCAAATGTATGTCAATAGTAAGGGATTAGGATGAATTAAAAATTTGTAACATAGGAATTACCTGCCTATTTGTTAATAAAAATTTGAATGGTTAGTAAGTGATAATAGAATAAGTGTACATTAGTGGAATTGAGGTAACGTTGGTTTTAATGTTGAGAAAATAAATGGGTATAGTAAAGTTTAAGTGAAATTGTAAGTATGTATAGGGGAATGAATTATTGCAGGGAAATATTTGGTAACCATTGCAATAAATGTAAATTTGTGTGCATTAATATGAAATTTAGTAATAGGTGTGAATAACTTAAATTTCTTCATAGGATAAAGAATGATGGAAATAACGTTTAATTAATATGTCGAGATTTAATTGAGCATAAAAGGTTGATTGCAAATCAAATGAAAAATGCTTAAATGGGAATTAAGTTATTTATTCATTTGGATTTAAAGCATGATTGAAATTTTTGGAAACTGAATAAAACGTTTTATGTTGATTGAAATTTAAGTTGGAAGTAATTAAGACAAATAAAATATGTATAATATGGAATTCAAATATACATAGAAATGTGGATTTTAGTATGTAAACGTAATCTATTGAGAATGGATAGAAATTTAATCTGTAATTATTACAGTAATTTAGAATTTAGTTGAAATTGGAAATTTATCTATGTATTTGGAAATTTATGGAATTGTGAATATATATATATGTATGGAAATTTAAATGAAGCATCTAATTATACATGTGTGAATACGCTTAAAATGCAATGTAAATGTTGAGAAAGAAATAATTTAATCCGTAACGTGTATAATTAATATCCCTTTGGGACCACTTCTGTTTGCACGTTAAAATTCGTGCACACCTATCCTGTTGCGATCTATCTATAAATATGCTGTGATAAACCCTAGCCTCCTTTCTATTGTCAATTGGCTGTACGTTCATTTTTCTTCATCTCTTTCTCTTCCTCAATGGTTACAAAACCTAATCTATCTACAATTCAAATTTTCTAATAAAATTCAAACTCTCCACAAAAATTCCAGAAAATTTATGATAAAGTTCTCGAGACACGTAATCTGCTGGTACAATTCGTTTTCTGTTTTGGATATTCGTTTGACCAAAAAAAATTCGACGATGTGCTGTAGCTTTTAGCTGACGTGGCCATTGAAGTTAAGTGGGTTTTGTTTTATTTTATTTTATTTTATTTTTATTTTTGTTTTCAAATCGTTTAAAATGAATATATTTTTTTCATACGTTCTCCGATTCACGCGAAATTTCTTTTGTTAGGATCGTAATTTAATTCCAGATCCATTGACGCTGGTTTGGACAAATTCTGAGACCGTCGAATTTTTGGGTTTAAATCAGATTTAAATTCGATTTAAATTCAAAAGGTGAGTGTTTTAACCCACTCACAACTACTAGAAGCTTTTATGTTTGTTAAATTAATTTTAGAAATGAATAGAAATTTATTTATGAGTATTTGGCATGTTTATTTTATTCATATCTGTTGAATTGCATTTATTAAATTTAACTGTTAATTTAATTAATTTATTGCGTATAAATTTACAGTTAAAATTTATTTGTTTGTATATGAACTGCTAGTTAACAGTTATATAATTTATTACTGAATATAGACTGTAGATTAATAGCTGTTAAATTTAATTTGAATAAAATTGCCAGTATTACCTATTATGTGGTACCAAAAATAATATTGTTATTGATTGATGATTGCGATTTGGATGACGGATGATGTTGATGAATGGATGTTTATTGTATATCATTAAATTGCAAATTATCATGCATATTTCATTTCATTCGGGATTGTGGTTTGAAATGATATATAACCGCAAAATTTTATATTTTTTTAAATTGCGGATTGAAATGATAAATATCCGTATCACTTGACCATAGGATAGAAAATTTTATACAGGCACCGCGGTCTATATATAACTATTTTAATGTGATTTCTATGGTTTGGATGGAATACGGTTTCTAATAATCTTAAATTTTATATTGTATAAATATTATTCTTCCATATATATACATATGAAGTTGAAAATTTTGAAATTAAAAGGTGTATAAAAATCTTTATTTAAAAATGAAAGAAAATTAAGAAAATGGAGTTTAATAATTTATATCATATGTTTAGATGTTAAGTTTGGAAATTTTAAGATATGATATTTATAATTGGATTTTTCCCAAAATAAATTGAAATGAATATTCTAGTATAATTTGAATTGGGAAAATATATATATTTTATTACTAGAAATTGAAGTCTTATTATTTATGGATTTTATGTGAATATTCAAGACTAATTAATAGAACAATTGATCTGTTGAAAGAATAAAATCCAATTTTAGTTTGAAATATTGTTACTCAAAATGGATATACGTATATATAAATAAATTGAAGTGGTTTTGGAACTTGAGAGAGATAATATAAATTTTGGTTTAGACTTTAATAAAGAAATGTATTTGTAAAGCCATGAGAACTATTTTCTTTACAAAGTAACATTTAAGTTAAACCATTTAATTCATATACCGTTGAATGTCCAAACCATTCAAGTTTTTTTATAGAAGTTATGGTTTTAAATTATGATTTTCAAAATATTATGATTTGAAAATATTTGATTTTCAGACGTTATGAAGTTAAAGCATTATGATTTTGGAAAAGAATTATATTTGGGAAAGTGATAAAATATGGTTTTGGGTTTTGAAATGATATCGTATTCATGGTTATGAAATGGAATGTTTATTCTGATTTTTAAAGTATAACCTATTTTTAAATGACCGCGGTGTTATAATAACGATGGGTTGGCAAAGAGACCGGGATCGGATATGGACATACTCTCTGTCGATACCGAAAACCAATTTGACTAACCGTGTACGCGGTGGAGATTCCAGAATGAAGTAGGTGGTGGTGACGTTTCCTGTAAGGTAAATACTTGGACCCGACTCCCGTGAGTTGGCATAAGGTGGCTAAAACAGGAGCGATTCTCAGGCCAATGAGGTCATTCCTCTGATCGGACCCTCCTCTTCGATATTATACTTTGATTTTGGATTGATTCAATGGCCACTTCTATATTTTGATTTTGGGGAGTTAGTCCGAGGTGGGCGGTAACTGCGGCTACGCGTTTCCACCAGCCTGGATAGCAATTGGTATATCTACCCTGACATTGCCTAGTTGTGCCGTGTCACCTACCATACCGAGCCTTTACTACGAGTTTCTATTTGTGTCGTACCTATGGAGTATCCTCTGGTAGCTTCCCAATCAGGAGGTATTACGGTACTGTATAGACTATTGGCATTATTTGTGTTAAGGGCTATATGGGTAACCCCTTAACGCTATTAAAAAGTAAGTTTATTTTATAAATAGACACTATTATAATAGCGCAATATACTACATAGTAAATAGTTTAACGGATCCTTAGGAGATGTAAATCCCGAACATCTCTTGAGTTACTGTACTCATATTTATTTCTGTTAATTTAACTCACATAAGATCTTTTAGTCTGACTCGAGTGTTTTTGTCTTTTCAAATTCGCTCGGGTCAGTCCGAGCATTTCAGGATCGAAGACTTTAGCTTTGGAGGACGGAAACGAAGGAGTCGTATTATTTTATTTATAGTATTGCACCACACTCTAAATTTCCGCTGCATTGATTGTATTGGTATGTGTAACTCTGATATTCATTGTATAAGTAAAATAAATATTTTGTAAACAGTTATCATGAACTGTATATTGATTATTATATTTTATCCTTCCGCTGTGAGATTCTGTTTTGTTTTTATTTCTTCTCTGTTTTTCTTATTTACCCCATAACAATCCGCCCTTCCGTATGGTTTGAACTGGCACGTGTGTCGGTTTAAAGTGTGCGAAAAGGCGGGATGTTACAATATACATATACAATATTTTGATATTTTGCTATTTATAAAAGTTATGCATAGGATATTTTGTACATATGCTGTATTGATATATACTGATTTTATAAATTTGTATAATATTAGCTTATATATAATATGTCTTTTATAAAGATAATATACTGTTTATATAATAGTGATGTAAAAAAGTATGTACTGTGTATATATATATCACATAAAGTTCTAACCAATTTACATATATAAGATAAGTAAGGTATATCATATGTTATGTTTGTTTTTTTTTAAACAAAGTTATGGTATACATTTAAATTTTCTTAGTATATGAATTAGTTTTGTAACAATTTTAGAAAATTATATAGAATTTAATTTAAATATTGATTTCTAAAGATATAACTTGTACATAGGTTACACATATGTTTATATATTTGCATGTATATCAATTCGTTTATATAAGTATTAATTTTTAACCTATTATGTATATACGTTGATTTTTAATCTATGTGTTTAATTTAAATCGATGTGTTTAATTTAAAACAATGGTTTTACTTTTATATATATGTTATTTTGATATTTGTTTTAAAATTAAATATTTATTCATGGATAATAATAATTATTATTATATATCATTGTTGCTTCTATCGTGTTGATTCTGTTTTGTTCCCATCAACATCTTTATATATCAGCTTTGTTTGTCGAAATCGTGCCAATCCAGCTTTTACTTTGAAATTCCTGCTTGGATTCGTAACCCATTTCAGTGACAAATCGCTCCAGCCTCGAAAGGTGAGCAATCACTCACGATTACGTTCTTTTATTTATTAAATTTCATTTCAATTGGAACGACAATTGAAATATGTTGCTAAAATTTAACTGTTAATTGTTTAAATCGTTATATGTATGATATGCATTTATATGTTATTGTTCACCTATGGGATATGACACCATATCCTGTTGTTTATACTATATTGTTATTGATGATATATGCCTGTTATTATTATTGTCATATCTGTTATCACTCTGCAAGTTCCCTGTTAGTATAAAATTCACTATGGGTTGAAATGATACATACCCGAACAGACTTTAGAATAGGAGAATTTCGTTATGGGTTGAAATGATAGACCCAAGCAATTTCATTGAATTGAAATTGGTATTACGGGTAAAAAGGATATCTACCCGTATATATATATTTTTATTACGGATTGAAATGATAAATATCTGTATCACTTGACCATAGGATAAGAAATTATAGACAAACACCGTTGGTCGATATATAAATATTTTGAAAATAATTTCTGTGGTTTTGGAAAGAAATATAAGGTTTTAATAAATATTGATTCTTAAATATTATATATAAATGGAAATATAATATATAGATTTAATAATAATATTTAAGTAAATGGAGATTGATTTAATACATATAATATGCTCAAGTACTTATTTAAATTTATAGATTTTGGTAATAATTTGAATAAGTTAATGCTGGGAAGATAAGTTTAAATGTATTTGAAATTGTATGTAATTAAGAATTTTAGTAAATAAACATCGATTTGGAATTATGGAAATTGAAATTTAAAGATATGATTTTAACTGGATTTTTGGATTTAAGTGACGTAATGAATATTCCATGTTAAAATAAATTAAAGGATATACTTAGTAAGATGTAATTTAAGGTTACTTAAATGATATTGAATTTTAATGAGGGAATATTTCAAGACTAAATAATAAAGTTAAATCAGGATATCTGAAACTATTAAATTTATCTTTGAAAATGTGAATATTAAAGCTTTGAAATATATATTGGAATTTATATGGTTTATTTTGAGATTTATTCCTGCATTGGAAATCGATATAATTTGCAATTATTTCTTTGGAACTGAATTGAATTGAAATTTGTTGAATTGAGATTTAATTAAATTTGAACTTGGAAATTGAGTTGATTTGAAACGTAACTTTGAAACGATCAAATTTGGAAATATATATAAAAAATGGAAATGATACTCTGGTTTTGAAGTTTTAAATTAATTTGAAATGACCATGGTGTATAGTGTATATTTCTACATTGTCATTAGTTCCACAGATCCTTAGACGATGGTTATCCCAAACATCCTTTGAGTTACCTGTATTTCGGTTGATATTTCACTTGAGTTGGATTTATTGATGTAAGAATATAAATCCTAACTCGAGGGTTTTGTGTTTTTTTTTACGCTCGGGTCAGACTGAGTGATACAACATTTGAGACTCACCTTAGGAATTTGGAGCTTTGCTTGGAGACCCAACTATCGTTTTAGCTTTCAGCTCTTCCAGTTGATTTGTTCAGAGAAGTCATCTATTGCATTGGAGACTTCACTGTATTAGAGACATTCTGCTGTATTTTATTTCTAACTCTGATGATTATATAGTAGCTTCATGAACTACTATTTATTGATTCCGCTGCGTATTATTGTATTACTCTGTGTCTGTGATTCTGTGATTGATTTATTTACTGTATATGTTAAGTTTTGCCAAATTTAAATTAACAATCTGATATTTTGAGCAATTCAAGTACGACATGTGTTGATGCTAATGGTTGAAAATATCAGGTCATTACAGTTGTATCAGAGCTTTGGCTCTAGGCAAACTTAGCATATATGGTAAAATTTATTTACAGAATCACTTTCGTTCGAGCTTGAATCTCTTCCTATTTGATTAGATTCTCCTTTGAATTTTGGAACATCCCCCTCGGTTCCAAATCCATTCTTGTCTTTCCCTATTCGTGTTTTATATATTCTGGAGTATCCCATAGCTCCACTGAATGATTATAAAGGG
This sequence comes from Allium cepa, assembly GCA_030765085.1. Taxonomy (NCBI): domain Eukaryota; kingdom Viridiplantae; phylum Streptophyta; class Magnoliopsida; order Asparagales; family Amaryllidaceae; genus Allium; species Allium cepa. The sequence continues at coordinate 390,305,990 of CM060937.1, forward strand.
GTGAAACTCCTTTACAATAGCATCGATTCACCGAAGATTTATATATCCTTGGTTTATATGCTGTTATCTCTGGTTATGCCGAATTCTATATCGGGCGATCGAATGTCGATTTGCCTTGGAATTCCGCATCAATCATATTCCTGAAGTCACGGTTGACTCGGTTAAGGTTTCCCGCGATTAATATCCATCTTCTATTTTGAAATTTAATTATCTCATCTTCGTTTGGGCCTAGCTTCGAATCAGAATTCTATTTGACTAGAGTTCCTCTAATTTAAATCTCTATCTTTGTTTTGAAATCCATCCTTGAATCTTCCTTTGAAGATTGGACTTTGTTTGTATTGTAGAAATTATTTATATACTGAAATTATTATTTTGATAACTATGATTTTATTCGATATATGAAAGTGAAAATGTTTTCGAAAGGATTATATACCTTTTAAAAAACTAGAATTTGAAATTTCGAAAGGATTTGAAAATTTTATAAGAAATTTGATTTATATAAAAATGATTTATAACTGAAGGGTTCCGAATCTGAAATTTGAGAGATTGAACTCTGGTATTTTGAATTAGGTTTTGAGATTTCAAATATATATAATAATAATACGATTTAAAAGTATGTTCCAGATAAGAAATATTTCAAAAGAGTTCAAATGAATTCCGACGATTTAGAAGAAATTTCAATGAAGTTTTCAAGAAAATAGAAGTCCAGAACTCACTTTTGTCGCTGGAAAATAATTTCGGTGACGAGTGCACGCATCATCGACATTGATTTTCGAGCTTCAAAGTGGGGGGGAGGCCACTCTGGTAGCTTTGCTATGCGAGTGATTTTGTGAAACCAATTTTGATTTCAGATTTCGAAGTATGATTTGATTTTCGAAAGATGTATGTGTCTATATTTGAAATGATTTGAAGTGATCCCGGTTTTCAATCCTCGAGTTTCCGATTTGATTTAGTATAATTCTATTTATAAAAATTTATTTACTAATTTGTTGCTGATTTCCAACTCTTGGATTGAAAATATGATTTCTTTGACTATATTTGAAAGTTCGAACACCCAAATCAAGGTTAATGTTTCCAAGCTAAGTAATTTTGAAAAGGATAAGGTATTTGATAAAGTATGTAAGTTTAGTTTTGCATGTTTTAATATGATTTAAATAATTTTGAAACTGTTTTGTTAAGTAAATGAATAAGACTATTTTGAATTGTATTAATTCGAAAAAAAAATCAAGATGTTTCGAATAAAATTTAGTTGTAAAAGTTTGACTTTGGAACATCTTTTATATAACTATATATATGTAGGATAATAATTTGCAAAAGGAAAAGTGGATCTTTTGAATAGAAATAAATAGTTTAAGGTTTTAAAGGGATAGTTAAAATTTTGGAAACCATTTTAGGGTATAATTGATATTGAAAAATATTTGGTTTTTGAAAATAGATTGGAATTTAAAACCCAGTATTTATATGATGATTTTGGAAATGAATTCGATTGACCTAAATTATGTTGATTTGAAAACTAGGATTATTTTCTAAACCTATTATTTTGGAAATTTTGAGACTGAAGATATTAAATTTGAAAGAAAATTTGGTGAAATCGTATATGATTTTGAAACTGAACTGATATTGAAACGAATTGAAATTGAGAACCTTGTTTTACTAAATACTTGATTTGAGAGTTATCGAACTTATATAAAATTGATTTGTATAGGTATGAAGTTGATTTGAAAACTATTGATTTGGAAAGGTACTTAATTTGAAAAGTGAAATCTTATGCTATCGAAGTGTATATAAGTGTGATTTGATATACTATTGATTGGAAAGTATTCAATTTTGAAATGAAATCTTACATATAATGGACTTTATATACGTACGATATTTGAAATGGATTTGAAAGGTACTATATGATATATATTTTCGAAGTAATGATATGGAAAGTGCCTTCTGCTTGATATCCGCTTTGTGGCCACATTGTGGATCCATTCTATCGATATTATTCTCTCTGGTTTTTCGTTTTTCGGATGTGATACTCGAGTGTCCTGCCATTGCATAACCCACGTTCATATTTTTTGGAGTAGCGTAATCCGCAAGGCAGAGATTCCTTAATGGATATGGATGTTTCCTGGGGGATCCAGGCGTAACCATTTTTATGTATCCTGCGGTCTACCAGTTTTGTTGTCGTGGCGTAATCCGCAAAGCAGAGATTGCTTAAAGGATATGGATGTTTCCTGGAGGATCCAGGCGTAACCATTGTTATGTATCCTGCGATCCACGGGTTTTGGTTATCATGGCGTAATTCGCAAGGCAGTGAATGCTTAAAGGATATGGATGTTTCCTGGGGGATCCAGGCGTAACCATTGTTATGTATCACGCAGTCCAGGTGATTTATTTGGATTGTACTTTCCATATCGGTTTTAAAGGTTTTTCAAGTATTTTCACTAGGTGTTGAAATGGGTCTACTCAGTACTTGAAGAATTCTAGCTTTGCATCTGATCAACGCATGGCCAGAGTTTGCAAGAACGAGGATAAACTTGTTGAAACATCGAGTTATAGAAGTATTTTCGAAAGGAAAATTGGTTTCGATGTAAAAGTATTTTATTATAAAGGTATTTCCAACAAAGAAATTTTGTATTAATATTTGGGATTAAAATTTTATGGTTTGATTTAACTATTCGAGCCCGATACTATTCTTTTGAATCTACCTTATCTGCCGAGCTTTATTTATCCACCTATATTCTATTTTCCGAATCTATCTTCTTTCCTTCTTTCCTTCGTTTGAATATATCCTTTAAAATATTGTTTATTTATATACTACCTGGTTTAATAGTAATTTTTTTTAGTGTTTTATATAAATAATTGATCTCATAAATAATTAAATGGATTTAATAAAATGAGTTTAACCAAACTATTAAATATTAATTAATTTAAAAAAAATTATGTGGTTTTAAATAAATTGTTTAATTTGTTTTCCTAAGTCTAATTTTTCATCTGGTTGTTTCTATTCTCCTACTTCGTTCCTTTTCGAGGACGAAAAGTTCTGAGTGAGGGAGAGTGTAACAACCCAAAAATTCTAACAAGTATTTTATTCTTTTATTCATAATCTATGGGGTTTTAATTTACAAAAAAGTTGAATTTTTTAAATTTAATTGTAAATAGTCACCAAAATTTTATTAATATAAGCCAATTCTATAACTCTTATTTCTGGTTAAAGTTTAACATTTATTGGAATTTAAATCTTTTAAATTCTAACTTCCAAATCTTTTAATTTAACTGAATATATTAGTAACAACATTTTATTTCCACTTTTGTTCTTTTAAAAATTGGTTATACACCTTTAAATCAAGTAATTAATATTCTGTATAAGAAATAAAATTTATACGTATACACATTTGTTTCTTAGTTAATTGATTAATAAATAAAATTTCAAATTGAATAATATATAGGAAATAAATTTTACGTTTTCTTTTTTACGTATATACATCAGTTATGTGTTAAATGTTAAGTAAATCAAACCAATGTAAAAAAATCAAAATGTAACGTACGCGGATTTTCGTTGCCGAAAAACCGAATAGTTATGGGTTTTAAAAAGAAAAGAAGAAGAAAGAAGAAGAAAAATAAGAAAAAAAGAAGATAGGAAAGAAGGAAATAGAAAATAGAAAGAAGAAAGAACATTTTAAAATAGAGGGAAAAGAGAATAGAGGAAAAAGAAAAACAGAAGAAAATAGGACGGAACAGAGACAGAACACAACACAACAACATCAGAATCTCACAATTCGCAGCGGAACAACATATAATAATAAATGAATAATCTTTAAACAAAGAACTATATCAGTTATTACATTACATCACATTTCATTACATCATATCATCAGAGTATACAACAACAACAAACAGTGCAGCGGAAAAAGAAATACTATATAAACTAGTAATACGCCATGCCATCCAGCTTGCCTCCAGCAACTCCAGAATATCCAGAATATCCTGATAAACCTTACTCTTGACTGCCCGTGTGAAAATTGGTGGGCACCCAGAGTTTAGGAAGGAAAACAATAAACTCCAAGTCAGTCATGTGACTGGTGTGAGAACTCAAAACAGTTAATTTATCTTTAAAATCAAAATAGAGGAATATTTTTAAATTCAATTCGCAATGCTTTTAAAAATGAGACTACCATAAGGCCTCCCGCACACACACACAATGCAAACGCAGAATCGGAGGAGATTTCTCCTTATGATAGTCAAAGATGCTTGATACGCATTTAAAATAACATTTGATATTATTACTAGTGCATAGTGTAGGGAAAAAAATCATTTTGAAAGTAGAATATAAATCTTAGCCAACATACGACCATTATCGTATGCCTACTATAGCTAACTATGTTCAATAGCAGGTTACCGCCACATTCCATAGCAGGTTATACAACTAACACCGTACAAGTCACGTATTGTTTCTTTGGATTTCCAACAAATGGTCAGGCCAAGGAACTTCCCATTGCCACATGAGAATGCCTCTGGAAAGACATCCCCGAGAACCAAACCGGAACTCTGCCAACACAATGCCGGGTTACCCCTAACTGGGTAACTACTGACACGAGCACGCCATTCCCCGATCGTAAACGACCTTTCTCACGGGATCCCGAAAGCCAGCAACCACAAAGTAATAAATTCGTAGTAACCACATAGGTTAAATATCTGGGCTCCATACCATGATACCACCTCTATCCAGAAGGAAATGTACATACCCTAAAGGGTGCTACCCCTCATAACCTTGCCGCATCTTTCCTGTTTTGACCATTTCCGGGGTGTGAGGTTCGACGAAGTCACGTCCACAAAAACATACTTTATACAAAAGCCATGCTTTGGGTCAACAAATGATCAACACAATGATCACCAAGATAGACGATCAAATAAACGATCCTATCACAATAATCAACACAATGATCATTTCAGCATCACTCAGCATATCACATTACCAAATTGGGAATATATCGCTGATAACTTCAACTATATAACCTCTGAGCTCGTACGTCTCAGAGAAGGGTGTTAAGCTAAAAGAATAAATTCTCCGCCACCAACAGAAATATATTTGAAAGAAATCGGCTTTATATCTCATCTTGTAGTGTCAGACATACAATCCATACAAGTCTGTTCCGGGCTCGAACAAAACCGAAGGCACTTACAAAGAAGTCCTTGCAATCTGGATATTCACAATCCTGATCGGATTCACCATCACATATGGAGAACTCAATACCGTAGCTACTCGGTGCAGAGTAAATCGACAGGTCATCCTATCGCTCTCGCAAATACCGGGTCTTCAACACCGATCTTCAAATGCAATTCATAACGACGTATCACATATTCGGAATGGGTTATACGACCCCATGGTCCTTTCCCGGTTGACCCGAATAGTGAGCGCTTATTCAAAAATTAGTGTAGCATTCACATTCAAACAAATCACATCAATTACCCATTCAAAGGGAAATATTGATAGTCGATTATTGAACTATCACTGGATATGCACACATCACCAGTTTCCAAATAATTTTCCAAATTATTTATTTTCCAAAATATATTCACTAGATATATAATTTTCAACACTTCAAAAATAAATCAATATTTATTTTTAAACAAATTCCACTTTTCATTTATAAATTCCTTAGTGAATTTATATACCAAAATATTCATGCATATACGATTTCAACTATCCATTTTCAATTTATCTTCAAAAAGATAAATTCTAAATATTCACTTCATATTGGAAAACATTTCCATACTTATTAAAAATAAGTAATTCACAAATCTTTTTATTTTCAACCTTGGAAAATATTTAATATACTTAAATCGAATTAAGTATATATTTCATTCTTTAAGGAAATCATTCACTTAAACATATTTATTTGGGCCAAAACGAATGTTGCGTAAAACATCGTTACGACAACCCAAAATCACTAGTATAGGGATTCGAAATTAAAATAGATATATAAATCCCAATACTATACGAAATATTTCCTTTCGGAAATCATTTACTATAACAACAGTGTTATAGTCCATCATCTCCTTTTATTTCTCGAAAACGTCTATTTCAACAATAAATGTTGAAATCTATGGTTTCGAATCACAACACCTTTTAAAACATCGTTAGATCGTTTTAATCCTATTTAAAACATCACATCTAAAACAATTTCTTTAACATATTATTCACTATTCAAAAACGTGAATATAACTCCATTAATAGGTTTCAACAATTTTCTTATCAAAATAAGTCATTTGCGAATTTATAAAACCACGTTTATAAATTCCATTTCTATTTATTTATAACAACTTCCTTTATAAATCTCCTTTATTAACCTATTCGATTTATAACTCAATTATAAACCAAAAGTTCACATTATAAGTTAAATGCTTATAAAACGATTATTTTACAAAATCGTTCTTTTAAATTTCATAGTTATAAATCTTATAACTTTTAAGATTCAATTATTCATCCAAATATATTCTTTAATAACTTCACAAAATTTATAAATCTTACTATTTATAAATTTCATTTATAACTTCACCATTTATAATTTTATAAATTCCATTCATTTACAAAATTTATTTTCACTTCATTCAAACACTTATAAAAACTCGTTTTATAATGTCAATATTTCAATTTATAAATATCCATTTATAAATCTCTTAATATAAATCAATTTATATTATTCTTTAAAACGACTTTAATCTCCTTTATTATTTCACCATTTTGATTCATAAAATAATTAAATTTTATAAATCCTATATTTAAACTTTTCACAATAATTCTAAAATATCTCGATTTAACTATTTTATAAACTCAATAGCATCATATTCTCAAAAATCAGTTTTTAACTATATTTCACAAAAATCATAATTTTTATAACATTAAAAATTATAACGTTTATTTATTTAAAATGGATCAATTCCAAAATTATTTTATAAAACGTATACTTTCTAAAATCACTTTAAAATCATTTTAAAATTCCAAATTTGGTCCAATGATGCTACACACCAAATAGTCAATCACGACTACAACGATATCATATATCAATATGATAATCCATCAAATATCAAAATATCTGAAATCAAATAAATACTGTTGAGGAATCCAGTTGGATCCCTCCAACCTGTTTTCCTGCATCCAAAAACATTAGCACAATACCAATTTCGCTCCAGTACGAAATTATCGCGGTATATGTTTTTAATAAATATTATCCGCTTAATAACGGCGTAATAGGGTCTCATCCGCTAAACAAAAAATGCGGGAAATCAATAACTCCAATATATACATATGCCAATATATATATATTGATATTATATATAATATCAATTTCACTGTTTATGAAATATTCGCGGTATATGTTTTTAATAAATAACATCCGCTTACTAACGGCGTATAATGTCTATTTTAACAATCAATAGATATCAATCAACATTCAAACATGCATTCAAATATTTTAAATCTAACTATTTAAAATAAAATCGAAACTGATTCGATTGAGTGAGAAGTTCTCACCTTGATTTTAATTTCCGTTTCAGCTTTTATTTCGAATAAAATTAAACGGACGTTTAATTTTACCCAAAATTCTCACTAACTTCAAATGACTCCAAACCAACTCCATCGCGTAGTGCTCGTCCATATGATTCCAACGCAACTGGTTTCGCGCGTTTTCGACCTCGTATGCAAAAGTTATGAATTATTGAAGTTTGTACACAATTTTATATAAACAATTCAACATAACTTTATAAATTTAAACCCACATCACATATGGACCGTTAGATTTTGCCTCCATCAGATCCTAGCCGTGCTTGCTCTTCTCCCTCATCACGTATCTTCTACAGGCCATCACGTTTAGCCGAACCCATTTTTTTACAAACTAGGGTTAATATTTGCAACATCTTTACTCGATGATACCTCGATCAAGCGACGCCATCACGTAGCTCTACCCCTCCACCATGCTCGGCCATAGCCCTGGCCAACTCGGCCCCACCGTTCTTCTCGAGTTGCGTGCGCAACCTGTAGGTGGCGGCCTCCATTTGCTCCGCCTCGAGTCGACCAAACTACATCTCAACCGTACGGATCTAAAGCTCTTGATACGCTCTACGATCTTGCTGTTGAACACTTCGCGTGAATGTCGACGGATTGTGAGTGATTGAGGGAGGAAGGAGAAGCATTCTCAGCCTTTGGCTCTGTATATGGCGGCTAGGGTTTATTAGGGTTTAATTTTTTTTTTTTAATTTATGAGGATGGTGGTGTCTATTTATAAAGAAAATCGAAACACTATTCATCCCGGAAATTCCGAACTCCGATTTACGCGCCGTAACCAGCGTTTCTAGGGTTTACCCCGCGTTCTGGACACAATGGAATAGGTTTCGAAAGCTAATTCGGACGTATGTGCGAGTTATGGCTGTAAACGCTCAATTTGAATTAAACCGATTTAAGCGATTTTCTAGGCGTTTTAATTTGTACAGGACAAACGGTAAATCCAATTGACTTGAAATTTAAAACCTTACAATAATATCACATTACGGATCCGATGAAACTGGTTTCGTCGAAATCCGAGACTTTTTGAAAAATGGCTATTTTAGCTCGCCAAATTTAAATTAAAAATAATTCGATGCGTTTCGAGCTGCCACGATCAAACGATAGCTCCGATTGACACGAAATTTGAAATCCGGTAATAACGAACTATTACGGATCCAATGGAACTGGTTTCGTTCAATTCTGAGACTGTTCAAAAATTGACTATTTTCACTAGTCGATTAAATTATTAAAATATTCAATTTTCACAAATTAACTTTTAATTCGATTTTAAAAGTTCTAAAATATTGTTCTAACTCCTATATGATAAAATAAAATTTTACAAATCATTTTCAATCATATTTAACTATATTTTCAATTATTTCCATAATTTAACGTATTAAATTATCGATTTAAAAATCCAATTAAATCCAAAAATTCAAATAAAAATTTATTTGACTTATAAATTCACTCATTAATATTTAAAATTAATTAAATATTCAAATTTTAATTTCTAAAAATTCTGGGTCGTTACACAAAAGTTAATTAAGTAATAAATTTTAAAGTTAATAAAGTATAAATAGGCTATTTAAAATACACGTTTTAATTTGAACGTCATATCCGTTTTGATTTATTTAGTTAGCATGTAAAATGGTACGTAGCTAATGTATATTCTTTAAAACGTATATTTTACTAAAAATAGGTAGAGAATAAATAAGTAATGTATATTTTTAGATACGTTACTTTTGTTATAAATTTAGCGTATATTGTACTAACTATATAAGAAATAAATAAATAAGAAATGAATAGCTTCTAATCACGTTGCTTTTGTTAATTATTTGAGCGTACGTTTCAATTAAAATTCCGCGTCTATTACACGCTCATAAATTTCATACCTTAGCTACTGAAAACAAATTAGTAGCCTCGATTTTTGGAAGAAAATTTTTGACCGTGCTTGCCTTTCACGGAGGAAAATTTATTTCACTTCCTTTTGCTTTATTGTTTTAAATGGGTATAAAATCATTGATTGACACTGAAACGTTCCAAATCAATTTTTGCTTGCCATATTTTTCTTTCGCCTAAATCACACAATTACTTCTGTTTAAATTTCAAAACCACGCAATATCTCTCTTACCACGTCAGTTGCCTGCATCCTTTGCTTGAGCGAACTTCCCTATATATATTTCAACTCGCGTTCACAAATTTTCACTGCATTTATTCATCTTCCTTCTAAATTGCGTGTGCTTCATACATCAGGTAATGGCTTTAAAATAAATTTATGTCCTTCTTTTTTTTCCTTTGGTTTTGCAAGTTTTAATCTATTGTTATAGTATACAAATATAGGTATATTATATACAATGGCTTATATGAAAAATATATTTGTTTATGTATATGATAATACATCAGTTTCTAGTATTGTAGCATGCACATATTTTATATCTTGATTTTGTCTCATAATTTTTTTAAGTTTGTTCTAGTTGAATGAATATTGTGTTAGTTATATGGTATTTATCTGTAACAAATGTTTCGGTTTTATTTTAAATAATATATATGATTTCAATAAAACTATTATATATGTTAATGTGTTGAAGGGTATATACGTGTTGCAGTATATAAAAGAAGATATGATATTGAATTTTATATGATGCATACGTTGGATTTTATTACATCTTAGTATAAAAGTTATATTTGGCTGCGTGTGTTTCACGTCTCGGGTTGCGTGCATTATGTAGGTTACATATTGGTTTTAGTAGACACATTTATGCCGCGTTCACACCAAGGTCTGCATATATATTATATGAATATTTTTTTATGATAATATACTTGATTTTTTTTTAAACATTGATATTTAATACATAATATTCAATACATAGATTTGAATGTGGGTTATAATGTATGGGTTATACAAGTGGTTATGAGCTGTTTGTCATACATAGTCAGTTTACGCCAGCTGATGTACACCATCTGTTGGGTACAAATAAACATCATTTCAAATTAAGTATACTGATATTATATGATAACTATTGATTTTGAATATAATAGGTCTAGGAGTTCATATATACTTGAGTTTGGGTATATTTATAGTACCTACATGAAATTAGTGAGTAGACTGCATATATACATCTTGTCTACACATTTCGGTATTTATGGTCTACACATTGGTTATCTGTATCATGTACTACGGTTTATATATTGCAGTACGTGATGATCTGTATATCTATACATATATGATATTTTGATATTTTGCAATTTATAAAAGTTATGCATAGGATATTTTGTACATATGTTGTATTGATATATACTGATTTTATAAATGTGTATAATATTAGCTTATATATAATATGTCTATTATAAAGATAATATACTGTTTATATAATAGTGATGTAAAAAACGTATGTATTGTGTGTGTGTGTATATTTATATATATTATACAAAGTTCTAACCAGTTTACATATATAAGATAAGAAAGTTATATCATATGTCATGTTTGTTTTTTTTTAAACAAAGTTATGGTATACATTTAAATTTTCTTAATACATGAATTAGTTTTGTAACAATTTTAGCAAATTATATAGACTTTAATTTAAATATTGATTTCTAAATATATAACTTGTATATAGGTTACACATGTGTTTATATATTTGCCTGTATATCAATTCGTTTATATAAGTATTAATTTTTAACCTATTATGTATATATGTTGATTTTTAATCTATGTGTTTAATTTAAAACAATGGTTTTAATTATATATATATATATATATGTTATTTTGATATTTGTTTTAAAATTAAATATTTATTCCATGGATAATAATTATTATTATTATATATCATTGTTGCTTCTATCATGTTGATTCTGATTTGTTCCCATTAACATCTTTATATATCAGGTTTGTTTGTCGAAATCATGCAAATCCAGCTTTTACTTTGAAATTCGTGCTTGGATTCGTAACCCATTTCAGTGACAAATCGCTCCAGCCTCGAAAGGTGAGCAATCACTCATGATTTACGTTCTTTTATTTATTAAATTTGATTTCAATTGGAACGACAGTTGAAATATGTTGCTAAAATTTAACTGTTAATTGTTTAAATCGTTATATGTATGATATGCATTTATATGTAATTGTTCACCTATGGGATATGACACTATATCCTGTTGTTTATATTATATTGTTATTGATGATATATGCCTGTTATTATTATTGTCATATCTGTTATCACTCTGCAAGTTCCCTGTTCGTATAAAATTCACTATGGGCTGAAATGATACATACCCGAACGGACTTTAGAGTAGGAGAATTTCGTTATGGGTTGAAATGATAGACCCAAGCGATTTTCATTGAATTAAAATTGGAATTACGGGTAGAAAGGATATCTACCCGTATGTGTGTGTATATATATATATATATATATATATATATATTTATTTATTTATTGCGGATTGAAATGATAAATATCTGTATCACTTGACCATAGGATAAGAAATTATATACAGACACCGTTGGTCCATATATAAATATTTTGAAAATAATTTCTGTGGTTTTGGAAAGAAATATAAGGTTTTAATAAATATTGATTCTTACATATTATATATAAATGGAAATATAATATATACATTTAATAATAATATTTAAGTAAATGGAGATTGATTTAATACATATAATATGCTCAAGTACTTATTTAAATTTATAGATTTTGGTAATAATTTGAATTAGTTAATGCTGGGAAGATAAATTTATATGTATTTGAAATTGTATGTAATTAAGAATTTTAGTAAATAAACATCGATTTGGAATTATGGATATTGAAATTTAAAGATATGATTTTAACTGGATTTTTGGATTTAAGTGACGTAATGAATATTCCATGTTAAAATAAATTAAAGGAGATACTTAGTAAGATGTAATTTAAGGTTACTTAAATGATATTGAATTTTAATGAGGGAATATTTCACGACTAAATAATAATAAAGTTAAAGCAGGATAGCCGAAACTATGCAATTTAGCTTTGAAAATGTGAATATTAATTTTAGCATTGGAAATCGATATAATTTGCAATTGTTTATTAGGAACTGAATTGAATTGAAATTTGTTGAATTGAGATTTAGTTAAAATTGAATTTGGAAATTGAGATGATTTGAATCGTAACATTGAAATGATAAAATTTGGAAATATATATAAAAAATGGAAATGATACTCTGGTTTTGAAGTTTTAAATTAATTTGAAATGACCATGGTGTATAGTGTATATTTCTACATTTTCGTTAGTTCCACGGATCCTTAGAGGATGGTTATCCCAAACATCCTTTGAGTTACCTGTATTTCATTGATATTTCAATTGAGTTGGATTTACTGATATAAGAATGTAAATCCTGACTTGAGTGTTTTGTGTTTTGCTTTACGCTCGGGTTAGACTGAGTGATACAACATTTGAGACTCACCTTTAGAATTTGGAGCATCGCTTGGAGACCCAACTATCATTTTAGCTTTCAGCTCTCCAAGTTGATTTGTTCAGAGAAGTCATCTATTGCATTGGAGACTTCACTGTATTTGAGACATTCTGCTGTATTTTATTTCTAACTCTGATGATTATATAGTAGCTTCATGAACTACTATTTATTGATTCCGCTGCGTATTATTTTATTACTCTGTGTATTTGATTCTTTGATTGATTTATTTACTGTATATGTTAAGTTTTGCCAAATTTAAATTAACAATCTGATATTTTGAGAAATTCAAGTCTGAAATGTGCGGATGCTAATGGTTGAAAATATCAGGTCGTTACAGGAAATCCCTAGGATTAGTAGCGAATAGTCCTTGCATTGGATATATCATAATAAAGAGACCACTGCTACTGGATGTATATTGGGATTTTAACCCCAAACGATCAACAAGTAGTCCCCCCACTATGAAAATCCGGAATGTCAATATCATCACAAGGAACCAGCATAATCGTCGCATATACGTTGGTCCGAAGTGGTTGTTGGATAAATCGATTCCGGTCTCTTCGCACCAACAACGCAAAAGCGTTTCTCAACCTCACACAGAAACTATGTCTCATAGACTTATCACGTCTCCTACTTTCAACTTGCTATCGTTCGGGCCAAGAAGGAAGCTCAATAGATTGGAGTAATACTCCGCACTATACGAATCATCATCCTCAACACACATGATAATCAAGCCTACCCAGAAGGCAACGTACTAAGTGTATGACTAAATAGTTCCCACATCAAGTCAAGGAACTAAAATTTGGCAAAGTTTGATGGTCAGTTATTTAACTATCAAAACAAACAAACAAATATTTAGCACCATAACAATCACTAGGCCCTTGTAATAAATCTTCTATTAATTAAACCGTTTGCCAAATATTCACCTCAAACTATCTTTAAAAAGATATAATCTCAAAACATTTCACTTCATATTGGAAAACATTTCCATACTTATTTAATAATAAGTAATTCACAAATCTATTTATTTTCATCACTTAGAAAATATCAAATATACTTAAATTAGGATTAGGTGTATATTTATTCTTTTAAGGAAAATATTCTCTTAAACACATTTATTTGGGTCAAAACGAATGTTGCGTAAAACATCGTTACGACAACCCACAATCAATAGTATAGGGATTCGAAAATAAGATAGATATATAAACCCTAATATACTATATAAAAACATTTCATTTTGAAAATCATTCACTATAAATGAAGTATTATAGTCCATCATTTTCTTATTTCTTGAGAAAGTCTATTTCAACAATGAAGGTTGAAATCAATGGTTTCGATATTTAACACATTTTAAAATATCTTTAAAATCATTTAACCCCATTTAAAGATTACTTTCCAAAACATTTCTTTAATATATTATTCACTGTCCAAAATCGTGAATATAAATCGTTTACCAAATTCAATACTTCTACATATTTAATTAAAGGATTATCCACTGTCCAAAACCGTGAATATATCTCCTTTAATAAGCATTCATATTTACTTATCAAATTCAATTGATTTTGCATTTATGAAGCAATGTTTATAAATTCACATTTCTATTTTATAAAAACTTCAATATACAAAATTCCTTTATTAACCAATTCCATTTATAACTCAATTATATACCAAAAATCCAAATTATAAGTTAAATACTTATAATTCATTTATTTACAAAATCATTCTTTTATAACTTTACCAAATCGTAAATTCCATTCTTTTATAAAATCCGTTTATTACATCATTTTAACTATTATAAAAACCCCTTTATAATTCAATTATTCTGATTTATAAAAATTCAATTTTATGAATGTTCTTTATAAACCATTTATATTAGTCAAAAATCTCAATTTAACCCATTTCACAAAATCATTAACTCCATATTTCACACAAATCACATTTCAATTATATTTCCCAAAACAACATAATTTTTATAACATAAAATTATAACATTTATTTATTCAAAATAAATCAATTCTTAACGATTCAAAAATTCAATAAAACATTTATTTTCAAAATCAATTTAAAATTCTTCTAAATTTGGAACTAATCACTTTAACATTTTTAAATTCCAAAAATAGGCCCAATGCTGCAACAGCACCAAATACATCAATCACGGCATCCAAAACATTATATATCATATGATAACAGAATATATCACAATATCTGTAAATAAAATCAATACTGGTGAGGAATCCAGTTGGATCCCTCCAATCTGTCACCTGCAACAAATATATATATTAGAAATACGTGTACAATGTCCACTTCAAGGCAGACGCGTGTACAAAGAGTCATCCGCTCATATACGGGAACGTATAGTGTCATCTGCTCCACTAGGCAGGTATATATCCAAATACCAATCAATATATCATATATCATCCAAACAATCATCAATCATCATAAATAATATTTATTCTCACTTATATAAAAATCTCAGTGAGTCAGAACGAGTGAGTTGTACTCACATTATCTCCAGTAGCAGTTGCAGTGTTTAATTCCGAATAAAATTAAACGAGCGTTTAATTTTACCTAAAATTCACACTAGTTCCAATCAACTCCAAACCAGTTCCATCGCGTAGTGCTCGTTAATATGGTTCCAACGCAATTCAATTTGTTAATTCTCGACCTCGTATGACAAAGATATAGCGTTTTAAAGTTTGAAGGAATTATATAAAATAAAATTTACAATTTTTATTTATTTTTTTAACCTACGTCAATCTTGAGCCGTTAGATTACAAACTCTAGCATCCTGGTTGTTCGCACCTTTTCTTCCCCAACCAGGTTTTACACACACGAAGAAACCCACTAGGCCGCCTACGTCACCAATTATTACGACTTCTCCCATCATCCTTGCGTTGATCAACAACCTTCACTACGTGCGCCTAGCTCACCCCACCATCGTCGAAAGTCCGGCCAAGCTCAGTCGACCATCTTGCTCGAAAAACGTGCGTGAACGTTGCGTGTTCCAATGCAAATTGCCGACAATCCATGAAGTTATTTTAGATCGTGCCCGTTGGATTCGAAGATCTTGATACACTCTACAAAGTTGTAGTGGGAAGTTTCTCGAATAAATGCGTAGATATGAAGACAAATGAGGAGGAAGAGGATGCATTTTAGGCCATAGGAAGCTAGGTGGCGGCTAGCCCTAGATTAAATTTGGGTTTTGCAAAATGAAGATATTCACGTCCTTTTATAGAAAATTGCAAAACACTATTCATCCGATTTCTTTTCGAACTCGAAACGAAACGTGCCACCTGGTGTTTATAATGTTTTACCCCTAGGATAACGGAATATATCACAATATCTGTAAATAAAATCAATACTGATGAGGAATCCAGTTGGAAACCTCCAACCTGTCACCTGCAACAAATATACATATTAGAAATACGTGTACAATGTCCGCTTCATGGCAGACGCGCCTACAAAGGGTCATCCGCTCATACACAGGAACGTATAGGGTCATCTGCTCCACTAGGCAGGTATATATCCAAATACCAATCAGTATATCATATATCATCCAAACAATCATCAATCATCATAAATAATATTTATTCTCACTTATATAAAAATATCAGTGAGTCAGAAAGAGTGAGTTGTACTCACATTGTCTCCAATAGCAGTTGCAGTGTTTAATTTTGAATAAAATTAAACGAGCGTTTAATTTTACCCAAAATTCACACTAGCTCCAATCAACTCCAAACTAGCTCCATCGCGTAGTGTTCGTCAATACGGTACCAACGCAATTCATTTCGTCAATTTTCGATCTCGTATGACAAAGATATAGCGTTTTGAAGTTGGAACGAATTATATAAAATAAAATTTACAATTTTTATTTATTTTTTTAACATACGTCAATCCTAGGCCATTAGATTTCAAACCGTAACATCTAGCCGGTTCGCACCTTTTCTTCCCCAACTAGGTTATGCACGCACGAAGAAACCCACTCGGCCGTCTACGTTCACCAATTATCGCGACTTCTCCAATCATCCTTACGTTGATCAAAAACCTCCACTACGTGCGCCTAGCTCCCTCCCACCATCGTCGAAATTCTGGCCAAGCTCGGTCGACCATCTTTCTCAAAAAATGTGCGTGAACGTTGCTTGTTCCAATGCAAATTGCCAACAATCCGTGAAGTTATTTTAGATCGTGCCCGTTGGATTCGAAGATCTTGATATGCTCTACAAAGTTGTAGTTGGAAGTTTCTTGAATAAATGCATAGATTCGAAGAAAAACGAGGAGGAAGAGGATGCATTTTCGGCCATAGAAAGCTAAGTGGCGGCTAGCCCTAGTTTCAATTAGGGTTTTGCAAAATGAAGATATTAACCTTTTATAGAAAATTACAAAACACTATTCATCCGATTTCATTCCGAACTCGAAACGAAGCGTGCCACCTGGCGTTTATAATGTTTTACCCATATTCTGAACACAATGAAATATATATCGGGAGCCAATTCGATCGTATTTGGAAGATTGGTTTTCGAATCGACTAATTTAAATTTAAAATTCACTTAAATAGATTTCTATGCGTTTTAGCATGCCCCGGACAAACCGTAAATCTGATTAACACGAAATTTGAAATCTTGCAATAATATAACATTACGGATCCGATGAAACTAGTTTCGTCAAAATCCGAGACTGTTTGAAAAATACTATTTTTACACGTCAATAAAATATTAAAATATTCAATTTCTTCAAATTAACTTTTAATTTGGTTTTAAAAGTTCTCTAACATCGTTCTAATTCAAATATAATTAAATTCAATTTTATAAATCATTTTAATCACATTAAATTCAATTTTCAATTATTTTAGCAATTTCAAATATTAAATTATCGATTTAATTATCCAATTAAACCCTTATATTCGAAATATAATTCATTCAGCTTATAAAATTAACTTGTGAATATTTAAAATCAATTAAATATACGAATTTTAAATGAATGAAATTCTGGGTCGTTACATTATCCCGCACTTAAAAGAATTTTGTCCCAGAAATTACCAAGTAAGAAAAAGTCACAATATCCATTAAATTTTCAAAATCAAATCTTTCAAACTAGATTACCAAAATCATTAAATCTTTTAACTTTCCTCAAAATCCATTAGTTAAACTTCTTACCAAAACTTTACGAAGTTTTCAAATACATTCATAGTTATCTTTTCAAAACCAACTTTTATCGTTTAACTTTTAATTTAAAAATCAAACTTTAGTTACCAAAAGTTTTCCAATTTTTCCAAAAAAATTCTAGCGCCTTTAATTTCAAAAAAATATTCGCCACAGTCTCCTTTGCGCGGTTCGATCTCAAAAAAAAACAATGTATATATCATAGATATACATCTCATCATCGTGGATGAGGCATCCCGTAGGAAAAAAGTGTAAAAGTACGATATATAATCCGAGATACGTACCTTATATATTATTAGCGAGCATATACGGCTAATATAGCGCGAAAGCGAGCTCCAAATGCGAAGCACACGCCATCCGCACCTACTAAACACTCAACAAACAATGAGAAACATGTATATATGAAAGTAATATCAATATACAACATATACCAATACAACAACTATATATGTCAATATAGTAAATGCAACCAAAGCAACAAATCCAATCATCAAACAACTATCATCCAACAAACATCCAACTAACATCCAACAAATCATATATATCCAATATATCCTTAACTGAATCAGTATAAATTCACTTCTCATTAATATTTATTGAATTGATTTTCAATATAAATCACATTTGATTCATTTACATTGGATTCCACTAACATTCACTCATTCATATTCAATTAGTTTAGATTTACTAATTTGCATTCAAATTAGTTCACTTTTAAATCAAATCAAATTCAATTACATAGCTTTCAATTTCATAAATTCAATTTCATATGAATTTTCTATACAATCAACTAACAACCATCTAACAACTAATGCATATCCAACATTACCAAATTTATGTAATTCACTCTCAACATTCATATTTACTTAATTTCCATTCAATTTGGCTCAACACTTTTAATTCCAATTGGTTTAACATTCAATTTAGATTGAATTCTAGTATTCACTATATTCAAATTTTTATACAACACTTTCCATTTTATTATTAATTCACTACTTCTTAACTTAAGTTTTATCCAATTCTTAACAACACATTTTGTAATAGCCCGCAAATCCGTACCCCTTGAGTCAACACTATTTTTCAACACATCAACTCAAGGTGAACGGAAATATGAACCGCTAGGGTAAAAGAAGAAGTAGATAGAAGAAGAGAAAACAAAACAACAACAGGATCTTACCATCGCAGCGGAATAAAATATAATAGATAATAACAGATTTTTACACAAAAGAAGACTGTATCATTTTTATACATACATCACCAGAATACATCATCAGAGTTCAACAACATCAATAACATACAACTGGACAGTCATATAAACCTGTCCTCAAAACTGAATACAAAGCGGAATAATAATCAAGTACGGAAGTACGTATCGCCATCCAGCTCGTCTCCTGAGCTCCACAGCAACTTTTCCTGTATTCTATAATACTCAGTCTGACATGAGCATTATAGTGAAATAACACCCGAGTTAGTCTGGAATACCAGCGTGAGAAAACCACACTCAACTTGATTATTAAAGTTTCAAAATCCTTTGAAAACAAAAGCATCTCGCAAGACCACGCCACAAATAAACATGTCGGGTTTTTATCTTACGATGGCCAAAACACTTTTTTATCAAAATCCTCTGATATTATAATAGTGTCTATAGAAAGTAAAATAGAATCTAGCTGAAATGCTTGCATCTCACGTTTCAGCAATAGTTGGGCACAATCAAAACCGTACAAACACATAGGGAGAATGGATTTCCAACTAATAACTAGGCACTGGGGTACCACCTGTCACAGTACGTGGCCTAGATCACCGTACCGAGGATTACTCCCAATCCCCTGCAGCACAAGACCGGAACTACCCCTTACTGGATAATCTCGAGTAAGATCACCCTACGGTTAGGATCAGTAACTGCACCACTAAGCCGAATAAAAGGGACATCTAGACAGGGATGACCTCATTCTAATGGGTGCTACCCACTTAGCCTTGCTGCATATCCCCTGATTTTCAGTCATTCCTGGTTGATGAGGCTTGAGGCTAAGCGTTACCTTTTTAGAACATATCACTTAGAATGCTCATCGTCCACCTGACGATGTTCTGAAAGCATTCATCCATACAAGTACGTCCCGGGTTCGAACGAAACCGAAGGCACTACTCCTACTACATCCATTTTGGAATCATCCTCGGGATTAGTAGCGACTAGCCTTTGCACTTCACTTGTAACATCCCAAAATTTTTAATTTAAAATTTGGTAACTTATTTAAACTTTTGTACTTTAATTTGGAAAGTTTCAAAACAAAATAAAATATTATTAATATTAATTATTACAAAAATATATGGATATAAATAAAATATTTGTTAGTTTAAGCTTTAAATAAATAATAATAATAATAATGTAAAAACAAGAATTGTGTTAAAACATAAATATATAAGGTAAGTTAAAAACTGCAAAAACAACTATGACAAATTTTTTTAAGCAAAGCGGATCAAACAAAAATGTATGTATGTACAATATGCAAATAGATATCTATGTACAAAGAAAAAAAATCAAGTGCATAAGTATGTAAACTTGTAAGGGAGCATATGCATTAAATATCATCATTTCAGCACAACAAATATCAATTCAATATGCAGGAAGTAAGAAGAATCTCTGACTATCAAAGAAAAAAATCTTGTACAGTAAGCCTCCCCTGTAAAATTTTTTTATATACAATGCAACATAGTCTTATTCGTTCAAACCAAACTTAGCAAGCCTGAAAAGAAAAGAAGAAAAATATATAATAAACATCATTATCTTATAAACTCAAATATCATTCAAGATCAAAATAGAAAAAGAAATCAAACTGCAGGTTTTCAACAAAAACATAAAAGTTGCTTTCTGTTTTCAAAATTTGCTTTCAGGTGAGTAAACCTCTTTGAATTTGGATTTTAAACTTGTTGTTTGAGATTATGTATGAATGTATGTGAAAACTGCGTGCATGAGTACAAATAAGTGTATATTTGTATGTGAATGTGTTATGTGCATGTCTGGAAGTTATGAACTTTGGTTCTGTTCCATACTTACAGGTATTAAACTTGTTCAAGGAAAAAAATCAATCAACTTCCATCCCTCTGATTTATTTCAGGCTATAGAATCTGAAGGGAAGTTTTTAGTTTTGAGATGATTCAACACTTAAAAATAATTCTAAGCAAATTCAATGCAAGAATTTTCTGGAAATTTGAATTTACAGGCAAAAAACCAAAACCTGTTGGAAAATTTATCATTATAATTTTTTATTTCAATTATATCAATCAAAACGATTTTACAATTGATAATTTTTGAAAGCAAAGTCCTATTTTTTAAGAACATATTCGCTGAGTAATTGGGATTGATCAAGAAAATGAAGTTTTGCCAAATTCTGATGATCCAAGTGTTTGTGGTCCTCGAGATTGAAGTCGTAGCTTGGTTGAAGGTTCGAAATCATCAAAAAAATGCTAGTCAAATTTATAAATTATCGTAGAGTAGTGATGAGATCGATTTAGGATTAAATGTCCATATTGGGTCACGATCGAAAAAAATGTTGTCGCGTCGTCGTTGATCGATCGGAGTCGATCGCGCCAGTGCCGGCACTAACGTTAGACATCGTGGAAGCTTCGAGTGTGAGCGTGCGACTGCTGACGGCCTGAGGTGGATGATCGAGGCAATTTAGTAATGATCGTTTTTGCCTACAGTTTGGGTTCGATAGAAAATTTTCGATTTAGTCGACGTGAAGTGTTACTGGGTGCTCGTGGGGTTCAGGTGGAAGGTTGTCAACTTGGGGGTGGCTGGAGATTCGACTAACGGCGGCGAGTTCAACTGTTCATGTGCACGGTACAAATTGTTCTATCAGTAATTTGGTTTGGGGAAAAAAGATATGGACTCGAAGTAAGCATGGGGAAAAACGTTTGGAAGCTCGAGTATTAACTCGAGTAAAATTTTGAAG